>OY992515.1:28716787-29365831 GCA_963921215.1 Scoparia ambigualis | reverse complement strand
CCAGCCTTGAGGAAGGAGTAGGAATAGTGAGGAGGAAGAGATGGTCCACTGACCGGACGAAACACAACAGCTACGTGTCCGAGATAATTGTCCGCTCTCTCAACGGCGGAGGCAAAGGCATTAAAGCACTCCAAGAAATATTTTTAATACTTAGAGATACATAGGTACATACATATAATCACGACATTATCCCCGAAGGGTTAGTCAGAGACTAGGCAATCAGGACAGCAAAAGCAGTTCTCTACCGTAGTCCACTTTTCACCATATAGCGACTGCACATAGCTCAGCGTTACAGGTGGTGAGCCCATCGCCGCTCTATGCTGTTGGATGTATGTACAGTCTTTAGTTTGTTAGTCGCCTTTTACGACACCCAAAGGAATAAAGAGGGGTGGTAGTATTCTTTCACCGTTACGCGACACGGTTAAAGAGATAAAAACAAGAAATACCCTATGAACTCTTTTAGGATCCTTTCATTAAAGGTTTTAGGATTGAACTTAAGAGCATCCTGCACGAAATTTGGGAAAATTTACGTATTTTTAACTTACTTGTACTATGCGATGAATTAGTTAAATACATTAAAAGAACTTCCGTAAGTTAGCCTGATCATTGCACAAGGTCGTGGCCATGTTGAAATTTGAAACAAATTCTTTAAACAATAACAAACAATACATAAATCGAATGACTCCTAAAAACATTTTTTTTCGACAACTTTCTTAATTTTACGCATGAAACAATAATTCTTACATGAAAATTTTTGTATTGATATTTCGCAGGTCGCCCCCATCTTAAAAAATAAAATTTATATTCTAACATAAGCGCGTGATGGTTTTGTACATTTCGCAGAATAAAAACATTGCTCTAATCAAATTACTAGGTATGAAACTTCAAAGCAGAATAGGTCTAATTTTAATATCAATATGATTGATTTTGCTTTGAAGTTCATTAAGAGACTTATGTCAGGTTTTGCGATCGCGGGGCACCCTCCTAACTGATCCTTGACATTGGTAGAGGCTAGAGATGTTAAATTTAGATGTTGATGACGTTACCTACTTGTTGACATTGAAAGATGCCTACAAAGTAAGAGTAGATAGTGTTTATGGATTCGCACTCTATGAACGAAGCCACGATCTGTGCCACGACCATGATAGGTAGGTATAGCATAGTTACAGTGCGTCTGACCTGTATGTCAGGCTACGGATGCAGGTTCGAATCCTTTTTGTACAAGCTTTTATTTAACTTGCAATGTATGTATGTATGTATGGTTTTCTTGGTTTTGTGGGTGTATAAGAGAAGCGGTGATTACCTTCTATGAGATGACCGGCCTGCTTGTTGGCTCCTCCTTTACACTTAAGGGGGCCCTGCACGAAATAGTAAAAATTTACGTATTTTTAAGTCACTTGTACTATGCGATGGATTAGTTAAATACATTAAAAGAACTTATGTAAGTTAAATAATAACAAACAATACATAAATCTAATTAATGACTCCTAAAAACATATTTTTCGACCAGTTTCTTAATTTTACGCATGAAACAATAATTGTTACATGAAAATATTTGTATTGATATTCCGCAAAAGTAAATTTTAATTTTTAATAGATTGATTTTGCTTTGAAGTTCAATAAGAGACTTATGTCAGTTTTTGCGATTGCCCCCCCCCCCCCCTTCGAATAAAATTAAGTAAAAAATGAGTGTATATAAAACTAAAACTATGTATCTAAAACATAATTTATACCAGGTCTGATTCTTTGTATGCTCGTTTGTCGAGACGAGAAGTCCAATTTGCGTTTGTTTGAATATTTATTAAGGCAAAAAATAATATAATGTTTCATTTTGAACTTTGTTTCGGTATTTGCGATGCATTTACCTGAGCTTGGGGTTTGAGATCATTCATCAACTCGCATTTGGCAAGTGTGGTGATTAAAATCATCCCATACATCCACCCATCAATTAAAATCATCCCATACACCCACCCATCAATTAAAATCATCCCATACACCCACCCATCAATTATAGCGATTACATGATTTCTATGATGAAGGCATTTGCCCAGCAGTGGGACAATTATATTAACAATTTAGATAGATAGATCATACTTTTATTGTAACACTAGCGGCCGCTCGCGGTTTCAACCGCGTGGTTCCCGTTACTGTGGGAATATCGGAATAAAAAGTATTGTATGTGTTAACCTTTTATAGCGCAGTGTACAATATATGGACACCATATTTTGAACTTTAAATAATTGAGATAAGGTCGAAAACCAATGAAAAATTTTAACATGCTCTGCTCGTTAAAGGGTTAATCCAGGTTATAAACTATCTGTATGCCAAATTTCATCCAAATCCATTCAGTAGTTTTTACGTGAAAGAGTAACAAACATCCACATCTTACAAACTTTCGCGTTTATAATATTAGTAGGAAGTAGGATATTATCACAAACATTTACATTGCATTTACATAAAAAAGGAAGAAAAAAAAAACAATGTTACATATTGGAGGTCTTATCGCTTAGAGCGACAAATTTACTGTTTTAATTTAAATCCATTATGACAGGGCTGAAACTTTATTTTAGTATTTTTAATATTTTGTTTCAAAATGCAAGTGTCTTTAAAGAACAATTATTAATAGATTATACTTATTTGTTCATACGTAAGAAATTCTTATATTCTTACCTATTTAAAAATAAAAAACTTATTTAAAAGTACTTACACGCCAGAGTTAAAAAGTGCGTCTTCCCAATTACCTTGTATCATCATAATTAAAGTCCAAGAACACAGGTAAACAGATAAAAAAAAATCTCACAGCAATCTGTCACAGATATTTAAAAAAATGTACCGTCAAAGTCACACAACACATAAAACTATAAAAAACTTTTGATAAGTAGGTTTTACTTATTTTATCAAATAAAAACCACCTAAAAACTTTATAATTAACTACCAAATCTAAAATCACCGAAAAATTCGTATGACATGGACTAATTAATTAAAAAAAGTTTTTATACACCCGCCAAATTCGAAATGAACTACATTATTAATTTAATATTAGCGAGGCAGGCGTTTGAGAGCGCGACACTTATCAATATGACCTGGTTATGAGGTGATGTATGTAGTATTGATAAAGTCTATTATAATATTATATAATAGGTTAGGAAAGCAGTTAACTGAATAGCGAAGAGCAAAGGTTACTGAGTAAAATCGCATTAATTTTTCTACTCTTAACCAATGTTAATACCTCAATAGGTGTTATAACTAGAGACGAGCTGTGTGTGGTGCATGGAACTTATACCAAAACTTTTTTTTTATAATTAGCCCTTGTTTTTTATAATTAGCCCGGCAAATGATGTTAGGTGGAAGTGAAGTGCAGGCGCGAGGACAACTGCAGAGTAAGAGACGTAGCAACACTTCGATTCAAGGACATAGGTAGGAGGGAATACGTGTGCTGGCTGGTAGACTATTCCATCTTTTGGAGTCAAACTGGAATGTGAACGAGCTGCCAAAGCCGATTCACGGTCCGAGTGAGATTGTTTCGCGAGTGAGTGCCCTGTATCTCTTTCATCAGGCTGACATACGTAGATAGATAGACGCTGATTGGACGCTGACAAATCAACATGACCAATGACAGAGAGCCTGTCACTGCGTGAGTTAAATAGAAAGGGACTCACGACTCTCGTTTCTCACTCAGACCGCGTTTCTCTCTTGAGCAAGTGACTTAAGCCTCATCTTAACAGTATGATTCATTTTAAACGATGTCAAATTGCCTGTGCCCATTCCAGGTTGAGTAATACATTAATAAGGTATGGAGTATGGAGGCCTTTGTCCAGCAGTTCACGTCTTTCAGCTGATGGTGAGTGTATGTGAAGAGGTTTAACAAGTACCTAGACTCGCAGCATGAAGTATTTATTATGAGTTTCAACCGACTTCTAATCAACACTTGTTGAGACTCCATTTGTGCACTATAATATGTACATTTATATTGGCTATGTAAGTTTAAGAAGCGAAGCCATCATTATTGACATAATAATAGTACTTATTAAATTAAGCATGGATTCGACCAAACTGGAATAAGGTTTATACCTAGATTAAACGCCGAATTTGTATAGACTAATCTCGGAGTAAGTCGTATTCCAGTTGGGTCGAATCCATCCCTAGAAGAGCTTCTCATCAAGAGAATACTAGTTAACAACCCATCTCTTCCCTTCTGTGTCGAAAAAGGCGACTATTAGCTTACTAAACACTTCCATACATCTAACAGCGTAGATCGCTCACCGCCTATCACGCTGAAATGTCTGTGTAATTTGGTGAAACGTGGAATATGGCATTGGACAGCTTCTGCAGTCCTCATGCCTAGTCTCTGACCAACCCTTTGGGAACTAGACGACACCGCAAAGCAAGTTATTGTGCACTGTAGTGTATATGTGCAATATATTCTTTGGATGCGGCAAATAAGCTGCAAACGCCTCAGTGATTGTGATTGTGAATGAGTGATCCAAGCGATCGTGGACCTTGCGGCCTCAAATTAGTGCGCAGAAAATGGCATCGCGGTGTTGTCACTAGTTATAATACCTCATTGACTCTTAAAACAAGAAGCCAAAGTAGCTTACGGGTGTTGTTTTAATCTTTTAAACTCTTCACGGCTAACAAGCGTGTGAGTCTAGTTGTTGGACCTCTAAACATTAACATTTTCAATTTATTTAACTAATAAATTAATGTCTTAATTTTACTTAATTATCATCGTGCCGTGTCGGGTAGCTGCTCATTAATGGAATACTACCACCCTCTCTCTTCCCTTGGGTGTCGTAAATGGCGACTAAATACTGCACATACATCATGCAACATAGAGCGGCGATGGGCCCACCACCTGTCACGCTGAGCACATGTGCAGTCGCTATTTGGAAAAAAGTAGACTATGGCAGTGAACTGCTTTTGCTATCCTCATTGCTTGGTCTCTGACTAACCCTTCGATGATAATAGTCGTGTTTATATATTGTGTATTATGTAATTATCTTAATACTGGCTTCGCGCTTTTAGTCAATTTAATAAAGGTTACTATGAACACAGAATAACTAATAGCTATGATATGAATTTGAAATAGTATCTACAATCAATATTGTTTTCATTTAATTTTAGTCCTTGACTTCTTGATAAGACAAGATGATTATCTTCTCTTAAATAATTATGTTCTCTTTTTCCTTAAATCTTTCCTTCCATTTATTCATTTGTAGTGTCTTATCAAGTGTCATTTTCCCCCAACTGTCTTCTATATTTTTTATTAACTGTCGCTTTTCCTTTACCCTTGCAAATACTTTTTTTAGTGGCAATTTATTTTCAGCTTATCCTTTTTAACCTTCCCCGCCACATCTCTAATCCTTGTCCATGTTTCACATCAGCTTTTATGTCATTTTTGGATATCTTTGTTTCAAATATTCCCTTCCCTCACACCTCCCACAATTTCTACATACATACATACATATAAGTGATTGTAGTCCTGAGAACATTATCCCGAAGGGTTAGTCAGAGACTAGGCAATGAGGACCATAAGAGCAGTCCTTTGCCATGTCCACGTTGCACTAGATAGCAACTGCAAATGAGCTCAGAGTAAGAGGTGGTGAACCTATCGCCGTCGTCTATATATCGTATATGTATCTAATCTAATATATATATCGTATCGTCTATGCTGTTCGATGTATATGCAGTCTTTAGTCCGTAAGTCGCCTTCGACACCCAATGGAAGAGATAGGGGTTTGTAGTATTCTTGAGCCGTTACGCGACACGGTGATTATCAACTGCCATTCCAAAATATGGAATGAATTTTTCTTTTTATTCTACATTTAATTTAAGGACTTATACCTACTCCAGGTCTTACTCCTTCCTCAAAGCCAGCAACGCATCTGCGACTCCTCTGATTTTGCGGGTGTCCATGGGCGGCGTGATTACTTCCCATCAGGTGACCCGCCTGCTCGTTTGCCAACGCATCTGGGCCTCCTCTGGTTTTGCGGGTGTCCATGGGCGGCGTGATTACTCTCCATCAGGTGACCCGCCCGCTCGTTTGCCAACCCTTCTGCGTCTCCTCTGCTTTTGCGGGTGCAGCCCGTTTTCCACCATTCCGCATAAAAAAACATTGTTAACATTTCGAGCCATTTCAACCCATAGCTGGGTATAGACCTCTCTTTATATTTGCCATTTGCCTAGACCCTGATGAAGTTTAGTGGTTTGTTGAAGACTATTTGGACGATTCAAAAGTGCTTCATCATCAGCCTATAAACGTCCCACTGCTGGGCAAAGGCCTCTCACGTCGACAATAGCACATGGGGATATTGGGCCATATATAACCCACCACGCTGGCCCAATGCGGGTTGGTGGGTTTTAACGCCTGCCATTTTACGACAGCAACCGGGACCAACGGCTTAACGTTTCCGATGCACGGAGGAGTTTTTAAATGGTCACCCATTAGGCGACCCAACATTGCGAAAGTGGCTTAGCGGGCAATATAGCTTCTCGTCAAATCACAACACAATCAAAAGTGCGTAGGTAATGAGTTTTATTATGACTCCTTATATAAGGTGACTGCTAGATACCGCAAGAAACTTCAAGAGCTGAAAAATGACAAAGAAGGAATTCGTGTTTTTATTAATTTTTTATTAAATAATTCGTTTTGTGAATTTTAATTGGATAGTATTTATGTACATAACTTATTTAAAGCAATAACATAAGAAAAATAAAATGAAAAATATGTAAAAATAACGATTATTTAGTTACAGGCGCGCGGGCAACGGCCGGCGGGCGGCTGTCCGTCCGTTGACCCGCTCGCGTCAGCTGGGCGATAAGTACCTACGTTAGTCTGCAATGAGACCCCATTTGTCATTTTTGTCATGTTTAAAACACTTTACCTGACCAGCCCTTGAAGTTTCTTGCGGTTTCTAGCAGTCACCTTAAATACAAAAAATAATTTGGATTTTCATGAATTAAATAAATTCCTCGCACTATGTCGCAGTGGATAGCTAGCCTTATAGAGCTAACAATATCAATAGAATAGAATAGGCATTGTTGAAGATTATTTTCTTTAGATGCACTATCTATATCTAGGCCAGTTATCTTAGGAAATAGGTCTATCGGTCAACAGAGATAATATTATTATTTACAACAATAGATAAGTATTACTAGTTTCTGCCAGCAACTTCGCTCGCGTTTACTTAATCGCTAGCGTTTTAACTAATCCAGATAAGTATATTTTACGTTTTTCGCACCGAACCTTATACCTACAATGCAAAAAAGAAATATGTAAATAATACACTCGGCGTCAAAAAAATCGCACCTCTTAGAAAATCACTTTCAAATGTCATTTACTCTTGATATGCACATGCAGTCGCATTAATTATGATTTTATTTACAAGGTTACTTAATTAACTTAATAAAAAACATTACTTTTCATTATCAAATAAAACCTAATGCAACAAATAAAGTGTCACAAAAATTCGATGCAAATTTTGCTACCCGTGAGAGTTGATAGTTGCGCTTCCTTTGTGGGTATAAAACGGTCAACACGGGTTCAATGTGGGTCATTCGCTATTCAACCGTTGAAGAGGACACACGCACAGATTTTGATGGATACCACAGCTGATAAAGCCGCTCAAGTGGTTGCACTACTGCAATCAGGGGTGCGGCAGTGTGATGTCGCCCGGCAACTGAACCTGAGCCGTTATTCCGTTCGAAGAGTGTACCAGCGCTTCATAGAGACCGGTGGCTATATCCGCAGACACGGTTCGGGTAGACGTCGCTGCACTTCGGAAAGAGACGACCGGTTCGTTGTGTCGAACTCTTTGAGAAATCGTTTCTCCAACGCTGTTGAGTTGCAACAGCAGCTCCAGGCAGTTCGCAGACGCACCGTAAGCGTATCTACGGTTAGAAGAAGATAGCGGCCCACAGAGCTGCTACGGGTCCAAAATTGACTGCAGCGCATCGGCGAGCCCGCTTGCAGTTTGCTCGTGACCACGTCGATTGGACCCTTGAGCAGTGGAGAGCTGTTCTCTTCTCAGACGAGACGCGAGTGTGTCTTTTCTGCAACGACCGACGGAGAAGAGTATACCGGAGGCAGGGTGAACGTTTCGCCCAAGCCTGCATCCAGGAGACGGTGGAATATGGTGGCGGATCCTGCATGTTCTGGGGCGGTATGTCTGCTGCCGGCAAAACCGACCTTGTCTGCGTCTCCCGGACTGGAGGTGCTCGCGGACAAGGGTCGCTGACTGCTCGCCGCTATGTCACTGAGGTCCTGGAAGTGCATGTGGTCCCCTTTGCCGAATCTTTTGGCGAGGGGTTCACATTAATGCACGACAACGCTCGCGCTCACACTGCAGGCATCGTGAGCGACTTCTTGCAGAGGTCCCAAATCTCTGTGATGCAGTGGCCAGCGCGAAGTCCGGATCTGAATCCTATAGAGCACCTCTGGGACCATCTTAAACGTAAGGTTCGATCTCGGGATCCAGCTCCTTCGACTCTACAGGAGCTCCAAGACGCGGTGATTGAAGAATGGGGGCTTATCCCTCAAGAAGAGCTCCTGAAGTTGGTGAGGTCCATGAGGGACCGTATGGAAGCCGTGATCAGGGCAAGGGGGGGTAACACTAGATTTTAAGTTAATTTTAAGACACTTTTTGTACATTTTTCTTTGTAAATTATCTGTTGTTAATTAGGACTTAATTAAGGATTTTTATTATTTTATTAATTTTAATGTTGTTTGTATAATTATAATTAAACAGAAAGTTAAATTTAATTGTTTTTTGATACTCCTTTTTGTTACCTTTCTAATGATACCCAACACTATCCTCTACATAAGGTTTAAGAATTTTTAAAGATGATTTTTAAAAGGTGCGATTTTTTTGACGCCGAGTGTATGTAAAACGGTTTAGCCGTCTTTGAGTTAATAAATAAAAAGTAAAAAACTTTTTTAAAAAACAAGCTTTTATTGTGCTAAAAAGAAAAGAATAAACTTTTATTTTACAACTTTTACTATCAACTTATAACGTCATTACACAGTTTATATTATGATATAAAAGGTTTTAGGTAAACTCGTATTTTCTTAGTTTGAAAATTTTAATAAGTAGGTAAGTACTTAGTTAAAACCAATCACATCAAGTTATTATGTGTAAGTATGTGTAAATACACATATTTATAATTTTAATTTACTTGTTTATTTATACATAGTAGGTATATAGTAAATCTCGCGACAACCTTTTATATCATATAAATTGTGTTATTTCGTTATAAGTTGATAGTAAAAGTTGTAAAGTAAAAGTTATTTTATTTCTTTTTAGCGCATTTAAATAAAAGCTTTTTTTATAAGAAGGAGGCAAGCGAGCAGGCGGGTCACCTGATGGAGCGTAATCAACACTCGCAAAAACCAGAGGAATCGAAGGCGCGTTGCCGTCCTTTAAGGAAGGAATAGGCTTTTAAGGAAGGAATAGGAATTGTGAAGGGGGGGGGGGGATGGGCCTCCGTAACCCTCACTGGCCGGACGAAACACAACAGCATCTAGTGCCATTATTTCACGCCGGATATTCGTGAGAGGGTGGTATTACGCCGGGCGAGCCGGCCCAATTCGTGCTGCAACGCAGCGTGGCTCTACCACTCAATCAGTGTCACTCATTTAGCACCACCCAGGGGTCACAACTTTAACCCCCAATGTTTTTTAAAAAGGGTTGTTTTTTTGCTTGTTTTATAAAAAGGGTTTTTACTTTTAATTTTATCTTTACTTTTTAGTTATCCCTGTAGGCCTAGCATGCGCAACACGAGATATGTCGCGGACGATATTATCTCTCCCTTCGATGGCGGGAACGTCAAAGTTCTCGGTTAGGTACAGTTGTCAAAACTCGATAAAATTATGTTACATGTTATGGTTTCGTAGTTGAATATACCACAGACAAACAAAAACTACTAATTCTTAAGTCTATTTTTGACATATCGTGTATAGACTAACACGAGAAAATTTAAATTTTCTCGTTTTGCGCGTGCTAGGTCTACTGGACACGTTTTTCATCTGTTGTTCATCTCACTGAAAGCAAATATTTATGTATACAAAAATTATTCACGTCCACCAAAGCACGACCACTCACCACCCATCAAAAACGGTCCTCCCATTAAGACGAATCAAACTCGACGCGGTTGTGTCGCTTAATTACCTACTGAGTTCCTATGGCCACCTTCCAGCTCCATCATCAGACCCTGGTTACCATCTAGCACCAAAGTACTCGTCAAGACGAATCAAACGAACCCATACTCGATGGGGTTATGTGGCCATCTTCCAACTCCATCATCAGATCCTGGTTCCATCTAGCACCAAAGTACTCGTCAAGACGAATGAAACAAACAGAAACTCGATGGGGTTTCGTTGTTTCATTACAGAGTTCCCATGACCACCTTCCAGGTCCATCGTCAGACCCTGGTTACCATTGAAAAACCAACTACTCGTCAAGACGATTCAAACGAGCCCAAACTCGATGAGGTTGTGTTGTTTCTGGCCACCTTCCAGCTCCATCATCAGATCAGCACCATGCCATCGTAATTGCATTGTCACGCGATTGACACATGTATGCAAAATTTCAGCTCAATCGGTAACCGGGAAGTGGGTCAAAATGGAGTCGCTAAATTCCACCCGAACAAGGCATACTTTTGGGAAAAAGTCTTTTCGCATTATAGTATGTATGAACTTGTATTAAAATCTCTTTGGCTCTTCGATCAATGTTGATCGAAGCTTTAGCTATATTATTTATATGTGACTGGTTTTGGTGTAATATTTGGTCCGAGGGTTTTGGTATCATTAGAAGTTTAAACTTTAAAGATGATAATTCCAAATTCAAATTAACAAAATGTGTGATTTTTATTTGTTTTTCTTTCTGTGAAGATGAGTGAATCTAATGAAGAAATTCGTTACATTTTATAATTTTGTTACATAAAGCTTAGATTAAAACAAAAAGATATAAAAATGCAATGCAATTTGCGATGTTTACAGACCTAATGCAGTGTACAGACACTTGGTTTGACACAAATTTGGTTTAAGCGTTTTCAATCCGGAAATTTTGATGTCAAAGATACAAGTCGCTCTGGTCGCCCTATTACCTTAAATTAAAACAAAATCTAAGCCTATTACGAATAAAATGGATAGCATTTTTGAAAAAGTGGAGCAAGATCGGTATATACAGGTATACGGTATACGGTACCTACACAAAAAGTTCGATATTTGGGTACCTCATGAGCTCACTGAAAGAAACTTAATGAACCGTGTACTCATTTGTGAATTTTTAATAAGACGTAATGAAACCGAACCATTTTTGAAGAAGCTGATAACTGGTGATGAAAAGTGGATCACTACGACAAGAACGTGCGAAAATGATCGTGGTCAAAGGCTGATCAGGCTTCACAGACTGTAGCGAAAGCCGGGTTAACTCGCAACAAGGTGATGCTGTCTGTGGGTGTGGTGGGATTGGAAGGGCATTATTCATTATGAGTTTTTACCACCAGGCAGGACCATCGATTCTGAACTCTACTGTGAGATATACACTTTTTGTTTATATGTATCTCACAGTCTCTCTCTCTACACTTGTCTACTGTGAGAGTAGCACAATTTAGTCTACTCCTAATGAATAATGCCCTTTCAATCCCACCACACCCACAGCATCACCTTATTGCGAGCAAACCCGGCTTTCACCACTGTTTGTGAAGCCTGTCCAGCCTTTGACTACGATCTTTTTCGCACGTTCTTGTTGTACGTGATCCACTTTTCATCACCAGTTATCAGCTTCTTCAAAAATGGTTCGTTTTCATTACGTCGTATTAAGGATCACAAATGAGTACGCGGTTCATTAGGTTTCTTTCAGTGAGCCCGTGAGCTACCCAAATATCGAGCTAGGCAGGACCATCGATTCTGAACTCTACTGTGAACAACTGATGAGATTAAAGCAAGAAGTTGAGAGAAAACGGGCGGAATTAATTAACAGAAGGGGTGTGGTTTTTCATCATGGTAACGCTAGACCTCACACATCTTTAGCCACTCAGCAAAAATTAAGAGAGTTTTGCTGGGAGATGTTACTGCATCCGCTGTATAGTTCTGACCTTGCACCTACAGATTTCCACCTGTTCCGGTCTCTTCCGAATTCTTTAGGCAGTGTCAGGTTAACATCACGAGAGGACTGCGAAAAGAGTGTGAAACTTAAGTCCGAATTTTGGGGCTTCTGATCAAAATACCGCGACAAGTGGTTTTGGCAGGAGTGTGAAACTTAAGTCCGAAAAGTAGTTGTCCGATTGACTTTTGACGTACTGAACGTTTGTCCGACAAACGACTGATCGACAGAACTATTGATCGACGACATTTTAGTCCGACAAAATAAGTTGTCCAACAAACAGTTGCTCTAATGATTTTGATCGAATGCAGAAGCGAGGAAAAATAAAGGCTATGATATATAAGGCGAATGACATGAGATGATCACATGAGAATAACAAGATACGACGTGGAGTTACATATGGTAAAACGATGGTTTCACCACACTGTTTGTCGGAAAACTTATTTTGTCGGACTAAAATGTCATCAGTCAATAGTTCTGTCGACCAGTCGTTTGTCGGATAAATGTTCAGTAGGTCAAAAGTCAATCGGACAACTACTTTTCGGACTTAAGTTTCACACTCCTGCCAAAACCACTTGTCGTATTTTGATCAGAAGCCCCAAAATTTCTATAGCAATAGGATCATGTCCCTACCTACAAGATGGCAAAAAGTTATCGAACGAAATGGCACCTTCATACTTTAGTTAAATGTAAATAAAATGTATTAAAATATGTTTTGAATTTTCTTAAAAAATGTGTGATGAAACTTTTACATAATACATTCTGTCAAAAAAGTTTCGGGAACGAATGATTTGTTTATGATTCCAAAATCATTTTTTTGTTTTTTTGTTGTTGTTAGATTGGCACAACTGTTATCCATTTTGGCGCGGAGTTTGAGTTGCATCTGAACTTTCTGTGTCTCACGAGTCGATCCGTACCATTTTAAATAACACACTTGGGTAGGTATGAAACATGTTGCCGCTCGGCTAGTCCCAAAAGACCTGAATTTTCTCTAAAAACTCAATCGTATAAGAGTCGCTGAGGACATGCTAAAACGAGTCAATTCCGACCCAACATTAATGCAACGTATTGTTACTAGTGACGAGACGTGGGTTTACGAGTATGACATGCAAACTATCCAACAAGCTTCGGAGTGGCGCCTTCCGACTGAACTGAAACTGAAAAAACCACGCCAAAGTCGATCAAAAGTCAAATTCATGTTGACTGTTTTCTTTGACTATCGCGGTGTTGTGCACTCGGTATTCTTGCCAGAAGGTCAAATGGTAAATAAAGATTGTGCGTTATGCGGCGTTTAAGAGAGCAAATTCGACGAAAAAGGCCAAATTTGTGGAAAGACAATTCTTGGATTTTGCACCACAATAATGCGCCTTCGCACAAGGCCATCATTGTGAACGAATTTTTGACCAAAAACTCAACAAATACCATCGAGCAACCACCTTATTCATCAGATATGGCTCCAGCCGACTTCTTTCTTTTTCCTAAACTCAAATCGGTAGAAGACATAAGGAGAATTCGCGGCGAGAACTGAACTCAATTCCGGAAAAAGCGTTTAAATAATGTTTTGAAGATTAGATTATTATTTGGCGTAAGTGAATCGTTTCTGAAGGAGCATACTTTGATGGCGATAAAATAAATTTTGATGAATAACTAGCATTTTGTGTATTATTGATCTTTTCCCGGTACTTTCTTGACAGAGTAGTACATACATGCAAGTTAAATAAAAGTTGTAATAAAATTACTTTATAATATTATTGGCTCCCGACGAATGGAGAACCTCCTCCTTTTTTGAAGTCGGTTAAAAATGGCAGTCTTCCTCTTACCACTGTCCCATTTAATATCGTTTCATGCACTTTCTTTTGATAGTCTTCTTTCATCCGTCCTTTTTATCGACATCTAACTATACCATTCTCAATAGTAATAGTTTATTAAATGTTATTGACACCGCATATGGCCCTCGACCCTTGTGATGGTGCTTGCCTTGCCCATGGACGCGCGGCACCGAAAGCATCACGCGCGCAATACGCACACAGAAGCTACAGCTCTTATGTTTCCCCGTAATATCACTATAATATGCCCTGTAATATCACTGGATTCAATTAATTACTATTGCAACCTTCGATCAACAATACCAACTAGATAACTAGATATCACATACAAAATCAAAGCTAAAATCTGTCTACGTGAATAAATACTTTTTCAAAGCAATAAATTACTCCTGTTCCTTAAAAAAGAAAAGACGTCAATAACATTTCGAGGTGAAATCAACCTTAAGTAGCAACAAATAAAGTATTTTTTCCTGTTATTGCCTTGCGAGAAAATAAAAGCTCACTTCTCAAGTGCGCTCTTATTTACCGAGACACTTTTTTAGCGCAAACCTGACATCTAGTTGTATTGTTGATCGAAGATTGCAACCAAAAAGAACAATGCTGCTTGACGGCAGAAATATTAAATGACAAAAAAAAATTAGGTACTTGAAATATATTGTTCCGGTTTTTTTCCTATTCACCATTCACCCCGCGAATCTCACGGTAAAAATAAAAAAGTAGATTTTTTAATTGATTAAAATTTCTATAAATTTTTATTCATTTGATATTAAAAAGTTGGAAAAAACGACAATGTGGTATCCCCAGGTGGACTTTGTTTTAAAGTTTCTCTCTTTATTTATAAATACTATATATTCTGCATGTGCGAATTTTCAGCTTTCTGGTTCAAATTGATAACAAGCCGGAGTGCGTTGGTGAATCAGTGGTGATAGCAGGCCAGGACTTTCTTATTTTACTTATCTCGAACGTGTAGGCGTAGATATCAAAATAATGTAAAGCTACTTTTGTAGCGGTGGTCAATTCAGGAGATATAAAAAACAAAAAATATAAAAGTTGGACTTGCGTAACAAACCATCGGCTTGGGACAGTGCCATTACAAAGAAGAACAGTTAATGATATACTTTTAAAATTAAAGGTTTTAAAAAATAGTACCCTATTACCTCTTATATTTTAAATTTGATTAAATTTTTATGTTAACCCCTCGTCCATCACGAAGACTCTCTGGAGGTTACTAACAATTGAATTACTATTGTGTCTGGTTTTACAACCGCTGAGCTCTGTAGAAATTTAAAAAATGTTTTTTTACTTATGAAATTTCCAACAAACTATTAAATCAATGACACATTATTGCTGACTTGTCCATGAAAATATAGCTAGTAACTATAAATAAATTTAATAAATTTAAACTTATTATTTCCTGAACTTTTTAGTAAGGTAACTTTTTCGTATCATCCATTTCCGGTTTGGCGTTAAATTTTGATACAAGCTGTATCATAAGCATTATCAGAATAGAATAGACTATAATTTAGAGAGGAGCTTGATGGCGGAGCGGCTAGCGCGTTTGGCTTGCGGTCTTGCTCGCTAAGCAACTTTCGCAATGCCGGATCGATGGATGGGTTACCAATCTATAAACATCTCGAGCTCCTCCGTGCTTCGGAAGGCACGTTAAACCTGGACCAACCGGTTGTTGTATTAAGATGGCAGTCGTTAAAACCCACCAACCCGCATTGGGCCAGCGTGGTGGGTTATTTATGGCCTAATATCCCCACGTACTATAGTCCACGTGAGAGGCCTTTGCCCAGCAGTGGGACGTTTATAGGCTGATGATGATGATGATGATAATGTATTGCCAAAACTGTGTACGAATAGTGCAGATGATAATGCTTAAGTTGAAAACAAGAGTAAAACTTAGGTCAGGGTCTAACACTAACAGCCTAGGCCAAGGAACTTATATGAATAAATTCCTTAGCCTAGGCATTTTATGAAACAACTGCTATTCCACCTGCGACATTTAAAATTATTAATAGTCTCAATTAACAAGGCTAGTTCTACGAAATGCTTATAGTGCAATCCATTGTTTCAAAGCAACAGACAATCAAATTAATGTCTAGCTCAATATCTAAGTCACATGAGGACCATAAGGTCAAGAACTCGCGTCCTGTAGATTACAGATAATTGATGTTGTTCAGGAAGACATGCTAAATGAACGTGTAAGGAAAATGCTGATAATTTAAATATAAACCGTGTCGCGTATCTGTAAAAGAATACTACCACTCCCTCTCTTCCTTCATCATCACCAGCCTATAAACGTCCCACTGCTGGGCACAGGCCTCCCACGTGGACAATAGCACGTGGGGATATTGGGCCATAACCCACCACGGTGGCCCAATGCGGGTTAGTGGGTTTTAACGACTGCCATCTTACGACAACAACCGGGACCAACGGCTTAACGTGCCTTCCGAAGCACGGAGGAGCTTAAGATGTTTTAAATTTGGTCACCCATCCAGCGACCCGGCATTGCGAAAGTTGCTTAGCGGGCAAGATCGCTAGCCGAACGCGCTGGCCGCTGCGCCATCGAGCTCCTCCTTCTTTTCCTTCCTTCCTTTGGGTGTCCTAAAAGGCAACAACGGACTAAAGACTGCACATACATCCAACAGCATAGAGCGGCGATAGGCTTTGCTACCTGTCACGCTGAGCACATGTGCGCTATTTGGTGAAAAGTGGACTAATGGCAGAGGACTGCTTTTGCGGTCCTCATTGCCTTCTCTGAGTAACCCTTCGGGGATTAATAGTCTTGATGCCTCCACGCTGTGTGGTGGAGACTCATAATGTAAAAATAAATTGCCGAAATGTTTGTAAGCGCATCAATTAAGAACGGCTGGACCGATTTGGCTGATTCTTTTTTTGTTGCGTTCGTAATTGTCATGACAAGGTTTGCATGAAATATTTTTTTGGAAATATGCCATGGGGTAGAGGGTGTTCACGCAGACAAAGTCGCGGGCGGGCCGCTAGAAATTTTATAAAAAAAGAAAAATTAAATAAACGCCTGTCAAATATTTATTAGCAAATGTTTCGTCGGTAGCAATAAAGCAGAATATTTTAACAGGTACTACCGACGTGTTGTGTTTTTATTTTTAAATTAAAAAGGTCAAAGTAAAGTAAAGTATAGCCTTCATTCTGTCCCACAGCTGGGCAAAGGCCTCCATCATTGCAATCAAGCCATCGCTAGAATAGAAGCGCTTTGCGTCTACTTTCATCATTCGTACTGCAAAGCTGTGGAACTCCCTGCCAGAGTCGGTGTTTCCTATAAGGTACAATATTGGGGTCTTCAAATCACATGTGAACAGGTTACTTCTAGGCAAGCATGTTCCACCGTAGGCCACATCATCACTAGTGGCAAAATGCAAGCCTATCACACAATAAAAAAAATAAAAAAGATGGGAATTTGGCTTAATCACTACGCTTGCCAATAGGGGTTTTGGACCAGATGGAGCGACGATCTGCGCAGGGCGGCTGGCAGCAGCTTTATGAGGAGAGCCGAAGACCGGGCTCAGTGGCGCGCCTTGGGGAGAGGCCTATGTCCGGCATCCCCTCTCCTTACATCACTCGCTTTTATTTGTACTGGCACCTCGAGGCCAACCGTTAGGTTATGCAAGAAGTGCCAGACGTCCCTGCGCCAGCAGGACACTCGCGCAGGAGACCATCTGCGTTAGGCACAGACATAGAAATCTGTCTGTGGCGTTAGGTCTTGACGCCAAATCAGTGCCCGCCGAAGCGATCTCTTCATTCGGTACTCATAAGACTAGTGTCCCAACTAACAAAATTGTCATGTTATATGAAGCCTAAATAACATTTGGTCATATAGAGGTCATATAGATGTAACTCAAATTCCCATGAATCGTGTTACAATATATAGTACGAACGATTAGTCGTATAATATTTAAGTCATTTAATTGAGTCCTGTAAACGTTTACACAACCAAATTACATGACCATCTTATAAAGATCGTAGCTGTGACCTTTAAAATACATTCACTCGTTTATTAGTCTCGTTTACGACCACTTTACGCCTTCTTGATGTAGTATAAAAGTAATTTATATGACAATCATAATCTGGTTATAATGACGACCATAACACTGCTTTTTGTCAGTAATAAGATTTCTACATGGCAATCATATAAAGTCCATAAATTTAACTCTTATAAAACGTACAGCTGTATACACGTCTCTTATAGGATTTTTAGACTATCTTCACACGACTTTTATATAATGTTTAAAAGCCCAATATTCAGATTTATATGTCTTATATAACTTATGGGTTTAAAATGCTTATATAAGTTACTTATATAAACATTTTGATTATTTAATGGTTTCACGTGGTACTCTTTTACGAACTAAACTTGTATATTTTCCGTTGTTGTGACTTTGACTATACAAGCTTTTTATATGATAGCTATGATAGTGTCAAAGAATCAAAAGATGGTTCCGTAGTAAGAAATAGTATTTGTAAAAAGGATGCATATGTACATATACTTACAGAATGAACTTAATATTAAATAGGTAGCTTATCGTAATAATATCTAACACCTGTCAATTATCACATCTTTTTTTTAAATTTAGTAAGTTCAAGAAGTAATCCTCAAATAATCATCGCAGATTTGCAAAATGATGATGAAAATGATGATTATTCGTTTGAAACCCAAGACGATGATGATGAAAACAGTAATGAAAATAAGAATTTCAAAACATCTTCAATTATCACTATATTGTGATTTCAATAAAATGTTTATCCCACGGGTTTTCACTTCGTTACGGTATCCTAAAAATGGCGGACGACAAAAGAATTAAAATCATAGTATATGACTTATAGTCCTAAGATATCATGTAATAGGTATCATCACTACCTAAAGTCGTATAATTGTAAAAGTACTAGAAATCTTAAATAAAATGAGATTAATTATTTTTATTTTGCAATAATTCGAAGGGAGCATTAAAAATTTGTGAAAAATTGTATATACAATCGTCATGAAATTTAATTTCCCTTAGAAAAGTAGATATTGTTACCTACTAACACCAACTACAATATAGTTAATAACATTCAGTAATAAATATGGCAGACATAAGATGGTGACACTTTGTAAACAGTTATTTTGTTTTTCGTTTGTTTTTTGTTGTCTTACTCCCACTGAACTGCGCTGTAATAGCAAGCATCCGGGTAAAGGCTATGCTAATGACTACTTCCCAATGTTTATTAAGTTATACGACGTCTATTGGATCACTACACGACAAAATGGTTATAATATTGATCACTTTCACGACTGCTATACGAATATTTATCGTATATCTGATATTAATATGACTATTACCTTCCTAGTAGCCACTAATACGACCTTGACACGATCGCTATACGAATAAAAGTTTTATTATTTCCGCCTATTTCGCGTCATATATACGTCAATATGACAGCTATATAACCAAAACAGTCTGACCTTAAGTTGTGACGAAAACGTTGTCCCGAAAACTATACGACCAAATTTTGTTAGTTGGGGTCTCGGGAGAGTTTCTCCTTGAACACGTGTAGTTCACTGCCTATTGTTCAGATAGGTAACTGGAGCTGTCAGACACTCGCGCAGGAGACCATCTGCGTTAGGTCTTGACGCCAAATCAGTGCCCGCCGAAGCAATCTCTTCATTCGGTACTCATAAGACTGTGTCTCGGGAGAGTCTCCCCGTGACCACGTGTAGTTCATTGCCTATTGTCCAGATAGGTAACCGGAGCTGTCAAGCACGCTCTACGCCTATGTCCAGCAGTGGACTGCGATGGGCTGATGATGATGATGATAATGATCACAAACCAGGATTATTCATCGTAAAATCCGAAATACACTTTGCCCCACGTGGGAATTGAACCTAAAACATCCGGTCATCAAGCCGCGCGCTTACCTACTCGCCCATCGAGATTTTAAAATTGTTTAAATTAATTTTTAAATTTTTTTATAGGCAACAACATAACCGTGTCGCATAGCGGTGAAAGAATACCTACTACCACTCTCTCTTCCTTTGGGTGTCGTAAAAGGCGACTAACGGAGTAATGGGCTTACCACCAGTCACCCTGATAATAAATTTTAATGTCAAAAATCAAAAAATCAAAAATCAAAATTTCTTTATTCAGTAGGTAAGCTTGAAATAAGCATTTTGAATAGTCTAAATTTAATTTTACTTCTATTGATAGATGGATAGGCATAGGAACCCATTGTTTCATTTCATAATGTTCCATTTTAATTGTTTCATTCACTATACTAGCCAACTAAAGTACGGAAAGATGACTCTTCCAGTTGGTTACAAAAAAGTTGGTGTTATATGCATAATTGGATTGGAAGAATTATCATCATCATAGCGTATGGCAATCCCTGCTTGGATCAAATGTCTATGTCCAGATTTTTCAGCCAGCTTTCTTCGTCAGCGGTGAACTTGTGCAGCTCGGCGATGCCTCCGGGAAAACAGCGAAGTGGGCATTTATTCACAACGTGGGAAAGAGTTTCAGGTGCTCCACAGTCGCAATTTGGTGACTCCCTTAGACCCCATTTGTGAAAGTGATGATTTGTTCTCCCGAGGTTGGTTCTGAACCGGTTTAACCGGGTCCACGCTTTTCTGTTGGCATTAAAACCGGGTTGCTTTTTTGTAGGGTCAGTGACTAGACCTGCATTTGTACCCTCGAATAAGCCACGCACCGATTGCCACGCTTCATTTACGTAGCTCTTGTGTTTGGTGCACTCATCAGTCCAAATAGGTGACCTTAATCGCAATCAAGATGGATTATATGCCTAAAGGACCCACCCACCCACCCCAAACGTAAGGTAAGGTAGAGATAAAAAAGGGGGCGGCCTGTCTGTATGCTACTTTCATTAATTTTTGTTTCTAATTGAAATATCATACATACATACTTACTTACATACATATAGTGACGACTATTATCATCTGTGCTATTATCTCCGAAGGGTTAGTCAGAGACTAGGCAATAAGGACCGCGAAAGCAGTCTTCTACCATAGTCCACTTTTCACCAAATAACGACTGCACATTGTCATGTGCTCAGCGTGAAAGGTGGTGAGCCCATCGCCGCTCTTTGCTGTTAGATGTATATGCAGTCTTTAGTCCGTTAGTCGCCTTTTACGACCAAGGGAAGAGAGTGCGTGGTAGTATTCTTTCACGGCTACGCGTATCGGAATATCAGCGTGAAACAATAGGACTTTCGTCCGGTGAGTATTAGTATCGGAGGTAATTGTACTATTATGTATTCTATGCCGGAGGGCCATCTCTACTATGACTAAAGGACTGATAATTATGTTGAAAATTATAATAATTATTGATAAGATTTAATATTTATTCAAATAAATAACATAGGTTCTTTGTATACATCGTTATAAAATAAGTAGTAGTAGGTAGGTAGGTACCCACCTTGTTATTTGACATTTTACAACAATTAGGTATGTACAACAAATTGTTTATGTACTAAATGTACAATAATACAAGTTTGTTAAAGTTAGTGGCAAAAACCAAATTAATTTTAAATTTAATTAAAACTAATAATACTATAACATGTAAAATTTAATGTCTATAGATTCTTACTTGCTTACTACCTACTTAAATTAAATATACCTTATATTGTGTCTTATATTCAACTAAACGAATAATACTTATTTTTATTATATAAAGTAACAATTTGTCTTTGGCATTATGTTTTATTTATAATTAGTTAGACAACTAAAAAATATTACCGCCATCTAGCGATAGTAAATTCAACAATTAGTTTACAACTCTGTCAAGAGATGGAGCTGCTAAATTGACTTATAGTATTTTATTTTATTGGAGACTGATTGCGCGTTTCTCCCCGATTTCACCTGTTGGAAAGTGATAATGAGGAGGAAGATAGAGCACGCGCAGTCAGTAAATGCCTGTTTACTCTAGCCTTAAAGACGCCCAAGTTGTAGCGTTTAAGAAAAACACACGCAGGGAGGTCATTCCACATCCTAGCTGTCCTAATGAGGAAACTAGAAGCAAATCGCTTCGTCCGGGCGGGTGGAATATCGAAAACATAGTGATGAAAGCCCTCTCTCCGTCTAGTAGTCCGATAATGGAACGGGGAAGGAGGTATGAGGTTATGTAACTCCTGAGCACACTCTCCGAAATGTAACCTGTAGAAGACTACTAAGCAAGCCACTTTGCGTCGGTGTTCTGACGCTTAAAACTTTGTTATTGACCAGGTCATTGTCACCAATCAGCCTCTTTGCTCTTCGCTCTATAGCATCCAGTACAGCCAGTTGGTGCTTTGCAGATCCATCCCAAAGATGAGAACATGCACGATCGGACCTGAGCTTGGTAAAGAGTAAGAAGCTGTCCTGGGGTGAAGTACCGTTTCACCTTTGAGAGAATACTTATTTAGAGTGGTTCAGATCCACGGCACACTTTGAAGTGGAGACAGCTATCTGTCTAGCTACTTAATACTACTTTATATGAAATCATTTGTGGCATAAAGAGGCAGTGGTATTATTTATAGAATGCACCTAAAAGTGAAGACAGCGCCTTAACCACTTAAACAATTACTTAGTTAACAACTTTGTAAACAGATGGCGTTGATCCCACTTGTGTGAAGCGTTTTGTGGCCCAAAGCCAACCGAAAGCTGTATTATATACAGCGCGTTAGTTAAACCGAGGGACATATTATGGGAGGACATTAGATAGCCGATTCAAAATCCGATTCATTAAAAAAAAAGCTTCATTTTTTTGCATAATTTTAATGTTAGACACCAAGCGCGGGAAAAGATCAAATATGATCAAGTATGAAGAAAAAACGGGTCACACCAACCACGACAGCTAAATATTCAATACCATACGCATCAATGAGTCAAAAGCAGGGTGCCCAAACATTACGGAATATTATGTGAAATTTTAACATCGATTTTCTGAATTATTTTATATGCTTCGAGTAGTACCTAGGTATTTTTTTATTTGTTTATGTTTACCCAGGCATAAACTACCATAGGATTAAATATGTCCCTCGTGTTAACTAACACGCTTCATATCCACGGTAAAGTCGAAGCTTTATCGTAAACCTTTTGATCACATTTAGGATTATATAGTTTTTTTATGTCAGCGAAGAAAGCACCAGAAAGTTACTTAGACAATTAGTTAACAACTTAAATAAGAGAAGGCGCCACTAGTCTATAAAGGTATTTTATGGCCCAAAGATGCAGCGGTATCCTTTATCCAGGGTACATACGAAGCTACCCTAGTATAGACACCAGGTCTCGCTCGTCGCGCACACCCTGAACCCCAGGAGACAACTCCGTGCAGCTGCCATCTGCTGGACGTTTTGCAAGCTAGCGGGCCGCCGGAATCACCGCGGCAAGCGTCCACACCTCCAGATAGGACTCCTGCAAACAAAACCAAACTTTTGTACCTACTTTTTTGTATGTGAAATAAGGCAGTCGAGCATGCGAGTCACCTGATGGAAGGAATCACTGCCGCCAATAGACACCCACAAAACTAGTGGAGTCGCAGATGCATTGCTGGACTTGAGCAAGAAGTTTGACTTTTGAGAAAGGAGTAGGAATTGTCGGGGGGCGAGGGGGAGAGATGGGCCGCCGGTACCTTCAATCACCGGACGAAACACAACAGCAACAAGTGCCATGGTTATTAAAAATATTTAGGTATTAGGTCAAGTGTTGAAGGAAAAAGCAGGGAAATACGCACGACCTCAATTTCGTCGTCTGTGCTGCAACTGTCTCTCTCACGAACTGTTTGGGGAGATATGACAGAACGCGAATACTTCTGTCAAGTACGTACCTATAAGTACCTACTTCAAATTTACTACCACCTCTTTCCATGTACATTGTATATCCTGAACTAAGTTCCTCTGTGGCTCCACGCCTATGTTCCCTCCTCAGCGAAACATTGTAAGTACTTATGTGCGGCGATAGAAAACTTCGATAGTCACTGTAGATATAAATATATTATGTATTGCACTGTATTGATACACAAGTTACAAGTTATACGTTTCTATACACTTAGCTATGGCTAGTGTGCGTGACGCGTGACAACTGACAGGAGACACTGAGGTCGCCTAGCTCGTGTAATGCGCCTGCAATGTTGCATTATAAAACATTGTGACCCTACAAAATGCTTTGTATCTATTCTTCATTGATCGTAATTTCATGCAATACCTAAATACTTACCCGCACACAACATAGAGTCCAATATCGCCTGCTGCCTTCCTCCCAAGATTTGGTTCTTCCGGCACGTAGGTAAATCCAGAACTGGCACCGAAGCAGCTCTCAGGGTTGGCGCGAACGATTCTGTGCTCTCTGCGAACGGAATTGGTGCTATTTCAGTTTAACATTGGGTACTTGTTTTAATTATAGGTTTTTGTGAAGCCCTAAGCTCGTCTTCACCTACCGATGCTGACACACTAGCCTATAGGAAGACCAA
Source organism: Scoparia ambigualis (assembly GCA_963921215.1). Classification (NCBI taxonomy): domain Eukaryota; kingdom Metazoa; phylum Arthropoda; class Insecta; order Lepidoptera; family Crambidae; genus Scoparia; species Scoparia ambigualis. The sequence continues at coordinate 29,341,420 of OY992515.1, read as the reverse complement.
ATTCGCAAAAAGATATTGTAAAGTTTAAAAAGACATTGTGGAGTGTAGTCATTTGACGGGCTTTTCCCAAAAAAAGGCCGAACTTACTTTGGGTTTCTGTGCCAACGTAATTAGTTATTATTATTATTTATCCTGGCTAGTCCACCTTGCTGTCCAAAGGCCTCCCCACAGTCTTAACACTCTTCACGGGTTAGAGCTGTAACTTTGCCAGTCCTTCCGATAGTAATGCAGCTGCTCACACCATCTTCTTCTGTCGTCGTCGTCGACGTCGTCTATCGTTGCGTGGACTTCACTCAGCGGTGAGTCTACACATCGTTCGATAAGCGACAGACGTGTCCGGCTCAGTTCTATAGATTTAGCTCCTCCTCCATGCTACATACTCCTCAATGCTGAGGGTCGCAACCTTCTTGATTTACTATTTTCTCCCTCATGATGTTACGTAACTTATTTCCGTCCAAGGCAACGTGAAGAGCATCGTAAATTTTGTAGTCGAGTGTAATGCGGATCTGGTCAGACCATCGCACTGGACTGCACCCCCTTGGTCTTTTGCGGTTAACTTTGCCAGTGACAAGTAGACGTTCGAGGTGTCATCATTTTTTCTGGCTATACGACGAGAAACCCCAACGATCCTCTTAACACTGAGTTAGCTGGTACTCTTAACAACTGAGTTAGTAAATTCATTAATTACTTTTAGGAAAAGACGGGATTTTCACCATATTCTTGTTGTTGGTTTTGGGTCCCCGAAATTTCGGCGCAGTCGCATGCACCATGAATGATCAAGTAAAGGAGTGAAACATTTTAAAAATCTCGTGTTTGCCTAAAAGTTACTGTAGTGACCATGAAAGTTTAAAATGTTATTTAGTTAGTTAAAGATGCGTGGAAGGGTTTGGGGGAGGCCTTTGATCAGCAGTGGGACAATATAGGCTGAAATAAAAAATAAAAAAGTTAGTTAGTTGAATATAAAACGAAGCAAGACTACCTGCCTGGTACCCCCAGCCACTGACCGCACACCACTTGCCAGCACTCTCGTAACCAGGGTCAGGAAGGCATATAGGACGCACGTGGGAATTGAACTGGACACCGCGCCCAGACCTGGATACCACCACCAGAGCTATATCGTTGCTGTGGGGTCCGTCTGTGGAGAGAGCATTTTGGTTGAAAGCATAAAACATTACAGTAAATTGGACCCTGTTAAGCATAAAGGTTTCAAGTGACAAAAAATAGAGTATGGAGTTTAGGGTACACCACGTCCGTGAGGACGAAATTTAACTGGTCGCGAAAGGTCTATTGTCAAAAAAAATATATTCTAACTGTTATTTAAAAAAATATGGTTTTGAAAAACAATTCATCGTGCATACAGAAATTTACGAAAAGATTTTCAAGTTATACTTGATTCTGTTTAGTCCATTATCATGAAACTGATTGTATATTAAACAAAAAGGTTTCAAGTTCTTGATTGTCCTTTGTACTGATGATTATTACATAATATAATGCAAAATTGTTGACGCAAAAATAAATTCATAGTTACCAAATATTCTAAAACTGATTTCTTGTCCGTAGAACCTTTACTGATAAATATCACAAACAGAAAAAAAGACAAGGAGAAAATATCGTGGCAAAACACTTATGAGGTAGATATCAGAAAGAGTGATTATAACAAACTGTACTTTAAATCAGATATTACTTAAGAGACCTTCCAAATAGTCGATAAAACAAAACACAGCAAAGGCAGGCAGACTTCATTAAAATATATATACCTACCTACCACCATTATATTCCGATGGAAGACATTTACCCTTGACTAAAATAAAGGACTTAAAAGATATGTTATGTCTTATACCTACCTAAAGAAGCTAAGCCACTGTACAACTTTTAAAAAAATATATCGAGTTCCGATTTTGAGGATGATGTACTCGTAGATGGTTACGGAGAATAAACGCTTGATTTTGATGTAGAATTTGAAAGCAGAGATGATGAATAGAATTTGTTTAGTAAACTCAAATCTGTTTTTGTTGGGTTGTTCGTATTTTTATAAAAAAAGTTCCGACAATTTAATTTTAATAATAGTGCGAGTAGAGTAGGTAATTAATTTGTACGGGACCCTCTTGGCACGAGTCCTACTCACATAATGGTTTTTATTGCTTAAAGTTATTGTTAAAAATATAAATATTACAGTTTAAAATAAAATTATTACATATTACATTACTGTTTAATGGTGAAACTGTAATCTCAGGATTGATAGATTTATTGATGAATATGTAAAATTTTTAACACTGAAAAAAGACGACAACCGACGGAAATCGAACCACGCACCTTCCGCATTCCGGGCGGCTGCCTTAACCACTTGGCTACCGAGGTCTGGTTTTCACTCGTCGAAATTTGTCAGTGCTTGATGCTTATGTTTTTTAGTCAACTTTGCTTCATCAAATCTTAGAAGTTCTCACCTCTGCGATCCGAAAGATTTTTTTTACAAATAAAAATGTTGAATGACCAAACAAATTTAGTTTCCTCCCCATTATTGCGTCTTATTGCGGGTAGTACGTCACAAATGCCAAACGGTGGCGCTATATAAGGGGCCGAGATCTTCGCAGCCGTTTCAGTCGGCGCGCAGCTCTCGACCAGTCAACAGCTCCTGAGGATGCCCCGTGGAGGGGCGAAACACGTGTCGGGTTTCGGTTTGCATGCCTTATTTGGCATCCATCGCTCCTTTTGCATGTGCATACATTGCGGGCGGGAGGGCGGTGCTTGCATGCAGCATCCAAGCTTGATAAATTAGTGAGTTAGCGGGATTAACACTAGATATTTTTATTCCATTTTTGTATAAATAAAAAGAAATTGATGGATATGATTAAAAAATTTACTAAAAACAATGTTTTTGAAACGTTTTTACCTTAAACAACTCATACTCCTTTGTTTCATATTTAAATTTTGCTAAAACGATTCAAAGCACTTTAACACCTTTTTAAAAATTCATTTGGAACTGTAGCCTATATAAGCAAAAGGGTGTTAAATGTTTTAACTGTAATTATCTACTAAAATAAATTCTTATTTTAAAAAATAGTAGTATAAAATATGTATTTCATTTTATAAACAAACAAATTTTCAAAACTTTCCATTTCATACATTAAAAGTTATACCAATGTTTAAATCCAACTCCGTTAAAAAACTTTGATTGCGTTTATCTCAAAATGACCTCTATGTCACTTGAAACCATTATGCTTAACAGGGTCCAATTAGTTGTCATGGGTATCTATGTGCCCGGCTCGCTAAAGAATACTACCACCCCCCAATGTATGTAGATATTTGTTGAGTGTTGGGCGTTATTGAAGAGAGATTCAGAGAAGATTTCATGTGGCTGAGATGCGGTAGTATTAGGTAGATGTGTGGTGTCAAAAACGGATTTTGTAAAATAAATACTGATAGGAGAGGAGTCCTAACAAAGCTTATTTTTGAATAATTTTATGTACAACGTCAGTCGGAAAGGGGGTACTAAGCCGCGGACAACTGTAAGTGCTACTATCAACTGTTATATTGCCAATATACGTTTTACGAAAAAAAAAATATTTTATTTCATACAAAATAACTTATGGTTACGAAATTTAAAAAATGTACAACCCTGAATAGGTAACGGGGCTAACACATGCGTTAGCTAACGCAAGAAGCCCCGGCAATAAACTCAAATATGTCTCTCTCTCAAAGCAGCTGACCACCAGGGCTACCACAGCGACATTTTTTTTGAAATCTTGAAAAAGCTGTTTATCTAAAATTATCCATTTTTAAGGAAAAGTTTTTAGAAAAAATTTATTCACCATCATGTATACTTTAACCTCCTTTCGGCTTAGTACCCCCCTTGTATACCCCGTGAATTAAATAATTCTACTGCTAACATGTGTGGTGGCGGTTCATTAATGTAATACTGTATCCCATTATCTTCCCTTGGGTGTTCTAAATGGCGAATAACAGATTAAAGGTTCACCACCTGTCACGCTGAGTACCTGTGCGCCCTCATTGCCTAGTCTCTGACTAACCTTCGTCGATAATTCGTGAGTGCATGTATGTATACTAACTCTTCCTGAAGTCCGGGTGCGGTACCACCTTCTCCGCGTGGAACCGGTTCTCGTGCTGATCCTGCTGCTTCAGCTGGTGTTCTCCTACCACCAGACGTAAGTGTTCCAGCTGAAGAGGTTGCTGAGGACGAGGACAAGATTGAGTTGACTGACATTGCTGAGAGAAGTTTCAAAGTCAAAGTCAAAATGTTTTGATAACAATTAGGGTAAGAACTGAAGCTTCAAAGGGTTTACGCATATCGGTTTCCCATACAAACTTTAAAGTTCAACATTTTACAAACTAATAAGGTAATTTTAATAAAACTTTAAATGCTAAAGTAAAATACAGAGATTTTAGTCCATTATTAGTCTTAAGTCCACTGGTCCAGAAAGTTTTGGAGTAAGTAATAAGTATAGCAAATAACTCAGCTAAATGAACGATTTTTTCAAAATGTTTTAAAAATATTTAGATCTTTGTAATTTACTTTAGCATGCAAAGTTTCATTAAAATTAACTCGTAGTTTGTAAAATTTTTAACCTGAAAGTTTGTATGGAAAACTGAGATATGTAAAACTAAATGACACGGTAGAGGGATTCTGCCTAAAATCCGACAGAGTGATAACACCCCAGTACTTATTTTTGCCGCTAAGCAGCATTGTTCTACATTGCTGCATTCCGGTTTGAAGGGTACTAGACTAGATCCAGTGAAATTGCAGGCATATAGGCATGAGAACCGTAGCTCTATAGTCTCTGACCAACCCTTTGGGAATAATAGTCGGAAATCTGTCTATATATGTGTAATATGGCCAACCTTATCGAAGCAGTGAGCAGCCGACAGCACCAGCTTCTCAGCGATCACAGCGCCCCCGCAGTGGTGCTCGAACGTCAGCTTGTCCAAATCCAACATTTGGATTTCTACCTGAAAAGGATTGAGCTGTAACATTAATCAAAATGCTCGTATACCATACGATGGAACGCTTCTCTGATCGAGAAGTAGGCTCTTGGACTACTACCTCCTGTCAGTCACGGAGACTCCTAGAGCTTGAACAATGAAACCCTTTTTACGGATCTAATTCGCGTATAAACTACTTTTTAATTTTAGTCCTGACGTTTCAGAGGAAGACTGAGGTTGCTAACAATAGAATTTAAATTTTGTCTGGTTACGACAGCTGACCTCTTTTTATTACTATTTTTTTCATGTGAAAAGGAGGCAAACGTGAGGCGGGTCACCTGGTGGAAAATCATCACCACCGAAATCATGATCACTTATTTCTATCATACAATTTGAATCATTTATTTTTAGAGCCAACAAGAATAACTGCCACTTCGGCTACCTGTATTAATAACATTATATATATATATACTAATGTAATACCACTAGCTAAGCATATTATTAATAAACTGGACTCTGATCACTGCGGCCAAATGGTCAGTTTTTCACACCAGAGTAAGAAAGTGATGAAAAAGAATATCACTGTTGTATCAAAAACTGCAGGTCGGCTGGAACGCTTTAAAAGCAATCTAGTTACAAGATTTTCAATTATTCCGAAATTGACTACGTAAATTTCGGAATTCCGAAAATTAAGTAATAGAACAATTTAAAAAAATAATTAAACTTTAAACCGCAAATAATACTACCCTCCCTAGCCGTATTGGTGAAAATTGCGTTTTTAAGCTAAATACATAATCATGAAAGCCCAATTCAAAACCCACTGACCAAATTATATTTTTTAGAACTCGATAAATATCTAAATTTCTGTGATTTCATTTCTGCTGAATTCTACTTCACATGAATTTGATGTTTTTTCTGCCACACACACCCAACTTTAAATTCCATACAATAGTGTCTGAGACTCTCCATGCACAGCCAGTCGTGCTTTTTGCGACACATTCCGGCTGTTTATAAGGCGTAGTGTGCCCCATTCCCTCTATTCCCAGCATTCGCTCTCCTTTATAATCTTAATATATTTATCATTACTTCCTTCCCTTACATAGTGTATGGGTACACAAACTCTTTTAATTGCTCCACTTTTTCTCCATTAATCATAATATCACACCATGTACTAGTCTCGTTGAAAACCATTTATAACTTTCTTCTCACTTACATTCATTTTCCTTCTACCGGTCTTTGCATTCAGTTACCATCTAGTAAGCAGAGATCGGTAGAAGGACTAATAGAGACTAATACTTGCGTCGTCAGCGACGCAAGGAGTATCTGGTCATCTGCATAGAGAAGACATTTGACGAGACATTCATTCTTAATCCACATTCATCAAATTTCGCAAACAACTGTCCATGTATATATTAAACAGCCATGGGGACGCTAAATATCCCTGTCTATCACCCTGTTTGATGTTAAACTACTCAGTGTACGGTACGACCCGTTTATCCTCACGCAAGCACTGGAATCCTCGTAATAATTTCAGTGCTCGAATGAGGTAGCCGCTTAGTCCATATATTGATAGTACCGAGTCTGACCATATTTAATTCCTTACCACTTTATCATAAGCCTTTTCAAGATCCACAAAAGGGCAGCAGACCGTTTGACCTTTGACCAAATGTTTCACAGCTATACTTCTCAAGAAAAAGACCTATTTCTATTAATTATTATAGATTAATATAGATAATATATTTTATTTATATTACAAATATATATATATATTATATTCTAATAATTTTCGACATCCTAATTGTGCTTTCGATTAAAGCTTTCGCATAAAATTTCAAGACAGTGCTGAGATTTATCTCTTTTTGACAATAGGCTTGACATGATTGTATTTATTTTCTTTCCATTTCGGCGTGTATTACGTCATAGAAACAATTTCGCCATTTTTTAAATGCAATTCGTTCACGTATGACTAGTCTATTTATAAAAGGTCATTGGTCTGCGCGCTTCCACCTCCGGCCCTATCGTCACTTACCATCACGTGAGATGAAGGTCAAGCGCTTACCTGTTACAGGAAAAAAAATCAGTGCGCAAAACTTGTTGCGCCGCGTTGTCTCTGTTATTCAAACCGAGATTTCTCTCTGTTACCCAATTAATCGATTTATTGTCAGAAATCCCTATTCTTCTTCTGTAATCGATTGTGTCATGTTTAATCGATGGCATTTACGTTTATGGTAAGCAATGAATGTTACGTATGGGTAGGTTGGTCCAGTGACCTACCATTTTGATTTCAATTAATTTAAGAGGATTTACGCATTTCGATATCCCATACTTTCCAAGTTCGAAATTTTAAATGTAATGAGTCAATATTAATGAAACTTTCCATCATAACATGAAAATACAAAGATCTCAATAAAGGTATTTTTTTAGAAATAAAAAAAAACACTATTATTCAAATGAGTTATTGCGATTAAAAGTCTACTACAGGAAGTTTTAGTTAAGTTTCGTTTAAAAATGCGTCAACTCAGCTGATTAAATGGGTTTTTAATACACACATACTTATAATAAATAATAATTAATAAATAAACTTTCCTACACTCACACCCATATCCATATATATGTAATTATCTAGCCCAAGAGAAGCTTCGTTATGAAACTCGTTAAATGGTTACTAGACAACGGATAAACATACTTAAATTCTTGAATATTATACATAGAAAACACCCACACCCGAGACAATTTAGAAAAACAATTGTTTCTAAATTGACCCGACCGGGGATCGAACCCGGGACCTCAGAGATGGTGACACCATGAAAACCGGTGTACAAACCACTCGACCAAAGAGGTCGGCAAAATGTAATGAGCCAATATTAATAAAACCTTTCATGCTAATATGAAATACTTACAAAGATCTCAATAAAAGGTAATTTTTTAGAAATAAAAAAATAAACACTATTAATCAGATGAGCTATTTCGATTTTTCGATTTAAAGTCTACTACTTATTGGAAGTTTTAGTTAAGTTTAGTTTAAAAATGCATCAACTCAGATGAATCCTTTTTTTTTATACTATGCCCGGCAAATGACCCCACTCCACCTGATGTTAAGTGGAAATGAGGTCCAGGCGCGAGGACAACTGGTGCAGCGTAAGAGACGTAGCATCAGTCATCCTCACTCTGCCGGCCCACAAAGTGCTTCTTCACGCCTCGTTTGAAGGACCCTATGTCATAGGTAGGAGGGAATACGTGTGCTGGTAGACCATTCCATCTTTTGGAAGTGCGGCAAAGAAACGAGTCACCAAATTTCTTTGTGCGAGATGGAATGTTAGAGACTGTAAATTGGTGACTCCGCAGAGCAGCACGCGTACTCCTATGGAGGAAGGGAGAAGGAGGGATGAGGTCAAAGAGTTCTTCAGAGCACTCGCCATGGTATAAACGGTAAAAGACGCTGAGTGACGCAATATCTCTACGCAATTGCAAAGGCTCGAGAGGTTTAGTGACCTCTGCATTGCCGATAATGCGCACAGCGCGGCGCTGCAATCTGTCCAAGGCATCGAGAAGGTACTTTGCGGAGCCGTCCCAAAGGTGAGAGCAATACTCCACGCAAGACCGCATCTGTGTCTTGTATAATAGACACAACTGATCAGGCGTGAAGAATCGCCGCACCTTGTTCAGGACACCGAGTTTACGTGAGGCATTTTTAATCACGGTTTCGATGTAGTCCTTTTGGTTCAGATCGCAGCGGATATCCATACCGAGCATGTTAATACTGCTCTGCAGGCCTAGAGATGTACCCTGAAGAGAGGGAAGGGGAAGGAATGGCGACTTTTTCGCTGTGAACGCGCACACCTGTGTTTTCTTGGCATTGAACTCCACCAGATTATCGGAGCCCCATTTAGAAATGAGGTCCAACATCCGATCGAGCTCAATGACAAGATTCGCTCGCTTCATTTCGGTGTCTACCCGCCCAGCCGTTGGGTGCCCGTTATATCGCCCATGCACTGTGCTATCATCTGCATAGCAATGAATGTTTCCAAGAGGAAGCATGTCATTGATATGCAGAAGCAACATCCTGGGGGATAGAACGGAGCCTTGAGGAACACCAGCGTTCACTGACATGAACCGCGAAGCGCATCCATCCGAAAGGACACGGATTCTACGCTCATGCTGGAAGCTGGCAATCCAGGTACAGAACTGAGCGGGCAAACCGTATGCCGGAAGCTTGGAGAGAAGAGCTTTGTGCCAGACCCGATCAAAAGCCTTGGCTATGTCAAGGCTAACTGCCAGTGACTCGCCACGCTTGTCAATAGCCTCACCCCAGAGATGTGTGACGTACGCTAGAAGATCACCCGTTGACCGTTTTGGCCGAAACCCATATTGACGATCGTGAATTAGGGAGTGATCTTCTAGGTATCGAATAAGCTGTTTGTTCAATATTCGTTCTAGGATCTTACACAACACTGAAGTTACGGCTATAGGGCGGTAATTAGTCGGATCTGACCGATCTCCTTTTTTAGGGATCGGTTGCACATTAGCTTCTCTCCAAGATTCCGGCACACAACCCGAAGAGAGCGAGAGACGGTACAGACGCGTTAACACAGAGGACAACTCCGCTGCACACATTTTCAGGACTATTGCTGGGATGCCATCAGGACCGTTAGCTTTCCGGACATCGATTGACTGCATTTCCGCACGGACATCACACTGCCTGATTTTAATATCAGACATTGTGTGGCCACAGTGAGGAATTGAGGGTGGCTGTGCATCACAGTCATCGATCCGGGAATTAGCCGCAAAGAGTTTGGCCAGGAGATCGACCTTTTCCTGCGGCTTGTGAGCTAAAGTTCCGTCAAGACATCTCAGTGGTGGCAGCGAGGATTGGCAGAAGTTGGATTGCACGGCTTTGGCCAGACGCCAGTAGCTACGGCTGCCCGTAGGATGCGTCAGGAGTTCTTGGCCTACTCGTGCAACGCGCTGGGCATCCGCTCTAATGTAGGCCCTCTTACACGACTTGGTAGCATTATTATAGGCTGCTTTTAGCGAGCGAGTTTCGGGAGCCCCATGAGCTTTACCTCTGATCCAAGCGCGGTATGCCGTCTGTTTGCTCTCAACAGCGCTGGCACACTCGCGATTGAACCAGCGGTTGCGTCTGCCTTTGCTGATGACATAGGAGTGTGGAATATAGTATTCCATTCCTAATACTATCTCATCAGCAACGGCAGTGGCGCTAGCGGTCGGGTCCTTCCCACTAAAGCAGCGCTGCCTCCAAGGGACGGATGCAAAATACTCCCGCATCCCGTCCCAGTCTGCCGACGCGTAGTGCCAAATCTGGCGTTTCGAAACCGCTGTTGGCGGGCGCGATGCCAAGGGCACTGTGCTGGATATCAAGCAGTGATCCGAGGAACCTAAAGGAGCTCGAATCTCCACCCGGTATCCAGCTGGGCGACTCGTCAGCAGAAGGTCGAGTAAGGAGGGCGCATGGCCAACTATGTCTGGGATCCTGGTGGGCTGGTTCACCAGTTGCGTCAGGTCATGCGTGAGAACGAATGCGTGGGCAGTTCTACCAGCATGGTCTGTTTTGGAGGAACCTAACCACAACTCATGGTGGGCGTTGAAGTCCCCCAAAAACACCAGTTCCGCCGATGGAAACCGCTCCTGCGCATCATCTGCTACCCGACTAAGATGTTCAATTAGTCGAGTTGTCTCCATGTCGCCGTTATGGGATCGGTAGACGCAGACGTAGACACGGCAATGAGAGCCTAAGTCGACGTGTACCACTAGGAGGGAGAAGGAAGGGTCCTCCAGACAGCGCAGACGGCGACAGCAAACATCCGCCCGAACGAATAAGCAAACTCCGGCTTTGGCTTTGAAGGATTCTTCAAGCACAAAGCCGGGATAGTTCAGGTAGGTGGTGTCAGCTGGGCGGATTATTTGCGTCTCCGTCAGGAACAACATTGCTGGCCGTGCCGTCTCAAGATGGTGGTGGACGGCATTGAGGTTTGCATGGAGTCCGCGGATGTTAGCGAACTCCACCTCAAACGGTAAGGTTGTGGTGGGGGTGTGCACCGCTGTAGAACCAGTTTTGTTGTTAGGCGCTGTCATTTTAGGAGTGGAAAGAGAGAGGCGTGAATCGAGAAAATGATGCCGCGATGCGAATGGTCTAAGTGTTGTAACGTTGCACGTACATGTTTATAAAATTTGCTTAATATTTAAATTATTTTATTTTAAAATGCAATAAAACAATAAAGTAAACCTATCTTATTTATTTTAAAAAACCAAATGATTATATACAACCTTAACCTAAACGATATTATAATACTTATATTTAATTAAAACTATGACACTATAACTATTAAAACACTGACTATTAATTATGAACACAAAAAAACATAACAATTGAAATGAAAAAGTAAACTAAACAAATTAAATAAATTGAATATTTTTGTCAACCGCGATGTGTGACCGCTTGTACTTTAACTCGCTTCTATTGTCTCGACGCAGGACCGGTTAACGAGGAGCTCCCACGGTGCTCGGCGCGGATTCGTTTCATATACGGCGCGCAGGTCAGAAAGTAGTAGCTACCTAACTGCAGTAATATTTTCGTTCGTAGAAAACGATTTTAAAGTATTAAGAGCGGTTCTATTTTGTTGGAAATAGTTATTAATTGCTAATTAACGTACGTTTTACGTTGCCATTAATAAATTCAGTTGTTTTCCGTCCCCAATTGGGAAGTGTTGAACGAATAACTACTAAGTAGGTTTTTTCCTTTTAGCTTGCGAACAATAAGTAGTGATTTAATTATTTGTGTTTAGCCTTTTATTTAAATTAATGTAGTTAATCAGTGAACATATTCCAATGACTTGCTTGTTTACGAGGCTGAGTTGTTCTGTAAGGATTTTTTATTTCCCTACCTACACACAAATAGAAAAGATTTCCATTTTATGAAACTTGATCATTTTAATCATTTAAAACGTTAAATTACGTTATATAATATATATATATATATATATATATATATATATATATATATATATATATATATATATATATATATATTATAAGGTCTTAGGTCGCCGAAAGGTTTTATCCGTGCGGTGACGGAGAAAGAATACCAATCGCCGCCCCTCTCTCCGTCCGGTGGGTGTCGTAAGAAGCGACTAACGGACTCTTTCGAGCGATGATCTGCTCCACTGGTGGTAGGGCTTGACCCGTCTGGTTGGTGACCACCGTACGCATGGTGTAAACCCACCGCAATATTTGCCTAGCTTTACCTTCCAAATGACCTCGAAACTGAACGTCACTCGAAATACGTCGCCAAGGATTGCAATAGTCGGATTGGTATCAAAGAGAGCTCCCTCAAAGTTTAGAGGTACGACGAAGGAATGTTTTTTTGCGGTAAATGCGTAAACATGTGTTTTGGAGGGGTTAAAATGGACTAGGTTATGTCGGCCCCAATTTGAGACATGACTTATCATGTTCTCGGTGTCAGTCACAAGTTTATTCCGGCTCTTTATGACGCTTTCCAGAGAAATATTAGCTCGACCGGTGTAGAGCGTTACCCCCGTACTGTCGTCCGCATAGCAATGAATGCTGTTGTTATGCAACATGTCATTTATATGCAGAAGAAACAGAGTAGGGGCTAACACACACCCCTGCGGGACTCTAGCATTCACGGGTTTCATGTTAGAACACGAACCGTCGACTACACTCTGATGCTACGCCCAGTAAGAAAGCTGGCAACCCACGAACACAATTTCTCAGGAAGCCTGTATGATGGACGTTTAGAGAGAAGAGCCCTGTGCCATACTCTGTCAAAGGCTTTCTCTACGTCCAAGTTAACTGCCAGTGCCTCCCCTTTACTCTTGACTGTCTACGCTCATCGGTGAGTAAGGTACACTAAAAGATCACCAGCCGAACGACCGCGACGAAAACCATACTGGCGATCGCTTAGTAGCTAGTTTTTTTTTGAGAATCGGGTGAACAAGGGCTGTTTTCTAAGAGCTCGGGACAACGCCAGTAGTGTAATAGAGCCGGAAAAGGCGCGTTAGAATCGGTGCTAACTCAGGAGCATACGTCCGTATCACAATGAGAGAAACTGCATCAGGCCCCCTCGACTTATGGATATCAAGGAAAAATGAGCCTTACGAACTGACCTTTGTAGAAACCGTACGTTTGGTATTGAACAAGCGCAATTCAGTATGGTTGGTGGAGAGTCTTCCCCATCGTCCAAGGTCGTGTTTGATGCGAAAAGAGTGCCCAAGAGGTCGGCTTTCTCCTTTGTAGTATCAATCATCATCAGTCATCGGTATTGCGCAATGGTGGTAGGGACGGCTGACAAAAATTCCCTAAGGTAGCTTTCGCGAGAGACCAGAACGCACGCGTACCCGAAGAAAAACGCACTAGCCTCTCGCCAATTCCACTTATGAATGATGACTACGCCTTGGCAATGTCGTTAAAGGACCTGGCTGCCAAGTTGTACCTCTTTCTGAGCGTACTGGTGTTTGGATCCTTTGATGACACCGCATTAGCCTAGGCTTGGTAATGTTGTCGCTTTTGGCGAGACGCCATTTTAAAGCAACGTCCAAACCATGGTTGGGACCTGCCGCCAATTGGAACCACAGAGTTTGGAATAAAAAGTTCCATTCCCTGCAGTATCACATCACATCAACGACAGAGTCGGCGGCGACATCAAGATCATCCAGCGAGATGCACACTCGCCACCATGGGTAGGATGCAAAGAAACTTCGCATCCCATCCCAGTCCGCTGACCTATAATGCCATACTCGACGTTTTTGAAGTATCTGTGAGAGGCACAGTGCTACGAATTAGACAGTGGTCTGATGAGCATAGTGGTGCATCAACAGATACTTGATAGCCGTCTGGGTGCCGTGTCAGCAGAAGGTCTTATAAGGAAGGTGCATGGCCCTCCACATCTGGAACCCGCGTAGGGTCGGTTACCAATTGGGACAGACTGTAAGCCAAAGCGAGGTCATGAACGGCTCTACCCGCGTGGTCAGTTGTGCGTGAACGCCATTCGACGTGGTTGGCATTGAAGTCTCCCAAAACCACAATCTCGGCCGAGGGGATCCGTTGGAGAAGAGAGTCTGTCGCCGTGTGAACGGTCTTGGTTTGGACGAATTTATATTATTTACTCATCTTAAAACACTCATGATAAAAAGCCATTGCATATAGACCCTTTTCTCGGATGATCTCTAAACGTTCCACAGCTAGTACAACAATTGACAAAACAATTATTTTATTTTAAAACGTTAGTTACATCTGGGTTAAAAAAATGTCAGTAGCGAAAAGTACCGAAATTTCCCGGTTTTCCCGATACCAGAGTTAGCTCAGTACCGGGAAACCCATTTTCTCCACAGTACCGGGACTGCAACATTTGAACATTTTTTAAAGTACCTACATATTTAAAAAATGTTCTAAAACACTTGATTTTTCAAGCTTATGCATACCTCGAAATACGTTTGTACGGAATATTAAATTGATTAGTAGTACCACGGGTAATGTAAAATCTCCCATGGTGCTACTAGACAGGCTAGTAGTACCACGGGCAAAAAAAATTTCCCGTGGTACTACCAGTAGGACCACCGGTAGTACCACGGGTAAGTACTGCAAACATACACGGGCCGTATACATTTTGAGAGAGTAAAGATTGATTTATTAAAAAAACATTTGACGTTAGACTAATGATTTGAAGTATTTTTATCGAAAAAATTTACCATAGTTCACGCTCTTAAAGTTTGATTACTACTTTCCCGGACAGATTGTTTTATGTACCAAAAATTTTTTATTTATTAATTTACGGATAGACACTAGGCATTCTCACGTCCGGATATTAAGCGATAATATTACCGAAGATGGAAGCTCACTCAACCCGGGATCCTCAACACTGGCGGAACGCAGCAATGCGACAAATATTGATGTTATGGAGACATTTAAATAAGATGGTAGTAGCTAGCCTGGAGGACTTAAAAAGCCCTACCACCAACCAAACCAAGTACAAACAGGTAGCCCACGCTGGGGATCAAACCCGTGACCACAGAGGCGGTTAAATAAATCTCTCATGAAGTTCGTGCGAAATGTAAAGATGTATAAGTTTTGACTGAAACTCAGTTTCGAGGGATTATCACTTACTACTAATACGATTATATTGTCATTCATTATCGTCTACCTACATTAAGCTAAGACAACAATATTCATTTATATCTTCGTCGTACTTGACCAAACAAAAACTCTAAAACGACCACACATCATCATACTTAATCTATTTATACCGTGGAGGTTACATAAAAAGGTAGGATACAAAAGAAAATCGATTTGCAAGGAGTCCAAGTGAAAGTTCGCACACAATGGATGAGCAATAACCAAACGCTGCGCGCGGCCATTGTTGTGACAATCTGTCAGTGTCAACTTGACAGTTCTGCGATTTTGGCGGCAATTCTTCCTTAAAATAGATTTACGCAAGAAAATTATGAAATAGGATGCGTATAACTGTGCCCATATTTATAATAAGCAGGTCGTGGTCATTATTATCATAAAATTATTTAAAATATAAAGTAAACATAATAATCAACACCACCAAATTATAGTTTTTTTTCTGAAATACGTGCTTGGTGGTGGCGGTTAGCACATTCAGCCAAGTAAGAGAGATAATAATTTTTTTTTGCGTAAAGTAGATGATAGTGTTAATATGAATGTTTGATGGTAAACGATATTCTCCCGAACCCCTTGAATTTCAGTAAAGATGTGGGACTTTACTGAGATCTCACAGGACTTCTTGAGAGACTTTGAAAATTGATGTAGCACGTAGCGCAGTTTTGTTTTCCAACACTCATGCACATTCACGACAACTTTACGGTAAATAATCCACCATTATTTATTACACATTAATAATCAACAACACACTTTTTTTAAATAAAACTTTTACAAACATGACAATATGACCCTTCACTTTCCCGTCAAGAAATCCAATTGTCATGGTCTAAGTACTCTACATACCCCTAAAGATTATACACACATCAAAAATGTCTAGGGATCAAGTACATTTTAAAGTATCGTGGTATCGTTGCGGTCTATAATTAATATTAGGTCCTAACAAAATTGGCGTTTTGTAAGGGAGGAACATAGAGTCGATTTTTTTAAATATAATATATTTATTTAATCAAAGTATGTACCATTGCTATCTATGCACTTTTTCCATCTCATAGGTAGTTCATTGACCCCTCTGCTAAAAATAACCATTCGGTCGGGAATTTAAAATCTTTATAGGCGCTTTGGACTGCCCCATCGGAGTTGAATTTTTTCCCTTGCAAGAAGTTATCCAAATATCGAAAAAAATGGTAATCTGTTGGAGCAAGGTCAGGGAAGTACTGTGGATTGAAGCTCCTCTGATTTGGTAGCCGTCTGTTGTGCAGTGTGTGGTCTAGCGTTGTCCTGAAGCAGCAGTGGCCTAGAGCGATTGATCAGCTTCGGTTGTTTAGCAGCTAGCTTTTCCATCAAGGTTTGCAGTTGCTGACAATAGACATCTGCCGTAATCGTCTGGCCAGATTTAAGAAAGCTGTAGTGAACGACACCGACACTAGTCCACCAAACGCTCACAAGTAATTTATTTTGAGTCAATTTTCGCTTGGGGCAGGATTTGGCTGGTTCGCCAGGATTCAGTCATTGCGATGAGCGTTTCCGATTATCGTACAGGATCCACTTTTCATCACAGGTAATGATTCGATTTAAAACTCCTTCATTATTGTGCCGGTTGAGTAAAGTAACGCAGCAGTCGACGCTAACTAACGCGATATTTCACGTTATCCATTTTGTAAACTGAGTGAGGCAAAGAAAAAAACAAATGAATTGCGGTTTTCAAATCACAAAAGCATGAGTAAAATTAGCTGTATGAATTTGAAATTGGAATTCCTAACCAAAGAGGAGATATTTGAGATCTAAGTGGCCACTACGACAAAACGCCAATTTCATTATGTAAGGTTGGACCTTTAATGGTTGGTTTATTCTCTGAGGTTGGACCTAATATTTTAACTTTTTTTGAATCATTATTGATTCTTTTTAGTGAATTTCACGATATGAATGGTTTTTTTTTACATTGTTACATTGTATAAATATGGAAAATCAACTGTCAATTTGAATTCCTTTATAAGAGGGTAAAAGCAGTACAATTTCTACACTGGACGTGAAAAAATTTGCAACGATATGGAGCGACGGCGTCATTTGACAAGGGAAGAGATGTTGAGAGCCGTTGGAATGTTGGAAGCTAATTCCAGGCAACGCTGCAACGTACTGTGTGTGACTGCCGCCATTGGCACTACAAAGAGTGTCATAAGCTGCCTCTGGACACGCTATCGTGTCACGGCCAGCGTGGCCGAGCGACATGGAGGAAGATCTCGTATTACCACTCGAAGACAAAACCGGTACATTCAATACACTGCTCGACGGAATCGTACCATGACCGCTTAGATGTTGGCCACAAGACTTTTGTCAGGAAGTTCATCCATATGGAGGGGGAACAATCATGGTTTGGGCCGGTATTTGGATCGGTGGAAGAACCGATCTCATTTCAGAGAGAGGTGATTGTTTCAGGTGTGATCATCCCCTTGCGAGGCCGATTGGGTGATTCTCTTCGAAAAATGCATGACAATGCACGTCCACACACAGCTAGAGTCGTAACACGCAGTCTTGCTGATTCTTATATCAACGTCCTGCCGTGGTCTGCACAATCACCAGACCCCAATCCAATTGAGGCATGGGACTGCTCCAAAGAAGAGCTCTGCCGAGTATGGATGCAATGCACACCCCACAAAAACTTTTTGCCTTGTTAGAAAAAACGTGGGCGGCTACACATCAAAGTGATTTGGATGAACTGATTCTAAGCATGCTAAATCGCTGTGCTTGTGTAATTCGTGAGAATGGCAGAAATACATTTTTTTTACGATAAATTTTAAAAAGATCAACCTTGCTCTTGCTTTTTTGACCAAATAAGTGACGACCTTATCGTAAGCTAATTTACCCCAATTTGTTGAAATTACATTTATTTTCAATTTTTTTAACTTAATATTGATAAAATTGTTTACTAAAACATTAAAAATAAAGCAAGAACTAGGAAAAAACTTCTAGAAAACCAGAATATGTAGGTACCTACCAAAATAATCTAAATATTATTAATATTTTTTTTCATAGCTAAAAATGTAGTTGACCCCCCTAGACACCAGAAAAAGACAAATTAAAAGTGGTCCCTAAACATCAAAAGGTTTTGATGTATAGTTTCGTGAGTTTCCAACATAATGCCTCTTGCTCGCCCGCAGAATGTAGGTTGTAGGGTTGCGGCCAAGGTAGTAAAATTTAATTTAATTTATAAATTCCCATGAATCTAAAATTTTACTTTTTTATCGCGTGGTTAATTGCCATGAGTTTTCTTTAGTGCTGGCGTTTGCTCATTAGATAAAATAATTAAGCAAATGGGCCACCCTAAAAAATCTGATCAGACGTTGTTTAGTAAATGAAAATCTTACAAGCGTTTTGTATTATATATTTAAAGTGTCAGATTGTTACAATGTGGAATAAATAAATAAATATAAATAGCGGTCGGCCTGCGATCGTCCACGTAAAATCCTGGCAAAAAAAATATTACCGAAATTGCCGGTCTAAAGTGACGCGCGAACACATTCGTATCAATTGATTTTTATTCATGTAGATCAGTGGTTCTTAACCGGTGGTCCGCAGACCACTGTACCTGTGGTCCCTGGAATTCCCAAGTGGTCTGCGGAGTCATCCACATAAATAGGAAAAAGACTAAGAAGGATTCCAAAGGACTCAGAAGGATTCTAAAGACTCAGAACCAAGGATTTAGAAGTTAGTAAAGAGTATGCAATCACAAAATCTCATTAAAATCTGGAACTAAATGTGAATTTGGCGTTTGAATAATTGTATGTAATTTTTTTTTATAGATAGAACTCCTAAGGATCTAAATGTGAATAAATACCGTTTAGACATGACATGACTAAAAGGTGAAGAACCATTGATAAGATGCACAGAACAACGCCAAAATTTAAATGTTATCGGTATTTGATGACCTAGTCGTTGACATTGAATAAGGCACCCTTGACTTCGAAAGTTAGAGTAGTTAGTGTTGATAAAATGAAAAGTTTGTTTGGTCCGACAGCGCCGTGATCACGATAGCCTAATTTATTATTAGTCCTTGCACTTGGATAGTCGGTACCGGGATTGAATCCCGCTTGTGGATTTTTCAGTTCTTTATTTATTATTAGGTACACAAAACAAATAGAAATTAAAAAAATAACAAAAACTATCATAATTATTATAATACGCGCTAAATTCCTATCTAAAACATGTGTAAACAACACGGTTAATAATAAACGTACATGTTAAAGTTTATCGAATCTAAAACTAATATTCGATTAAAAACCAATATTATAGGTATACATAGAATGGTGAATAATAAAATTCAAACAAATCGAAAACTTATTCTAGATTAATATTGACAACTTTATGAAGTTTTCTTAAACAGTGGGAGATACCGCGCCGAGAATTTCCCGTACATTTTTTTTAAATTTATGTATTTTCATGGAAAGCATGTCGATGTTGTTATTAAATGCAACCAGTTCATTGTATAGACGGCACATTCGGACAATGGGATTGTAATATGATGTAATACTTTTTAAAGACATTTAGTAATAATAAATAAGTCTTAGGCGCCTGGAAATGAAATGAAATGAAATATTTAATTTGCGTTTGAGAAAGGTAAATTTTCTGGAATCGATACAAGTATTTATTTGAATTAAAGAAAGCAATTCAGGGGTATCAATTATTGAGTGCAATATTTTAAACAAGTAATTTAAATCATACTGTTCTCGATGGACCGCAAGCGAAATCACACCGAACTTAATCATTCGCAGTTCGTAAGAATGAAGAGACCTGCCTAAATGAAAGCGATAAGATAGAATTCTTAAGCACTTTTTCTGAATGCCTTCAATACTTTTTATGTATATTTTAGAGAATGGGCTTCAAATTTGTACCACAATATTCTAAAATACGTAATAAAGACATAATACACTTTTTGGTTTCTTAAAACCTTATGTGGATCTAAATATAAAACCTAAAGGACCATTACATCTGTTTAACAAATATTCATAATGTTGACGGAATGAAAGTTATTCAACAAAAATAATGCCAAGGTCCTTTGCAGTAGTGCAACGGGACAAAGCGCAATTGTTCAATTTGTAGTTATAATTTTGTGGTATTCATTTTCTTGTAAAAGATATGACAAAACATTTATTATTATTTAGGTACATATTATTGATTACGCACCAATCTTTAACTATGTCAATGTCTTTTTGAAGAGTGCAGCAATCATCAATGTTTTAATATTAGTAAATATGTTAAGGTCATCTGCATAAAGTAGGCATTTACAGTTTAGTCGGTCAATTAGATCGTCAATAAAAATTGCAAATAGCAAAGGGGAAAAATGGGAACCTTGAGGAACACCTGAGGTCACGTCGATAGCAGCAGACTTATATCCCCTAAGAGCTACTAATTGACTTCTATGTGCAAGATAGGAGCAAAGCTATCTATAAAGATTACCCTGAATACCGTATTTGTATAATTTGTATGATAAAATTTAATGATTAACCTTATCAAATGCCTTAGAAAAATCTGTGTATATAGAGTTCACTTGGCCACCAGCAGCAAAACGTTGCATAAATAGTTCTTATATCCTAGGGAGATTAGTAATATTGGAGCAACCCTTAACAAAGCCATGTTGTTTTTCAGAAATTTATTGCTTCATATGATTATAAATATAACCGTATATAACCGACTCAAATACTTTAGCGAGACAGGATAAATTATAAGGATATTCACAAAAAATTGAAGAAAATCTAGGATATTGAACAATAGGCAACCTATTTGATTACTCACTGTACTTAAGTATTTTATGACCGGGTAGGTATATTAAGTTAAATACATACTTACATAGATATTATTGTATATTTAAAAATACATTATAGCTCCGTGCTTCGGAAGGCAAGTTAACCCGTTGGTCTCGGTTGTTGTCGTAAGTTGACAGCCGTTAAAACCCACCAACCCGCATTGGGCCAGCGTTGTGGTTTGTGGCCCAATATCCCCACGTACTATTGTCCACGTGGGAGGCCTGTGCCCAGCAGTGGGACGTTAATAGGCTGATGATGATTATATAAGGCCCGTTTCCATGCGGAGTAAGCACAGCTTTCCATTTGCTATGGTCCTGAATCCTGATACACTTCTCTACGTCACGTTGATTAAAAAAATACAATATAAGTTCAATGTTAAAGGCCAAATGCGCAAACACATAGTTTAGTGGGTTATGGTATAGTGCGGAACCATCAAAAACTATTGACTCAAGCGGGAATCGAACCTAATGTGACCCTGTCAAGTTTTTCACAATTATACAATTAAACATCTGAAGGGCAGAATTTACTGATTGTCTTTAATGTAAGCAAACCTACATTTCTACAATTTATTTGATTAAAAACTATTTAAAAAAAAGATACATACCTGCCAAGGATACGCGCCGTAAGGAGTTTCCGTGCCACCTACGATCTTGCCATTTCTTCGCGGGTTGAAATCTATGATCCTAGTACCGCATTGTATTTGTTCCGTTTTACTAGGTTTCGGTAACAAGTTCTGATTGAAATAGTTAGTTGAAAAACTGGAGAACGCTTTAGAAGGCCTCGTCCTGTTCCTATAATACTCCATATGATTGATTCGGTTCATAAAGTACTCGGCGCTCGTAAAATGAAAAACGAAGAACAAAGCTAATATCATTGTCACTGTTCTGTATGTTCACTGTCACTCGATATGTATTAGGTTTTTTTTTTTCTTTTTTTTAATAGCACGACCACGCGAATCGACAACCGAATTCGGAATGAGGTGTGACTGACGGATGCGTTCGATTCGATGAGTTTTTTTAAAGCATCCACATGGTACAATACTTGTGACACACAGGTAAGTAGGTCAGTAGACCGATCTAAAGATGCATCCCACAACAATGATACTGGAATACTTGAATAGGCTTTGTTAAGGTCAAGGTGAAATATCGTTTGAGTCTGTGTGTTTGTATTTTTTTGCTTGGACTACAAATGCATTTCAATTGTGCAAAGCGTTTTGTTCTTCTATTTTTGGCTGAAGATTAATTATCTCAATGCAATAGAGTTAAATGAGCCATTTAAATAGAATTGAAGCGAAATTAAGTTGTTAGTAGTTGCAGTTTGCGCATGTTTGTTACATACCTACAATCGTAAAAGCTAAGCGTGTGTAGCGATGTCGGTTAACCGGATTATTAACTAATTTTTTTTAATGTCAAGTTAGTTATGTATGTATGTTCAACTTTCTTTCCTAACCCAGTAAAAGACGTATGTTTCGTTTTTTTTTTAATTTTACTTTACACCTCGGTGACCTCAGACCTGGTAGCAAAGCCTAGATATATTGGCTGGCTGGAAGTCCTGGCTTCAATTCCCTGGTAGGTAAAAGTGTGCGCATTGGGTAAGCATGATGATTTAGCCAATACCAATGATATTATAAACTATAGATGTGTTACGTTCATAGTAATTTGCGTTTTAAATGTGTTCCGAGCTGCACACATTGACAAGTTTCACCGATAAGTAAAACAAAAGATACGAAATAGCACGCAAATTACAGAGATAGCTATAATTTTAATGATTGCACTTCATTTGTTTCTTGTGCATAGAGTTTATACAAGACGTCCCAATTGGGACGTATTTGAGTCTTCACTTCGCGCGCGTTTAAAACTTAATTATCTGCTTCTTGTTTTATATAATATCATTGACCCATACCTATTGAATTCAATAAAGGCTATTTTCACCGCCAGACTTTACTTCATTATCAGTCCATATACAATTAATAAGTACTTTGAATCGTCCAAATCTTTTTTTACCTACCACCTATTCAGGACGTCATTTTTTAACTGTGGCAAAGAACGGACGCAAGAAACCACAGCGCACAGAAGCAACGACATTTACAAAGAAAATGTATGTATGTCGTTAGGTTAGGTTAGGTCATGAAATACAGAATATGAATTTGAATGTACTATGTAAATGGTATAACCTATATAAATTAATTATAGACAATTAGAAATAGCTGTTTTTTTGTCTTCTGTGTAATCTGACACTTTATAATAAGTTTTTTTATAAATCTTTTTTTTGATTTTGATTTTAAATTTATAAAGATCTAATTTCTGAATATCATTTGGTACTTTGTTGTAAAATCGTAAAGACAGACCCTGTAAAGAATTATTTATTTTTTGAAGCCTAGTTTATGGTACTGTTAATTTGTTGTTACTTTAAGGGTGGATTCTACCAAACTGGAATAAGGTCTTATACCTAGATTAAACGCCGAATTTGTATTGACTAATCTCGGAGTAAGTCTTATTCCAGTTTGGTCGAATCCACCCTAAGTGCCTTACAAATAAACAAAGAATAACCAGTTATTCCGTATTTTGTTCCTGTCATGTAAACATTATTTTCAAATAAGAGTAAAAGAGACAAAACACGGAATAACTATTCCGACCTTATTATCTGTTTATTTGTAAGGCACCTAGTGCTTAAATTAGGAATATCACTGTTTTTTGAAAATATTTCAATATTTTTATGAACATAAATTTGATTTTTATAAATGTATTGTGATGCATCTAGACCTAGACCGGACATAAACAGGAAATAATACGGAAGTAGACTGACAGATGCGCCATTTTGGCAAAATGGCCGCCGACAGATCAGGTGATATATAAGTCTCACTGTTGGACACAGGCCTCTCACATGCACAACGACAAGTGGGGATATTGGGCCATAACCTCACACGCTGGCCCAATGCGGGTTGGTGGGTTTTCACGACTGCCATCTTTCGACAGCAACCGGGACCAACGGCTTAACGTGCTTCCAAAGCACGGAAGAGCTCGAAATGTTTTTGATTTGGTCACGTAGTAAGTAGCTGGTAATGTCACTTTTTGTTTTTTTGCAAAAATTAGCCGTGTCGCATAGCGGTTCATTAGAAGAATACTACCCCCTCTCTTCCCTCGGGTGTCGTAAACGGCGACTAACGGACTAAAGACTGCGCATACTTCCAACAGCATAGAGCGGCGATGGTCTCACCAACTGTCACGCTGAGCACGTGTGTAGTTGCTGTTTGTTTAAAAGTAGACTATGGTAGTGGACTGCTTTTGCGGTCCTCATTGCCTTTTGACGACCTCCTTGGTCGAGTGGTTTGTACACCGGTTTTCATGGTGTCGCCATCTCTGAGGTCCCGGATTCGATCCCCGGTCGGGTCAATTTAGGAATTGTTGTTTTTCTAAATTGTCTCGGGTCTGGGTGTTTTCTATGTATAATAAGTATGTATTTAAGTATTTTAAGTATGTTTATCCGTTGTCTAGTAACCATTTAACGAGTTTCATTACAAAGCTTCTCTTGGGCTAGATAATAGGTGTGAGTGTAGGAAAGTTTATTTATTTATTTACTGCCTAGTCACTGACTAACCCTTTGGGGATAATAGTCATGATTATATACGTGTATGTATTTATTTAATCCTCGGATTGTCATAACATCTGTCGTTACTACGTAACCTCTTGTGCGCCGCCGGCGCGACACCGCCAATGTCATAATAACATCGTATCCTTAGTATGATTGCCTTAACGTGGTGTTATTGAAAGTCGGTATAAGCTCGCATTTCTTCTGTTAAGGCTCAATTTTATTTTAAAAAGACCCGTGCCTTAGAAACACCTTCGTATTTCAGCCATTTAGTACAAAATATCTAAAAATTATAAATAAAAACTGAACTCAGTTATCGCTCTTTCTATTAGTGAAAACCGCATAACAATCCATTGCGTTGTTTAGAAGGAAGCGGAGCCACAGACAGGAACACGGTGACTTTAGTTTATAATATACTAGCGGCCCTCGCCCGCGACTTCGTCTGTATCCAGTGACGAATTAAAAAAAATCTTTCATATAACTTTGTCCTGCCATTACAAACACAACAAAAAAGAATTAGCTAAATTGGTGCAGTCATCTCGGTCTAAAGTGATGCGCGAACATATCTTTAGTTTATAATTTACTTATTTTCTTTTCTTTTTATATTTTAAATGTTTTTATATAATGTATAGCTTTTGTTTCATCTATGCATGTGGTATTTACCTATAAGTTATTGTTACACTTAGCCTAATGTTGTTATGCAAATCTCATTGTATGTACTAGTGTTACAATAGTTGGTAGACCAATAAAAATAAATAAATAAACATATCTACATTTTTGGGGGATTGATTTTTATTTATAAATAACAGGTTAATTTTAATTTTTAATTTATATTTCAAATATACTCTATGTATAATGTAGATTTAATTAAAAAAAAGTAATTAATTGTACACATACTTACTCAAATAATTACCGATACCTTAGCCTTAAATCTGACCCAGTTTCGCTTGTTCGTCGGAATAGCCGCGTTATCATTCGCGTAACTTTGACCCATAATGCCGATAGCAGTGCAAAGGACATTTACCACCTGTGCTAAGTAGCGTCGGCAGAACAGTTACAACGTTTTTTTTACTTAATTAGTCCGATGGATCAGCGACCCGAAGTGAGTCTTGGCCTCTGACACAAGGTGACTCCACTGTTCCCTGTTTTTTTTTAAATAATTACTCAATTTACGGCCTTGTTACTGTTCAACCCATAGACGTAATAATGGTTCAAACTCATTCTTTTCTGTCATGTGTTGTTTGTTCACACAGACATTTTTGTTGATCATCTGAAAAGCGGTATACCTACGGCATATTGTTAACAACTTGCACACCTAGCTTTCACTACTTATCTGTATGTTACTGTATGTAAAAGTATAAACTTTGATACTATGTAGGTGTGGTTCTTAGTTTTTTTTTGGTTAACCTTTTCATGCCATTTTAGGACAATGTAAAGTTGTCAATTATTGCTTTAAAATAAAATAAATAAAAAATAAAATACTTTTATTTCAGACCATGGTCTATATTCACAATTAACAAATTCAAATACAATAAAATTACATAATATTACAATACATATTATTACATTAAATGATATTTTTGCTTCGGACTTTAAGATAAACTTTCAAGGGCAACAACGCATCTGCGCCTCCTCTGGTTTTGCGGGTCCATGGGCGGAGGTGATTACTTCCCATCAGGTGACCCGCCTGCTCGTTTACCAACGCATCTGCGAATCCTCTGGTTTTGCGGGTGTCCATGGGCGGCAGAGATTACTTCCCATCAGGTGACCTGCCTGCTCGTTTGCCAACGCATCACATGAAAAAATATATTACTTATATCATATTTGTTTGCAAACGCTACCATATATGAATATCGTACAGCACATAACTTTGCTCACACGAGGTCGGCTGCGCCGCGTTGCATCAGAAAATGTAAACACGGCATTGTTTTACAGTTAGACACGTGACGAAATTACCATGCCGAGTTTATTTGCTAATGTCGCAAAAAATATTATAAGTAAACATACTTTTTTTCTACATAGGTACGTACATATATTTACCGCTGTTGTCCCGGAAGGGTTAGTCAGAGACTAGGCAATGAGGACAGCAAAAGCAGTCCTTACCATAGTTCACATTTCACGAAGT
This sequence comes from Scoparia ambigualis, assembly GCA_963921215.1. Taxonomy (NCBI): domain Eukaryota; kingdom Metazoa; phylum Arthropoda; class Insecta; order Lepidoptera; family Crambidae; genus Scoparia; species Scoparia ambigualis. Next base: position 29,314,810 of record OY992515.1, on the reverse strand, counting down.
CGGCGATTACTTCCCAATTCTTATTTTTCTAAGCGAGAAATTTTGTAAATTATTATTATGACAAAGTCTTCTTCCGAATGCCTCATTTTCCTAATTATATATAGTACGAATTTGATTTTTTTAACAATTGTACAGTCAATTAATTTAAATTATTTTGTGTTATTTTATTGTAAATAATTATATATTTTTATATCTTTTTTTAAAAAACTATAACAGGCAAGTCACATGTAAATAGGTCAAGGATAATATATATAAGACCGCCGGCTATAGCGACTGCACATGTGCTCAGCGTGACATGGGGTGAGCCCATCGCCGCTCTATGCTGTTGATGTATGTACAGTCTTTAGTCCGTTAGTCGCCTTTTACGACACCCAAGCGAAGAGAGATGGTAGTATTCTTTCACCGCAACGCGACACGTTTAACTTTTTTTAACCCCTTAATCACCGTAAAACCAGATAATTGAAAATCAATTGCATCGCGACCGCCGGCGGTCTTATGATCCTTGACCTAATAAGCTAACACTTTTTTTTCTGTTTCATTTTGAACTGTATTAATTAGTAAGATGGCAGTCGTTGAAAACTCGAAACTCACCATACTATCCATAGAGAGCAAAAAGTACATAGATTCCGTTTTTTCAGGCAAAACATTAAAATTGAGGGCCCTCACGGGTGTCGCGCGGAGCGGGCCCGCAGTAATTCGTAAGCGCCATTCACATTTTTATCAAAAAGTTAATAACGTTTTTAAAGGAATTTTTATTGTAAAACACGGTCGTAATGTGCATTTAAGTATAAGAAAATTTAGAGGAAACTTCAGGATTTGTTTTCTATCGAGCAAAATGTTTCCAATCGTGTTTTGGAAACATTCATCCCCTCACACATACGTTTTGTAATACATATTGAAAACAGTGCGAAATATCTAAAATATTTTGAATAACAACTAATAGAAAACAGACAATTTTTCTGATTTCACCGCCTGATCCCCCTTATAGTAATGTAAAATAAAGGGCTCATTAAACGATGACATTTTGTTTTCCCCTTGTCTGTCAAGAACACTCGCCCCTCAGGCCCCAAGCCTCAGAATAATAACTAAAGCAAGTTATTATTCTATGCCCCAAGCGGTCGCATGAGACCGCACCTACAAAAACACACTTGACTTTGTACCGTGTTTTCATAGACTTACAGACTACTTTAGTATGAACAAGTTTGGTTATTTCAGTTCTGTGGTACATCTTATGCATTGTTATCGCAAAATATCGCATAGTCTATGCTCGATTCTGACAAATTTGACGTTGACAGTTGCGCCAATTTTTGTGTCAAAAAATTTCCAAGACTGAGGGGAGGTTACCTACTAACAATTGAATTACTATTGTGTCTTGTTTAACGAAAGCTCAGCTCTTAAACAGATTGTAGTCTGTCCAAAATCCTTTTGAACATAAATACCGATCGCCTCGCCCTTTAAAGTACAATACAACTCGTAAGTACTGTTAATCGGTGCCACAATGCGATTCGTCACGGCACATGTAGGTCGCACAGCCTCGGGCTAAGGGCTTGAGATGGCATGGCCGATTTCAGAAATGAATGAATATAAGTTTATTTGGCATAACGGAGAGTGTTCTGAAGAACTTTTTGATCTTATCCCGCCCTCTCCTTTCCTCTCCCGGACTACACGTGCTGGTCTTAGGAACCACCATCATACTGTACAGACTATCAGTACTCGTACCAAAAAATTTGGCAAATCGTTCCTCTGTAAGACCATTCGGCTTTGGAATTCTTTGCCGGCGCATGTGTTTCCCAGCTCCTACAGTCCCGGGTCTTTTAAGCGGGCGTGAAACGGCATTTATGCAGGCCGTCATAAATAGGAGCGCTCGTTATCGTGCTTATTCCACGGTGGGGAGCACTCTCATTATTTTGGACTGCATCGGCTGCTTACCATCAGGCAGGATGCAGTCACTATGACAAGTCATTTAAAAAAAAACACAACAACATACAATAAAATAAAAAACAATAATCATGTCGCGTAGCGGTGAAAGAATACTACCACCTCCTCTCTTCCCTTAGGTGTCGCAGAAGGCGACTAACGGACTAAAGACTGCACATACATCCAACAGCATAGAGCGGCGATGGGCTCACCACTTGTCACGCTGAGCACATGTGCAGTCGCTGTATGGTGAAAAGTGGACCATGGAAGAGAACTGGTTATGATGTCCTCATTGCACGGTGGCACACGCTCCATACAAGGGCGGTCATAAATAGATTAAAGTGTTATTACGACCTGTTCATCTTATAAAATGTTTTATTTGGTTTTGTTTATTAAAATACATAAATGAAAAATGATTTATACTCAAAATTAATAATGTCAATATTTTCAGTGTCATTTATAGAGGTCAACAAAGTTTGTACGACATGTCGACATCGACACTTTTCAGTGTCATTACTTTTATTGGCAGTCAGCCATTCAAGAACACACATCCTTAAAAACGAGCGTTATTTAAAGTACCTAAAACAAACAAAACGACAATTAATATTCAGTCAGAAACTCAAAAACAAATTTCGTAGCAAATACTACAAGAAATTCTATTAACCGTAGCAGCCTTGACGTCAGTGCATAGGCAGATGGAGGCAGGCAATTTTAACTTTACCATGTTTTAAAAGTTAATAGATTTTATTTAAGTATACCTACCTCGTTCAAAGCAATGTATTTAAAAGTTCACTCAAACTTTAAAAATGTAAAATGAAGACTTAAGATCGCCTCGCAGCACGCGCTTCTAAAATAAAATAATTAGAAATTTACAACAAAAAATATGAAAACGATTGATACATACCCTGTTTTTGGATATCCATAGCAGAAAAACCACTCACTCACTCACAGCACGAATTGATCGAATTATAACAAATAACTTCACGCTCTTTAACGACTTACTGATAACACTGTTTACTTATTCCGATGCGCTTATTTTGAATGCACAAAAGATAATGAATGTGATTCATTCCTTCCTGTTTGTAGTTAAAGAAGGTACGTCAACTGGGTTCCCTATTTAATCCCGAAAGCCGTTTTGCCGATCATTATTACAACGAAAACTATTAACCGATCACTCAATTGAACGATGCCTTATTTGTACGAAGCTTTAATTTACCGATGTAACGATTCACCGAAAAAACAATTAACGAAGTTCATTTCAGCGACCATACATAATAACCGATACATTATTTAACCTATGTAACATTTCACCGAATTTTAAGAGTATGTAGGTCCACGCCTTGGTGGCCGAGTGGTCAAGTGCTTGACTCGACATCCGGAGGTCCCGGTTTCAATTCCCCGGACAAAGTGCGTTTCGAATTTATCGATTCATGGCCCGGGTTTTGTGATCACTAACCTGCATTATGATGTCACACATCATAATTTGTATACTATCCTACTGTAAGGTAAAAGCCTCCATATTCGAAACTCGCTTTGACATGGGAAGTGAAACCGGGACCTCCGGATATCAATTCAAGCACTGACCACTCGGCCACGAGGTGTTGACCTACATACCTACTCTTAAAATTCGGGGAAATGTTACATCGGATAAATGTATGGTCGCTGAAATGCACTTTGGTGGCTTGGTTGGTTTGGTTAGTTTTTTTTGTATTTCGGTGAATCGTTACATCGGTAAATGAAAGCTTAAGTAAAATTTTAAACACTGAAAAAAGACGACAACCTCAGGCGGGAGGAGGTTGTCGTCTTTTTTCAGTGTTTAAAAAAATTTACTTAAGTATATTTAAGCGTTAATAAAACGCTAAAATGTAAAACATTAATCTATAAACGCAGCTTCATCTTAACCGAATGTTCAAATATTTGTAAAAATATTTCTTTCGGATCTCAGAGGTGAAAACTTCTAAGATTAGATGAAGCAATGTTGACTAAAAACATAAATATCAAGCACTGACAAATTTCGACGGTTGAAAGCCAGACCTCGGTAGCCAAGTGGTTAAGGCAGCCGCCCGGAATGCGGAAGGTGCGTGGTTCGTTTCCCGCCTGAGGTTGTCGTCTTTTTTCAGTGTTTAAAATTTTACTTAAGTATATTTAAGCGTTAATAAAACGCTAAAATGTAAAACATTAAAATTAAAGCTTCGTACAAATAAGGCATCGTTCAATTAAGTGATCGGTTAATAGTTTTCGTTAAAATGATAATCGGCAAAACGGCTTTCGGGATTAAATAGGGAACCCCGTCAACTAGCCAGAGCAATGGCAAATAAAAATATGAAAAATTAGAGGGTACTTTTTTACGATTTATGACCTATCGTCCCACCGTCTTTGACTAACCCTTCGGGAATGATAGTTGTAATTATATGTATGTATGTACGAAACAATAAAATTACGACAGTAAAAGCAAAAAGAAGAAGGTCACTACTTACTATACTTATTAACGTGTGAACTGTGTGTTGGCGGCTCCTTATAAGAATACTACCGACCCCTCTCTTTATAAAATGCGACTAACGGATACATGTTCATTGTTCAGTATTTAGTACTGAACAATGAACATATATCCAACAGCATACAGCGGCGATGGGATACCCACCTTTCACGCTGAGCACATGTGCAGTTGTTATAGGTATGCTCGGATATCCAAAGGTTCAGGGTTCAGTTCCCAGGCAGTGGTCGACATTTGCATTGTACAACCTTGGCACGTGTACATTTCCCAGTAACTCCAAATCCTTCGACATTTAACACTTTCATACAATACAATGCAAGAGCTTTCATTTCCCTCTTTAGCTTACGTTGGATTATCGACCTTACGCCGCCGTGTTAAGACCGTTTCGATTGTCATATTATCAATACTTACACATACTTAAATGTCACTATGTCAAAATTATGACAATGCTGAGAGTGGGAGACACAATTGAACAAGGTGGTAGAATCATGACTACTCAAAATGCTGTTGAGGCATTAAGAGTGAGCTATAGGTATTATATTTATAAAATACCTTAATTACTCGAAAATAGCTCAAAACCAGAAATAAGTTTGTTCAGAGTCAAGAGCAGAATTGGTATTCCACTAATTAAATAAGAAATTATGGATCACGTTTTTCAAGTTTATCTCCGTCTCCTTTTTAAATCGTCGGCGTCGTTTAAACAAAGTTAAAACATGATCCTTGTCGCGTAGCGGTGAAAGAATACTACCAACCCCTCTCTTCCCTTGGGTGTCGTTTATGGCGAATAACGGACTAAAGACTGCACATACTTCTAACAGCATAGAGCGGCGATGGGCTCACCACCTGTCACGCTGAGCACATGTACAGTGTGTTATTTGGTGTGCCGTATGGACTGTGGTAGCGCACTGCTTTTGTGGTCCTCATGCCTAGTCTCTGACTAGGGTCTGGTACCAAATCCCGAATGACAAAAGCCCGAAAAACAAATGCCCGAACACTAAAGCCCGTAGAATCACTTGCTCGAACGTTTAAAATCTCGATGGTTCATAAGCCCGAAAACTCAAAAGCCCGAAACACAAATGCCCGAACACTATTCGCCGAAGAATCATTAACCTTAATGCTTAAAATCCCGATCGTTCATAACCCCAAAAACTCTTTAAATAGATAATATCAAAATAAACGACATAGGTAGCTTGTTTCTTTTGGTGAACTGTGGACATCCCGGGCGCTAGCCTTTAAAATGTCTCTGACCACATTTTTGGGATTTTTGGTCTTGAGCTGTATGTATATAAGTATGTACGTAGGTAACAAAATAAATATAAATTATTCTTTGAAATCAGTATATTTCTTATTTTCTATTGAACATTAAACAATTCAAAATCATTTAGAAAAAAAAATTGATTTGTAGGCAATTAAAAATTGTAGAAAAATGCCAATTAAATTATCTGTAGGTATCTTACGTAAAGGACAATATTTGTGCGTGCGAGTCGGACTTGTACCACCGTATATTAAATAATACTGATTTCAAAGAATAATAATTTGTATTTATTTTGTTACCTACGTACATACTTATATACTTACATACAGCTCACGCCCAGAAATCCCAAAAATGTGGTCAGAGACATTTTAAAGACCAGCGCCCGGAATGTCCACAGTTCATCAAAAGAAACAAGCTACTGTGTCGTTTATTTTGATATTATCTATTTAAAGAGTTTTCGGGCTTATGAACGATCGGGATTTTAATGATCCTTCGGGGAATAGTGTTCGGGCATTTGTGTTGCGGGCTTTTGAGTTTTCAGGCTTATGAACCATCGAGATTTTAAGCGGTCGAGCAAGTGATTCTTCGGGCCTTAGTGTTCGGGCATTTGTTATTCGGGCTTTTGTCATTCGGGATTAGGTACCAAACTCCTCTGACTAATGTTCCGTATCGCGTAGCATGCGAGGTTGTGATGGAAGGTTCCATGGCGATGGTAAAAAAACGACTGCGTCTCTTTATGTGGTGTTGTATATTTACAGTGACTACATTGTGACTAACATATTATCTAAAGCTTACAAGACTAATTATATAATAAAAACTACGTGATTGTTGGAGGGAGGATGCCGTGTCATATCTTTATCGGATCTACACGCGTTTAGGAATGCGCTTACAAACTCTTTAACCAATACGTGAGGATAATAAATTATGTGGCGACCCCTATTATGGGGTGTGCATGTAACCTTTTCCAAAGCAAAATTGAAATGTAGACTCAGGTGCTCCCCGACTTGCCGAAAATTTTTGGTCTAGTTTTATTTGACGAAACCTCAATTTGACCTAAACTTCTTTTACAATTCATCGTTAAGCCTACTCCATGTTTCCGCACAATCTTATTAATATAAATAAGGTGACTGCTAGAAACAGCAAGAAACTTCAAGGGCTAGTCAGGTCAAGTGTTATAAACATGACAAAAATGACAAAAAAGATTTCATACTAACGGTAGGTACTCAAAACTGATCGCCCAGCTGACGCGGACGGGTCAACAGACGGTTGGGTCAACGGCCGGCTAATCGTTATTCATAGTTAATTCTTTGATTTTATTTTTCTTGTTATTGCTTTAAAATAAATTAAATACTCAAACACTATCAAATTAAAATTCATAAAATAATTTAAGTATTGAATGAAAAATAAAAAAGCACGAATTTTTTTTTGTCATTTTTGTCATGACTAAAACACTTGGCCTGACCAGCTCTTGAAGTTTCTTGCGGTTTCTAGCAGTCACCTTATATTAGTTAATACTATAACACTAACACAACCTGTCACGCTGAACAGTCATGTGCTATTTGGTGAAAAGTGGACTATGGCAGAGGACTGCTTTTGCGGTCCTCATTTCCTAGTCTCTGACTAACCCTTTGGGGATAATAGTCGTGAACCTACATACATGTATCACGCCCGTTCCCGAAGGGCTAGGCAGTAGGGTTGCCCTTGCCACCCGTACTCTAAAATAGAGTATTGTCCTCTTTTTCATGTAGGCGCACTTTATAATCTACGACACCTTTAAAGTACGCTAAATACTCTATGTTCGTAAAACTATTAACGTAAAAGACAAATATTTGTTAAATGTCGCAAAGAGCTACTAAAAATACGTTTTTAAGGACAAATAAATCTCTTTTTTTAATGCTATGTTTGTACTTTAATTTTCTTCTAACAAAATGAAAAAAAAATACATTATTCGTCCAAAGAAAAAGTGACAACCCTAGTAGGCAGAGACCACAGCTTCTCATTTGCTAAGATCCTGACACACATAATTGGCTACATTTACTCTTATAACCTTCTTTAAACAACCTCACAGTTATCAAACCGTTATTTCATGAGATATGAATGATATGATGAATCGCCGCCATGATACAATAGGATTATGTTGTTACATAAAATGCTAACGACAGATTAATTAATTTACATTTTGGCATCGTCTATCATTCATTATAGTATAGGAGCTAAGATGCATGGTTATTACCAAAGACATTTACAAGCTTATGGCAGTACTTTTCACTGAGATGGCAGTGATAGGGCGGTATTGCACAAAATATCCCGAAGGGTCGACGTGCTACTATGAGAAGGAGACCTCTGCAAGCCCCAATAAGATAAGATAAGATACCTCTTGTATCTATTCACTAACACAAGTTGCGTCGCCGGAAGACGCAGTGTAGACAGTCCTTCAATAAGGTGGACCGATGACCTGGTGAAGGTCGCGGGTAGCCACTGAATGAGACCAGCACAAGACCGGACGTTATGGAAATCCTTGGAGGAGGTCTTTGTCCAACAGTGGAGGTCTTAGTTTTGGCTGATGATTTTGATATTAATTGTTAAACGTCGTGTCGCGTATACTACCAGCCCCTCTCTTCGCTTGGGTGTCGTAAAAGGCGACTAACGGACTAAAGACGACACATACCTCTAACGTGTGCAGTCGATATTTGCTGAAAAGTGGATTATGGCAGAAGACTGGTTTTGCGGTCGTCATTGCCTAGTCTCTGACTAACCCTTAGGGGATAATAGTCGTGATTATAATATGATGTAGGCACATTTGTACTTGTAGCTGTGCTTGAACAGTCGACTTCGCCTCTGCAATGAGCAATTAGACCACCAGTCAAGACTCAGTGGTCCCGGGTTCGGTTCCCTGCAGGGAGAACATGTTAGTACTCGGTTTGGTTGGTGGTAGGGCTTGTTTTAAGTCTGCCTGGCTAGCTACCATCATCAGCCCATACCTGCCCACTGCTGGACATATGCCTCTCCAAGAGCACACCACTGAGTACGATCCGCGGCTAATCTCATCCAGCTCTTATCAACCACCTTGCGAAGATCATCGCTCCACCCAGTCGGAGACTTGTACTATTATGTATTCTGTGGTCGGAGGGCGTTAAGATATTATGAGAATAATTAAAGATAATAAGAGAATAATACATTATTTTAAAGTCCTCATTTTCCATACATTAAAAAAATAACAAAACACCAACCAAAAACGACTGCAATCCCCTAAACTATGTAGGACAAAGATGTAGCTAGCTAAAGATGGTGGCTCGTTGTTTGTGGTTAAGCGACGATCCGTCACATTGTATCGGTCAGTGTGTCACAAACTGTCGTAGGTACACAATGGACGGCTTTTTTATGAGTGGGCGTGTGAGTTTATTATGATCTTCGCGGGTTTTAGGGGTCTGCATGTCGATTCTAAACACCTCGATCGTAACGCCTCTCACTTCGACGCAAGAGGGACCTTTTTGTGTGACGTTTGTGTAAAGTCGAATTTAGAGAATGCATGGATTTAATAACTTAGTGCGAATTCAGGATTCAGGCACAGGACTTCAGTACCCCAAGCACGAACCATTATGTTACTATATAAGGTAAACGTAATCATATTTTGTATGAAAACCATAAAGTTAGTAGGTAAACCTTTTTCCAAAAACCTATAATACGATTACGATTACCTTATCTAGTACCATAATGGTTCGTGCTTGGCGTACTGGACGCAACTCAGGATCGAATTTTTGGATTTTTCCTTTACAGAATGGCACCGATGCTATCTATGTTCAAAGTGTTTCAATAGTTTTACGACCAAAATTATTAAACAACTTAAATGATGTTTTGCCGTATAGAGTAGTGACATTAATTGTATTAGGCGTTACTCATAATTTATTTTTTTGATATTGAGACTTGTACTGTTATGTATTCTGTGATTGAGGCGACAACCGAGCAACGGCCCAGCTGATGGCTTGCCACCTTGCATGGGCATGCGCTTAGAAAGACAATTTCTTAATAGTGGAGGAATATTTTAGTTCCACGTATCTATCAATAGATGGCGTTGGTTCAAATCACAGTTAATAAAGTGAATAGCTCAATATTTGCTAAAAAGTTTATTTTCAATCTAAAACATTAACAATCACAGCTGCAGTGCGAGCACGGATCTTTTATCGACCGATAAAGTGACATTAGACGTCGACAAATTGACATCGGCAGTACTTGAACTGTCAAATGTTATCGTCTAATGTCACTTCATCGGTCGTCAAAAGATCCGTGCTCAGGGGGCTGTTCAGACAATCTTGAAGAGTGCCTTCGCGATGCTGCCGGTCTTGAGGTCGTCCAAGGCTTTCTGGTACTCTGACAAGGCGTAAGTCTTCACTCCGAGCTTCTCATAGTCGAGATATCTAGAAATGTTTAAATCGTAGCGTAAGAGACATTCTAACATTAGGCTGGCAAATTCATACGAATCGTAATTAGCGAAAGTGTCGTAACTTATAGTACGAAACTTCACAATACCATATCTCGATCGATCTTGATCGGTTTCAAGAGTGAGCATGCTGGTCTTCAGTAAAATTGTATCTGTTTATAATCCTACTAATATTATAAACGCGAAAGTTTGTAAGTATGGATGGATATTTGTTACTCTTTCACGTTAAAACTACTGAATGGATTTGGATCAATTTCGGCATACAGATAGTTTATAACCTGGATTAACATATAGGATACTTTTTTATCCAGATATTCCCACGGGAACGTATGGATGGATGTTTGTTACTCTTTCACGTAAAAACTACTGAATGGATTTGGATCAAATTCGGCATACAGATAGTTTATAACCTGGATTAACACATAGGATACTTTTTATTCCGATATTCCTACGGGAACCGGAACCACGCGGGTGAAACCGCGAGCGGCCGCTTGTCGTTAATAACTAAATAAAATTATGAAAGATAATAATTTATATAGGATAAAATTTTTACTGGAAAAAATAACCAGTCTCAGGAAAGCTCGGATGGGAAACGAACCCATGTGCAGTGGACCGGCAATCCAAAGGTCATGGGTTCGATTCCCATCCAAGCTTTCCTGAAACTGGTTGTTTTTTCTAGTAAACATTTTATCCTACATCTGTATCACATGTAATAATATCTACAACGTTAGTCGGAAAGGCGGTACTAAGCCGCAGACAACTGAAAGTGCTACTACCAACTGTTATATTGCAAATACAAACATTGCAAAAAACATTCATATTTTATGCATATTCATATTTAAAAATGTACAACCCTGAATAGGGGCAAGGCTAACGCCACTTGTTAACCCCGGCAATGAACTCATTGAATTTAAATCTGTCTCTCTCTCAAAACAGCTGACCGCCAGGGCTACCACAGCGTCATTTCTTATGAAATCTTAAAACAACTGTTAATCCAAAATCATCATTTTTTTAGGAAAAGTTCTTAGACAAAAGTTATTTACTATCTCGTATACTTTACCTTACTCTCCTTTCAGCTTAGTACCCCCCTTCCGACTGACGTTGTACATACAGGATGTTTTTATCAGTGCACATCATTTTATATATCATTCAGTAACATTAATAGACATCATTTTCATTTTTTTATTAATTTATTTTTCTTTTTTTGTTAATTTGTCCGGCACAATAAAAAAGAGCTCGTGGATTACGGGCGAACGAAAGATCACGTGGCGGTGCAAGTACATTGACCCGCACGGCCCCTTGGTACCTAATGTGTTAAGCGAATCACACACTACGCAGATACGGTAATATTTTATCTTCGTATTAAAACTTATTTTTCTGAAAGCATCACACACTAAACAGATACGATAATATACGAGACGATACATTCACTCGGAATCCTTCACACTGATGCCGATACGGCAGAAGTTATCTGCAGATATATTTGTATACGCAGATAATAATCTCACCATCTGTCGGTATATGTCGGTGCTCACAGATACTGTACGATAAAATATAAATTATCTGCGCTGTGTGTGTTGGTTCATATGATTTATATAGAGAGCGATATTGAAAGATATCTGCTCAGATACAGATATCTTACCGTATCTGCGTAGTGTGTGATTAGCTTTAGGCTGATTTCAGAGTACCACCGGCGGCACGCGCTGTTGGCCAGCGCGTCTCAACAGCGCGCGCTTGACCGGCGGACCGCTGTGAATCGAGTTTTAGGCTGATTTCACTGTCACGCGTTTGATCAGCGCCGGCCACACGCGCGCGCTTACAATAATTACACTAGATAGTAGTTGCGTTTCATAGTCGCGCAGTTCCATCGCGCCGTTCGTGAGACGCGCGCCGTCGGCCAGCGCTGCCGAAGCGCGCGCGGTCCGGGCTCCTCTACTGACAGTTAGCGTTTCAGAGTGACGCGCGTCGCACGCGCTGTCGCATATACTTAAAATGAGTAACGATTTAATGTTTGAAATCAGGCTTCTGATGTTTGTGGGATGCCTCAGATGACATGTACAAGGATAGGGACGCGGAAGTTAGAGTACTTTCCAATTTGTAGAGTAATTCGTCAAAAGATCTGGCCGAAAGGTGAAAATGTTTAAAAAATCTGTAACTATATCTCTCGTAAAACGGAGAACGATGTTACGAAGGCACCTCTCAGCAACCTTGTGGCATTAACCGGATCAATTTGCAATCTTTTACGACGACGTCGCTGTTGCACTCTTTTCCATAAAAAAATAATTAGCTAATACTCTTAATCGTCGTCTTTTGTCTCTATTATGACGATTATACGCAACTGTACATTGCAAAGAAGCGCGCGATACTAAAACTCGTTTCACAGCGGTCCGCCGGTCAAGCGCGCGCCGCCGACTTTACTCTGAAATCAGCCTTAGTATCGCGCGTTTCTTTGCAATGTACAGTTGTGTATAATCGTCAGCATGGAGACAAACCGATTAAAAGAACTAGCTTTTATTTATTATGGAAAATAGTGCAACAGCGACGGCGCCGTAGAAGATTGCAAATTGATCCGTTTAATACCACAAGGTTACTAAGAGGTGCCTTAGTAACATCGATCTCCGATTTACGTGAAGATAGTAACAAGTTTTTTAAACATTTTCGCCTTTCGTCCAGATCTTTTGACGAATTACCCTACAAATTGGAAAGTACTCAACCTTCCGCGTCCCTATCCTTGTACATGTCATCTGAGGCATCCCACAAACATTTTCATAAACGAACTTCGTTGATCAGACGCCCCGTATCGAGGAAATTGTTACTCAAGAGGAGCTCGGACCGCGCGCGCTTTGGCAGCGCTGGCCGACGCGACGCGACGCGACGGCGCGCGTTTCACGAACGGTGCGTTTGAACTGCTGCGTGAATGACTATGGTAACCCTTACACAGTCAATAATTTAGATCGCGATCCAGATTTCAAAATTTCTAGATATTTTGTGATCCGATGTCGCGATCTGTCAATCTACACGCCTATCAACTATCTAGTATAATAATCAAATATATCTAGTATAATTGTAACCGCGCGCGTGTGGCCGGCGCAGGTCAAACGCGTGACTGTGAAATCAGCTTTAGTGCTCGGCCAGACTGCACGCACAGGCGCGGGCGCGGGCGCAGCGCGATGCCCCGCGCCGCGTGCCCACTATGGACACTCAAATAAGAATACAATGTTAGAGTACGCCGCGCCCGCCGCGCTCGCCCTGCGCCCGCGCGTGTAGTCTGGCCGAGTACTTAGAGTTCAATTTCGCGGTCCCGGTCGATTTACCATGATCAACGGTATTTTTGTGGATATGTTTGATACATTTTAGTTTCTTTATGTTTCACTTAAAAAAAATTAAATTAAATCTGTAGCTCTAGATTAAGTTACTCTATAATTTTAAAAAAATATGTACACTAATAAAAAAATCCTGTATAGCAAACACATTGTGAATGCAAAAATATCAATAACAAAAATAATTTATTCGTATTTGCCTACATTAATAATTTAGATGGTTTGTTTCGTCCTCAACGAATAACAAATATTGTAAGGAACCATCACAAATGTGTGCTTAAATAAAGTGGACTCAACTTAATAGTGAGAGCAAAGCTGAGTCACCCGTTACTCATCATTGATTTACATGTTAGAAAGTGTCGCATGCATATGCATCCATTGTGATGATATCTGATTATTATCGCGCTTGTTATTTTTAACAGACAAATTATTTAGGAACAGTGAAATATATCAGTGATATTTTTACTACATATAATCACGATTGTTATCCCCGTTGGGTTAGTCAGAGACTAGGCAATGAGGACAGCAAAAGCAGTCTTCTACCATAGTCCACTTTTCACCAAATAGCGACTGCACAGCGTGACAGGTGGTGAGCCCAGCGCCGCTCCACAGCATTACTGCCGCTCTATGCTGTTGGATGTATGAATAGAATAGAATAGAATAGAATTTGTTTATTCGCAGAAAACGTGGTACAATTTTTTTTTTTGATATCATGATAGTGTAAAGTTCATGCATGTTTTACCGCTTTAGCGATATACAAACATTTCAGTCGTCATGCATTATTATAATATATCCAACTATTTTAAGAAGTTATTACTTAATATAAAACGAAATTAAAATTAACAATAAATAATAAATAATACAAATTAAAATTCAAAAGTTTTAAAATTTAAAATAAATATGTGCAGTCTCTAGTCCGTTAGTCTCCTTTTACGACACCCAAGGGAAGACGACACCCTTTTATGAAACTATCACTTTTTGTGTACTTAAAGAGATGCGTATAAAAGACAATGTGTGGAGGCGGCTCATTAAGAGAATACTATCAACCCTTTTGTGCCCTTGGGTTAAGTAAAAGGCGACTAACGGACTAAATACGTATACATCCAACAACATAGAGAGGCGACGGGCTCACCACATATCACGCTAAGCACATGTGCAGTTGTTCGGGCCCAACATCTTATCTGAGCACGTGTGGAGTTGTTATTTGGGGAAACGTGCACTTTGGCAGGATGACTGATTTTTCGGTCCGCATTGCCTATTCTTAGTCTAACCCTTATGGGACAATAGTCGCGAGTGAATGTATGTATGTATGTATGTATGTATGTATTTATGTATGTATAAATAAAAAACATAAATAATCTCACCTGCTACCCATAGCTTTGAGCCAACCAATAGCTTTGGGGAAACTGAACGGGTTGATCTTAACTCCAATGATGATCAACTCTTTCTCATAGATCTGGAATGGGTTGAGCCTGGAAACAGAAACAAATTTGATTCATTTATTTATTTGTAAAAGGTACACTGACAGATTACAGTCATTACAAGAGCTTAAAAACACATTCCTAATGATAAGATTAGACAATAACCCAAAATTAAATATATTATCGATCTCACTACTTTTTACAGTCTTTTTTTATTCACTCATGAGCACATGTGCAGTTGCTAATTGATGAAAAGTGGACTATAGAGAGGACTGCTGTTTGCGGTCCTCACTGCCCAGTACAAACTTACCCGTGGTACTACCAGTGGTCCTACTGGTAGGACCACGGGAGATTTTTTTGCCCGTGGTACTACTAGCCTGTCTGGTAGTACCACGGGAGATTTTATATTACCCGTGGTGGCACTACTAACTAATCAATTTAATATTCCCTACAAACGTATTTGTAGGTATGCATAAGCTTGAAAAATCGAGTGTTGTAGAACCTTTTTTTTTGTTTTTTGTTTTGTTTTGTTTTGTTTATGTTTTTCTTTTGTTTTTGTTTTTGTTTCTGTTTTTTTTTGTTTTCTTTTGATTTTTGTTTTGTTTTTGTATTTTTTTGTTTTTCTTCAGTTCTTGATTTTCTTTTGTTTTTTTTTTAATATACTTTCACAGCTAACCTGTATCTACATATTTGAAAAATGTTCTTTAACACTCGATTTTTCAAGCTTAGACATACCTCGAAATACGTTTGTACGGAATATTAAATTGATTAGTAGTACCACGGGTAATGTAAAATCTCCCGTGGTACTACCAGACAGGCTAGTAGTACCACGGGCAAAAAAAATCTCCCGCGGTCCTACCAGTAGGACCACCGGTAAGTACCACGGGTAAGTACTGTCATTGCCTAGTCTCTGATTAACCCTTCGGGGATAATAGTCACTCCGCAGTTTAGGTAGGTTCGTTTGGCGCGTCTCCGCAGTTTGGCCGCCTAGGCGTATGGCAGTAAAGGTTGCGCGCAAGGAAACCCAAGCTTTGTGACGTCATGACTTCAAATCGATATCGAATCAGCGTTGCTTAACGGAATATGAATGCTCGGGTCACACGATAAGTTTCAATTTCGCGTGAAAGTCGTTAGAGAGTGAACCTTCTGTACGGTAGTACTAATAGTTATTCTGTGATAATAGGCGTGATTATAATATGTGTATGTTATTCACTACGGGGTACGGGTAGGTGCTTGGCCTTCATCTCACATGATTACCATCATACGTTACGATACGTGACGATAAGGCTGAAGGTGGGAGCGCGCTTCACCCGGAATCCTCAACCACTGAGGAACTGGCTATCTTATCTCTAATCTGTCGGTACACAAATATGCTATAAACATTGTTGTTAGCTCGCTAGACTTTAGATAAGAACGTTTATTGGGGTTTATTACCACCAAAGACATATTAATACTATAATCTCTTTGATTACCACATTTTACAAAACAGCGAGCGTATCTATGCAAACGGAGGGCGCCGTTTGTAAAATGCCTAATAAACAATTTGCCTGCGACATTATCTATTTACGCCGGGACATTATTTGAGTTTGATTTTGAATGAGACAGCGCATCTATTGTTTATATGACCGAAGTACACAGTAGTTTCAGCTTACATTCATGTGTTAAAGGCGCATTAATAAAAAGATAAGAAAAAAACAAAAACAACAAATCAACATAAAAAATACAAAAACATTTAAAAAAAAGTGCAACTCACGAGGCCTGATGGCTGGGCGGGCAGCAACCGAACAGCACAAACTTGCCGCCATGCTGCAGGTAGTTGAAGCTGATCTCCATCACTTTACCGACGCCTAAAATAAATAAATAATAATTAGAAAAATTGTTCAGTGTGCGGAGTTAAAGGAATGACAATTATACGGAAGTCTAAAAGAGGTATGAAAAATGTTTATATACAAATTATTCACTATTTTACAGTTCTTGAGAGAAAATACCAGTATTAGTGGTTTTTTTTTATGTGAAAAGAAGGCAAACGATCAAGCGGGTCAACTGGGGCCCAAGTCTGCTAATTTACGTTCGTAAATTAGCAGACTTGGGCCCCAGATCGGAAGAAATCGCCGCCGCCCATGGACACTGGCTTAGCGGGTACAGTTTTAATTCCCATGACTTTTAGAAGTCTCCCTTATTTTTATTGTGTATTTTTAGTAACATTTTTATGAAAGAATAAGACAAAAGTGTCTTAAGAACCATAGAAATTGTAAATTTATATGCAGAGTGATAATAAATGTTGCCTCTATGATTATATCGATATTCATTTCAATTCACTAGTATTTTTACACCTTTCAGTTACACACACAAATACTTTACATTTACTATACTTTTGATGATTTTTTCGAAGTAAAAACCCATCGATAAAATGTACCATCGAAGAAAAGACCAGTCGAGGAAGAGATCCTTCGAGGTATTGACCTTTGAAGTGTACCATCGAGGTAATGACTATCGAGGTAACGTCATTCAAACTAGAGTATCAGACCCCGCTGAACCAGAGGATCCACCGACGCGTTTCCGACCTTTGGGGAAGCATTAGGAGTTGTGAGGCTTTTTAAACTTTGTCGCTAGGTTATAGGGGTCAATATTGATTAGAGAAATTTGACATTTTTGGTTAGATTGCTCTGCTGGCTTGTGTACATTATTTCGCGAGATCTATCAGACCTATCAGACCTATCAGACCTATCAGATGACACAGTCTCCAGTAAGAATTCTCTTGAGCTTATCAAAGTATGTACTTACATGATATCCTGAACAATATACCGAAAATGACATATGGAATGCTGCTACTAACCGCGTCGCGTAACGGCAAAAGAATACTACCACCCCCTCTCTTCCCTTGGGTGTCGTAAAAGACGACTAACGGACTAAAGACTGCACATACCAACAGCATAGAGCAGCGATGGGCTCCCACCTGTCACGCTAAGGACATTTGCAGTCGCTATTTGGTGAAAAGTGAACTATGGCGGAGGACTGCTTTTGCGGTCCTCATTGCCTAGTCTCTGACTAACCCTTCGGGGATAATAGTCGTGATTATATGTATGTATGTTAAAAAGCTAATACATACACAATCGGTTAAGCCGGAAGTATAACTATTCAAAAAGCAGTTAGAAAAAGATAGTGACCTGCCCCCTTACTCTTGAAAACGATCGCTATTGGATCGGATTGGTATTGTGAATTTTCGTATTTTTAAGTTACGACACCAGCGCTAATTTTGATTCATATTGGGCGAACTAAATGGCATTGAGTTTTGTATTTTTTTCACTCAATATCCACTCAATATGATTACATATTAGCTCTTGTGTTACGACACAAGTTAAGTTAACTTAAGTTACCTACGACTTAGGAGTACAAAAATTCACAATACCAATCCGATCCAATAGCGATCGGTTTCAAGAGTACCTAAGGGGGCTGATAGCCATCCATACCTGTGCAGTCAATGATGACGTCATACAGCACTTTCTCCTGTGCCAACACATCGGGAGTGATCAGTCTGAAGCCAGTGTCTGCAATAAAAAATAAGTCACAAGAGGCCTATCACATCTCGACTATGATTTTTGCGTAAAGTGCCCATTTTCGCATTTTGTAGTGATTTTGCAGATGTATAATATATCGTTTTTATCGAAATAGGATATTAAATTCATTATAAAACTTTTATTCCTCATGAAATAACAATTATTCTGGTATACATTTTTCTCAATATTATTATCGTAGATAACAGAAATTCACAGTTAAGTTAAAGCGATTTTCGATGTTTTTTGGTTGAGAATAAGATTTTTTTTCTACTTATATAAAATCAATGACATCTAAAAATTCCGAGGCCGCTACGAACTGTGCGACTATACAGAGTGCTCATTTTAATTTAGGGAAATTTTAAACAACAATTCCTTAAAATAACGGTTTTGTTTGACTTAAAAAAGTTTTCTATTATTCGCATAATGCACGAGATATTAATATTTCTAAGGTAAATTTGATACTTTGTGCTCTCAGTGTGTCCATTTACTACGTTGCGTCACTACGCACTACTATATACTATGGTTTATTTTCATTAAAAAATACGCCTCTAGTTGTAGTAAACAACAGGCAGGCACAGGACAAGACGTGTTTAACTCAACTAGGGATGTGACCGTGTCCGTTTTGTGGGTGGGCACGATATTTACGAGGTAGTTTCTTAAAGTCAGTCCGATTCACACCGAGTGCATTGCAATAATTTAATTATTTTGTATGAAAACATGCGAACCTAAAATTGCAGAGAAAATCTTTCTCTGCAATTTTAGGTTCAATCAAAAAGTTAAGCAAAATTTACAAAAAGCGAGACTGCTACGCACTATTTCAACAGATATTTCACACTATTCAATAAGTCGAAATTGTTAAAGTAAGTATTTTTGTTTCTGAGATCAAGAACACCGAAATTGGCCATTTTACGCAAAAATCACAGTCGAGATGTAATATGCTTTTTTTCATTAATCTTTCAGTTGCGGCTGTGCAATGATCAGTGCTAAATGAATAGAATTTCTATAGTATGTTAGTATCTAGTGGCGCTGCGTTATAAGCTTTAAACTTAAACTGAGATGGAGGAAGCTAGCCAGCCCCTCTAGACAAGTAGCGAACGCCCCAGGTATATTCGTTAGCGTGTGTCAATAGTACATTGTTACACTAGTTTGCATTTACTTAGCGAATGCTGACTTTAGTCAATCGCTAGGTACCACAGAATATATAGGATCTAACAATATCAAATAAGCGAACGTTTAACGGGAGCATCTATACATCACACGGAGCATGCTCACCAAATTTGGTCCAAAACTACAGGCTCGTTACCGAGATAATCAACAAAACATTATCATAATTCACCAAAAAATACGCTCTTTCAAAACCCGTACTACACGCACACAAGGATAGCCGAACATGCACACTAAACTCGGAGCACACTGAGCTATCTTTTTATTAACACTTGCGTCATCATCACCAGCCTGAAGACGTCCACTGCTGAACATAGGCCTCCCCCTTTGACCTCCATCCTGACCGACAACTCGCCACTCGCATCCACCGGTTGCCTGCGACTCTCACGATGTCGTCGGTCCACCTAGTGGGAGGCCTACCAACACTGCGTCTTCCAGTGCGTGGTCTCCACTCGAGAACCTTTCTTCCCCAACGGTTGTCGGTTCGTCGAGCGATGTGGCCTGCCCATTGCCACTTCAGCTTGCAAATCTTACGAGCTATGTCGGCAACTCCGGTTCTTTGGCGAATATCCTCGTTTCGGATTCTATCGCGCAAAGAAACTCCGAGCATAGCTCTCTCCATTGCTCGCTGTGTGACTCTGAGCTTTTCTAAAAGGCCAACAGTTAAGGACCACGTTTCGGTGCCATATGTCATCACCGGCAACACACATTGGTTAAAGACCTTTGTCTTTAGGCACTGCGGAATCTTCGATGCAAAGATATCTCGTAATTTCCCGAACGCTGCCCATCCGAGTTGGATTCTCCGGGCGACCTCTTTGTCGAGGTTGGACCTACCTAACTGGACAATCTGTCCTAAGTAGGTGTAGTGGTCGACAACTTCGATAGTATCGCTCCCAACAATTACCGGTACGGGTTCAACATGGACATTCGACATGATCTTCGTCTTGTCCATGTTCATTTTAAGACCCACCTGTTGGGATACGATATTGAGGTCGCTGAGCATGGTGTTGAGGTTCTCCAGCGACTCCGCCATTATGACTATATCATCGGCAAAACGAAGGTGAGTGATGTATTCGCCATTAATGTTGATGCCGAATCCGTTCCAATTCAAGAGCTTGAAAACGTCCTCCAACGCATTTGTGAACAGTTTCGGAGATATGACGTCTCCCTGTCTCACACCTTTCTGCAATTGGATTGGTTTCGTACTCTCGTCTTGTAATCGGATCGACATAGTAGCGTTTCTATACAAACATTTCAACACTTCGATATACCTATAGTCGATATGGCAACGCTGGAGGGACTGCATCACAGCCCAGGTTTCGATAGAATCGAAGGCTTTCTCGTAGTCCACAAACGCTAAACATAAGGGCCGATTATACTCCTCAGTCTTCTGTATAATCTGGCGGAGCGTATGTATGTGGTCTATGGTACTAAAGCCTTTTCGGAAACCGGCTTGTTCGGGAGGCTGGAAGTCGTCAAACCTGCGTTCGAGACGGTTCGTAATGACTCTCGAAAACAGCTTGTACACATGGCTCAGGAGTGAGATGGGTCTATAATTCTTCAATAAGGTGTTATCGCCTTTCTTGAAGAAGAGCACCACCGCACTCCTGTGCCATGCTTCTGGCGTAGTACCTTCGAGCATGACGGAATTAAACAACTTCTGGAGGACTACGAGTATCGGTTTTCCACCCGCTCGCAGAAGTTCAGTGGTAATTCCGTCATCACCCGGCGCCTTGTTGTTTTTAAGCTGTTTAAGAGCCATACTAATCTCATACAGGCTGATGTCAGGGATATCTTCGGTATAGTGTCGGGTTAACTTAGCTCTGGTGTCCTGAGCTGTACCAACAGCGGGCTCTTGTGTTGAGGTGTACAACTGTCCATAAAACCTCTCGAGCTCTCTCAGAATCTCCGGCTTCGACGAAATGACACTGCCGTCCTCGATCTTCAGCTTAGTCATTTGGCTCTGATCAATAGACGAATTCTTTGCGAACACTTTGGCGCCTTGGTTCCGCGCAATTGCGTCCCTAATGCATTTAGCACTATAGGAGCGCAGGTCGTGTCGCACAGATTTCGAGATTCGTCTATTGAGTTTGCCATATTCCGACATATCAGCTGAAGATTGCAGTATCATTTCTTTCCGGTCTTCCATTAACTTAATGGTTCCGTCTGAGAGCTTTTGAGGCTTTTTCCGGCGTGGGGTCTTAAAGAACTTAGACCCCACAGCTTGGACAGTTTCCACAAGCCCGCTGCTGATCTCGTCCACAGTTTCGCACTCGGCTAGGCACTGGAAGCGATTTTGGAGTTCGAGTTGAAAGTGTTCCGGGCTCTGGATCTGGGCAGGGCCAGGACGGAGTGTGGACTTCACCAGACGTGACCTCTCGAGCTTGATGTTGATATTCAGTGTGCCTCTAACAATCCGGTGATCGCTACCGGTTTTCACCCTACTGATCACGGAGACATCACTGAATATACGCTTCTTGGTCGTCATGATGAAGTCGATCTCATTTCTGGTTGAACCATCGGGGCTTATCCACGTCCACTTCCTGGTTGGTCGCTTCCGGAAGAAAGAGTTCATCAAAAAGAGTTCCTCCTTCTCCATAAAGTCGACCAACCGTTGGCCCCTTTGGTTCCGCTGTCCATATCCATATTGCCCCACTCTCAACTCATCGCCGTTCCTTGTGCCTACCTTTGCATTGAAGTCCCCCATAACAACGGTGAAGTACGTTTCGGGGGAATGTATGGCTTCAGATATCTCCTCATACAGAGCCTCTACTTCTTCGTCAGGGTGTGTCGAGGTTGGTGCATATACCTGTATGACCTTCAGCGAATACCGATCGGTGATTCTGAGTATAAGGTACGCAACTCTACCTGACACACTATCGACCTTGATAACACTTGCGTGCGTGTTAGTAAAGATACAGCATGTTTCATGATATGTGCATTATTTTAATTGATTTAGTTTGTTAGAAAACTTAACTTTGAAAAATCACTATAAAACTGGAGCCCATTTTTTGTCATTGTATTCAGAATGATGTATAGATGCCGCCCTTAAACGTTCGCTTATTGATTTTGTTAGACCCTGTATAGTTTAATACAAAGAAACTACCAACTGAGACTTCGGTGTCGGTCAACAAATATGCACATACATCCAACAGCATAGAGCGGCAGGCGACATAACTGAAGTCAACAAATATGCACATACATCCAACAGCATAGAGCGGCGATGGGCTCACCACCTATCACGCTGAGCACATGTGCAGTTGTAATTTGGTGTACCGGGCAGTGCACTGCTTCTGCGGTCCTCTTCGCCTAGTCTCTGACTAACCCTTCCGGGATAACAGTCGTGACTGTACCTATGTATATATGTGTTTCCTTACCCAGCCTCTTGACTATTTCCAGTCGTGTCTTGTTCATTTCCGACACGGTGACTTCGCGATGGCCATGGTGGTGGAGAGTGGTCACCCACAAGTTACCTTAAAGAAAACAACTTAAGAGTATTAACTTATTAGTAGAGATGGGTCTTCTCTTCTTCTCTTTGGGTGTCGTAAAAGGCGACAAACTGACTGAACACTGCTCATACGTCCAACAGCTATAACTCTGAGCACATGTAGGTATATATAGTTGTTATTCGTTGAAACGTGGACGGCTCAGCGGCAGCAAACGGCTCAGTGATTGATTGTAATTCCTTTATTCCTTCAAAAGCTTGTACAATGGTTCTTTACAACAATTTGTAGTTACTTAAATAGGTTACCTACTAACATTAATTTTGAAGTTCACTACATTTCCACTTACTACATAACACTTATAAATTCATATTTAACAATGTCTTTAAATCCACAAACAGATTGTAAGAAGAACCACTGAGTATGAAATATGTACCCTCCGTATTAGTAATATTTTTACTGGGCAACGGTAGGATATTCATTCCCCGCACTCAGATAGTTTTACAAAATATAACCGAGTATTAGCATAAAAATCAGATGTTACTTATTCTCAAGCAATAGGAGTCAAAATGTAATGGTTTTCCAGGTATCGAAAGCAAAGTTAAACTGGCCTTGTCGGTAAACTTTACAAAGATAACCGCTAATGACTTTGTTTAAAGTATCTTTATTACATGCAAAATAACGGTCATTTTGCTTTGAGCCAGATTAAAAGTAATGTTGTACAGAGGCATTGATAATTTTGTGTAGTATAAAATTGTGAGTGTTCTAAGCGATTGTGGAGCATGCGTTCGCAATTCGTTGCCATCTCTTGTTGTAAATATTGTAATTCACCGCTCTGACTCACTTGCTCGATTGACAGTTGGTGCTGTGACAC
The DNA here is from genome assembly GCA_963921215.1 of Scoparia ambigualis. Lineage (NCBI taxonomy): Eukaryota > Metazoa > Arthropoda > Insecta > Lepidoptera > Crambidae > Scoparia > Scoparia ambigualis. The sequence continues at coordinate 29,290,927 of OY992515.1, read as the reverse complement.
ACAACCTATATAGGTACTTACCTATTATCATCATCATTATCTATGGACTTAACACATAAACCGTGTCGCGTAGCGGTAAAAGAGTACCTACTACCACCCCCTCTCTTCCCTTTGGTGTCGTAAGAGGCGGACTAACGGACTAAGACTGCAAATACTTCCAACAGTATAGAGCGGTGATGGACGCACAACCTGTCACGCTGAGCACATGTGCAGTCGCTATTTGGTGAAAAGTGGACTAATATGGTAGAGGTCTGCTTTTGCTTTCCCCATTGTCTAGTTTGTCATGGGGTAGGCAAAGACCACAGATTTCCATTTGCTCCGATCCTGACACCTTTGCATCACTCACTTTCATAACGTTCTCCATACGTGCTCGTCGGTTTAGGGTACTCTTGACATGACCTTTAACGAGATCTGCATGCCTACTCTTGAAAATGTAGTCCCTATCTACAGACCCCTATAGATAGGGTATCGCAGCTGGAACTACGGGTCCGGCTGTGTTGCTCAGGAGTACTACGGGGTTCCGGCTCGTGCCCCCCGCTGGTTGTGCCCTCCGGTGGGATCCGGACATGGGTTGGGCTCGTAGTGGCTTGTGGTTAGCTGTAGAACATAGGAATGTTCGTTTTGTCCCAGTATTGTATGCCAGGACTTCCAAACTCGTGCACAGCGAGCGGGGCTTAGTAGCGGTTTCTGTGGGGCCAAAAGCGAAAAGTCCTGCGGGGAACGTGAGTTTCCCTTTAAGTTGGCAGCTTTGTCCAGTGGTTCTCATTGGACATTGCTGTCGGCATCTCCGGTACTAGTCTGGAGAACTAGTAGCCTCCGGTCCAGCCAGCCGCGTAGGACGTGGGAACTGGTTAGGCTCCCGGATGAGTTCCGAAAAGTGAGTGTGCTTACTACTCCGCGACCAAGGTGGACACTTGGAAGTTGGCTTTAGAATTGACGACCCGAGCAGTGGCAACTGCGAGTTGTGCCTTTCGTGCAACGAGAAGTGAGCGAGCTTGACAGCTCCGGTTACCTATCTGGAAAAACCCGAGACACTAGTCTTATGAGTACCGAATTAAGAGCGCGCTTCGGCGGGCACTGATTTGGCGTCAAGACCTAACGCAGATGATCGCGCGAGTTGGTTTACTGGCGCAGGGACGTCTGGCACTTCTTGCATAACCTAACGGTTGGTCTTGAGGTGCGAGTACAGATAAAATTGTGATGTAGGAAGAGGGGATGTCCCCATTGCCTAGTCTCTGACTAACCCTTCGGGGATAATATAGTGGTGATATGGAGGACATATTGTCCATGTCATCATCTAATGTACCTATTATCAGCCGTTGTTGGTCCATTTTTTGATTCAAACTAGGTGAGTACTATAGGTATGCTGTATCTTCCTCTTTTTAGATATTTGGTTATATTTAAGTGCATAAAGGAACTCACCGATGATGCCAGCCCCTACCACGAGGATCTTCTGACCAACTGACAGTGGAGAAGCGCGGTCGAATCCATGAGACACGCAAGAGTAAGGCTCACACAAGCCCCCTGTAAAACAAAAAAATTAAATAGATTAATATCTAAATAAGATACGAACGTACATAAATCAGCAGACTAATTACTCTTGAAACCGATCCCGATCGAGATTGGTATTCTGAAGTTTCGTTGGATTGGATTCTTTGCCTGGATTAAATTAGCGCTGGTGTCGTAACTCAAGAGCAAGAAACTCACAATACTAATCTCGATCGATCAGGATCGGTTTCAAGAGTAGGCATGCAGATCGGTGACGTTCTCGTTAAAGGTCGCGTTATCGCCTAGCTGACGCGGACGGGTCAACAGACGGGTGGGTCAGCGGCCGGCCGCTGCCCGCGCGTTGCAAATAATCGTTATTTTTAATTGTTTTTCAATTTATTTTTCTTATGTTATTGCTTTAAAATAAATTAGATACTCAAAGACTATCCAATTAAAATTCACAAAATGAATTATTATTTAATTAAAAATGAAAAAAACACGATTTTTTTTTTTGTAATTTTTGTCATGTTTAAAACACTGTCCTGACCAGACCCTTGAAGTTTCTTGCGGTTTTGAGCAGTCGCCTTATATAATATCTAAATATGTGATACTTGTAAGGCAACGTCTCATATTTAAAGAATACTGCCAAGATATCTTCTTATGCCTTCGGGTGTCGTAAAAGGCGACTTACGGGCTAGAAACTGCACATACATCCAACAGCATAGTGTGGCGATTGGCTCACCACTTATTACGCTGAGCACATGTGCAGTTGTTATTTGGTGTGTGCCGTGGAGTGTGGCAGTGCAGTGCTTCTGCGGTCCTCATTGCCTAGTCTCTTAATAACCTTTTGAGGATAATAGTAAAGTTGTGACTGTATAATATGTCTATGAAGAGATGCTGATGGTATTATTAATAGACTCACTCAACCAACAATGTTACGAGAATCGACTTGGATCGAGCCTTTACAGAAGTAAAGGCTCGATCCAAGTCGATTCTGAATCCGCAGTAAGCTATAAAGTCCGCATGCTCTACACAAACGTCACCTACCACAGAACAGAAAGCTTTCTTCTGTTCTGTGTCACCTACCAATTTTTCAGTCCAACCTATGACAGATCCTTTAAACGAGGCGTGAAGAGGCACTTTATGAACCGGCAGAGTTAGGATGACTACGTCTGTTATGCTGCACTAGTTATCCTCGAGCTTGGACCCCACTTCTTCTTAACATAAGGTGGAGTGGCGTCTTTTTCTTATCTTATCTTATCTTACCTTATCTTATCTTATCTTGGTGGGGTGGGGTATCTACAGAGGTCTCCCTCTCACAGCAGCAAGTCAACTCATTGGGTTTTTTGTGCAAGAAGTATTTTTAAACAAAAGTCACTCTTGATAGGAACCGAATGGAAAGTGGTTGAAATGAGAGGCGATTTCACGAGCATTAGATAATCGAGTTGCTGCTGATGCTAACCTTGTTCAGTAGTGATGCCGTCCGGCAGTGCGTACACCTGGAAGTGCGGCACTTTGCAGTATTGCGCCCAGCCGCCGTCCAAGAATATGCCAACCGTGCTGTTGATTGCCGCAGTCCTGCAGTACTGGTAGTTGCCGTTGCGGCAGAAGTCGCAGAGGTCGCAGGCCCTGGGGAGGTTGAGGCCTCATTAAAAACTGGCCACATACATACATAATATTTTAGATCGATGGGCTACCCATAAACGTATCTGAAAACTTGTTCACCTATTTACCATTGACAAGAATGTGTGTCAGGATGATAGCAAATGGACAGTTGTGGTCTCTGGGTTTTTTTTAATCTTTTGCTCCCCGCTTTTTTGCAGGACTTTTGGTTCTGTGTCTTTCTTCTTTCTTTTCTAGAGGGGGGTTAATAAACTTGAGCTTTAAGAACTCCACTCTGATTTATTTTCTTTCTTTATTTTTTCTTTTATATTTATCTCTTTTTTGTATCTTTTTCTACGACAGACAATAGTATGGGAAGCCTGTATCGCGGTAGCGAAGTTTCACCATCTCCTTCGCCACATATAGCACCTCCAACTAACATCCGTTGGACCTCGGTCCCCGAGCTATACCACCCAGCTCGGAGGAAGATCTTCCCTTTGCACTCCTCAATGTGGCATCCATCCTACCTACCTTCCGCTTCTATACAGTGGTGAACCCGACGTGATCAGAAAACGCCTCTACCATCAGATTCCCTACAGAGCGTTTTAGAACCAAGGTTTAAAGCAAGGTTCAAGATAGGTTGGCAAGCCAAAGAAGTGGTTCCTTTTAAAAATAAAATGTGTTAATAAACAAAGTACTTGTTAGGGTCAACGACGACCTTCTGCCCTTTCTTAAAGTTGACTGCCTTGCCAACTTCGTGGACGATTCCGCTGAACTCATGGCCCAGGGGCAGAGGGCGCTCTTTTGATGCTGGGAACTCGCCCTGGGGACATAAATCACGACTATTATCCCCGAAGGGTTAGTCAGAGACAGTGACATTTGAACTTCACAGTGAAATGTGAACTTTGGCAGAGGACTGCAAAAGCAGTCCTCTGCCAAGGTTCACATTTTACCAAATAGTGACTGCACCCCCCTAGACAAGACAAGACTTTCCCCTTCTCCTTCCCACTCTCATTCCTAGTATCATAAAATAATCTTTTTTTTGTCTCTCTCTCTCTCTCTCTATATATATATATATTAAACAGTCTTCCCCTCGCTTTTACTCGCTTACTATCTTTCGACTCTCCCAATCCATCTCCCACTTACATTCTATAACACTCTCTTTCCATCACCCTCCCCCTTTTCCCCACTGTCGCTCTCCACCACCTCTCCCCCATTTTCTTCCCGTCGTTCTAACCCCATCGTTGCCTCTCACTCCCCCAATCTCTCTTCTTATTCTCACTCGAATCCATCCCCTTTTCATTCTCTGCAGTTTCTTTACCCTCTATCACTCTTTCAATGACCTCTCTTTATCCTTTTCCCTCTACCTCTCCCCCTCCTTTAACTCTCTTTCCCTCACTCCCATCCTTTCTCTCCCTCACCTTTCGCTATCCTACTTGTCCCTTTGCCATCATCTCTCCCTTTTTTTCTCCCTCTCCCTTCCTCTCTTTCTCACTTTCCCTTCCATCCTCCCTCTCTTTCTCCCTTCTCCTCCTCCTCTCTTCCTCTCCCTACTACTTTCTCCCCCAATTACCTGTATGATATGCAGGTCAGTGCCGCACACCCCGGAGTACTCGACCTTCACTATGACATCTGTGTCCTCCACAATCTTGGGTATAGGCCACGCCTTTTGGTAGGTCAGCGACAAAGTTTTTCCGTCGAACACAACAGCCTCCATCTTGAATCTGGAAGTCGAAACGGTACGTTCAGAAATTGAAATGAAAATATATTTATTCTTTGTCGTAGAATATATTTAATATAATAATAATAATAATATTTTTTTTAGGTTTGTTAAACAGAACATCGTACGGCGTTTTTGGCGATATTCGCTTGCACAATACACACATCAACAGAATCTAGGGATATCTTAATCCTAAATTATTTACGACTCAAGAGTTTAAAATCTTTTTAGGTTCCATAAAAAGTTAATTTACAGAGTGAAACCTCTTTTAAGCTATTTTCAAAATTTAAAAATATGAATAAAAAACAAAAAAAAAACCATTGAGGAACAATAAACTAGAGAAGACACCGCGAAGCAAGTTTGTGCGCAACTAAGGCACAGTATAAATATAAGCTAAATATTTATGCTGTGACTAAGGTGCAGCCGCAAGGTCCACAATCGCTTGAATCACGCGCAATCACTGCGCGAACGGAACTGAGTTCCGTTCGCGCAGTGATTGGTGCTTATCTATCAATGATATTCTCTATACGTAGTAATAATAGCTCAATGGAAAAAACAAAATACGGCGGCAAAATTGTTAGTTATTCGTTACGTCAAGGAAAATTAAAGTTGTTTTATTATTATTATTTATGAAAAGGGCTTAGATTGTTTTTGTTTTTTAACCCTCGGCATGCCTGGTGGAAAAAAGTTACATGGCATGCCTGGTGGGTCTGTGAGACCCTAAATTTTAAATATATTTTTTTCCTACAAATTGGTATCAATTAGTAAAATTTATAATTTTAAAATAAAATTAAAGATGTTCTTTAAGGTTAAATAAAACATGTGTTCGAATCAACAATATTTTTTAATTAAACGTTTTATTCGTTTTTGAACGTAAAATTAAACATCTTATGCTTATAAACATATAACAAAAGAGATCTCAATCAGACTTTGGGGAACATTAGGCACATATAGTATCTTATATTCTAAGTTAAAATTAGTCTTCTTTATTTTCAAGAGCTTTGTTATGGAAGCAATTTTCGCACTGGAAAATTGCATGATCTTAGCTCGCGTGGCTCTTGCACATCTCACAGAGTATTGTGTTTTGCGATTTTTCTTTGATGGACAAACGTGACATCTACCCCTTACACCTGGAGCTGTTTTTTTACAGGTGGGCCTTCTTGGAGAGCAATACGGTAGTGTTTTTCTGTCTTGATTTTAGATGTGATTCTATTAGTACTAAACCCAGATCTTTGAAGAAACTTCTGCGATTGTTTTTGATGTTAGGGTAGTTGAGCATTTGAATAATTTTTGCATTTATTACTGCAGAGTTCAGCAACCAGAAAAACAGCGTGAGCGGCCATCTTCGGGAGTTTCTTGATACATCATAAGATCTAATAAGCTTATCAACGTTGTCAACACCACTTTTCGTTTTGTTATTAAATATAATAACTGCTGGTTTTTGCTTCTCGCCTGACTGAAGATCGATTTCCTTATCATGATGGAGAGATGACTGCATGAACACATTTTTTTTAGGTTTTGGGACGTATGATACCAAAGTCATATTTTTTTGAAATCCGAACAGTTGAATGAAGTGATGAGTTAATTTCTCGTTTACTCACCATTTTGAGCTGTAATAGAATACGATACCATAAGTTGAATTCAAAATAATATAAAGACCTTCATAAATAAAACCCATCAAATTCGTAATTTTTTTAATACACCAAATTAAAACAATAAAAATGTAGCGAATTATATAAAAAATCGAGTTTCCAGTTATATATAATGTTTATTTTTAATAAATTAGACACAAAATCACAAAAAACCAACAAATTAATACTTACATGAAAACGTCACGCCGTATGCCTGGTAGGGTCTGTGAGACCCGAGAGCACTTTACACATGTCCTATCACTACAGGAGCGCGCCCCGGACTAAGGTAGCGGGCGGAGGGCGTCAATTAGTTCACTACGGTCAGCTACTGAGAGCGGTTACGTAACGGTAACGGTCTAACTGCTGCGGTGGGTCTCTCAGACCCAACCAGGCATGCCGAGGGTTAATTAAAAGTGCCCTGTGAGCTTTAAGAGTCATGTCACTTCGTCATTTGAGTCGAGATGAAATGTTTCGAACCGTGGGCATGTTAGAAAATGGTGCCATTCAACGCGTCGTTGCCGAGGCCCTACACACCTGCCAAAATGTGATATCAAGGTTGTGGTCACCGTATCGCAGTACTGGGGATGGCCTGGCTGAACAGCACACCGGTAGATATCGTGTAACTACGCAGAGACAGGATCGATTTTTCCAAATGACCGCCAGAAGAAAAACCAATGTCACAGCGATGCAACTAGTACAAAGGTGGTCCTCCTGGAACCACCAGCTACTGGTAAGCGACCAAACCATGCGAAGGAGATTGCATGAAATTAATCTTCATGCTCGACCGCTACGTGTTCCAGCAGTGCGACGTGGCAATCGCGTTCGGCGGCTTTCGTGGGTTCGGAATCATTTACCATGGAGTGACGAACAATAGTCTTTGGTGCTGTTCACCGATGAGTCCCGGTTTGGGTTTCATCCGGATTCACGAAGAACACGCATTTGGAGAACTCCAGGGAGAGTAAGCCGTCTACGGCACCTTCAGGAGGTCCACTCATACCAAGCCGCAACAATCATGGTGTGAGCAGGAATTCTTCTTGGCGGACGAACTCAGCTCGTTTGGGTCCAAGGCAGCATGACTGCACAAAAATACTACGAGGAGGTAGTAGAACCTGTTATGGTCCCACACAGTATCCAAATGGGCCAGAAATTTGTACTCATGCACGATAATGTTCCTTCCCATACGGCGCGGCTGGTGTCGGCCGCTCTCCGAGACCACGATCTTCAAGTTTTGGATTGGCCTGCACAGTCGCCCGAATTAAATCCTATCGAGCGTGCCTAGGACATGTTGCAACGAAAATCCTTGAGAGATTTTAAGCCAAATTTGACATCGGAACAACAACTTTACGAACACTTGCAAAGAACATGGGACCTCATACCTCAGCAAGACATTGACAATTTAATTTTAAGTATGAACAGGTGGCAACACTGATTATTAATAATTAGATTTAATTAAAAAATAACAATTTTAATTATACTTAATATTTTTATAAGAAGTGTTTATTTTTTAATCATACTTATTTTATACGGCAATTAAAAAAAATACATTTTTATTAAAAATTTAAATTAAAAACATAAAAATCACGAAAAGTTTTTTTTTATTAAATACCTTAAAATAACCTATCATTCTTCCATTTACTATATCAGAAAATTCTTCATGGATTTTTAGATTTTTGATGAAATATAAAATATCCCTAGATTCTGTTGATGTGTGTATATTTATTTATTTAATCATATGACACACCAACAGAACAGACATTATACATTGTTAATAAAAGTAGCAAAAACATAGCAGATGTCTGCTATGCGATTCTCTAAGCGACACATAGACGCTGCGCGCATGGCTGTGAGATCATAGATGTTACAGCCGTCACATCGTTCGCTGCAGTCACGGCTGTGGTCAAAGTTGCGGCTGTTTTATGTACAGAATACTGATTTTATACCTACAAGAAATGTCAAAGAAGTGATTCCCACGCCGCTTACAGATGTGCGGAACTAGTGCCGAACAGCGTTGAAAATTATTTAGAAGAATACCAATGGTACGCTCACCGCTGTTGGCAGCCGCTGCTACCAAGGCTTTAACGATGTTTGCGATTTGAGAATCGCACTAGGTCCACTAGGTCCAAACACCCCTGGTGTGCAACATTGATAAATTATAAAACTAAAAATTAAAATAAACTATCTACGCGCAAGCTAGTGTAGCCGGTCGGAATGGTGATATCGCGGAAAAGTGATCTACCGGAAACTTTCTCAACAGTACATGGTATAAAGAGGAGAACCACGCATTAAGTCCTTGATTTCGATTTTTTGTAAAATGACAATATTGGATAAAATGTTTACAAAAAAAAAATCAACCAGTCTCAAGAAAGCTCGAATGGGGTTCAGACCCATGACCTTTGGATTGCAGCGTAAATCGTGTGTTCTTCTGTGGCCGGACCACAGTTTAGTACTCAGATGCTATAGTTCGAAATAATACCTACCTAAAGTCTACTTTCATCGGAATATATATATTTTTTTAGTACCTCAACAGATAACTTTTTAATTAACAATTTATGTGGTCCGGCCGCGAAGCATTGCTCTCTGGCCGCGCTACCTCAAATTATTAAGAAATCAATATCCCGAAAAAATCTACCTAAAGAGTACCTTGCATACGACAACTATGGTCCAATAAACCCCTTTAGTTAAGGAGTTATTGGTCGTAGGGTGTGGTCCGGCTGGAAGGTATACTCTGCAGCAAGTCAATTTCCCAATATTTAATATTAATTATCTATAAATCCATTTAAATAATAGTACCTTTTCTCTACTCTTCGTTGATACTTTTTTCTCTCAAGAAACTATTCATTTTGATTAATTAACCTTTAAAGTATGTGGCGCGGCTAGGGAGGATTACAATAAATTCTTTGATTCCAGAATTAAATAAATGTAAGTACCTACTTCCAGGGATTTAGCAAAACGTGAGTTTATGTATGTATGGGATTAGGATCAGCGCTTTACTACATCAGTAGATGAAAATAAGAGATTTAAAAGTAAATAAATAATGATTTTGTTACATATTTTAAGTGTTTGATTTTTTTTAGTCTACACGAAAACAACTAAAGTTACAAGTTCACAATCATTGAGGTATTATAGACTAAATGCGACACCGCAAAGCAAGTTTTTGCGCACTAAGTTGCAGCCCATGCATGGGCTACAAGCAAACGCCTCAGTGATTGCGCGTGATCCAAGCGATTGTAGACCTTGCGGCTGTAAATCAGTGCGCAACAAATTGCTTCGCGGTGTCGTTAGCTTAATGTTTACAATAGACCAAAATAATAATTAAAGCCAATTTTATTTTTATAACGCTGCCTTTGGCGAGTTTACACATGTTTTTTAACTTTTATCGATTACGAATTAACTGATAAGGCGAGTTTACAATTTAATATTGTAGTAACACTTGTTTATGTTTATTACATAATTATTATTAAGTTATTGATTCTCACCAGGCGCAGATCCGTTTACCACCGCAGCAGAGTATAAACTAAGACAGATAACCAGCCAGTGAGGTCGTGTTGTTGTATTTAGATTATGGTATGCTACTGTGACCATGACGAGCAAAAATACAAGACAAGATTTTTTTTTTAATAGGTACTTAGTACTTTTGATGGACAATTTCGACCTATAGAAAAGGGCGTAGGCAAACTTGTACCTAGCAGTATTATTTTATTTGTTAAGAATTTTACTTTTATTTTTAAAACGTACGCCATGTTTCTTATTATGGAAGTCGGGAGGTCAAGTACCATAGAGAAAGTTGTCTTCATTCAAATGCTGTTTTTTAAAAGTAATAATAATAATTATTATTAGTATAGAGATGGGTTGGTAATATTCTATTAATAATGAGATCCACCATTTAACCTCTCATGCCTTTCTTAACTCTACCCCCGTATTTATCTAACTACATACATACATCACCGCCGTTGCCTTAACTTATATTACTATTTCTAATTCTTAAAATTAATTAACCTACAACATACAGCTTGTGCAAGCTTACCATCAACTAAGTCTTCCCTAACTCTCAGCTTAAATTAAATTATACTAACTCTTAACTAAAGGCTATAGGATCTATAACTAATGATCGTGTAGTTGATGTTTTTTATGGTGTGTAGTTGTTGAATGATAATGGAACCTTAATCTAATATAACTTAAACCTATTAGTAACAAACTTCAGTCAAGCGACGTAATAAAATAATAAGATCATAATTTGGCCAGATCGTCTAATGGAACCTTCGTTATGAACCGTGCATAAAGCAACTCAATCTTTTCCGTGAAAGTTTAGTAATTGGCTTATCCCCTTGTTGAAATATTTACTACCAACCTATTAACCTAACCCTCAATACTTAACATCCTAGATGTACCTAAGCCTATCAGTGTCTTCGTCCGGAACCAAAACCTAAATGGCACATGGTAAATGGCACAGCAGCTGTGGGAAAGGAACGCCAAACCACTCTGAAGATAATAGGGAAAACAGCATAGCTCGCAGGTATTATTAGAGTTAATATTTAGAAGTATAAGCAGCATAAGTGAGTTTATTACACATTAGTGGGATCTGGGAATTTAAGGGCCCATATCTCCGCCCTGAGCAAGCCGAGCAACTCATTGTTTTACCTCGGCCCTGCCCAGATTACAGGAATTTAACATTTACTCTTGGTATTAATTAGCCTGTGGCTTCAAATTTTATTAAACTGAGGATTTACATCACTTCTTAAATTTTATTTAATTTTAAATTATAAAAGTTACTATTCACTGGGTTTTATTATATTAAATTATTTCTTTATAAATCAATAGAAATTACTTTAGGAGCTTGCTGTCCTCCTAAATCATAGTACCACATTCTGAACTTAATGAACTTAATTATTCAATGGAACAACCTATGTCTTTAGGTAGTAAACAAAGGTTGAATGCTATCATTCAAAGGAAACTTACTTCCTTGATCATTGTGCCTATTATAAAGATCTTACAATGTAACAATATTAACAGACTGGATTTGTTGCTTTAGCAGAATATTAAATCTTTATATTATTAACAAGATGATTAATTTATTCAACAAGCTATTTCTTTTAGGTAGTGAACTAAGATTGAATGATATCGTTTAAAGTAAAATTACTTTATTTTACCCTTAGTGTTTATTATAACGATCTCATAATGCACCAGTATAACCAGATTGTACTTGTTGCCTTAGCAGAATATTACATCTTTAGTTTATTAATAAGATGATTAAATTATTCAACAACCTATTTCTTTAGGAAGTGAACTAAGATTGGCGCTATCATTTAAAGTAAAATTATTTTTATTTTCCCTTAGCGTCTAATAAAAAGATCTCATAATGTACCAGTATAACCAGATTGTATTTGTTGCCTTAGCAGAATATTACATCTTTAGTTTATTAATTAATAAGATGATTAAATTATTCAACAACCTATTTACAACTACAACAAATATTAGTTATTTTTTTATTTATTTTTTATTATTATTATTATTTTTTTGTATTTTGATTTTAATGTAATTTGATTATTTTGTAATCATTGTAATTTAATTGTTAATAATGTAATGAATTTAATCCAAAATGTTTAATAATAATATAATTATGTTGCATTCATTAATATTTTAGTATTGTTTTTAAATTGATTAGATTAGTCAGGTATGTTTTATTATTTTATTGATGTAAAATTAACATTTTGTTTTAAGAAGATATGGGCTATTTTGCCTGAAATAAATGATTTTTATTTATTTATTTTATTTCTTTTAGGAAGTGAACTAAGGTTTATTACTTTTCATTAACTTCTGCCCCTGTCTCTTAGACTGGATAATTATTTAGTAACCTACTTAATCCTAGTTAGTATATTTTTAGTAGGTATGTATTATGTAATTATCCACAGAAAACCTTGTTGATAATTAAGTCAATTATACTTAGAAGTTTACTTCTCCACTTACTTTAATAGGAATATAGGTATAGAAGCAGACTGTACTCTTAGTCTAATGATCAGGTTTATTACCAATTCAATTGTATAGGTTTATATTTTCATAATAAAACTTGCAAGGTCCTTGACCACTAATGTGCATTCTATCAGGCAGGGTATCCCATGTTCTCAACTGTTTCTTGTTTGCTCTATATTAGCTTAATTTTAACTATTAACTGGATGGCTAACACATTGAAGAATGCAATTTGAGGCCGTATCGTACCTCAGGGAAAGCTAAAAATGCCTGTTTGGCCGTTTACAGTATCAGAAATCAAACATCACAGTACAGTTATGCTTATTTGCTATAACTTATTAATATTATTGTTGTTAGTGGAAATCAGTCTAGACCCTTAGGTAATCCTGCCTCCCATGCTACTGATGGTTCAATATTACTTTAATTTTGCTAAGTATTCAAATGGATGGTTAACTTGTAACACCTTGAAGAAAGCAATTAGAGTCTTATTGTCCTCTAGTAACAGCTTAAATGCCTAGATTGGTCATTTCAGTGCTCCTAATCAAACATCACATCATAGTTATGTCTATTCACTATAACTTAATTATCATTATATTTAATAGTTGAAGTTAATCCAGCATCCTAGCTTCGCGTGCCTAAATACATAGCCTACTGTTGACCTAAGTATGTACAGTCAAGGAATTTAATTCCCTACCCATTTCGTTGAAATGTCGTTAGATATTCGCAATGCATTTAGGTCGAAAATTCTATTTCAGTGATAGTATTGAAAAGTCAATACATTTTATTTGTCACTTCACATTACAGACAACCTCTTTGCGAAAAGTTATCATTTGCTTTTCTAATTACGAAAATGACTGTGTCAGTGTCAATCGCAAAAATTATAAAATAATTTTTACATTAATTTGAAAAATGAAATACTTGCCGCTAACCGTGAACTATTAAGAGTTCAAATAGTGCAGTTACACCAAGAAGGAATAGGGATTCATGAGATAACACGTCGGTTAAATGTGAGTAGAGACACAGTTCGCCATCCTCGACTCGAGTTCACCATGTGAACGTAGTCGGTTAATCTGTTGCCTAGTTACTAACATAAAACAATGCATGCGATATGTCAAAGTAACGTCGTGCTCTAGGTAGCTCTTATGGTGACAATTTGCTATATGAAGTTGAACCTTAGGTGGGTTGGAAATTAAATTCCTTGACTGTACATACTGTTTTATCCCCAACTACCTAATAACATATATATACGCCTACCTATAGATTCCTACCGCCTGCCTAATTTGAAATATTATGACCTATAAGCACCTACTTAACCTAGTAGGTAAATATAATTATTTACCTACTAGGTTAAGTAGTAACTACAGCCGCCTGCCTATCCTACAGTATGCTTTCGACTAGTATTCTGTCCCCTGCCAGTCTAGACAAACTCCACTCTCAAAAGACAATCTCCACCTGGTATTAAATCGGCTTGCGCACAATTCTACCATGGCACATCCAGTTAGTGGCTTTACCTTCAACAAGGTATGAAGATTGACCCGAGAAGGAGACTGCCCTCCTCTGCCAAGATTTCAAACACTACTCGAAAACTCCCTACATTTTGTCTAACTATCGGTCCCTACTTGTAACATTTTTGCAACTTAGGGCAAGGCCCACATTTAAGCTTAATCGTGTGGTGAGTTGTGAAGGTGGCGGTTCTTTAGAAGACAATCATTCTAAACTAATACTAAATAAAAAACGGATAAAAACATAATTATTAAAACATAGGTATTATTTACTAACTTATTTTGTACTGAATTCAAGTTAGGCAATTTTAATAATTTATTTAAAAAAAACTAATATACCTCGGTAGCCGAGTGGCTAAGCGCTCAGCTCGAGAACCGTAGGTCCAGGGTTCAATTCCCAGGTAGGGCAAAGTGTGTTTCGGATTATTCGATGAGAGTATCAGACGTATGAGGTTGTTAGTGTGTTTCACGTCGGGCGTGCGGTGCGCGCGCGGCGTCACATAGGATCAAGATCAAGCTTTTATCATTAATTCGTTCAGTGCAGAACTGCAGAGTAGTATCATCAGCCTGGGTAACTTTTGTATGGATCGTGACCATTCTTCTTTGTGCTTATTAATTTTTGACGTGTTTTTATGCTTAAGTTTTTATAAACAAAAGATATTTGAATGATTAAAAATGTTAACCTTATTAGTTAGGTACTAATATTTTCCAAAACTCGTTTTAGCTGTTACTTTATTTTACTTCAAAAACTCTCCAATTTCTATTACTTACCACAATATCAATACGATAATTGGAAATCATATTGAATTTTATTCCATTAAGTAATAACTTAAGTTAACAATTCATTATGATTTATCATTTTTCACCTTTCATCCCAAAAAAAACGATAAATTACCTAAACATTTTAGCCGTTTGTGTCGCTAGGGGAGAGACACTTGCCCGCTATGTTCTCATACGTATGTTTACACAATTCTATGACCACGGCTTATATTTCGGTTCGACGCGATTCTGTTTCGGCGTGCAGTGGTACTGGGGGTAGCGATGCGCATTTGTCTGGCACAGACTATAGCTCGTTAGATTAGTTGTTAAGTCTTAACTATAAGTTAGTTAACTGTTTTTTTATTATTATTAGTATTGACGTCAATAAGTGCCTGTAAAGGTTTACATTGAATAAATAATTTGACTTTACTTAACTTGAATCATCATCAGCCAATAAACGCCCCACTGCTGGGCAAAGGCCTCCCACGTGAACAACAGCACGTGGGAATAATGGGCTATAATAACCCACCACCATGGCTTAATGTGAGTTGGTGGGTTTTAACGACTGCCATCTTACGACAACAACCGGGACCAACGGCTTAACGTGCCTTCCGAAGCACGGAAGAGCTCGAGATGTTTTTAATTGGTCACCCATCAGGCGACCCGGCATTGCGAAAGTTGCTTAGCGGGCAAGATCGCAAGCCGAACCTGCTAGCCACTGCGCCATCGAGCTCCTCGGAGAGTAGCATACGGTGTTGTTCTGGCTGGGCAAGTAACGCAGTTATTTAAAGTGAAACGTTCAAAGGTTAAACCTCGGATGGGTTACCATAAAAATTGTTATTTCTAGTTATTCCGCTCTGTATTGGCTGAGATGAAAAAAGATTTTTAATTGTAGGTAATTGCTCGTCAGCTGTTTCTTGCACTTTAGCGGAGTAAATAGATAGATACCTATTAAAGTTTGTAAGGAGAATTGTGTTACTGCCTGAGCCTATTAACGTCCCCATGAAATAAATAAATTTAATTAATTAATTACAGCACGGAGCAACACGAAATAAATTTTTTTTTGGTCCCCATCTGATCTGATATTTTAACTAGGTACGTATATTATAAGTACAGACGCCAGCACTTCAACCTACCTAATATAATGTAAAATTTCTTCAATAGCTTTTGAACTTTGTCCCTATTTTGTTAAGGATCAATATCGATTGGAGAAATTTGACAGTTTTGGATAGTGTATTGAACAAAACGGCCATTTCGTGCGCCCCCGCTGTAGTTTTAAAAAGTTTGGACAGACGGCTGTCAGAGTGACATGTGACACACACTCACGTTGGAACAATATGGTTAGGTTAACTTAAAATCGCGAGGTCGTGTAAAAAGTAATTGTTTGGTGTAATTTTGATGTGTAGGGCACATATTGTTACAATCGGCGGACCGTAGTCATTAATAAACTGTGAAACAGTGTGGGGCACATTAGTTGAATTGGAACCAGGGCGGGCTAGTTAACTCCAGTTGTTTGGTTGGAGTGTGACACGTGGAGTGGTATTGTGCATCGGTGGTGTGTATTTCTCTTGGGTTTGTCAACGCTGACGGGGTAGCCGACGGGTTATTAGGGCCTTCCACCCACCACAGCAGCAGCCAGAAGCCGCGCAGGAGCGCGGTCTACCACCACCACAGCAGCCAGAGACAGCAGCCAGGGGCGCAGTCTAACACAGCAGCCACCATATCACCTGGACGTGGTATCGGCGTGTCTCTAAGGAACTAGTATGTAAGTCGTTTTATATATATTCAAACATCCGAACAATTTCAATCGGGAAGATGGTCACAAACTATCATCAGCGTGGAATCCAGTGTTTGCAAAAACGCCACTTCGTTTTAGTCTGCAATCGGCTAACTACCAGAATAAGGCTTGTATACGGAATAGGGACACCATTAGTGTTGTGTGTGACGGTAGTTGGATAAATAATGTGACGGTGGATGAAGACTCAGCAACCCAAACGGAGGCGATACACCGTGACAGCAGTCCACCCGTGACCACGGCCGGTGCAACTCGGTCGAAACGTCGGGTATAAAAAGGTATGCGTAGAATGCCTTTACTAAGTAGTTTTGCGTTAAATCCCGTCTAAATATGTGTGCAGTATAGCTTTAAGTCGAGAGGGTGCGGTCTACAGGTCCCGGAACAGGACCTCGGAACCAGGCCTTCTCTGGTAGCAGAGTTGATGTAGACTATCTATATCAAACAGATAGTTTTGTCGCGGCGCCACTTACCTGCATGACGCTGCACATAGTTCGACACGACACGAAGCAACAATACCAACCGTGTCAACAGATGGCGCCACAAAAACCAACTCAGCGACATCTCCATACTACAACAGTAACATAGTATGGGAAGCCTGCATCTCGATAGCGAAGTTTCACCATCTCCTTCGCTATACATAGCACCTCAAACTAACATCCGTTGGACCTCGGTCCCCGAGCTATACCACCTCGCATATAGCTCGGAGGAAGATCTTCCCTTTGCCTTCCTCAATGTGGCATCCAACCTACCCACCTTCGGCTTCCCTACAGTGGTGACCCCGACGTGAGCCGCTTCCCTACATTGGTGACCCCTACGGAGCATAGAAGCACCTTCAACAACATCGTTGCAGCCTCGCAGCAACCATCCATCACTCCTCATCCATCATCAAGTCTAAGTTCGCCAGCAGTCACACAGCAAGCCAGCATTCAAGCCTCAAGGTACCACCGCAGCATCTCGGACGACGCTTCCTGGACCTCTGGCACACTCGACGGCATCATCCCGACCTGGTCTCCGCAGCCCACGACCGGTGCATCAATGTCGGCCGCATCACTCCGGCGTGGCAGCTCTGCTCACCAGCAGCTCGGACCCACCGTCATCACCTGTCTCGACTCACCGCAGACAGGAGCAGCACACTGCATCACTGGCAACGCGCCTTCACCCCACCCGTCTCGACTCACCGTAGACTGGGGCATCCTGCAGCAGCAATCTCCACTGGCACTCACTGACTGCTGAGCACACTTAAAGACATCGACCTCCGGTCTCATGGGGGGAGTGATGTGGCGGCGCCACCTACCTGCATGACGCCGCACATAGTTCGACACGACACGAAGCAACAATACCAACCGTGTCAACAGATGGCGCCACAAAATACATAGCACCTCCAACTAACATCCGTTGGACCTCGGTCCCCGAGTTATACCACCCAGCTCGAAGGAAGATCTTCCCTTTGCCTTCCTCAATGTGGCATCCAACCTACCCACCTTCGGCTTCCCTACAGTGGTGACCCCGACGTGAGCCACTTCCCTACAGTTTGATCTGCAGGCCTGCAGGGTGTACCAAAGAAATACCCAGACGCTGGCAAACTAAAATGTACATTCACATAGGTAAACATAAACGTTTGCTTTGATGCGAGTCATATGCCGCGTCCGCACGTTTGGCAAACTTCAACAAGCCTTCACAAATTAAAAAAAATATATACAGGTTGTGGTTTTAAACAGTTGCCAAATTTAAGGAGGCGATTGTGTTAATGTAAATAATTATAAATCCATTAAAAAAAAATACGTAAAAAAAATACAAAAATTATTTTGTTCCTGTTGCATGTCATTCTTATAAATATACTACGTTGCTTATTGGTACCTATTACTTCAAATGCCGCCGCTTGCGCCGGCCGTCCTTTCATCCTTTGTCCTTTGCCGCCCGCCGCGGGCGGCTTGCCGACAAACGGGCGGCCCGCCACCCGCTCAAAGCGGGACGAGCTAGACACGACGCGAGACACGACGCGAGACACGCCGCGAGACGCACGAGAGTCTGCTCTGTAGTCAGTCTCCCGCTACCCGTACCCGCGAGCGCACGCGCACGGTTGACAAAAGAATTTCCGTGCCGTTTTCAAACGTAGGTAGGTACCTACGATGTCGCGTTATTCCAATCTCGACTACGTTGAAATGGTGCGGATGTATGCCCTCGCTGGTAACCTTGAGGGGTGCAGTGCAGATGTTCGCGGAGAGGTGGCCAGACCGACCAACGTTGCCGAGGCAACGTGTGGGCCTGCCCGTCAACTTACAGGAGCAGATCTTGCAGTTCTTCGACGACGAGCCACGCGCCAGTACACGTGATGCTGGGCGGCACTTTGGCCTTGATCACACCATCGTTTGGCGCTTGTTGAAGAACAACCAGCAGCACCCATTTCATTTTCGACGAGTTCAGGATTTGCTTCTCACTGACCAGTCCAGCCAAGTCGAGTTTTATAGGTGGCTCCTCGAACATCAGCACGTCAATATTCTGTGGCCTGACGAAGCGCTGTTTTTGGAGTGATGTAAAAATGCTAGTGTATGCTGAGGAGGTTACAAGTGTTGTGCAACTGCGTACGCGAGTGGTGTCCGCTTTTGAAACGGTGAGAGAAAACATTTACGTCCTCAACCAATTAAAAGAAAATTAACATAGGTAAGTCACAGTTTTACTTAAGCACATTTTAATTTCATTTCATTTTCATACCTACATACTATTGGCATAGGTACGTAGTTTTACTTTTTTCTGAATGACTCTACTGGGAATCGAACCAAGAAACTTTTAATTAGGAAGTGGCTATGTAACATACATACCTACCTAGACTAAATAACGTAGGTACCTATTTAGTTTCTAGGATGAAGTAGCGTGAAATAGCCACAAAGACAATGTTTGTTTACGTTAACGGTTGTTGACCTCAGAGTAGTATATGTAAATTTCGAATAGAAACGTGAGATGTTACGAAAGATATAGGACACCGACCAATAGGTAATATTTTATTTTTATATTTTTATTTAAATCATAACTATTTGTTCTACACTTGTGTACAATATGGCAACTGTTTAAAACCACATCCTGTATATACATATGAGCACTTCAATTATCCCCGAAGAGTAAGACAGAGACTAGGCAATGAGGACAGCAAAAGCAGTAGGCACTCGATCATAGTCTACTCTTCACCAAATAGCGACTGCACATGTTGTCAGCTTTACAGGTGGTGAGCCCAAAGCCGCTCTATGCTGTTAGATGTATCTGTAGTCTTTAGTACGTTAGTCGAGAGGGGGTGGTTGTATTCTTTCACTGCTACGCGACGCGGTATTTATTAATACGTATTTTATTATTTTACCTTTAACGTATTTTATTTTATTATTAGTAGGTAATTTAAATATGTACATTGGTATCAGTATCGTCACACCTTATCATATCACATAAGGTTAACTCCGTATGTATTTAAGTGATCTTTAAATATTCATATAAATAAACCACTCAATTCCATCAAGTAAAATAAAAAAACAAGCTTTAATTTTCTATTGAAAAGGAAAAAATTAAAAATTACGTGAAGCTAAATCAAAAATATAAGATTGTTATAAAAATAATTTCATTTTTAATTTATTTTTCTTTTTTTAGTTGGAAATATTTTTTAGTTCCTCCATTTCAAGGTTTAAGTTTTGGTCAAATCAAATGAGCCCAAAAAGGACAGGTTTTTTAAATTTTACTAGTTTAGAAGTTCCTATGGCCACTTCATCATCAGACTCTGAGCACCACACAATGTTAGAGCTTTTGTCAAGGCAAATTAAACAAGCCCAAATACGGCGGGATTATCTTGTTTTATTGCAGAGTTCCTATGACCACCTTCCAACAGCATCATCACACCAGCTCCGTAGTATTATATTATCGTATTGTTATCAAAGTTACGTAGGTATGTATAAGTGGTTTAAATCTTTCTTGCAAGAATCCTCCTAAACACACTTTACACACATTGTAAGTTAAATAAAACATTTTAACAACATTATGATGATCCTGGCATTTGCGTAGAATATTGTTACATATACATATGGATCGTGATCGCTTTTGTCAAATAATGTTTTATGTTCCTATGTAACAACCATGGACCGACTCATCTTGGTAGTATAATGTTTTATGTACGCATATACGACCCATTATCTTTTTTCAGGAGTGTTTTTTTAAAATAAACAAGGATAAAGCTTAACACGATATTGTCTTCCCTGCATACTGTAAAAATTTAAATTTAAATTTAAATAGTGCATGACTTAGCCAAGTTATGAGCAAATATATGCGCGCAAAACTTTAACAGGCTCTACTGAAAATTTGATGTTTTGCAGATGTAACGTTATTCTTCTAATGGGACGATATTACAAGTTTGGATACCTAGATGCAGTTTTCCATCAACGATTTACTTTTAGGCAGAATGCAATATGCCAATAATGCAATATTTATTAAAATTCTAAAAGTTTAGTATTCAGCAAAGTAGATGGCGCCTGGTTGTATGTGAAGCGATTTAATCACGCGAAACAGTCCCGCGAAATTCAAATAAATAAAGCTAGTGGTCTATTGACTAATCCTTTTAACTTTTAAATTTAAAGTTACTCGTCCACACGGCATTTATTTAAACTAGTCTATTTTCTCCTTTTATGCTTATCACAATAGTGGTGCAAGGCAATTATATCGATTTTAGTACAATACTCATACATTCCTTATTAACGAATAGACACCCATTCTGTTCCGTTACAACCATAATCACCTACAGGCTACAGATACATCATAAACTTTTATCCGTAAATATAAAATGTATCAGTCACCCTATGCATATAAATAATGAAATCTAAATTAATATATAACGATTATGATAGTATGTTATCATATCAAGTCACAGCTGTGGTTATGTTGTTTTCTTCATTATAAGATGAAACTTTATAATATGTCGTGTAGAGGTGAAAGAATACTACCACCCCCACTCTTCTCTTGGGTGTCGTAAAAGGCGACTAACGGACTAAAGACTGCACATACATCCAACAGCTTAGAGTGTCGATGGGTTCACCACCTGTCACGCTAAGCACATGTGCAGTTGCTATTTGGTGAAAACAGGACTATGGTAGAGGACCGCTTTTGTTGTCCTTATTGCCTAGTCTCTGACTATCAAGTTGGGGATAATAGTCGTGATTAATAACATAATAATATATACTTAACAGGATGGAAAAAATACCGTGGTTGGAGGAAAAGTACCCTTAATATTGATGATGGCCAATTTTACTGAAAGGAAACATTTCTTTATTTTCAAAAATAATTAAAACTGCAGTTAAAGAATTTTGAAAAATCACGTGGTTGAGCCGGGAATCGAACCGGTGAAATGTGAAACCATACCAACCGAAAGAGTCATTAATAAGAATCAATTTCTTTAAACAACATAGTATCTTAAATTAGAGAAAGACATAGAAAGACTTATTTTTAGATTATTTTTGTATTGTACCTAAAGCTTACTCACTATCTAAAAAATAGTTCACTTAACTTATGAATTTGCTCAAAATGAGACCCACTTTCACGTATTCTTTGACTACTACTACGTACTATGTTGTTTAAAAGAAATTGATCCTTATGAACGACTCTTTTGGTTGGTATCATAAAATACAGGATATTTTTTTTCACATTTTACTGGTTCGATTCCCGGCTCAAACAGGTGATTTTTCAAAGATCTTTGTTGAGGAGCAATGAGGAGTGAAGATGAAAAATACCTTTTGAGAGGATAGAAATGTAATGAAATATAATTTAAAACGTAAACAATTTAGACAGAGAAAATCAATCAAAACACACGGTTTTAAAAAAAAAAAAAGACAAGTTATTATGACAGTGTCAATGTGAACAATTACATTCTGAAAAAGATTGCAAAGAAAGAGTTTCCAACATCCTCCACACCGTGCAGGCATGCTGCACTAGCCGAAAACCTAACCTTAACGTGCCCCCCCCCCCCCCCCCCGCGGTTGTAACGTCCACTACCATTGTTACTCCATCCTTTCCTGGGTATTTTGCTGCCACTCTGCCTTTCGGCCAGGTTCCTCTAGGGAGGTTTGAATCAGCTCATCACGACATCACCAATTTCTGGAGTATCGCTCTATGCTCCTGTCTGGTTTTGAGGCTGCATGGTGGACAAAATTTCTCTGACCCATCTGTTCCAAAAATGATCTGCCAGTCTTAGAGCCCTCTTCCAGTCGCATTTTTTAATGAGATATTTTCGCTGAGAGGTGGTCCCACAGGCTGGTTGGATGATGTGCCTATAAGGAAATGAAAAGGCGTAAGGGTCTCAGGATCGTCGAGATCTACAGAAATGTGGCTGAGTGGACAAGAATTTACAATTGGCTATTTGACAGGTTGTAACAATAAAATATGAAATATGTCGGATATGGTAGTTTATAGTTTAACAATAAATATCCAATAGTTCTTTTTTATTAAGATAATTTCTAATATTTTATTTTTACAAAATAAATTTGCGATTTTTTATCTGTGGATTACAAGACCCGAAACACGGGCGGCCAGATTGAGCTTCGTGTGACGTCACATTTCACAAATAAACAAAACTATCTGTCAGGTTTCAAGTAGTTTAGTAAAATGTGACGTCACCGGGCAATATGTCACGTGACCAACCGTTTTCGCGCTAAATATGAAATTAATGAAGAAAAATATGTTTTTTTTTCTATTAAATAAAGCTTTTTCGAGAAATCAATTATTGTACGGGGTATAAAATAAGCGTTTGTAATTTTTAAAACACTTTTCCAAAAACTGTCAAGTAGCCAATTGCCTCGACTTCTCCGAGTAATGTAATGAATACTTCTTCCTTGGGCGATTTTTCACTAAGCACTGCTTTCAGGGCGACCTTGACGCTACGGACTAGGCGCTCCCAGCAGCCTCCAAAGGTTGGGGCTGCCGCTGGGATGAAACTCTACCTAATACCTCGTGCTCCCGCATAATCCTGTACATCGGAGCTGTAGAACTCGTTCAAGAGACGATTGACTTCGACAAATGCTGTTGAATTGTTTGAATAAATTATATCAGTCGTACCACGTCTTGCGATAAACCTTGTATACTCATAACAGCCAAGCCAGCAGAGAGGCTGTGTACAATTTCTAAATGGATAGCTCTGGAAGTCATACACGTAAACAATGCAACGTTTCGTTTTTCATGGCGGCGTCTGTTGCTGACCGTGACAGATCCAATATAGTCGAGGCCAGTAAATGTAAATGGCACATTGGTGGAGACTTGCGGCATCGACAGAATGGGCATCGGCTTGCTACACTTCTTACTGTGGTTCTCATGTTCAGCAACCGTACCTTTGACGAAGCTCGTTTATAACCAGCTTGCGTGGCCTGCCTTTTTATGATAGTAGAAGACCAAGAGGGGTACGAACGGATGACGACCGTCTACAAAGTAGGAGTTCGAATTTATTGGTGTACGCCTTGTACAGCTCTAATTCTTCCGGCTAGTCTTAGCAGATGGTCATCTCCGATCACAGGCGATAGCTTGATGAGTCGGTTTTTCTTGGAAATCGTCTGAGAGTTTTTGATGTACTTGATTTCCTCTGCGAAGCTATCTGATAAAGTGCGTTGCAAAATGTGTCTCTCCGCAGTTTCGAGGAGTTGTGCGGTAAGTGAGTTCAGAGTAGTGGACGCTGTACACATTTTTTGGCAGTGATGCGATGTACCGCCTGAAGATTTTGAATTTCGGATTTTTTCCAAAAATCATTTTTTACATTTTAAACATTTTGATTTTCTGAATAAAAAAATTTTTTTTGATTCACAAATGGTTACCAAAACGTTCAATAGCTTCATGTGCCCGTGCTGTGGCACGTAACAAGCGAAGTCAATCACTAAAACGAGTGAGATTTGCAGTGACAGGAGTTAACCTTGGACCAATGACAGAAATGACACCCACCAATTCCTCAGGTTTAATTTTAAGTTCATCACAAACTGGGGTAACATTGGATGGCTCCATTGGCCAGTCCTTCGGGGACTTTAAAAGAAAAGATGGACTTAATAACCACCTGTGTGACAAGTCCAAAACAATTGGGCTAATTCTGGTGGCGTCATCAGCAACATTATGATCCGTCGGTACCTTTTTTTTTTTTTTTTTTTTACCCGGTGTAATCCCTGCTTATGGATTCCAGCCTCCAGAAGGGAGACTGGATATGTGGGACTCTCCCGTCCCTCTTTCCACGACGTTACGTCGGGCGAGAGGGAGGGGCCTACCCACTAATCACCGGGGGTCCAAACTCCGAAAGCGTAGGGCTTGGGGTGGCGGTCACGGGACCTGATCCACGGGGGAATTGACCACGCGAGGGCCACCCCGTCGCCGTGTGTTGGCCTATAACTACTGCCTAGCAGCCGTTACGCGCCATCACACGGCGACTACGCGCACGCGGCACTACAAACAGCCCCTTGGGGGGCAGACCCACAAAACATACATCCACACATACACTGACTCACAGTCAACACGGATTGCGTGGGCACTTGGGGTGGTATAACGAAATACCCATGCCAGTGCCCACTTACACACACACACACAAGCATTTACTGACAGATTCAGTAAACGACAACACAAAGACACAGCACCCCCAAGTCATCGGGCGTCGGGCTGGCCGTGGCAGACGACGATTTCTGCCCCGGCCAGCCCCACGCCCGGGATCCGTCGGTACCTACCCAACGCCAATTCCTGACACAAGAATTTACCAAAATTTCACCTAAGCAATAAGCGACGAAAGGTTTGAAGATACGTCACTTTGCAACCATTGAAGGACAGTCATTGAATCGGTCCACATAAAAGTATGTGATGGTTTTTTATGGTGACGGCAAGACGGGAGTAGGGCATGCATTTCCGAATTCCGAAATTTCGGAATTTCGGAATTTTACGAAATTACAAGAATTTAACTTATTCCGAAATTGACTACGTCGGAATTCCGAAATTTTAATAATAGAACAATAAAAATTTTTATTAAACTTTAAGCCGCGTGTTATACTACCCTGCCGAGCCGTATTGGTGAAAATTGCGTTTTTAAGCTAAATACATAACATGAAAACCCAATTCAAAACCCACTAACCAAATAATTTTTTTAGAACAAATCTAAATTTCTGTGATTTCAATTCTTCTGAATTCTACATTCACTTGAATTTGAAGTTTTTTCTGCCACACACACCTGTAGGGATCCTACATGCTATATTTATATTTCTATTTACATTTATATATAAATATATTACATAATCAACATTTTATATTAAAGTTATTTATTTACATTTATGTTTATTAATACAAAACTTAACATTAACCTAATTTACTTACTTAAATATATTACATTAAAACTAAAATCTATTTGCACGAACACAACACTTAATTACATGTAATAATAATAACAAATATTTACGTATGACAAATACACAAAATACAATTTTACAGAAAAACATTTTGGTAATCAACATTAAATCGACACGCATCTTGGGTCGTACACAATGGAGAAGCGCAATGCAAAAAACGTTCTATTGTTTGCAATCATCTGGTCGGCGCCTGCGCAGGACGATGCGGCCGCGCCGGCAGTCGTGAATTCATTGGCAAACGTGGAACCCGTGTCGCTCGACTACCTACCGCTCGCTTACGTAGCTCGCGTTACTAATTTGTGTTGCTTGTTTAATGTTTGTATGTGATCTATCGCTATTGACTGTTGCTTGTTTCTTCATCTTTCATCTATCACTCCTTCTATAATATTTGGTGTTGTGTGCTGTGTGTAAAAACTGTAATCTGTGCCGTACAAATAAACTGTTTCCTGCATATGTGAGTTTGAACCTTATTTGTACCACTACAACGTCCATCAACCACCACACACCATCCCCCCCCATAACTGGTGACCCCTGGAACACGAAGAAGACTCAAAGATGAGTACAAATAGTGACAGTGATAGTGCTAGAACCGCCATTGCACACGACGACGGCAGCAACGTCACCAAACGGCACAAGCAAAAAGTGCGTATTTCCACTGTTTCCGACACACCGACCGAATTAAAGCGGACAAATTTAAGAGTGCTTCCTTTTTCTCCCGAGGAACCGGAGATCTGGTTTGCTCTTCTCGAAGGTCAGTTCGAAAGTAATTTCATTACTAGTGATTTGGTGAAATTTACGAATGTCATAAACAACTTAGACATACAACATTCCAAAGCCGTGAAGGACATTATACTCAATCCACCGGCTGAGAATCGTTATAAAAAAATTAAATCCGAGCTAATCAAGCGCCTGTCTGCTTCTCGAGAAAAGAAAGTGCGCCAGCTACTGGTCCACGAGGAACTTGGTGACCGTAAGCCTTCCCAATTCCTTCGTCATCTACAAGATTTGGCCGGCCCTTCTGTTCCGGAAGACTTCATCAAGACGATCTGGTGTAACCGGTTGCCTAATAACATCCAAACCGTATTGGCATCACAGACCTCTCAGACCTTGGAACAGCTTTCTGACCTCGCTGACCGAATTCAGGAAATTACTTCGCCATGCAACGTCGCAGCTGTAGCAACATCGTCTCATGCCACGCATGCTCCGTCCAGCGAAATAGCAGAGCTGAAGAAGATGGTGGAGCATCTCACGCTGAAGCTTGATGAGCATACTCGCGGATCACAATGTTCCAGCATCCGATCCAGACCCCAGCGACGACAGCGAGGTACCTCAACTACACGCCAAAGGTCCAGATCAAACTCCAGCTACCGCAAGTACCCTTTATGCTGGTACCATGCCAAGTTCGGAGCGCAAGCTCGTAGCTGCATCAAGCCATGCGACTTTCACAAGGCGGGAAACTCTGCAGGCAGTCGCTGATGGCGACTAGTGGTTGCCTCGCCTCTTCAGGTCGCCTCTTCGTCACCGACCACAGCTCGAAGACTCAGTATCTAGTCGATACCGGTAGTGACCTTTGCGTCTACCCTCGATCTGTGCTTCGCGAACGACGAGTAAGAACAGACTTTCAATTAAGTGCAGCTAATGGTAGTGCTATAGACACTTATGGCTTTATTGAATTAAATTTAAATTTAGGCTTAAGGCGTAATTTTCCGTGGCGGTTTACTGTGGCTAATGTAACAAAACCGATCATCGGCGTAGACTTTCTAAGCTTTTATAATTTAGTAGTCGATTGTCGCAATCAGCGCTTACTTGATAACACTACTGCTTTATATTCCAATGCTTGTATTGCTAATGCTGTTGATATTTTTTCTATCAAGGTCTCGTCGGGCAACACCAGGTACCACGAAATTCTTTCAGAATTCCCTGAAATTACCCGCCCTTCAGGCACATTTCACACACCAAAGCACAGCACCGTCCACTACATACGCACAACACCTGGCCCTCCTATTTCATCTACTCCCCGCAGATTAGCTCCTGATAAGCTTAAGATCGCTAAGCAGGAGTTCCAGCTTATGCTTAACAGCGGCGTCGCGCGTCCTTCTGACAGCCTTGGTCTTCGGCATTACATCTAGCACCCAAAAAAGATAACAGCTGGCGGCCCTGTGGCGACTACAGATTGCTTAATTCACGTACAATTCCAGACCGTTATCCTATTAGGCACATCCATGACTTCGCTCAGAGCATATCAGGGTGTAAAGTCTTTTCCACCATAGACTTAGTAAAGGCTTATCATCAGATCCCGGTCTTTAAGGACGACATTATGAAGACTGCCATCACAACCCCCTTTGGTCTATACGAATTTCCGTATATGACCTTTGGGTTGCGAAATGCTGGACAAACCTTTCAAAGGTTTGTCGACGAAATGACCAGAGGCCTTGATTTCTGTTACTGCTATCTCGATGACTTTCTGGTGTTCTCAAGGACACCAGAAGATCACGTGACTCACCTTCGGCAGCTTTTCACCCGCATGAAGGAATACGGCATCCTTGTCAACACCTCTAAATGTGTCTTTGGAGTTAGCGAGGTAACGTTTTTAGGATACAGCATTTCAGAAGCCGGCACAAAACCGCTGAACTCTAAGGTGCAGGCGATCAATGACTTCTCAGCACCAAAAACAGTGAAGCAGCTACGTAGGTTTCTAGGGATGCTGAATTTTTATAGGCGATTTCTACCGCACGCTGCTAAAATTCAAGCACCACTGAATTCTTTGCTTGCAGGTTCAGTTAAGGCATCCCATCCCGTCGATCTGACTGGCAATACACTACTTGCATTTGAACAATGCAAGGAGAGCCTATCCAATGCAGCTTTACTTGCGCACCCCGACAGCGAAGCCCAGCTTGCTCTGGTAACAGACGCATCGGACCTTGCCATGGGTGCAGTATTGCAGCAGCGAAAGGATGACGAATGGCAGCCCCTCGCCTTCTTTTCTCGTAGGCTGAGCCCTGCCCAACAAAAATACTCGCCGTATGATCGCGAACTGCTGGCCATCTACGAGAGCATGAAATATTTTCGCCACATGCTAGAAGCGCGACACTTCGTGGTATACACCGACCACAAGCCGCTCAGTTACGCTTTTCATGAAAGAAAAAGTAACTGTTCGCCTCGTCAGTATCGCCACCTCGATTACATATCACAGTTCACGACCGACATCAGACACATTTCGGGCAAAGACAATGTCGTTGCCGATACATTGTCTCGCGTCGAAGAACTGTCGATACCAATCGATTTTGGTCTTCTTGCCTCGTCCCAAACAGCAGACCAAGAACTGGCCCAACTTTTAAACGGTGAATCGTCACTCCGTCTCAAAAAGTTACCAATTCCCAACTGCGACACAGACATTTACTGTGACGTCAGTACTCCTTTACCCAGACCCTTCATAACGAAGCCATTGCGAAAGCAAGTTTTCGACACTCTTCATAGCCTCAGCCATCCAGGTGCTAACGCAACCGCTAAATTGGTTTCCGAGCGATTTGTTTGGCCTGGTGTGCGCAAAGACTGTCGTGAGTGGTCTCGTAAGTGTTTGGCGTGTCAACGCGCCAAGGTAAACCGTCACGTGTCGTCTCCTCTTGGCACGTTCGATTTACCTCGCGCTAGGTTTGCGTTCATCCATGCGGACATAGTTGGCCCTCTCTCTCCATCTCAAGGTTATAGATATTGCCTCACTGTCGTGGATCGTTTCACACGCTGGCCGGAAGTTACACCGATGACGGATATGACTGCTGAAACCGTAGGTAAGGCGTTAATATCATGGGTATCCAGATTTGGATGTCCAACTGATATTGTCACTGATCGCGGCCGACAGTTTGAATCCACACTTTTCCAATATCTTGGAAAAATGATCGGATTCAAACATCGCAAGACAACCGCGTATCATCCAGCGTGTAACGGGCTAGTGGAACGATTCCACCGACAATTAAAAGCTGCAATAATGTGCCATGCTGACTGTAACTGGGTAGACTCATTACCGTTGGTACTTCTTGGGATACGCAGTGCTTTTAAAGAAGACTTAAAAGCTTCATCAGCCGAATTGGTGTATGGCGAGCCACTACGTCTGCCTGGCGAATTCTTCCATGCAGCTACGTCTGGTTCCACCGATATTTCGGATTTTACCACTCGCCTACGTCATTTTGCCATGAAGCTTAACCCGTCTCCCACTGCGCATCATAGTAAAGACAAAATCTTTATTTATAAAGATTTGACATCATCGAGCCACGTATTTTTAAGGGACGATGCATTGCGAGGTTCCTAACAACCTCCATACACCGGCCCGTACGAGGTTCTTGAACGTAATGATAAAACTTTTAAAATTTTGTTTAAGGGTAAAATTGTCACTGTATCTATAGACCGCCTTAAGCCGGCCTACATACTAGCTGACCCAACCCCCACACCAATTCCTATTACTCCCAATCCTCTTCCACCTCCTACCCCAACCCCTGTAACGAGTTCTCATTCCTTGCCAAGTACGACACCAGCACAGGAAAATCCCAGAAAAACTAAGTCAGGCCGCGTAGTAAGTTTTCCCAATTACTATCGCCCGTAGTGACGGTCTCTGGGGGGGAGTGATGTAGGGATCCTACATGTTATATTTATATTTCTATTTACATTTATATATAAATATATTACATAATCAACATTTTATATTAAAGTTATTTATTTACATTTATGTTTATTAATACAAAACTTAACATTAACCTAATTTACTTACTTAAATATATTACATTAAAACTAAAATCTATTTGCACGAACACAACACTTAATTACATGTAATAATAATAACAAATATTTACGTATGACAAATACACAAAATACAATTTTACAGAAAAACATTTTGGTAATCAACATTAAATCGACACGCATCTTGGGTCGTACACAATGGAGAAGCGCAATGCAAAAAACGTTCTATTGTTTGCAATCATCTGGTCGGCGCCTGCGCAGGACGATGCGGCCGCGCCGGCAGTCGTGAATTCATTGGCAAACGTGGAACCCGTGTCGCTCGACTACCTACCGCTCGCTTACGTAGCTCGCGTTACTAATTTGTGTTGCTTGTTTAATGTTTGTATGTGATCTATCGCTATTGACTGTTGCTTGTTTCTTCATCTTTCATCTATCACTCCTTCTATAATATTTGGTGTTGTGTGCTGTGTGTAAAAACTGTAATCTGTGCCGTACAAATAAACTGTTTCCTGCATATGTGAGTTTGAACCTTATTTGTACCACAACAACGTCCATCAACCACCACACACCTCACCCCCCCATACACCCAACTTTAAATTCCATACAATAGTGTCGTCATTATGACTCTCCATGCACAGCCAGTCGTGCTTTTTGCGACACATTCCGGCTGTTCATAAGGCGTAGTGTGCCCCATTCACTCTATTCCCAGCATTCGCTCTCCTTTTAATATATTTGTCATTTTTTCCATCCCTTACATCGTAGCTAGGTACACAAACTCTTTTAATTGCTCCACTTTTTCTCCATTAATCATAATATCACACCCTGTCGTACAACGTCTCGTTGTAAACCATAACTTTCTTCTTACTTACATTCATTTTCCTTCTACCGGTCTTTGCATGCAGTTACCATCTAGTAAGCAAAGATCGGTAGAAGGACTAATAGACTCTAATACTTGCATCGTCAGCGACGCAAGGAGTATCTGGTCATCTGCATAGAGAAGACATTTGACGAGGCATTCATTCTTAATCCACATTTATCAAATTTTGCAAACAACTGTCCATGTATATATTAAACAGCCATGGTGACGCTAAATATCCCTGCCTATCACCCTTTTTGATGCTAAACCACTCAGTGTACGGAACGACCCGTGTATCCTCACGCAAGCACTGGAATCCTCTTAAAGATTTCAGTGCTCCAATGAGGTAGCCGCTTAGTCCATACATTGATAGTACCGAGTCCGACCATAGTTAATTCCTTACCACTTTATCATAAGTCTTTTCAAGATCCACAAAAGGGCGGCAGACCTTTTGACCTTTGACCAAATGTTTCTCAGCTATGCTTCTCAAAAAAAAGACCTGATTCTATTAATTTTCGAAATCCTGCTTGAGCATCCCATATTTTCTCATCGGTCTCTGTCACGACCCTTTCGATCAAAGCTTTCGCATAAAATTTCCCGACAGTGCGTAGAAGATTAATGCCCCTGTAGTTTTTACAGTCAATCTATGAACCTTGTTTAGAGTCCCCTTGTTAAGCACAATAACAGCCTTGCACCAATATCTTGGCTTGGCCGGTGTTAAGGCACAAGTTGAATAGACGGTACAGCTGAAGTTGCTACGACGCCATGTCCAGCCTTCAGCATCTCACACCCTGATACCCAATCATATTCTGCAGCCTTTCCTGACTTCATACTTCATCTTTTATCACAGTCCATTTATATCTGAAGTAGGCAGTAGTAGTACATATTTGCCTCCTCCCTCTCAAAGAAATCTTGGTTCATTCCATATTATCTTTAATTTACATTATTTACTATTCACTAAACTTCCAGTCTGGTCTCTGACAGAGCTAAACTCGGAGCTTTAGGACTTACCTCTAGCCAAACGAACAGATTTCCAGAAATCCTTCGACAACCTTTTATCCTTATTATTGAAATTTTGCATTCACAATGCTATATAGATAACGGATAAAATGTTTAATAGAAAAAAATCAACCAGTCTCTGGAAGCTAGTGTGGGATCCACACTAGCTTCCTGAGACTGGTTGATTTTTTTCTAGTAAACATTTTAACCTTTTATCCATCTTTCTTTCATTTTACTAACTCTTTAACTAGCCTTTTCAACTCATTCTTAGCTGCATCCACCCCTATAAACATAGCTTTCTGGTTATCTGGTTGGCCTTTACAGCTAACCAATCGAACTGCAATTATGATGAGTTTTTTTAATTTTATTGTTGTAGATATAATTACACAAATAATTATGATAAAAGATTCAGAACCAGCATCTTATGGAAACCACCAAAAAGGTGGGGTCTCTGTCGACACCAACAACGCAGCTAAGGCCTCACGAGCGGTCCCACTTAGAGCGTTTTGTAGACGCGTCAGATTTTCTATCGGTGAAAAGTTACATTTAGTAGTGTCATAGATACGTTTTAAATGCAGCCATTGAATAATTGTATCACCATTAAAAGAAAATAATTTAATCTTGATTGTGCTGTTAGAATAAGCAATTATTTTAGCTGCTGCGGCTGTGTCGGCTATGGCTTTTAACAAAAGAGAATTGTTATTTAAAGGCTTCGTTGAAATAATAATAATAATAATAACGGTCGACATATGTCGAGCATGCCGCCGTCCCGGAGAGTCACTCAGGCATATTATTTCCGGTTGTTCTCATCTTGCTAACGGCGCGTACTTGCACAGACACAATCTTGTAGCCAGGATCATTCACCAGCAACTTGCTCTTCAATACGGTCTTGTTGAGTCCGAGGTGCCGTACTATAAGTACGCACCTGAGCCAGTTCTCGAAAATGGTCGTGCTTTGCTCTATTGGGACCGATCGGTTATCACGGACAGGACTATTGTTGCCAATAAGCCTGACATCGTGATAGTCGATCGGTCCCAGCGGCGGGCAGTGCTAGTCGACATCACCGTCCCACATGATGAGAACCTCGTGAAGGCTGAGAAGGACAAGCTGTGCAAGTACCTTGACTTGGCTTACGCGGTTACCGCCATGTGGGATGTTGACTCGACTATCATTGTCCCGATAGTCGTATCTGCAAACGGCCTAATAGCGAAGAGTCTCGACCAACATCTCAAGAGACTCTCGCTAGACGGCTGGGTCAAGGGCCAGATACAAAGGCGGTACTTCTTGACACGGCACGCATCGTCAGGAGGTTCCTCTCTCTGCAGCCCTAACCACCGGCAGCTTGGGCCCTGCCCCGCTGCTGGCGGCACCCTAGGTTTAGGTTTTTTATAATGTTAATTTTATAATGTTTTATTTTTTATAGTAGTTTTGTTTATTATTTTTATATGGGATATTATAAAAAACCTACAAGAAAATAAAAAGAAAATAAATAAACACGTGAATAATAATAAAATTCTTTATTAGAATAAAAACATAAATACACAAAAGTGTGCACGATAGAGCCTGCATAAGTTTAACTGTGTTGCAGACTCTAGCGCCCACCTCCGAAAAAAAAACAACTTATAAAGAAATTTATTAATAGAACCTAAATCTTATGTTTAATATAGATAGTCTACATCAACTCTGCTACCAGAGGCCTGGTTCCGAGGTCCTGTTCCGGGACCTGTAGACCGCACCCTCTCGACTTAAAGATATACTAACTAAACTTAAATTATAATTAAACTAAATCGACTTACATACTATGAAGACGGTGACTGTGCGTCCCCGACGCCAAAATGCTAATGCTAATTTAGAAATGAGGGGATGGCTTTGTAACGACCTCACAGCGTTAAAATTAGTGCCCGAAGACTTGTGAGTTGCTCGGCCGTCAAAAACCGATTTAGGAAATTATTTCAATAGTGTTAGAGCTTTGGGTATGGCTTGGGATCCTACTAACGATTACTTAGGGTTTCCGTCTCCTGTGATTGAAGAGATGCCAAATCCACTTACCAAACGCAAAGCTCTCTCACACCTTATGCGAGTTAACGATTCTTTAGGACTTTTGGGACCGGTAGTAGTAAAAGTTCGAATTCTCTTTCAACAAGCCCGTTGAGACTTCTAAGTGGCTAGATTGGTTCCTGGAGCTAAAACATGTGTCATCATTGCAAATTCCACGTTGGTATTCCAAATCTAAAGACTCCGAGCCATCACACCGTGCGCTACACGTTTTCGCAGACGCAAGTGAGCTTTCACTTGCCTGTGTAGCTTACTGGCGCTTGCTTTACTCAGATGGGAGTATAGAAATCGCTCTCATTTAGAGTAAGGCAAGAGTGTCTCCCCTGAAACCAGTCTCAATACCACGCCTAGAACTTCAAGCCGCTTTGATTGCCTCCCGTCCAGGGTGTGCAATTTCGCTTGATTTTAGTTTCCGAAATTACATATGAATTTCGGAAAAAACTAAATTTTTACCAATAATTTTGAAAAACGGAGCCAGAAGCTTAAATTGCGTCATAAGTAATAAATACACGATTCTAATCAAGTTTCTTAACCTTCGTATACACGCGCGCCAAAGCATTACAATGTGGGATCCACACTAGCTTCCTGAGACTGGTTGATTTTTTTCTAGTAAACATTTTAACCTTTTATCCATCTTTCTTTCATTTTACTAACTCTTTAACTAGCCTTTTCAACTCATTCTTAGCTGCATCCACCCCTATAAACATAGCTTTCTGGTTATCTGGTTGGCCTTTACAGCTAACCAATCGAACTGCAATTATGATGAGTTTTTTTAATTTTATTGTTGTAGATATAATTACACAAATAATTATGATAAAAGATTCAGAACCAGCATCTTATGGAAACCACCAAAAAGGTCATTGTTCATTCTGTTCTTTAAAAAAAATATAATAAAATAACTGCATGAAATGCAAACATATTTTTGCCTCAAGGTATGGTATTATTTTCTGATCGTTAAATCAGCCTACTAATCATTAATTAATATTTTTATTTATCTATTTATTTACTACACTGTACTTACCTATTTATTTACTACACTGAAAACGTGCTCATTTTTAGGTCTGAGAAACCATGTTATATGTAATGCTTTGGCGCGCGTGTATACGAAGGTTAAGAAACTTGATTAGAATCGTGTATTTATTACTTATGACGCAATTTAAGCTTCTGGCTCCGTTTTTCAAAATTATTGGTAAAAATTTAGTTTTTTCCGAAATTCATATGTAATTTCGGAAACTAAAATCAAGCGAAATTGCACACCCTGGACGGGAGGCAATCAAAGCGGCTTGAAGTTCTAGGCGTGGTATTGAGACTGGTTTCAGGGGAGACACTCTTGCCTTACTCTAAATGAGAGCGATTTCTATACTCCCATCTGAGTAAAGCAAGCGCCAGTAAGCTACACAGGCAAGTGAAAGCTCACTTGCGTCTGCGAAAACGTGTAGCGCACGGTGTGATGGCTCGGAGTCTTTAGATTTGGAATACCAACGTGGAATTTGCAATGATGACACATGTTTTAGCTCCAGGAACCAATCTAGCCACTTAGAAATCTCAACGGGCTTGTTGAAAGAGAATTCGAACTTTTACTACTACCGGTCCCAAAAGTCCTAAAGAATCGTTAACTCGCATAAGGTGTGAGAGAGCTTTGCGTTTGGTAAGTGGATTTGGCATCTCTTCAATCACAGGAGACGGAAACCCTAAGTAATCGTTAGTAGGATCCCAAGCCATACCCAAAGCTCTAACACTATTGAAATAATTTCCTAAATCGGTTTTTGACGGCCGAGCAACTCACAAGTCTTCGGGCACTAATTTTAACGCTGTGAGGTCGTTACAAAGCCATCCCCTCATTTCTAAATTAGCAGCTCTATGGATGGCAACAATATCAGTCGCTAGTTGGGTTGACTCACTAACGGAGTCCAGAGAATCGATATAATCGTTCATGTAATGATTATACAAAATGGCGTCAACTGCTTTTGGAGGGGAAAACGCATGCTCTTGAATATTTTTATTTTTCATGAATTGCGCAATAAAGGGACTACAACAGGCACCGAAAACTACAGCTGTCATTCTGTATTATTTTATTAT
Organism: Scoparia ambigualis; assembly: GCA_963921215.1. NCBI lineage: Eukaryota > Metazoa > Arthropoda > Insecta > Lepidoptera > Crambidae > Scoparia > Scoparia ambigualis. The sequence continues at coordinate 29,254,369 of OY992515.1, read as the reverse complement.
TTCTGATCGACCAGTCGTCTCGACGACAGAGCTGTGGTTAACAAACTCGACGAGTTTCGTTTTGCTGGAAGCAACGCCGTATAGAGTCCAGCCAAGTGCTGTCAAGCATGCGACGGGATTGTTCCTTCCACCAGAACGTATGTCTCAGCTTATTGATAAATACTAATGTTCGGCACCGATGAGGACAGTTGGCTCGAAGCTTGCTCGATGGCTGAATTTGTCATAATCGGGAATGCAGTCGTTGTGTTGATAGACGTGGTGATGGTTCGACCATGCAGTAAAGGGGGTTGACGAAACGAGCAACCCTCCACACCGCATTGCTTGACTTTGCAAGTTTTCCTCTCATATGAATTGCGCCGAAGACATCTGTAACAAACTTTGTTATCCACTTCCACTTCAGCCACTTCCACCTGTCATCAACACTCAAAGTACTGAATTCCGAACAAGACTTAACACTGCGTGATTTGCCACAAAATACGCATTACGAATTTTTGGAAGCTTGATCAACCTCAGATGTTGGCTTAGATTTTGTAGCGACTGCATGAACGCTTTCTTTTTGGCTGAGTCAAACTACACTCAGGTGACAAACCAAATCGAATGTACTAATTTAGTTCTCGTTTTAGAAAATCAGCCAATATTTCAAGTTTACTTCGACCGCTATTTTCTTGTATGGCAAAGTCAGTCCACCTTATCTTAGTTGTTGAGTTTAATTTACCTAAGATTGCGTGATAAAATTTCGGTTAATAAAGGCTTCAGTTGGTTTTAATAACTTTATGGTAGCAATAGAATAACGAACCTTATTAGCGAAGGTTCCAAGCTCTTTCAAGTCGTTTCCTAAGCGTGGAAGATTTTTGAGGCTAGCTACTTCCTTATAACCGATGAGCTCGGGGCGCGCGTCGAGTGCGCGCATGACCTCCTCTGGGGTCTCTGTCGACACCAACAACGCAGCTAAGGCCTCACGAGCGGTCCCACTCAGAGCGTTTTGTAGACGCGTCAGATTTTCTATCGGTGAAAAGTTACATTTAGTAGTGTCATAGATACGTTTTAAATGCAGCCATTGAATAATTGTATCACAATTAAAAGAAAATAATTTAATCTTGATTGTGCTGTTAGAATAAGCAATTATTTTAGCTGCTGCGGCTGTGTCGGCTATGGCTTTTAACAAAAGAGAATTGTTATTTAAAGGCTTCGTTGAAATAATAATAATAATAATAACGGTCGACATATGTCGAGCATGCCGCCGTCCCGGAGAGTCACTCAGGCATATTATTTCCGGTTGTTCTCATATTGCTAACGGCGCGTACTTGCACAGACACAATCTTGTAGCCAGGATCATTCACCAGCAACTTGCTCTTCAATACGGTCTTGTTGAGTCCGAGGTGCCGTACTATAAGTACGCACCTGAGCCAGTTCTCGAAAATGGTCGTGCTTTGCTCTATTGGGACCGATCGGTTATCACGGACAGGACTATTGTTGCCAATAAGCCTGACATCGTGATAGTCGATCGGTCCCAGCGGCGGGCAGTGCTAGTCGACATCACCGTCCCACATGATGAGAACCTCGTGAAGGCTGAGAAGGACAAGCTGTGCAAGTACCTTGACTTGGCTTACGCGGTTACCGCCATGTGGGATGTTGACTCGACTATCATTGTCCCGATAGTCGTATCTGCAAACGGCCTAATAGCGAAGAGTCTCGACCAACATCTCAAGAGACTCTCGCTAGACGGCTGGGTCAAGGGCCAGATACAAAGGCGGTACTTCTTGACACGGCACGCATCGTCAGGAGGTTCCTCTCTCTGCAGCCCTAACCACCGGCAGCTTGGGCCCTGCCCCGCTGCTGGCGGCACCCTAGGTTTAGGTTTTTTATAATGTTAATTTTATAATGTTTTATTTTTTATAGTAGTTTTGTTTATTATTTTTATATGGGATATTATAAAAAACCTACAAGAAAATAAAAAGAAAATAAATAAACACGTGAATAATAATAAAATTCTTTATTAGAATAAAAACATAAATACACAAAAGTGTGCACGATAGAGCCTGCATAAGTTTAACTGTGTTGCAGACTTTAGCGCCCACCTCCGAAAAAAAAACAACTTATAAAGAAATTTATTAATAGAACCTAAATCTTATGTTTAATATAGATAGTCTACATCAACTCTGCTACCAGAGGCCTGGTTCCGAGGTCCTGTTCCGGGACCTGTAGACCGCACCCTCTCGACTTAAAGATATACTAACTAAACTTAAATTATAATTAAACTAAATCGACTTACATACTATGAAGACGGTGACTGTGCGTCCCCGACGCCGCTTCGTCTCCTCGAGGTCCTCAGCTCGGCCGCAGTCCGCCGCGCTGACTGGCTTCGGGCTGCTGTGGTGGTGGTTGATCTTCTGGTTGCTGTGGTGGGTGGAAGGCCCTAAGCGTCCCATCTACCCCAAGAGAGCTCTCAACCCCAGAATCATACGTACCACTTGCACCAATCACTTAGCACGGTTCACGCCACGTGTATGTGTCAACCAACAAGCCACTGATTTTAATCAGGCCGCCCTGGTTAAAACTAAACTTATGTTCTACTGTTCCATAATTCCTACGGGCCCCCCCCGAATCAAAACAATGTGCCCCACATACCAAATTACACCAAAACTTTACACGACCCCGCGTTCCGTTAACCTCACCAAAAATCCAACGTGAGTGTGTGTCACACTGACACTGACAGTCGTCTGTCACTACAAATTATGACGACAAAAGTTGCCAGCCGTAAGTGGCCATTTTGTTCCAAACAGACCCCTGCCCCGATCGGAAGGCTCCGATCGTTAGCTCAATCCATCGGGCAAGGAGAGACAGCTGCTGTGGCTCATCGCGGACTCGAACCGCAGTCCCATGCTCGCCAACTAACAACTTTACAATGCTGCCCTAGCTACAAGCAAGGAGAGCCAGTTATTCTCCTTCAACAACATACTAAGTCTAATTAGCCAAATTAAAATAATATTAAATTATCTTATTTACCAAAGCTTATTTTCTAAAAATTTACAAACATCAGTTAAATACACCCGTGCCCTTGCCATTTTGTGCCATTGTCGGAGCGAATCAGTGAAGGTAGACCCTTACGCGACACGAAACGATCCAACGCGACGACGAAGGCCTCCGCGGACAACGAAGAGACTCCTAAGAGGACGGCCTTAGAAGCCAGGCACAAAAAAAAACACAAAATATATACCCACAACCCGGACGTTGCGCAGGTTGATCGGTTTTACCGAGAAAGGTCCAGCAGAACCCGTTGCGTGCGACCCCCAAGAACGGACGAGACTAAGTGACTCGGTCCGAAGACAGACCCCCCGTCTGCGGCTGCACGGGTGAAGACGTCCACTGTGACAAAATAAACACCGTAAGAGCACTACACAAATAAAGCTCTTTGGACAAACAATATTCAAAATTACAAATTACGTTACCTAGTAACACATCCAACAGACGTCAACCGTGACGTACTGGCCTATTGAAAGGCTCATGGGAAGTTTCTCAATTTCGCAAACTTGTGCATAGTTATGGAAATGGTACACAAACACAATTACTCTAGACTATGCGGAGTCGAGTCGTCAAACTGTGTACATAATAGAAACAAAACCAAAATAGTTGGCACTGCCAGCGGTGCAGAGCGACCCACCTGTATGGGTGTCTCGTCGGATCCGTCCTAGTACCCGAGCCCAAGAGTAGGTCAATTGGGCCAGGTGACAAAGTGTGGGTCTGCCCGATCTAGATCAATGTATGTGCCGTCATCCCTGCGGGCGAATCGGTAAAAGGCTGTTAACCTACAATGGTAAATTCATTACCGTTACGGAACTTAAATTCTTCACCGTAGATTATGTACCTATGTGAGGGTGACTTGTGTTTGCCCGTCAAACACCCAGTAAGCATGCCACCAAACAATGTTGCACAAATTAAAATTTCAAATTTAAGATTTCTTTAAAATCTTTCAAACCGCGGCCGCCGTATGCTCTCGCAAAGGGGCAGGCTAGCTATGGCCTGCCCAGGTCCCCCATCTCCAAAGAAGGCCCCAGCCCGTGTGATACCGCGGGTAGTACTATAACCGCTGCGGCATAGCTCAATCGCGGCTGCACGCTGGCGCGCACAGAGCTAGTTGCAGGGAGGGGTCCCTCCTTCGTGACACCGTCGGGGCCCCCGCCCATGTGATACCCAAATCCGTGCGTGCTCCGCGCTGGAGCACCCCTGCCCGTGTAACGCTGCCACCGCTGTTGTGTGGTCGGTGAAGCCGCTCCCGACCTGTGAACACCCAACAATAATAAATGCTGTGGTCCACCAAATGCACTGCGGCGTTGAGGCCTATAGCCAAAGCAAAGGCCGCTGCGCCTTGCTATACGCCGCCTCGTAAGTACAGGCAGCCCTCGTCGGTCCTGGCACCGCGTCGTAGTGTGGCCCCTTTGGCCACAGTGTGTACAAGCCGGGTCCATGCCGGCTGCTGCAGTCAGTGCCGCCAGCCGCGCTGTAGTGTGTCCTGGCTGCGGCTGTACCGTGGGATTCGCCTGGCGTCCCATTGAAGCCTGCGCCTCTGATGGCGGCAGGTCAGGCTGGGAGGTTGCTACGACCCCCGTCTCATTGCCGAGGAACTTTAGAAGTTCCTCCAATCCCGGCAGAGTAGTCCCCCTTTTCTCTGCCGTTTCCCGCTCAAACCGGGAGCGAATGTCCGTTGGCAGCTTATCTAAAACAATATGCATCAGTAGGAGCGACCATTCGGCTACTGGCAACCCTAACTGTCGCAACGCATTACACGCAACTGTGACTGGCGTCAACAGTTGCGTCTTTAAGTCCGCCTGATTAGCTAACCTAGGTAGCGACAACAATTGACGCGCATGTGCGTCTACATACGACCCCTCTTCCACAGCGCCACCCAAACTTCCTAACTGATGGGTAGGAAGCCCATCAGGCATCGCAGGCCCTCCCATTGGTGGCGGTATGGATGGCTGGACATCCCCTATCCGTCGCCTTTTAATGTCGCAGGCCGCCTGGACGACATTATCATTTATTTCCATGATCTGGGCAAACTCTTCCTCGTATGCCGACCATACCTTTTTGTTGGACGGTGGAGTAGCCTCTGACAAAACTACCATTGCGGTCTCAACCGAAGACACCCGCTGCTTCAGTTGCTCCGCCCGCTCGAGAATGACATCGTCGCAATCTCTCCGAGACAGCTGACCCTGCGTGTGCACGAACCAGCACAGCTCCTTGGCCAGGACTGCCTCCGCCATCGCGTTGTCAACAAAAAACAAATAACGAGGAATTAGATTCTATGTCCAACAATAGCACAAAGACAGGGTAATGTTCCCTACTAATGTAGCCTTTTAATTACAATGTAACCACAACCAAAATTAAGAAGTACAAAATAAACTTATACGTGTTTGCTACGAGAAGCGCACTAACAAATATAATGTACAAGTATTATTATAACATAGTCCCTATGCATAAATCAATCAAAGTAAAACCAATGTAATAATCAAATTAAATTTTAAAATTGGTTTTCAAACATGAAGGCACAAACAAACCAAAATGTGCTATTATTATTGTATAAACCGTTACATAAAAATCCAACCAAATTTCAATCAATGTAATACATCTAAAATGCGTTTTCAAATGAATGTAACTCAAATTAATGAAACTAAATTATTTTCAAAGAAAGAAACAACTTATGGGAACAAGATAAATGTTACATAGCCGCTATGTAAACAAAACAAGCAATAAATCAACCCTAGTTGATTCTAAAGCAGCCACAATAAACATTGACTGTTCAATTAAAATTTACTATGTAAACAAGTCATTTAACAAACAAATGTTACAATCCAAGGCCAAAGTCACTATGTAAGCAAACAGTTTATATGGTAACATAACTGCAATATTAATATATGTGTCTACAGCCTTGCAATCGCTAGACAACCTAACTACAAATATTGTGAATCAAATGTCTACAATATTTAAATATGTTTTCAAAATGAAACAACAAACCAAATCAAAATTCCACAATTTTCAATGCTTTAAATTCCAAATTAAGTTTTTAAGCAATCAATTGTTCCTTGATGTTTAATGATATATTAAAATGTTTAATTATTTGCAAACCGCTAGAATCTTAAAATTCAGTTTGCACAACAAATACAACAACCAAAATCAAAACATTTATTTGTTGTCACAAATTTACACTACCCTAGCGAGACTAATTCTAAATTAAAGTTCGACAACAAAGCAACAATAAACTGCCACAAACAGTTTTAATCAGTAAGTACATTAAAGTTGTCTGACAATTACACCGCCCCGGTGAGTAGATAGTACTCAAATAATTCAAAGCAAGTAAATACTGTACTGTGATATGATTTTAATCCAACCAACAGTTAACCATAGTTAACCACATTCTAAATGTATACCAAACCAAGAAACATATGCTTACCTTGCACTATTAAGCAAGTAATTACATTCCAAATGTGTAATCAAAAACCAAATGTTTACATTGCACTATTTATATGACTATTGCAATTACAGCAAGTTAGGTATGATAATTGCACTTTCCGCAGTGTACTTCCTACATACTCAAAGCATTCTAAATGCGAGACAAAATCCAAATTAATTATTGTTACACTGACCGCAGTGAGACAATCTTACACTACTTTGCTGTAATCACACAACAAAACCTACATATTACAACATTGCATTTTGAATACAATTTAATATGCAGTAGCAAACAATCTTAACACTAAACTAATAACTAATTACTACCTAATTCAGGTCCGTAGGTAAACCACGCTCCTGGTTACCAAAAAATTGTTTAATATAGATAGTCTACATCAACTCTGCTACCAGAGAAGGCCGGGTTCCGAGGTCCTGTTCCGGGACCTGTAGACCGCACCCTCTCGACTTAAAGATATACTAACTAAACTTAAATTATAATTAAACTAAATCGACTTACATACTATGAAGACGGTGACTGTGCGTCCCCGACGCCGCTTCGTCTCCTCGAGGTCCTCAGCTCGGCCGCAGTCCGCCGCGCCGACTGGCTTCGGGCTGCTGTGGTGGTGGTTGATCTTCTGGTTGCTGTGGTGGGTGGAAGGCCCTAAGCGTCCCGTCTACCCCAAGAGAGCTCTCAACCCCAGAATCATACGTACCACTTGCACCAATCACTTAGCACGGTTCACGCTGTAACGGTACAGAATGAATGGTATCCGTCCGTTAGTAAGGAATGTATGGGAGTAGCACTAAAATAAATATTAATGCGTAGCACCATTAATATAATAAGCATGAAAAGGGAATAATAAACTAGTTCAAAATAATGGTCAGTGGACTAGGGCTTTATCATTATTTTGAATTTCGCGGGGACTGCTCTGTGTGCCCCTTGCGACATAGGCGCCGTCTAGCGTGAGTTATTTTACTTGAGCTTCGCGTAAGATTGTTAGTTTGGCTATGGTCTAGGGCTTTATCTTTAGTTTGAATTTCGCGGGGACTGCTCCGTGTGGCCTTGCGACATAGGCGTAGGTTGGCAAGCCGGTTCACATACAGGCGGGCGCCACCTATGTTCTGAATATGGAACTTTTTATAATTTTACAAAATACAGAATTATTGGCTTAAGTGGATGATTATTGAGAGGAAATTGTTAATGGAAGGCTACATTTAGATATTCAAACATGTAATATTGGCTATCTGACGATATTTGGTTGGATTATGGAAAAACTTTAGAATTGCGCGGCGGACGGCGGCAATGAGCGAGCGAGAGGTTGAGAAAAAGATAGAAAGAGAAGGAGGATGTTATCTCTACGTGGCGCAACGCGAAGTTCGCGTATAACAAATAATAAGCGACGCAAAGGCGAGGCGCATCGGGAAAACAGCTAGCGATTGGTTGAAGGGAAGAAAAGCGGAATGATGGGGAGGGATGTTAGGCGCGCGTGGCGCGAAAGTTAAGATGCTTGGGGAAGAAAGGGAAATTAGCGGGGCATTCAATTATTAGACGTCGGAGGCGCGGTCCGATTTACGAGTGCCGTACGAACTCATACGGGAAAACAAGCGTCCGAGCCATTTTAGCGCGCTAAGTGAGATTTGAGTTGCGATTTTAACTAACATTGGTTGTGAAATAGAAGTGAATATTAAAGTAAAATTCTTGTTATCGCGACTCGAATAATTGTTAACAGAATGAAGTATTCTGGATCATATTAGCAGACACGAATAACGGTGGCAACAAAACTAATATGATTTCAACGGACTTCGGTCTGGAGGCATTTGACTGTGTTTAATAATGCCGGCGTTATCTGTTAAAACGCTAAATAATACACTATCTTCGAGAGAATAACGGGGGAGAGACAGTTGTCTCCCTAGTGAAAATTGAAGATAGGTCAGACACCAATTAGCTGGAGGTGGGAACGTACAACCCCGTCCAAAACCGTCCCGCCTCCTTACACACAGGGTAGTGTTAGGTTGACACACTGGGTATCCTGGCCCGACGGATAGTCAGCTTAGGGGTCAGTTGCTTTCAGGGCCAATGCGACTCACACAACTCACCACGAAATTAAGTTAAATGTGGCTTGGGCCTAGATTGCAAAGTACACAAGTAGGGACTGTTAGTTCGACAAAATATACGAGGTATTTCAAGTGAGGAAAGCTGTAGGAATCTATAGGTAGGCGTTTCTATATAATTGTTATGAGGAAGTGAGGGGACAGTACGGTGTGAGCACGCCGTGCGTACATAAACTAGGTACGTGGGCCGCGGGGCCAGGCTGGATTATTTCAGACTAATAAGGTAGGGATAATTAAGTTATGGTGCTAAATAAAAATTACGATGAAGTGATGTGGGTCCTATCTAGGCATGTAATCTGTTACCATAGGCCGATAAAATTCTAATTGTTTTCCTAAAGTTGTTACCAATTAATTATTCATTTTAAATAATTAACAGAAGTGTGGTAATATCGTACCATCATTACTTTAGAATACCTAAAAGTCTAGACTGGTTTCCTATTACAAGATAAATACTAAAAGTTATAGCAAATAAGCATAGCTGTACTGTGATGTGTGATTTCTAATACTGAAATGACCAAACAGGCATTTTTAGCTTTCCCTGAGGTACAATACGGCCTTAAAATAGCTACACTCTTCAAAGTATTAAAAAATATACATCCGATACCTATTGGTAAAATATAAGCTGAAACTAAACAACTAAAACCAGTTTAGAACCTAGGTTAATTCGTTGAAGGAAGACATTACAAGCTATGAGCTTCTAATAATATAAAACATAGAAATAATTGATTGATAACAACCTGCCAATTAGCCTGATAATACAGTCTACTTATACCATTTGAATTCACCTTAATGGTCAAAGACCTCCTAAGTTATGTAAGTACTTACCTCTAATAATATGAAACATTGAAATATTTGAAGGGAACAATCTAAATCAATCAGACTAATATCTAGTACAGTCTGCTTTATACCTATTAAAGTAAGTAAAGGATAACTTCTAAATATAATTGATTCAATGATTAACAGGGATAATTACCTGATTTACTACCTACTAAAAATATACTAACTATGATTTAGTAGTCTATCAAATTAACCACTCAGTCTGAGAGACAGGGGTGGAAGTTAATGGAAAAATAATTAACTTAAGTTCACTTCTTAAAAGTTAAGGATATTGAATAAATTAAACATCTTTTAATAAACTTAAGATGTGATAATCTGCCAATGCAGCCCACACAATGTACGAGTAGTTTATAAGATCTGTATAATAAACACTAAGAGTGAACCAAAGTAATTTTACTTCAAATGATAGTATTCTATTTAGGTCCACTTCCTAAATGAGTAGGATATTGAATAAATCAAACATCCTTTGATAAACTTAAGATGTGATAATCTGCCAATGCAGCCAATCCAATGTAGTTATATTGGAACTTTATAAGACCTGTATAATAAATACTAAGAGTAAATAAAAGTAATTTTACCTGTATTAATAGCATTCTATTTTAGCCACCGCCTGAAGTGGGGTTTGAATAAATTATCCACCCTTTATAGAACTGAATATTAATTTTCTAATAAGACAGAAGGACAGTCAGTTAATATTGTTACATTGTGATCTCTTTATAATAGACACAATAATCAGAGAAATAAGTGTGTCCTGTTGAATGCTGGCTTCCCACCTCTGTTCAATAAGTGATATCATAAGACATAAGTTATTGCATTGAATAATTAAGTTCTTAATGTGAAAAGGATATTTGGATGATAGCAAGCCTTGAGATAAACTCTATTGATTTATGTGGAATAATAAGAATTTAAATGCTAACACATAGTTCATAATGTAAGATGAATTAAATTTTGAGGAGAGATGTAAATTCTCAGTTTTAAAGAATTAAAGCTACAAGCTAATAATTAATGTTAAAGCCAAGGTGACGGAACTATAATTAAACCATGAGATGTATAGTACGCTATGGAGCGGTGGTGGGGCTCATAAATTGCACAAGACTTCTTATGTATCATGCTATTGTTAATAAATAATAATACCTGCAAGCTAAGCTATCATCTGATTATCTTTGAGTGGTTACAAATCTTCCCCGCAGCTGCAGTGAAGGATTTAGGTCACAGTTCAGACGGAGTCATTGCTAGGCTACACATATCTATGATATTATTTATAGACTGGTAGGTAATTAGGTCAGGAGAAAATAATTTAACACAGGGATAAGCCAATTACTAAACTTTCACGAAAGAACTTGAGTTACTTAAATGCGGTTAACAACGGAGGGTTCACTAGACGATCTGGCCAAAATAGTATTTATTATAATATTACATTGCTTGACTGAAATTCACCGCAAATAGAATTAAGCTATGCTAAGGTTCCATCTTCATACAAACACTACACACTCTACAAAACTCCAGACACAACCATTAGATTGTAGATAAATTAGGTTAAATAGTTTTAAGGATTAGATAATAAGTTAAGCTAAGGTAAAGGCGGCGATGATGTGTTTATGTATTATAAGGTAGAACAAGGTAGAGACTTAGGTTAAGGGGGAGAGGTTACAACGCCACGTGTACGTGTCAACCAACAAGCCACTGATTTTAATCAGGCCGCCCTGGTTAAAACTAAACTTATGTTCTACTGCTCCATAATTCCTAAGCCCCCCCCCACCCCCCCCGAATCAAAACAATGTGCCCCACATACCAAATTACACCAAAACTTTACACGACCCCGCGTTCCGTTAACCTCACCAAAAATCCAACGTGAGTGTGTGTCACACTGACACTGACAGTCGTCTGTCACTACAAATTATGACGACAAAAGTTGCCAGCCGTAAGTGGCCATTTTGTTCCAAACATCTTAATCTATAATTAAGTAACATTAATCTTTGCTCAGCAGTAGAACAAAAATAGGCTAAATAAAAAAGAAAGGTATATAATTTGGAATATTAATACTAATTTGCAGCGAACAAAACGGAGCGTCTGCAGAATGTTTGTATAAGATTCATCTTTAACCTTCGTAAATTTGACACGTGGAAGATCGTTCCAAACTTAACTGGCTCCCAATTCGACGGCGCAGGGACTTACACGCTCTTACGCTCCTTTATTCCACACTTTTTCTTCCAACAGCCCCACTTTACCTTAAAGATTGCTTTTCCTTCCGTTCCTCAGCTTTGCATTGTACTTTGCGTTCCTCTTCCAACCTTTCCTTAAATATTCCTCAACACTCGACCGACTTCTTTTCCTATTCATTCACTGTCCATGCTGTCCGCTTGTGGAATTCACTTCCTGAGAGTATCAGAAAAGCTCAAACTCCTAGCTCTTTTGGAGATCAAGTTAGAAGTTATTTTCTTTCTTCTGCTTCTAACTAAATGTATATATTTTCTTTCTTTATCTTCTATTTTTCCGTATTCCGTATTTAGTATATAGATATCTATTTATTTTTCAATCCTTTCTTTCTTTAGATGCACCCACTCCCCCTACTATTCTATAATATTCTCTCTCTTCACCCAAGGTTGCCTGGAAGAGATTGCTTTTAAGCAATAAGGCCGCCTAATTGTACTCTCTTTTTTATAATTTGTCCTGTTTTTGTAATTCTTGTTTTTTCTTATTGTGCAAATAAAGTGTTTATTATCATTATTATTCACGTGTTTATTTATTTTCTTAAGTGTAGGTTTTTTATAATATCCCATATAAAAATAAAAAACAAAACTACTATAAAAAATAAAACATTTAACATTATAAAAAACCTAAACCTAGGGTGCCGCCAGCAGCGGGGCAGGGCCCAAGCTACCGGTGGTTAGAGCTGCAGAGAGAGGAACCTCCTGACGATGCGTGCCGCGTCAAGAAGTACCGCCTTCTGTATCTGGCCCTTGATCCAGCCGTCTAGCGAGAGTCTCTTGAGATGTTGGTCGAGACTCTTCGTTATTAGGCCGTTTGCAGATACGACTATCGGGACAATGATAGTCGAGTCAACATCCCACATGGCGGTAACCGCGTAAGCCAAGTCAAGGTACTTGCACAGCTTGTCCTTCTCAGCCTTCACGAGGTTCTCATCATGTGGGACGGTGATGTCGACTAGCACTGCCCGCCGCTGGGACCGCTCGACTATCACGATGTCAGGCTTATTGGCAACAATAGTCTTGTCCGTGATAACCGATCGGTCCCAATAGAGCAAAGCACGACCATTTTCGAGAACTGGCTCAGGTGCGTACTTATAGTACGGCACCTCGGACTCCACAAGACCGTATTGAAGAGCAAGTTGCTGGTGAATGATCCTGGCGACAAGATTGTGTCTGTGCAAGTACGCGCCGTTAGCAAGATGAGAACAACCGGAAATAATATGCCTGAGTGACTCTCCGGGACGGCGGCATGCTCGACATATGTCGACCGTACCGTCCTTCAGGATATACTTCCGGTAGTTGTTCGTCTTGATAACTTCGTCCGCAATTGCACAGACAAAACCTTCGGTTTCCCCAAAGAGGTCCCCGAATCGTAGCCAGTTCAACGACGCGAGCAGGTCCACATCGGGCCCTGTTAAGGCCCGATAGAACCGGCCGTGCAGCTACTTGCTCTTCCATACATCCTTGCGATCCTCGGTGCTCAGCACCTGAGGCTTGCGCCAGTTCTCTTTGCCTAAGGAGAGAGGCGTAAAGGTCCTGTCAACTGACACCACATCGCGATGCATCCCACACTCGTTGTTGAGGAAATATTCTCGGAGACTGCACACCTCACGGTTGTGGACGGTCTTGGCATTTAAAAAACCTCGACCACCCCATTTCCGCGGGATGTACAGTCGCATAACAGACGAGCGTGGGTGGAGCATGCGATGTGATGTCAGTTGCTGTCGAACCTTTCTGTCCAGGGCGTCTAACTCGGTCTGAGTCCACCTTAGTATGCCAAAGGTGTATACCAGTAAGGGCATAACCCAGCCGTTGAAAGCGCGCACCCTGTTGCCTCCTGACAAAAGACTGTTAAGTACCTTTGTCAGGCGACCAAAGAAGCGTTCTTTCACCGACTGTTTAATACCCTCACTTTCTATACCCAATGACTGTGACATACCAAGGTATTTGTAGGTGTCGGCTTCGGAGAGAGATCTGAAAGTCATCGTCTCAGAAAGTTGCAAATTCGTAGAATTTACAACTTTCCCCCGCTGTACGTGCATGACCGCGCACTTGTCTACACCGAACCCCATGTTGATGGCGCTGCTAAAAGTCTCAGTGACTTTCAGCAACGCCACCAATTCATGACGTTTCGGTGCAAATAGTTTGAGGTCATCCATGTACAGCAAGTGCGAAATAACTTCACCCTGCCTCCTAAGCCGATAGCCCAGCCCTGAATCCTCTAGCAATGTGCTAAGAGGATTCAGGGCTAGACAGAACCACAACGGACTCAGACTATCACCCTGGAAGATGCCTCGCTTAATCCTTACGAAGTCCTGCGGACCAGACGGGCTGTCTCTACCACCCGGTTGACTAAGGACTGTGGTCCACTGTCTCATACAAGAACCTAGAAAAGATCTCAGAGTTGTATTAATTTTATACAGCTCTAAGATCCTCTCCAACCAGGTATGAGGCACCGAATCATAGGCCTTCTTATAGTCAATCCAGGCGGTGGAGAGAGCCCCTTTGTTCCTCCGGACTTGTTGGCAAATGGTCGTGTCGATGAGGAGGAGCTCCTTAGTACCACGAGACCCAACCTTACATCCATTCTGAGTGGGAGCCAAAATATTGTGCGCAACAATGTGCGAATTAATTTTAATTCTCAGAATGGATGTAAGGAGCTTGTAAAGCGTCGGCAAGCATGTGATGGGTCTATAGTTCTTCGGTTCCGTGGTACTACCGGACTTGTGGAGCAGGAAGGTGACACCGGTTGTCATAAATGTTGGCAAGGAACCGACCTCGAGGGCTTCTTGGAATTGCGTCGCTAAGCAGTCGTGTGAGCATCTAATCCACTTTATCCAAAAGTTATGCAACCCGTCCGGTCCAGGATTTTTCCAGTTCTGAGCCGTACGGATCGCACAACTAACGTCTTCGGGGCTAATGGTCACAGGCCCCATGGATTCGATAGATTCACACGCACGCTCAACGACGCTAATCCAATCACCCTCAGTGTGTTCGACTGGTTCCGACCAGATACTACGCCAAAAGTTATTTATGGTAGTAGCATCTGGACACTGCCCGTCGCTCACACATTGGTCGGTTCCTTCCCAACTCCGGTACACCTTCCTTTGGTCATTTTGAAAGAGGCGATTTTGACAATATCGATCAACACGCGCTCTATAGCGACGAATACGGCTTGCCAGCGAATAAACTTTCTGCTTCAGAAAGTCAATGCGCTCCGTGACACAAGCTATGTAGTCCCGGGGTTTAATCCCGGTCCCAGCAAAGGCCTGGTTCACGAAACGCATGACTCGTGGACGATGATTGCCCCCTCTGAAGCATATTAATTTTGCAATGAGAGTCCTAAACGAGTTGATACGACACTCGATTCTTTTTTGCCACGCGGGGACAGCTGGGTGTCGCGGTGCTCGGTCAGTGTCCGGAAACTTAACACGAGCGATGCGACACGCCGCTATGGCAGCGCAGTACAAAATCGAGTGTGTATCAACTAATGTTTCGCTAGTCCGCATATAGGGGACTAGCAAAACGTTTAGGGCTCCCATTAATGCCAGATTGCGTTTATTCGTTGGCAAGCGTGGTAGTCTCGGCCTAGAGTCGGTGGAACGATATTGCAAAATTGCGTCTTCCAAAGCCCTCCTCAATTGCTCATTAGTCTGGATACTTACGTTCGTATTCATACAATCATCTACGTCCAGTGCGGGATCCGTCAGGGCAGTCGTCTTTTTTTTATTTTATTTTTTTTTCATTATTATTATTATGCTGTTTATTCAAAATATAATCTTAAGAAAAATTTTTGCAATATTTTATATAAAAAAAAATATATTTACAATATAAAATATTATAAAAAACTTAACCTAGGTTAACACCGGCAGCGGGGATAGACCCAAGTTACCGGTGGTTAGGGCTGCAGAGTGAGGAACCTCCTGACAATACGTGCCGTGTCAAGGAGCACTGCCTTCTGTATCTGACCCTTGACCCAACCTTTTAGCGAGAGCCTCTCTAGGTGTTGATCGAGGCTCTTAGCTAAAAGACCGTTTGCCGAAACGACTATCGGTACAATAATGGTTGAATCCACATCCCACATGGCGGTAACCTCGTGAGCTAAGTCAAGGTACTTACTGAGCTTGTCCTTCTCGGCTTTCACGAGGTTCTCATCATGAGGTACGGTGATATCAACCAATATTGCCCGGCGCTGAGATCGGTCGACCACCACGATATCAGGTTTATTGGCGACAATAGTCCTGTCCGTGATGATAGAGCGATCCCAGTAGAGCGTTGCATAACCATTTTCGAGAACTGGCGCAGGTGCGTACTTATAGTACGGCACCTCTGATTCAACAAGGCCATATTGAAGAGCAAGTTGCTGGTGAATTATTCTGGCTACTTGGTTGTGTCTGTGCAAATACTCTCCGTTAGCAAGATGAGAACAACCGGAAATAATATGTCGGAGTGATTCTCCAGGACGGCGGCATGCCCGACAGATGTCGACCGTACCGTCCTTCATAATATATTTCCGGTAGTTATTCGTCTTGATAACTTCATCTTCAATGGCACAGACAAAACCTTCGGTTTCCCCAAAGAGGTCACCGAAACGTAGCCAGTTCACCGAGGCAGGCAAATCTACATCAGGCCCAGTTAAAGCCCGATAGTAGCGCCCGTGTAACACCTTGCTCTTCCATATGTCCTTGCGATCGAGAGTGCTTAGCACCACTGGTTTGCGCCAGTTTTCTGTTGCCAAGGAGAGCGGCGTAAAGTGTCTATCAACTGCCACGACATCCAAATGCATCCCGCACTCACTGTTAAGGAAATAATCCCTGAGACTGCACACCTCACGGTTATGTAGGTCCTTGGCATTCAAAAAGCCGCGACCCCCACATCTCCGCGGGATGTATAGCCTCATAACAGATGAGCGCGGATGTAACATTCTGGAAGTCGTGAGCATTTGACGGACTCTTCTATCCAAGGCGTCTAATTCGGTCTGAGTCCATCTTAGTATGCCAAAGGAGTATGTGAGGAGAGGCATAACCCAGCCATTAAAAGCACGCGTCCTATTGCCACCAGATAAAAGACTGTTAAGTACTTTTCTCAGGCGGCAAAAGAATCGCTCCCGTAATGACTGTTTTATGTCCCTGTCCTCAACACCCAAAGACTGTGACATACCAAGATATTTATATGTTTCAACTTCGGAGAGAGATCTGAGGTTTATCGTTTCGGAGAGTTGTAAATTGGTTGAATTTACTACTCTCCCACGCTGTACATGCATAACCGCACACTTATCCACACCAAACTCCATCTTGATGGCACTGCTGAAAGTCTCAGTAATTTTCAGCAGTTTCACCAGGTCTTGGCGGTTTGGTGCGAACAATTTGAGGTCATCCATGTACAACAAATGCGACATAACTTCACCCCCTCTCCGCAGTTGACAGCCTAACTTTGAATTTCTCAACAAAGTACTGAGAGAATTCAAAGCTAGGCAAAACCATAAAGGAATTAGACTGTCGCCCTGGAATATGCCACGCTCTATCCTTATAAGATCCTGCGTGGCAGATACACTATCTCGACATCCTGGTTGACACAAGACCGTGGTCCACTGCCGCATGCATGACATCAAAAAGGATTTTAAAGTCATATCAATTTTATATAACTCTAAAATCCTCACCAACCATGAATGCGGCACCGAATCATAGGCCTTCTTATAGTCAATCCAGGCGGTAGAGAGAGTCCTTTTGCCACGCCGGACCTTCTGGCATATGGTCATGTCAATGAGGAGAAGCTCCTTAGTACCACGGGACCCAACCCTACATCCATTCTGAGTCATGTCCAAAAAATTGTTTGCAACAATGTGCGTGTTAATTTTTGTTCTCAGAATGGATGTAAGGAGCTTGTATAAAGTAGGTAAGCACGTGATGGGTCTATAATTTTTCGGTTCCGTGGTACTACCTGATTTATGGAGCAGAAAAGTGACACCAGTAGTTGTTGACTACTGGTGTCACTTTTCTGGGAGTGAGCCGAACTCTATGGCTTCTTGGAATTGTGTTGCCAGTAACTCGTGTGAACATCGAAACCATTTAATCCAGAAGTTGTGCAATCCGTCCGGTCCTGGGCATTTCCAATTTTGGGCCGTACGGATTGCACAACTTACGTCAGCTGTACTAATATTTATAGGCTGCATGGTCTCGATAGGTTCACACGCGTCACTGACAACACTCATCCATTCACCTTCCGTGTGCTCGACGGGCACCGACCAAATGCTGCGCCAGAAATTAGTCATGGCATCAACATCTGGTAGCCGCCCGTCGCTCACACGTTGATCAGCTCCTTCCCAACGTCTGTATACTTTTCTTTGGTCACTTTGAAAGAGGCGATTTTGTTGGTATCGGTCCACACGCACTCTGTAGCGACGTATACGGTTTGCCCACGCATAGACTTTTTGCTTCAGAAAGTCAATACGTTCCGTCACACAAGCCATATAGTTTTCCGGACGAACATCAGTCCCAACAAAGGCTTGTGTGACGAATCGCATGACGCGAGGCCGATTATTGCCATTTCTGAAGCAAATTAGCTTTGCAATGAGTGTCCTGAACTTATTAATACGCCCCTCGATCCTCAATTGCCAAGCAGGGGCAGTCCCGGTTCGCCGCGGTACTCGGTCAGAATCCTGGAATTTGACACGAGCAACGCGACACACCGCGATGGCCCCACAATAAAGGATCGAGTGGGTATCAATTAAACTTTCACTGGTTCCAAGATAAGGAACCAGTAAATCGTTCAAGGCACTCATTAACGCTAAATTATGTCTATTCGTGGGCAAACAAGGTATACGCGGCCTAGAGTTACGCGTGTCACGATACTGTAGAATAGCATCTTTCAAAGCGCTCCTCAATTGCTCATTCGTCTGTGTACTTACATTCGTATTTATGAAATCTTCATCGTCGGGTACCGGATCTACTCGCGTCACCAAAACCGGCGTCACGGCCGGTAATTGTGGGGCAGGGCGATCCTGCACCGTAGAAGAAGCCGCACAAATACGTAGTGACTCTAGGCGTAGCCGATCAAGTGCTGACTGATCCAGCAAGTTGTTACGCTGGATCACCCGCACTTGATCCGACAATCGTTGGGCAGACACGTCGATGGTCGGTTCAAGGGTCTGAAACAAAGACAGCAGCCTAACACGATACGCAGTAAGGTTAGTTCCTCCCTCTGTTGCCCTGTAGTAGGCGCGCATGCAGTTCTCATTTATTTCTTGAGTCCATCGCATGCGGCGCACTACACCACCGGTAGCGGGGGTCGTACGCGGGGCAGATTGCCCCACTGATCCCAAGCGTGCCGGCAGCGGTGGTCGTCCACGTCGCGCAGGTCGTTGTGGCTTTCGCGGGGCGTGTAATACGGTACCGCGGCGCCGCGTCGCGCTCCTGACGGCAGATGTCGGTTCTTTTACCGGGTCGGGCCCATTTGTCCTTACTCACCCGTTCCCCCTACGGGGGGGCGGGTGGGGACATATGGGTTCCAGCCCCGGACAGTGCATGGGGCTCTCACCATCCTCAGGAGACCTCATGCCAGTGCAGAGAAGCATTTTCTCCGACTAAAACAAAGAAAAAAAGGTCGTTGTGGCGGCGGGGACGGCAATCGCCCGCTCTCGCTGCTCGACTCGTCAGTTGACGCCCTGGTGAGGTCTTCATTTCACGAGGAGCTTGAAGTCGGCGGAGAAGGCGATGGTGGAGGGCGTGCGCTTCGTTGGGCTCTGTTTCTTGTTATCATTTCTTCTTGTTGATTTTCATTTTGACGTTTACGTCAACATGTCAGTAGGTACGGGATTGGAATAATTGTGAAAGTAATTGGTATAAATTTGGTGTTCTGTTGTGGTGTTCCGCATTTTGCTATTGATCTGAATTATTTTATTTTACTGCATAAAGAAATTTTACACGAAGAAAACAATTAAAACTATTAAAATCCAATAAATAAATATGTATAATATATGTATAAATATGTTTTTGAAGAAATGACGTTGTGACGTTTATTATTATTATTATTATAATTTTAGTAATTAAGAGTAAATAATATGTAGTTGTCTGTATGTCTGCTTAACCCTACGACTTAATTCTTGGGATCGGTTCAATGATACCATTAAGCAGAACAACACGAAACATAAAAATGGCTTTACATTAAATTAATTGTTAAATGCCTGCTAACTCTTGACAAGGTTTTCAGTCTCATAATAGGTCAAGCTTTGGAGCCATTTAGTAGTAACTGATTTGCATTCTCGCAAAGTTAAAGGGTATATATTCAGCACTTTGTTTACTCTGTTATAATGTGTTGGACTGAGGAAATAATTGTGACGTCTTGCCAGTTCAATCCTACAAGGTAGTTTTGCAGACTCGATCAGATCTACGCTTCGTCAATATAATATTACCATCAAAGGGAGTACAGCAATGTTTGCGCAAGATAATTTGTTACAAAAACATCTGTCTGACAGTCAGAATATGACACAGCGAGTAAAGCTCACTTGTAGGAAAACGCACGGGCTTAAACGACGTGACTTTAAGGACTGCTCGTTGAGCTCTTTCTAGTCTAAGGAACATAGTTTTATTTGTGCCTCCCCAAGCAGCTATACAATAGACCAATATGGATTGTGCCAGTGCATAGTAAACCATCTTTAGGGTTGCGAAATCTGCAGATGATCTTAACTTTCAAAAAATATATATTAGCTTTCTAAATCGTGGTATTAAATAGTTCAAATGTGGTTGCCACGATAAAGTTGCATCTAACACAACCCCGAGATACTTTATGCTATGAGTACGTGCAACTTGAACACAATCACAGTTAAGATGTTGATTTTGATGATGTTGATGCTTACACACTTATGAGCAAAGAGTGTAAGCGTAGATGGAGGGAGTGAGGACATGTTTGGTGGGAAAGTTACATATTTCGTTTTATCTAAGTTCAATGTAAGAAGATTTCCAGAGAGCCATTTCATAACGTTGCTTAGAGCATTTTGCGCACAATCACGAACATCGTGCCAATCTTTGCCATGAAGGAGCAAAACTGTATCGTTAGCGTAGGTTATGATTTTACAATTAGTGAGAGACAAACTACAGAGATCGTTAATATCGATTAAAAATAGGGTAGGTCTGAGGACACTACCCTATGAAACACCATAATGAATAGATCTGTCCTGATTCATGCAATCGTTAATTTTGACACGTTGAGTTCGGTCGCTAAGGTAACTTCTAAACATTTTAAGAAGGTGACCCCTAATTTCAACAGCCTCAAGCTTCTCAAGCAGGATAGGTATGGAGACAGTGTCGAAAGCCTTAGTAAGATCTAGGAATATACCTATAGTCTTAAGCTTGCTGTTTAAACACTTCGCCACTTCATCAGTCAGCTCCGGAACGGCATCTTCTGTCGACTAATAATATGGTTAGTATCTAAGTAGCTAATAAGACGACGATTGAGGATTTTCTCAAAGACTTTCGAAATTGAGGTCAACACAAAAATTGGTCTGTAATTGGTCACATTGCTTTTATCTCCAGATTTATAAATCGGATGAACAATAGCTTTTTTGAAGACCTTAGGGAAGACACAAGTACATAAACAAATATTAAAAACCTGCGTGCGAACAGGGACTACAATATTCTTACATGCTTTGAGAATAGACGTAGAGATGTTATCCCAGCCCGCTGCAGAAGTGTTTATAAGGCTTAGAATAGTACGTTCCACTTCTTCGTTGTCTGTGTCTAATAAAGCCATTGACGTTTCTGACTGTAGCGGAGAAGAATTAAAGTTTAGAGAGAACGTTCTACTACAACTAATTTTGTAAGCTAAGTCTTTACCGATACCGGCAAAGAAATCATTAACATAGTCGATAGAGAAGGAAACAGGATCATTCGGAGACAGCAGTTCACTAGCGGAGCATGGCGCCCTGTTTAAATTGGAAACCTTCTTGATTGTATCCCACGTAGCTTTGGGATTATTTTTTGCTTTTTCAAACTCACTGCGTTCGTATTATTTTATTGTTCATATTACCCTGTCCTATCGGAGCAAAGTAAAAATGACAAAATATAACTATTCTCCATTTAAAAATTAAATGACAGACTTGTAAAGAGAAATTACGGAGCAAAGCTACATCCTCCTTAAGAACTGCTTTGCTCCAAAAGAAATAAAAAATTTAAAATAGTTGATCACTAAATACAATGACATACTTAATGTCAGGTTAAACTTTAATGGTACCAAGGACGATATATAATAATAAGGACTGCCATTCTCCATACAAACGAGCGTAACTTTTAATATAGTTGTAAAATGTTTCGATAGATGTCTCCGGTAGATTCAAATTGAAATAATGTGCAAAATTAAGTTATCCTCTTGCAGCAGGTATTTGTCACTTCGTCAAACGAACTTAGTAATACTACAAATTTACGTTAGATGGCGCTCTGTAGATCAAAAATGTTTTCGTTTCTTTACGAACTATATTTTACAAACAACTAAAACTTGTTTTTTTTATTTGTACCTAGTTTAAGTATTAAATTAATGTAAAGTACTCACATTTAAACTCGTGTGGACTCACAAAGATGCCTAAAATACTTACTTACATTAACGCCATCTATACGTGAATAAAAAAACTGAAAGCAACCAAAGCAAGCGCTCTGTCTCTAGTGGACTTTTTTAGTACCTGTATGTAGTGGTGGTGGCGCCGTCAAGCGGAAGTGTACTAATCTCGTACAATTTTGACTTATTTCCGCGCTACGCTCTTTTGTATGGAGATTGTCAGTCTTTATTATCTTATTTGTCTATGATGGTACTATTATAAACCCAATACATCACATTACTGATTTAAAAAGAAGTGAAATAAAAAAAAATAGGAGCATATTTTGGTGATGAAATGATGCATGCATGCACAAAAAAAACGAAAAATTAAGAAAGCAAATGAAAAATACTAATTAACTTAATCTAAGTAAACTAACAAACAATTTGAGCAGGCAAACGAGAAAGCATGTCAACTGATGGGAAGTAATCACTGCCGCCCATAGACACCTTCAAAATCAGAGGACTCGCAGATGCGTTGCCAGCCTGTGTGAAGGATTTCGAGTGAATGTATCGTCCTGTATATTATCGTATCTGTTTAGTGTTTCCGCGAAATTTGAAATTAATTATGAAAAATATGTTTTTTATCATAAATAAAAATTTTTCAAGAAAAAAAATATTGTAAGAGGTATAAAATAAGCGTTTGTAATTTATAAAATACTTTTCCGAGAACTGCCAAGTAGCCAATTGAGTCTGTCTGTAGTCAGTGTCTGTTAACTTGAAAGACGTCGTGATGTTATGATCCCGTAGCGTGGAGCTGCGGCCGGCGTGCGCGGCCTTCCCGGGCGACGCCGGCGCGCGCGAGGCGGCAAACAGAAATGAACCATACAAACTTTGCCACCCTTTCTCACAGCCTCCTCTAAGGTTGAATTTAAAAAAAGTACCAATATTTTTCGATATAGCTTCAAAACTGACGGAGTTTATACTTTATATTTTTTTAGGCATTATTTCATCAGCGCTTAGAGGTTACGGTATAAATAATTATTCATGTTTAAATATTTAGCATATATAACCATATGTATTTTATAGTACCATATATAACCTAGGATCACGTGACTCCCTTAAGGAGCTGTTTAAAGAAATAAATATTCTTACAGTTGCATCACAATTTATTTATAACTGTATTGTTTACGTGCGTCAAAACATTACTCATTTCAAAAAAAATTGCGATATACACAAACTAAATACTAGAAATAAGTATAAACTTGTAATTCCTAAATTTCGACTTCAGAAAGTTTATGGATCATTTATGGGACAAAGTGTCATAATTTACAATAAAATCCCGAACGATGTTATAATTTTGCCCTTTGACAAATTTAAGACACATGTTAAGGACAGACTTTTAGAAAAGGGCTATTACACTGTAAGCGATTACATCAATGACAAAAATGCATGGAATTAACATTCCTCTAGTTTCGCATACATTGTTCTAATGCGTTCATAGTGCCCGAGTAAAACTTGTAGATTCACTTTTGTTTTTATCTTTTATTTTATATAATTGTTTTATGACTATTGACTGTATAATTTGGTAACGACATATTGTTTTGTAAATGTCGTTACCTCTATATTATTATAAAGCTGTGGAGTTTGTTGTGCCCGTTCTTCTCCACAGCTAAAAGACTTCCTGAATGGGTGGGGTGGGTGGGTGGGTTCCTGTGCCTATCCATCCATCCATATAAAAAAAAAAAATTGATGATTCAAAACGCTTAATTTAAGCTTACTGAATAAAGTTATTTTGATTTTGATTTTAGCATAGTTTAATAGTTTTGTTTAATTTTACCCTTACTCCTAACAACAGTTTTATATTTTAATTCAGTCTTATTCATATAATGACTAATAATCAAATCATAACTATCTCTTAGATGCTATTATGTACCATTAGATCAACCTATGGTGATAACTTTTGAAAACACGCTCTTAGGAAGCAAATGGCATTTATTGTATCATCTCCGAGTCTGCTTCTGAGTGAACTGCAAATATATCCTGATGCTGTAAACGCTCTTTCGGCTTCTACGCTAGTAGGCTGAACCGTCAGGATATATTCATAGGCGAGCGTCAGGTACTGTCCTCTGATACCATCGCGAAAGTTTTAGCGCCAAAATTTTAATTTGCGGGATCCGCGGATCCGCGCTTTTAAGGTGCGGGATCCAGCAGATTAATAATAGCCGCGGGAATGCTGGATCCCGTTTTGCGGGATTGCAATCCCACCTTGCCCATGGAAGCGCTTAGAAAGATAGATGGCGTTGGTTCAAAACACAGTTAATAAGTGAAAAGTTCAATATTTGGTAAACAGTTGATTTTTAATCTATAACATTAACAATCACAGCTATTCAGACGATCTTGAAGAGTGCCTTCGAGATGCTGCCTGTCTTGAGGTCGTCCAAGGCTTTCTGGTACTCTGACAAGGCGTAAGTCTTCACTCCGAGCTTCTCATAGTCGAGATATCTGGAAATGTTTACACCGTAGCGTAAGAGACATTCTAACATTAGGCTGGCAAATTCATACGAATCGTAATTAGCGAAAGTGTCGTAACTTACAGTACGAAACTTCACAATACCATATCTCGATCGATCTTGATCGGTTTCAAGAGTAAGCATGCTGGTCTTCAGTAGAATTGTATCTGTTTATAATCCTACTTCCTACTAATATTATAAATAAACAACAAATAAACGCGAAAGTTTGTAAGTAAAGATAGATGTTTGTTACTCTTTCACGTAAAAACTACTGAATGTATTTGAATGAAATTCGGCATACAGATAGTTTATAAACTGGCTTAACACATAGGATACTATTTATCCCGATATTCCCACGGGAACGGGAACCACGTGGGTGAAACCGCGAGCGGCCGCTAGTCGTTAATAAACAGATAAATTATGAATGATAATAATTTATTTGTCTTACTTTTATTAATTTACATAAAAATGAATTCAATATTCAGATGGATATAAGATGGTTTGTTTCGTCCTCAACGAATAACAAATATTGTAAAGAACCCTCGCGAATGTGTGCTTAAATAAAATGGACTCAACTTAATAGTGACAGCAAAGCTGAGTTACCCGTTACTCATCCTTGATTTACATGTTAGAAAGTGTCGCATGCATATGCATCTATTGTGATGATATCTGATTATTATCGCGCTTGTTATTTTTAACAGATAAATTATTTAGGAACAGTGATATATATCAGTAAGACGTTAACTACACATAATCACGATTGTTATATCCGGAGGGTTAGTCAGAGACTAGGCAATGAGGACCGTAAAAGCAGTCCTCTATCATATAGTCCTCTTTTCACCAAATAGCAACTGCACATGTGCCCAGCGTGACAGGTTGTGAGCCCATCGCCACTATAATGCTGTTTGATGTATGTGGAGTCTTTTAGTCCGTTAGTCGCCTTTTACGACACCCAAGGGAAGAGAGTAGCATTCTTTCACCGCTTCTTTGAAGGAAAAAATATATTATATATATTAATTTACAAAAAACGAGCAAAAAGAATACCCACAGTCACGCGTTTGATCAGCGCCGGCCACACGCGCGCGTTACACTACATAGTAGTTGCGCGTTTGAACTGCGTGATGACTATGAAACGCAACTACTATCTGTACTATTACTACTAGTGTAATTGTAACCGCGCGCGTGTGGCCGGCGCTGGTCAAACGCGTGACTGTGAAATCAGCCTTATTAAAAATTTCAATGATGTGCTTCTTAAATCTAGTTTCAGACAAATGAAATATGTCTAGGCCAACAAAGTGTTTATTATAATTTTCAACAAGCCGATGCATCGGAGATCGCTTACCCGCATTTGTTCTGCGTCTAGCCGTAGCAAAGACATGACGGGTTCTGTTAACACGTATGTAAGTTGATCGTGGTCGTGGGTGATCGTGGGACATTGTACTTGAGTCTGTCATTTAGCTCTATACAGTCGAAAGCGTTGTTAACCAAACCGTGAAGTAAATTTGCTTGAAGTAAAAGCCTTCTTGATAAGATAATGTATGTATGTATATTTTGTAAGTATGTATGAATAAAAAACATAAATAATCTCACCTGCTACCCATAGCTTTGAGCCAACCAATAGCTTTGGGGAAACTGAACGGGTTGATCTTAACTCCAATGAGGGTCAACTCTTTCTCATAGATCTGGTATGGGTTGAGCCTGAAAACAGAGACAAATTTGGTTTCATTTATATTTGTAAAAGGTACACTGACAAATTACAGTCATTACAAGAGCTTAAAAACATTATATTTCTAATGTTAAGACACAATTACCCAAAATTAAATATATTATCGATCTCACTAATTCTTAGACATGGTGCAGTCGCTAATTGGTGAAAAATAGACTATGGCGAGAACTGCTTTTGCGGTCCTCATTGCCTAGTCTCTGACTAACCCTTCGGGGATAATAGTCGTGATTATATGTATGTATGTATGTTATTCTACATCGGGTAAGCGCTTGGCCTTCATCTCACCTGATGGTAAGTGAAAGCTGCTTCCTTAACCACTGAGGAACAGGCTATCTTATCTCTGAACTGTCGGAACACAACAATACTATTAACATTGTTGTTATCTCGCCAGACTTTAGATAAGAACGTTTAATGGCGTTTATTACCACATTTTACAAAACAGCGAGCGTTTGCAAACGGACGGTGCCGCTTGTAAAAGGCCGAATAATATAATTTGCCCGCGACATTACCTATACGTATTTAAGCGGGGACATTTTATGAGTTTGATTTTGTGTGAGACAGTGCATCTATTGTTTATATGATCGAAGTACTACATTACACAGTAATTTCAAATAAAATCAAAAAAAAACAAAACATCAAAAAAAAACAGAAAAAAACACGAAAATATTAAAAAAAAATCAAAAAAGTGCAACTCACGAGGTCTGATGGCTGGGTGGGCAGCAACCGAACAGCACATACTTGCCGCCATGCTGCAGGTAGTTGAAGCTGATCTCCATCACTTTACCGACCCCTAAAATAAAAATAGTAGGTAGTAATAAAAAAAAATCAGAAATGGAATCGGAATTAGAGAAATGTCAATTACACGGAAGTCTAAGAGAGGTATGAAGAATGTTTATAAACAAATTATTCACAATACTTTGTGCATACGTTATACGTCATACGAATATTTACTGTTTCTTGAGAGAAAATACCAGGAACAGTGGTTTTTTTATGTGTAAAGAAGGCAAGCGAGCAGGCGGGTCACCTGATGGGAAGTAATCACCGCCGCCCATGGACACCCGCAACACCAGAGGAGTCACACAACAGCAACTATTGTTTAAATGATATTCCGTGAGAGGGTGCATTACGCCGGGCGAGGTGGCCCAATTCTGCTGCAACTGCTGTTTTCCTCGTAATATTTGATTCCTAGCGTTTAAAAAAAAGCTTGTAAAAACGCTCAAATAAACACAAAGATAACGAAATGTTGAAAAAAAATGGCTACCTCGATTCTCACCTGAGTTAAGTAGACATTTTTTTCAACGTGCAATATGAATTGTCAATAGATACTTGGTTTTATAAACATTCTACATTCAATTTAGATGACCTCCATGGTCGAGTGGTTACCACGCCGGGTCTGGCGTCGCGCCGTCTCTGAGGTCCCGGATCCAATTCCCGGTCGGGTTAATTTAAAAAAAAAAGTTTTTTAAATTGATTTCGGTTCTCGGTGTTTTTTCTATGTTTATGTATATTTATCGATTATCTTACCATATTAATGAGTTTCAAAAGAAAACTCACCTTGGTCTAGAACTCTAGATAATTGGTGTGAGCGTAAACAAGTTAATTTTAGGAAGTGTCTAGCCTGCCACCAATGGTTGTTTAATAAAAATTAATGTACCGCCACTAGTGGTAAGTTAAGAAATAACTTTATTCTGCCGTAAGTTATTAGGTATTCCAATTTGTTCCTTAACGCAAGCTAATCATGTTTAATTTTAAATATACGTTATGGTAGCGTAGTGAAATACACTGGCCTGCAAAAATAAGTATCACACTTTTAAAATTTCATTTTTTTTATAAACTATAGAAGTTAGAGATATAAAATAAAAATCGTTTTATAGAATTTTATCAGCTTTCTTTGAAACTATAGTAAATTATACAATAGTAACATTTTTAAGTCTTGTGTGTCTTGTTTATCTTGTGTACTTTAAAAGTTATTACAATTTTAAAAGTGTGATACTTATTTTTGCAGGCCAGTGTAGTTAATAGTAATAATAGAAATTAAATGTCTAACCTATCACGTGACCTACGGCAGTACATTTATTTTTATTAAATAACCACTGGTGGCCGGCTAGACACTTTGATAATTTTATTTTATTTTTATAATTTGGTCATAGTGTTGTTTGGTATTAGGTATATAATCCTGCAACAGGGCGATCCTTTAAGTGCAAAGAACGACTATTTGTAAGCAAGCATTTTGAATTAGCATTTAAATACATTATAGAAATATTTGCAGTTTCGTATGAACAGCTGTTTTTTTCGCGCTTCTAGAGTAACAGTTGCTCGTTTGTTTTCAGCTGTCAGCTGTTTTTTTCATTGTGACGTCATAGCCGTACCTGTGCAGTCAATGATGACGTCATACAGCACTTCCTCCTGTGCCAACACATCGGGAGTGATCAGTCTGAAGCCAGTGTCTGCAATAAAAAAATAACTCTTAAAAAGTAGCTCTTTTTTTCATTAACCTTTCAACTGCGGCCGCGCACTGATCAGTGCTTGATCATCATCATCAGCCTATACTTGTTCACCGCTGGACATAGGCTTTTCCAAGAGCGTGATCCTGAGCACGATCCGCGGTTACTCTCATCCAGCTTTTGCCAGACACCTTGCGGAGATCGTCAATCAGTGCTTAATGTGTGTAGTAATATTGTGTAGGGGCGATTGAGGAAGCTAGCCAGCCCCCCTCAGACAAGTGTCAAACGCTCCCGGTATATTCGTTAGCGTGTGTCAATGGTACATTGGTAGACTAGTTTGCAGATACTTAGAGAAAGCTAATTCTAGTGAACTACTACCACAGATTAAATAGGTAGATAAAAACAAAGAATAATACTAATCCATCTCTTCGATTGGGTGTCGTAAAAGACGACTAACGGACAGTAGGCTTAGGTACTCTTGAAACACAATTGCATTAGTCAATTTCCTATCACAAATCTAAAAAATGTCAAATGGCACTTTTGTGTGCGACAATAGCGCCACATTGGAATTAAATTGCGTGGAAATAGATTGAACAAATTATTATCGAGATGGCGTTCCGGAATTATCTTTACTTATCCCAATAACGATACATTTTAATCGCATTGGAATTGTATTGAGATTGAGTTTGCGTTCAAGAGTAACCCCCCTGAAGACTGCATATACCATATATACTACAACTACTTTCATCATTCGTACTGCAAAGTTGTGGAACTCCCTGCCAGAGTCGGTGTTTCCTATAAGGTACAATATTGGGGTCTTAAAATCACGAGTGAACAGGTTACTTCTAGGCAAGCATGTTCCACCGTAGGCCACATCATCACTTACCATCGGGTGAGATAGTGGCCAAATGCAAGAATATCACACAATAAAAAAAATATATACATCCAACGATGGACTCGCTGAGCACATGTGTGCAGTTGTAAATTGGTGAAACGTGGACTATGGCAGTGGACTGCTTCTGCGGACCTCATTGCCTAGTCTCTGATTAACCCTTCGGGGATAATAGTCGTGATCCTATATGTGTTTCCTTACCCAGCCTCTTGACTATTTCCAGTCGTGACTTGTTCATTTCCGACACGGTGACTTCGCGATGGCCATGGTGGTGAAGTGTGGTCACCCACAAGTTACCTTAAAGAAAATCACTTATTAGTATAATAACTTAATAATAGGTATAATAATAACTTATTAGTAGGGATGGGCCGAAATTCGTTTCACATTCGGTTTAACTGAATTTCGGCAGCTTGAACCGAACTTCGGCATTCGGCCGACATTCGGTTCAAATGCCGAACTTTCGTTACAATAAAATATTGTAATAACACTTGATCTTTTCTTACACTCATTGTATTTGCAACAAATAAAATATATCTACCGATTACTTTATCTCGTTAATTCGCTTAAAATCACGTAGATAATAATGTAAACAATAACGCAATTGTCGCGTGGATAACAGATTTGCTAATGACCGGTCGGCCGGGACGGGAGACGAAGGGATTAATAAAATAATACTTACTACCAACCTACCTCTTCCCTTTAAGTGTTAAAAGGCGTAAAGCAGACATAAGACTGCTCATCTGCGAGTTGTGCCCTTCGTGCAAAGAGAAGTGAGCGAGCTTGACAGCTCCGGTTACCTATCTGGACAATAGGCAGTGAACTACACGTGTTCACGGGGAAACTCTCCCGAGACACTAGTCTTATGAGTACCGAATGAAGGGCGCGCTTCGGCGAGCACTGATTTGGCGTCAAGACCTAACGCAGATGGTCTCCTGCGCGAGTGTTCTACTGGCGCAGGGACGTCTGGCACTTCTTGCATAAGTGCAAGGTGGCACTCTATTAGGCAGGAGGTCTGCCGTCAGCTTTGTGAATTCTCTTTATGCCTCGCCACTCGAAACAGATCTTCGACGCAGGTGATTCGGATGTATTCCCGAATGTTCCTTAGCCAAGATTTCTTCTGTCTACCAACGCGTCTTTTCCTTTCTGTTTTTTCCTTATTAAGCAGTTTTTTTATTCTCTACGGGTAAGCGCTTGGCTTTCATTTCACATGATGGTAAGTGATGATAAGGCCGAAGGTGGAAGCGCGCTTCACCCAGAATCCTCAATCACTAAGGTTGAGGATTCCTTTGAGCTGGTATCTACTATGTCTTAAAATATGACCCAGATATAAAACTTTTATTTTTTATCTTTTCTTATATTAAATGAGTGAGTATAAGAACGCTATGAGTCACTATTTGGTGAAAAGTGGACTATGGTAGAGGACTGCTTTTGCTGTCCTCATTGCCTAGTCTCTGACTAACCCTTCGGGGATAATGGTCGTGATTATATGTATGTATGTATATAATTAACTCACCGATGATGCCAGCCCCTACCACGAGGATCTTCTGACCAACTGACAGTGGAGAAGCGCGGTCGAATCCGTGAGACACGCAAGAGTAAGGCTCACACAAGCCCCCTGTGAAACAAACAAATTAAATAAATTAATATCTAAATAAGATACGAACGTACATAGATCAGCAGATTTACTCTTGAAACCGATCCTGATAGAGATTGGTATTGTGAAGTTTCTTTTTATTGGATTCTTATTGCGCGAATTAAATTAGCGCTGGTGTCGTAACACTCGTAACCTAAGAGTAAGAAACTTCACAGTACTAATCTCGATCGATCGGTGTCCATGGGCGGCGGTGATTACTTCAGATGACCCGGCTGCTCGTTTGCCAACGCATCTGCGAGTCCTCTGGCTTTGCGGGTGTCCATGGGCGGCGGTGGTTACTTCCCATCAGGTGACCCGCCTGCTCGTTTGCTAACGCATCTGCGCCTCCTCTGGTTTTGCGGGTATCCATGGGCGGCGGTGATGACTTCCCATCAGGTGACCCGCCTGCTCGTTTGCCAACGCATCTGCGACTCCTCTGGTTTTGCGGGTGTCCATGGGCGGCGGTGATGACTTCCCATCAGGTGACCCGCCTGCTCGTTTGTCTCCGTTTTACATAAAAAACAGTTACAAACAAGGTGCAGCAGTTCACTTCTGCTGTCCTCATTGCCTAGTCTCCGACTAACACTTTGATGATATATAGTCGGGAGTGTATGTGTCATACAATTAGCTGACCTATCCCCCTCGGCAGCTTGCGGCAGCAGCGGTTTTTTTATTTTATTATTGAAAAAAGAAATTCTTAACGTTGTATATTGAATATAGAGAATAGGTAATAATAATTTTATTTACTTAAGGGTGGATTCGACCAAACTGGAATAAGGTCTTATACCTAGATTAAACGCCGAATTTGTATAGACTAATCTCGGAGTAAGTCTTATTCCAGTTTGGTCGAATTCACTCTAAGAGGGTTTAAGCATTTCTGTTTCCCATACAAACTTCCAAGTCGAAATTTTTAAAAACCAATAAGCCAATTTTGATAAAACTTTGCATGCTAAAGTAAAACACATCGATCTAAATAGTTTAATGAAAACATTTTTTAAAAAACGTTTATTTATCTGTGTTATTGCGATTTTGAACTTTCTATTCTACTTTACTACTTGTGGACTTTAGTTCACAATAACTCAACCAAATAAATATTTTTAAAAATGTTACCAACAAACTATTTAGATCTCTGTGTTTTACTTTAGCATGCAAAGTTTTATCAAAATTGGCATATTGGTTTTAAAAATTTCGACTTGGAAGTTTGTATGGGAAACCGAAATGCGTAAACCTCTTAATACAATCTTAATTACCTACACAAGGAAAACCCTGTACCGTAGTAAGCATTAAACCATCCTTAGTTTTTAAATTAATAAAATAAAATTTAATTTGTAAAAAAATAATAAAATTAAATGAAACCGCATTAAATCCATTGCGTAGTTTATTAGAAGAAAAAAGCGGAGCCACAGGCACGAAGGCAGGTCAAAGTGAGAGGCGATTACACGATCGAGCTTCAGATAAATCAACATACTGGCCCGCCGTTGCTCACCTTGTTCAGTAGTGATCCCGTCCGGCAGTGGGAACACCTGGAGGTGCGGCACTTTGCAGTATTGCGCCCAGCCGCCGTCCACGAATATGCCGACCGTGGTGGTGACTGCCGCAGTCTTGCAGTACTGGTAGTTGCCGTTGCGGCAGAAGTCGCAGAGGCCGCAAGCCCTGGGCAGGTTGAGGACTCATTAAAAATTGGCCACATACATAATATATTTTACATCGATGGATTACACACATTTTTGGGGGTTAAAGTTACCTGCGTCCGTAGGTTTAACCTTGAGACCCTACACGTGACCCCTGGGTGGTGCTAAATTGCTATAAGTGACACTGACTGCTGAACGCTGCGTTGCAGCACGCATTGGGCCGGCTCGCCCGGCGTACGAATATCCGGCGTGAATTAATGGCACTTGGTGCTGTTGTGTTTTGTCCGGTTCCTATTCCTTTCTTAACCCTATACCTACCTTTCCTAAAGGCCGTCATCGCGCCTGCGATTCCTCTGGTTTTGCGGGTGTCCATGGGCGGCGGTGATTACTCTAAATCAGGTGACCCACCTGCTCGTTTGCCTCCTTTTTTATATAAAAAAAATTGGTTGCCTGTAAAGTCGGTATACGGGCGAAAGTTTTACGTGACAACGACTTTGAGTGGTAAAATAATTTTAATGTGAATATTCATTCGTATAGTAGGAAGAAGGATGAAATAATAGTAACAATTTAAAACATTTATTTAAACAAAGAATTATATTTAAAACATAGTTGAGTGGGAGAGAGACGCAAGGCATTCGGCGGGCCTCTCTCTCGTTCGGTGACTCATCGTAACGTTACCGAGCGTTACACTTTTTCATAAGTGACTCCCAGCCGCAACCTAATTTAAGACGTTGTCACGTCAAAACACACCCATTAACGTATCTGTAAACTTGTTCGCCTATTTCCCATTGACCAGAATGTGTGTCACTGGAGCTCTGTATACCCCTCTGGGAACGGGCATGATGTGTAAATGTAATAGTATGTATCCATACATAGGTACTTACACATACATACATAGGTACTACAAAGTAAAAATAAAAAACTTTAGATGAACAATTACATCAGTCGATTGGCACATCTCTAATGTCACCGTACCGCACTAGTTGCCGAAGTTGGGCTACCGCGCTCTAAGGTTGTAAAATACTTGATTGTAGTTATATTGAATGATTATTGTGCAATTCTTCACATTATTCTTAGATAGATTGAAGACTGTAATCCCCAAAGGGTTAGTCAGATTAGTATCTGTCTAACCCTAGTGGTAATGAGGACCGCAAAAGCAGTCCTCTACTATAGTCCACTTTTCAACAAATGGCCAAACGCAAACGCCAAAGCCAAAAGCAAACGCCGCTTTATGCTGTTGGATGTAGGTGCAGTCTTTAGTCCGTTAGTCGCCTTTTACGCCACCCTAGGGAAGAGAGGGTGGTAGTGTTCTTTCACCGCTACGCGACAAGTTCTAAAAATAAAACAAATAAATGACAGAGTACCTGTTAGGGTCAACGACGACCTTCTGCCCCTTCTTAAAGATGGCCGCCTTGCCAACTTCGTGGACGACACCGCTAAACTCATGACCAAGAGGTAGAGGGCGCGCTTTGGATGCTGGGTACTCGCCCTGGGGACATAAACATTACATACATACATATAAGGTGACTGCTAGAAACCGCAAGAAACTTCAAGGGCTGGTCAGGTCAAGTGTTTTAAATGTGACAAAAAAGGATTTCTTGTTTTTTTTTACATTTTTAATAAAATAATTCATTTTGTGAATTTTAATTGGATAGTCTTTGAGTATCTAATTTATTTTAACATAAGAAAAATAAAATGAAAACAATTAAAAATAACGATTAATTACAACGCGAGGGCAACGGCCGGCCGGCCGACCTTCTGTTGACCCTTCAACGTAGGTACTTACCTACTTATCGCCTAGCTGACGCGGAAAAAACACGTTTTTTGTAATTTTTGTCTTGTTTAAAACACATGAGCTGACCAGCCCTTGAAGTTTCTTGCGGTTTCTAGCAGTCACCTTATATAATCACGACTATTATCCCCGAATGGTTAGTCAGAGACTAGGCAATAAAAACCGCAAAAGTAGTCCTCTGCCATAGTCCACTTTTCACCAAATATCGACTGGTAAAATCGCCGCTCTATGCTGTTGGAAGTATGTGCGGTCTATTTTAAGAGTTCTGGCGCAACTCAAAACTGGTCTGGCTCTGGCCCCCGCTGGGCTAGTTCAAGTCGTTTCCAAAACTAAAAAAAAAAAAAAAAAGGAAAACCCCCCATTTGAATCGATTGCGCTGGGTCCCAGAGCGATATCTTTAACCGTTTCCGAGATACAATTTTCGAGCGGCAGCTCTCAGTTCATTTACTAATGAATCGTTAATGACTCCTCGGTCTTAATCACCATTCCCGATGCACATCATTATCTAATGACGTACCGATGCCACTGTACTCTTGTTCAGTTGATTTGCTAATAAACCACTGTTAATGACACCCCACTGGTGGCAATAGACTTAGATAAAATGGTGGTACGAAGCTTGCCAAACGGATTTTTCTAGTCCTAGCACCAACCAAACCAAATACACACATGTGCAACCCCTGCTGGGAATCGAACCCGTGACCCGGAGTCTGAGACCGGGGTAGTCCTAACCACTTAACCACAGAGGTGGTTAGTGAGTTAATTGTAATCATTCAAGTCCTACCACCAACCATACTGAATACACACATGTGCAACCTCTGCTGGGAATCGAACCCGTGACCGTGAGTCTGAGACCGGGGTAGTCCTAACCACTTAACCACAGCGGCGGTTAGTGTGTTAATTGTAATAATGAACATTCGGTATGCATGAAATCTTCCCTTCATGGACCATCTCTCGTGAAATATTTTTGCTATAATAATACACCCATACTTACTAACTTTCTGATAAGAGTATATCTTAATAACTTTGTTCATTATAATTAGATAAACTCTATTTACTTATACTTTGAAACTAGTTTATCTGCTCGTTTAAATTAAATTAGCTACCGAACTTGTTTATTCGTGATAGAGAAACACACATTGTTCATTAAAATTAGACTTTGAAAGTAAAATTTTCCTAAACTAAAGTTAAAATAATCATTACATTAACTATCTTGTCTTGTTAAACAACATCGAATTAGATATCTTAAGTAGAGTAAGTTCAAATAGTCATCATTACTTACTAAAATTGATATATAACACACTGAGTTGTCTATTTTCGATACTCGTGGATAGGAAACTACTACAAGTGCTCCGTTCTGTATTCAACACCTGTACCATGAATGTAAGTAAAACGTTTTTATTTTTTATTTTCTGTGTGAATGTTCTGATTTGTTCTGACTTCTGTCTAACGTATATGATGTGCATAAAACTGATGTGATTCGCTTTCATTTTTTAATTACTGAGTGAATGTTCTGATTTTTTATGACTTCTGAGTAACGTATAAAATTGTACTGGTTGTTACAGATTGCTCGTTCTACATTCAATGAAGACGATGACGATGTGGTGTTCCAAGAAAACACGTATAAACATTATTATTACCCACAGTCGGACGACGATGAACTTCCATCGTTGCAGAAGAAAGAATCAATCGACGAATTCTTTGAACCACCAAAGAAGAAGCCGAGGACAATGAGATCTTCAACAGTTGGACGTTGTTCCGGGAGAGATTCGACATCTTACGTGTCAACCAACACCGACGACGGAGCAAGTGCAACACATCTCATTAAGATTGAGGTGTATGATTTGAAGAAGATTGAAAACATTGATCAATCGGACCATTGGAAGCATGCAGATGTTCGTGTGAAATATTACACAAAGTCTACCAATGACGATCATCATAAGAAAACTCGTCAGCTTATTTACAACATAACAAAGGGTATATCCAATTCTCCGAATTGTCGGAAATACTCTTACAGCAACAAAGATAAAAAGTAATACGCCTAAATCCATAGTACTTATTTGTGATTTTGTAGAACGAAGCACTTTCTTATGTCATACAATAAATCAGATATTGGTTTGTGAGTATAAAATAAATAAATTGTTAAATCATTTACTTGTTTTTATTTATTTCAAAGGTTTTAATGAAAATACCAAGTTAAATTTCAACATATTTAATAATAATTTCTCAAAAAAAATAAAATAGGTTACAGTTACATGTTATTGAATCAATAAAAAAGACTTAAATACATGTTTTATTAACACATCATTATTATGTATCTTTATTAAACATTTCAACAAAGTCACTAAGAGGCATACCTCTAAGCTTAAGATACAAATACACAACACGTTATTCACCATAAAGAATAAGCGAATACAATATAACTTAAATTATATAAAATAGTTTTTTAAAATTTTATTTATCATAATTTATAATGACCCCATGCTAATGTGTCAGTGGAATTTGGTATAATATATCTCTTGGTATCATTGTAAGACAAACAAATTTTATTTATCTTTTGAGTAAAAATGACATGTTTAATGGATCTAAAACGATACATTTCAGCAAGTTCTACATTTTTTTTAAACAAACAAGTTTTATAATTATGTAATTTCAATTGTCTAGTTACACATTTGTTTACACCTTTTGCTTTAGTTATTGTTTTATTCTCTACTTGCATAGCATACATTTTTGAGCGTAAACCGACAAATTCAGAAAAAACATGGCTATTGTGTTCATCTTTAAAATAACCTAATTTTTTCTTATTTAATAAAGGAAAACCATAAATATTACATATATCGGGTAGAATTTCTTTAAAAAAATCTGCACAAAAAATTTGTTAAACTAAGCTGTCAGTGTCCGTATACAACAATTTTAAATTTTCAAATTTACACTTCATGTATTTGTAATGGAAATCATACATTAAAGTTTTTGATAAATCTAATATACTAAAACCTAAAAATATGGGTTTATTGTAAAAAAGTTTAGTCTTTTGTAATTGGACTGCTACTAAACTCTCAGAGAAAACTGACAAACTATGAAATTCAGGTTTGGCAATCAGATCTGACGCACCTTTTCTTTTACCCCGATTTTCCCAGTGAGTCAATAGTTTAACGTTTACTCTTTTTTCAATATTTTCCATGGTCTTTCCAAAAATTGAATTATTCATTAACTTATAAAAATCTTTTTCAAAATCAGATTTTGCTAACGTACGCAATTGCGTGTTTAAATCTATATATTTTTTTAACCAGGCACTTTTTTTATATTTCAGAACTCTATGAACTTTCGTAAGTTTTAAACCCAACTCTAAGCTTTGTAAGAGATTTCTATAATGTAAAATATATTTTTCCTTATTATTTAAATTTGGGACCAGCTTTCGTTCCTTAGAACCACCAATACAAATATTTTTAGGACATAATGGTAAATCGGAATGATGATCATGAAGGCTATCAGGATATTCCAAATCTACTTCTAAAATGTAACCAAACTCTGAAGTGATAGGAACATTAAAATTAACATCAACACTCGCCCATTCAAATTGAGAAATAGGTAAATACTGAGACATAGCCCACCCATACAAATTATTAGCATCCAAATATGTTAGAAAAGAAATAGGATCATCTGCTTTATAATTATCCATATAAGGATTATTGGCTTTAGCGTAACGATTACTACATTGAGACACACCACCCCTGATACCAGCTTTTATAAAGGCTATTTTATCAAAATCTGTCAATAACTCGATTTCGACTTCGGTAAACTTTAACATAGCGTCCCAGCTTAAACCAGGAGCAGTGTAATAATGAGCAGGATCTAAATCATAGGTTTTTAAACAAACATTTCTAAAGTTTTCGAATATATCACTTAAAAGCAAAACATCTGTTTTTAAATAAAGATTAGAATAATCAGACATACTACAACATTTAAAATGAGACCACACTCTTTGAGCGTGAACGTAGTCTTCGTTAGAAATCGTTGACCCAGTAAGTGAATTAAAAAAGTCATAAATTTTTGGTAATGATGGTGATTTTAATGACCTGAAAGAACTCATATACTCATATGGATATACACCTTTTCTTTTCAGCAATTCAAAGTCGTTTACATTCGGAAATTCATTTTTTAGTTCTATAAACTGATTATTATTAAGATTAGAAGCTAATGAATTTAAACTACTTGATAAAAATTTAAAAGAATCAATAAACCTTAAACTTACACGCTGACCGTTTACGTGAAGAATTTTAGAAAATGAAATATATTTGTCTTTATTTTGGGGGATTATTTGTACTTCACCATCAGCAAAATTTAATGCGTGTACAATAAAGTGAGCATCGTAGTTACTTAGATTATGTAATACTACTGGTACAAAGTCTATTTTATGAAACTTTTTACTACATATTTCATGTGAAACACCTATAAACGCTCCCGTCTGCCAGTTGTAGTCAATAAATTGTGTGAAGTCTTCGTTTCATGGACAATCTCTCGTGATATATTTTTGCTATTATAATACACCCATACTTACTAACTTTCTGATAAGAGTGTATCTTAATAACTTTGTTTATCTGCTCGTTAGCTACCGAACTTGTTTATTCGTGATTGAGAAACACATAATGATCTACCTAGTATAAAAACGACGAGCAGTGGTGCCTATGGTCTGTCATGTCAAATTCAACATAAATAGAAGATCGATCAAATATTAAAAGTTACTAGTTAGTAATCAATGCTCTGAGTCATAAACTTCTACTCGTCTAATTGCTTGAGAGTTAATAATAAATGGCTGGAACGAAATATGTCAGTGCTTTTTTTTCATCTTCAGTCGATAAAACTGATTTGAACTGCACTGAATATGATGAAGAGTTAAATGAAATCTGTGACATAGTAGAAACTACTGAAAGTAAAGAACGAAATATTTTTGACTCATATTTCGATGAATCATTAGTGAAACTCAGTGAAGAAATTGAAAAGACGTAAGTATTATTTTTAATATTTAAAAAAAAATTATGTTGTTGATTTTTTGTTAGTTCTAATATTTTTATTTATGTTTACAGTGTTAACACACAAATTGGGAGAGGATTAAAACGGCAAACTGAGAATAGCATTCAAAACAATGACAAAAGACGACGTATTAATGAACCATCAACATCTAGAGGAGCTGAAGATGATTCGACTGCAGATAATAGCGAGATGATGATGTGTTCAGTTTGCAATATTTCCGTTAAAAAAAGGTATTTATCCAATCACTATAAAAGTAAGAATCACAAAAATAATGTGTTTCGTTCCCATGATAATTTACCAAATGTAAGGTTAATTGAAACTGCTTTTGGCAAAAGAGTTCATACATACAGAATAACTTCTTTAGCGGACTCAAAAGATTTGGAAACGGTTGATACATTTTTTAATTCAATAATTGATGATTTAAGGACTTTGATTCTTGATGATATAGTACAATTAAAAACGTTTAAAGTAAACTTTATACTGTGTGCCAACTTCGTGCACCAAAATAAAAATGTACAAAACGTTTTTGACTTCCAAACTCATAACTATATTCTCAATGAATCCAAAGACATCAATATACTTTTTAATTCAATAAAAGAAGTATTAGCTATTAAAGTCAGTGAGTTTGAGAAAAAAGATAGTGGATGGAGTCTTACGGACCTAATTAGTTTAGATATGAATATTAATAAATTCAATCCACTGCGGGGATCATCTTTTATTGAATTACCTTATGATATTAGGACTAAAAAAGCAGTCATCAATGTTAAAAACGCAGATGTGCAGTGTTGTAAATGGGCTTTACTCTCAGCTTTGTATCCTGTATCAAAAAACCCCGATCGTGTAAACGAGTATTGGAAATTGGAAAACAAGTTAAATTTTAATGGGATTTCGTTTCCAGTAAAATTAACTGATATTTCCAGAGTTGAGCGCTTAAACAATATAAGCATTAACGTTTTTGGTTTAGAATATAACTCTGAGACTACAACTCATCATGTTATTGGCCCCCTGTACTTCACAAAGTCTCGCAAATCAACACATATAAATTTACTATACGTCATCAGTGGTAGTAACGGACATTATTGCTATATTAAAAATTTATCACGATTAGTGAGTAAGCAGATCACTAAACGAAATGACGCGGTTCACATTTGTGATGGTTGTCTGCTTTATTTTCCTACAAGCAATGCGGTAGATAACCACCAAAAACATGATTGTGCTCATATTAGTACAATATTACGAAGTCCAAGTATGTTTAGAAAAAACTGGTTCAATGAAAATGTTTCTAATGATAGGTTATATTTTGATAAATTTGAAAAGAAAAAGAGGGTTCCTTTTATTATTTACGCTGACTTCGAATCGTTTTTATAACCTATTGCCTCTTGTTCTGGTGATCCTAACAAATCATCAACCATTAATGTTCAGAGACATGCCGTGTACAGTTTCGGTTATTATATTAAGTGTTCATATGATAGTAATCTCTCTAAATATGTTAGTTATAGCGGAGAAAACTGTGCTCATGTATTTATGAATAAGCTCCAAGAAGATTTAAAAATTATATGTAGTAAATATAGTTTTCAAACTGCTCCTCTCCCTCTTACGAATGAAAATAAAAAATATATAGAAAAAACCAAAGTATGTTACATTTGTAAAAAAGATTTATATGAGCAATTTATTGACTACAACTGGCAGACGGGAGCGTTTATAGGTGTTTCACATGAAATATGTAGTAAAAAGTTTCATAAAATAGACTTTGTACCAGTAGTATTACATAATCTAAGTAATTACGATGCTCACTTTATTGTACACGCATTAAATTTTGCTGATGGTGAAGTACAAATAATCCCCCAAAATAAAGACAAATATATTTCATTTTCTAAAATTCTTCACGTAAACGGTCAGCGTGTAAGTTTAAGGTTTATTGATTCTTTTAAATTTTTATCAAGTAGTTTAAATTCATTAGCTTCTAATCTTAATAATAATCAGTTTATAGAACTAAAAAATGAATTTCCGAATGTAAACGACTTTGAATTGCTGAAAAGAAAAGGTGTATATCCATATGAGTATATGAGTTCTTTCAGGTCATTAAAATCACCATCATTACCAAAAATTTATGACTTTTTTAATTCACTTACTGGGTCAACGATTTCTAACGAAGACTACGTTCACGCTCAAAGAGTGTGGTCTCATTTTAAATGTTGTAGTATGTCTGATTATTCTAATCTTTATTTAAAAACAGATGTTTTGCTTTTAAGTGATATATTCG
Source organism: Scoparia ambigualis (assembly GCA_963921215.1). Lineage (NCBI taxonomy): Eukaryota > Metazoa > Arthropoda > Insecta > Lepidoptera > Crambidae > Scoparia > Scoparia ambigualis. Next base: position 29,212,320 of record OY992515.1, on the reverse strand, counting down.
AAAACTTTAGAAATGTTTGTTTAAAAACCTATGATTTAGATCCTGCTCATTATTACACTGCTCCTGGTTTAAGCTGGGACGCTATGTTAAAGTTTACCGAAGTCGAAATCGAGTTATTGACAGATTTTGATAAAATAGCCTTTATAAAAGCTGGTATCAGGGGTGGTGTGTCTCAATGTAGTAATCGTTACGCTAAAGCCAATAATCCTTATATGGATAATTATAAAGCAGATGATCCTATTTCTTTTCTAACATATTTGGATGCTAATAATTTGTATGGGTGGGCTATGTCTCAGTATTTACCTATTTCTCAATTTGAATGGGCGAGTGTTGATGTTAATTTTAATGTTCCTATCACTTCAGAGTTTGGTTACATTTTAGAAGTAGATTTGGAATATCCTGATAGCCTTCATGATCATCATTCCGATTTACCATTATGTCCTAAAAATATTTGTATTGGTGGTTCTAAGGAACGAAAGCTGGTCCCAAATTTAAATAATAAGGAAAAATATATTTTACATTATAGAAATCTCTTACAAAGCTTAGAGTTGGGTTTAAAACTTACGAAAGTTCATAGAGTTCTGAAATATAAAAAAAGTGCCTGGTTAAAAAAATATATAGATTTAAACACGCAATTGCGTACGTTAGCAAAATCTGATTTTGAAAAAGATTTTTATAAGTTAATGAATAATTCAATTTTTGGAAAGACCATGGAAAATATTGAAAAAAGAGTAAACGTTAAACTATTGACTCACTGGGAAAATCGGGGTAAAAGAAAAGGTGCGTCAGATCTGATTGCCAAACCTGAATTTCATAGTTTGTCAGTTTTCTCTGAGAGTTTAGTAGCAGTCCAATTACAAAAGACTAAACTTTTTTACAATAAACCCATATTTTTAGGTTTTAGTATATTAGATTTATCAAAAACTTTAATGTATGATTTCCATTACAAATACATGAAGTGTAAATTTGAAAATTTAAAATTGTTGTATACGGACACTGACAGCTTAGTTTAACAAATTTTTTGTGCAGATTTTTTTAAAGAAATTCTACCCGATATATGTAATATTTATGGTTTTCCTTTATTAAATAAGAAAAAATTAGGTTATTTTAAAGATGAACACAATAGCCATGTTTTTTCTGAATTTGTCGGTTTACGCTCAAAAATGTATGCTATGCAAGTAGAGAATAAAACAATAACTAAAGCAAAAGGTGTAAACAAATGTGTAACTAGACAATTGAAATTACATAATTATAAAACTTGTTTGTTTAAAAAAAATGTAGAACTTGCTGAAATGTATCGTTTTAGATCCATTAAACATGTCATTTTTACTCAAAAGATAAATAAAATTTGTTTGTCTTACAATGATACCAAGAGATATATTATACCAAATTCCACTGACACATTAGCATGGGGTCATTATAAATTACGATAAATAAAATTTTAAAAAACTATTTTATATAATTTAAGTTATATTGTATTCGCTTATTCTTTATGGTGAATAACGTGTTGTGTATTTGTATCTTAAGCTTAGAGGTATGCCTCTTAGTGACTTTGTTGAAATGTTTAATAAAGATACATAATAATGATGTGTTAATAAAACATGTATTTAAGTCTTTTTTATTGATTCAATAACATGTAACTGTAACCTATTTTATTTTTTTTGAGAAATTATTATTAAATATGTTGAAATTTAACTTGGTATTTTCATTAAAACCTTTGAAATAAATAAAAACAAGTAAATGATTTAACAATTTATTTATTTTATACTCACAAACCAATATCTGATTTATTGTATGACATAAGAAAGTGCTTCGTTCTACAAAATCACAAATAAGTACTATGGATTTAGGCGTATTACTTTTTATCTTTGTTGCTGTAAGAGTATTTCCGACAATTCGGAGAATTGGATATACCCTTTGTTATGTTGTAAATAAGCTGACGAGTTTTCTTATGATGATCGTCATTGGTAGACTTTGTGTAATATTTCACACGAACATCTGCATGCTTCCAATGGTCCGATTGATCAATGTTTTCAATCTTCTTCAAATCATACACCTCAATCTTAATGAGATGTGTTGCACTTGCTCCGTCGTCGGTGTTGGTTGACACGTAAGATGTCGAATCTCTCCCGGAACAACGTCCAACTGTTGAAGATCTCATTGTCCTCGGCTTCTTCTTTGGTGGTTCAAAGAATTCGTCGATTGATTCTTTCTTCTGCAACGATGGAAGTTCATCGTCGTCCGACTGTGGGTAATAATAATGTTTATACGTGTTTTCTTGGAACACCACATCGTCATCGTCTTCATTGAATGTAGAACGAGCAATCTGTAACAACCAGTACAATTTTATACGTTACTCAGAAGTCATAAAAAATCAGAACATTCACTCAGTAATTAAAAAATGAAAGCGAATCACATCAGTTTTATGCACATCATATACGTTAGACAGAAGTCAGAACAAATCAGAACATTCACACAGAAAATAAAAAATAAAAACGTTTTACTTACATTCATGGTACAGGTGTTGAATACAGAACGGAGCACTTGTAGTAGTTTCCTATCCACGAGTATCGAAAATAGACAACTCAGTGTGTTATATATCAATTTTAGTAAGTAATGATGACTATTTGAACTTACTCTACTTAAGATATCTAATTCGATGTTGTTTAACAAGACAAGATAGTTAATGTAATGATTATTTTAACGTTAGTTTAGGAAAATTTTACTTTCAAAGTCTAATTTTAATGAACAATGTGTGTTTCTCTATCACGAATAAACAAGTTCGGTAGCTAATTTAATTTAAACGAGCAGATAAACTAGTTTCAAAGTATAAGTAAATAGAGTTTATCTAATTATAATGAACAAAGTTATTAAGATATACTCTTATCAGAAAGTTAGTAAGTATGGGTGTATTATTATAGCAAAAATATTTCACGAGAGATGGTCCATGAAGGGAAGATTTCATGCATACCGAATGTCCATTATTACAATTAACACACTAACCGCCGCTGTGGTTAAGTGGTTAGGACTACCCCGGTCTCAGACTCACGGTCACGGGTTCGATTCCCAGCAGAGGTTGCACATGTGTGTATTCAGTATGGTTGGTGGTAGGACTTGAATGATTACAATTAACTCACTAACCACCTCTGTGGTTAAGTGGTTAGGACTACCCCGGTCTCAGACTCCGGGTCACGGGTTCGATTCCCAGCAGGGGTTGCACATGTGTGTATTTGGTTTGGTTGGTGCTAGGACTAGAAAAATCCGTTTGGCAAGCTTCGTACCACCATTTTATCTAAGTCTATTGCCACCAGTGGGGTGTCATTAACAGTGGTTTATTAGCAAATCAACTGAACAAGAGTACAGTGGCATCGGTACGTCATTAGATAATGATGTGCATCGGGAATGGTGATTAAGACCGAGGAGTCATTAACGATTCATTAGTAAATGAACTGAGAGCTGCCGCTCGAAAATTGTATCTCGGAAACGGTTAAAGATATCGCTCTGGGACCCAGCGCAATCGATTCAAATGGGGGGTTTTCCTTTTTTTTTTTTTTTTTAGTTTTGGAAACGACTTGAACTAGCCCAGCGGGGGCCAGAACCAGACCAGTTTTGAGTTGCGCCAGAACTCTCAAAACCCTACTACTAGTATTCTTTCACCGCTACGCGCATGGTTATAAACATTACCTTTGTCAGTAGGTACTGTAGAGTTTATACCATGTTAGGGCGCTGGCTGGTTTTACTTTGTAATAATTTATAAATAAAACGTAATTTGAAATGACAAGATGTCAAACCGGGAATTAAAGAGGAGATGGGTGGCTAGTAGGAGAACGTGGGTAGACTTGACCATGTTATTTTTATATTTTAATAATATAATTTAAATTGTAAAAAATATAAACGTATACAAGAATTAAGTCGTATCCTAAATAAAGGTTGTTGTTATTATAACAAACGCTCCCCAACCTTTACAAGTTCTACAGTACCGACGATCTACCCCCCTAGACAAGACAAGACTTTCCCCTTCTCCTTCCCACTCTCCCTCCCAGTATCATAAAATAATCTTTTCTCTCTCTCTCTATCTTACACAGTCTTCCCGTCGCTTTTACTCGCTCACTATCAATGACTCTCCCAATCCATCTTCTACTTACACACATATCATACTCTCTTTCCATCACTTTCCCCCCTTTTCCCCATTGTTGTTCTCCGTCACCTAACCCCCTTTTTCTGCCCGGCGTCACCTAACCCTATCTATGCCTCTCTCTCCCCCTATCCCTCTTCCTCCCTCTCACTCGACACCATCTCCTTTCCATTCTCTGCCCTCTCTCCCTCTCTACAATGACTTCTTTTTATCCCTTCCCCTCCACCTCTCTCTCTCCTTTCACTGCCTCCCCCTCACTCTCATTCACTTCTCTTCCTCACCTTTCGCTATCCCACTTGTCCTTTTGCCATCAACTCTCCCTCTCTTTTCCACTCTTTCTCACTTTCCCTCCCACCCTCCCACTCTTCCTCTCTTTCCCCTTCTCCTCCTCCTTTCTCCCTCTCCCTACTACCCTCTCCCCCCACTTACCTGTATGATATGCAGGTCAGTGCCGCATACCCCGGAGTACTCGACCTTCACTATGACATCTGTGTCCTCCACAATCTTGGGTATAGGCCACGCCTTTTGGTAGCTCAGCGACAAAGTTTTTCCGTCGAACACAACAGCCTCCATCTTGAATCTGGAAATCGAAACGGTACGTTTAATAATTGAAATAGAAATACACTTATTCTTTATATCATGTTTTGTTAAACTGAACAACGTACAGTCGAGGAAGTCCCCGGTCGTGAGCGACATTCGCTTGCACACTACCTATTTAATTATTTAGATGAATTTCCCAAGTGCTTTTTAAGGCGGCGCACTATGGGCTGAAAATCGAGCTTCATAGACATTTAAAACTTTGTTCTTTTATATTTTTATTTTTCTTGTGATAGGATTCTAATAACTTCGGCAGTCATGACTAAATATAAGAAAGTTCATTTCATAATGGAACTAAATTATAAAAAATATAAACCGAAAATTTTGTATGGCGCCGAAGTAAAAGATCCAAATTTCTCCAAAACCGCAGTCTTTTAACCGTTATATCCTCACAGATGGTAACTCTGCAATTCATTTGCTATTTTTTGGTGCATATTTTGTAACGGAAACAACTGCGGTTTTTTAATAAAAAAATACATATGTTTTATAAAAAATTGGTTGAATGTAAATTTGTACTTATATCCAAATCAATGGATTTTATAGACCTGATATTTGTATTTATATTGAAATAAACGCTGAGGAGCTCAATCGCGCAGCGGCTTGCGCGTTCGGCTTGCGATCTTGCCCGCTAAGCAACTTTCGCAATGCCGGGTGGCCTGATGGGTGACCAATTAAAAAAACATCAACAGTAGTTAAACCCCACTAACCCGCATTAGGCCAGCATGGTGGGTTATAGCCCAATATTCCCACGTGCTACTGTCCAAGTGGGAGGCCTGTGCACAGCAGTGGGCCTGTGCCAGCCTGTGCACGTTAATACGCTAATGATGATGATTGAAATAAATATGAACATGTGTGGCCTAACAAGGTTTCATTTTACACTGGAAGCAATGAATAAGTATAAAAAATGACAATATGAAATATTGCTAAGATCCATGTATAATATAAATATAATAGTATTTGAGTAGGTATATAAATGGACTTCTGAATCAGAATCGGAGTCTGACTCAGAGTCAGGAACTAAATAAGAAACATCGCAAAATTCAAAATCGTTCTCTTGAAGTTTCAACAAATAAAGGGTTTCGTTTAAAAGCTCTTGCTTTTTCTTTGTTCTCATCTTGGGTCTCGTTGCTGAAATAACCGGATCTGATGTAAGAAGTAGCATGTTGAGAATATCTTCATTCGATTTCTGTCTACTATTATTTTGTGAATGGTGTTCTCTTAACATACGATCCGCAATGGGAGGGAAGAAGCGCCTCTATATCGTCTTCCATCTGCGTTTTTTTATACAAAGCCTAGCAAATGACCCCACTCCATCAGCTGATGTTAAGTGGAAATGAAGTCCAGGCGCGAGGACAACTGGTGCAGCGTAAGAGACGTAGCATCAGTCACCCTCACTCTGCCGGCCCACAAAGTGCCTCTTCTTGCCTCGTTTGAAGGACCCTAACCCTATATCATAGGTAGGAGGGAATAAGTGTTTTGATGCTCAATAACAACAAACTTACTTTCTTTCATAAATATGAATTGCCCTGGGCGGCAATATGACGGTGAGCATGGCCTTGAATTCTCCCAAACTATGTATTCTTTACACATAATTGCATCCAAACCCATTAGTTTGGATGCAAGTACCTACAAATTTTCATTTTAACTACTTTTTTATAAAACATATGTATTTTTTATTTAAAAACCGAAGTTGTTTCCGTTGCAAAACATGCACCAATAAATAGCAAATAAATCGTAGAGTGACCATCTGTAAGGATATAACGGTTAAAAATGCGGTTTTAAAGATATTTGGATTTATTACTTCGGCTCCATACAAAAGTTTCGGTTTATATTTTTTATAATTTTGTTTCACTATGACATGAACTTTATATACTTTTATATAGTAAGGACTGCTGAAGTATTTAGAATCCTATCACAAGAAAAATAAAAATATAAAAAAACAAAGTTTTAAATGTCTATGAAGTTCGATTTTCAGCCTACAGTGCGGCGTAGCAGAAAATCGATGAGTAAAGTTTATCAAGCATAAGTACTGGCTTATTTTTTCTACGTAGTTGAAACTATTATCTATAAGATTTTAAAGCTTTCAAAGATATTAGGTATGTATTTTCGTGTTGAAATAAATTTTAAAGTCCCAAAATCTAATTACGGTGCATGTATTGTCCGAACTCCATTTGTCTACATAAATTGTTTTATTACAAGTTTCTAGTGCACTAAATTCAATAAAAAATTTAATGTTTTTGAAATATATTAAATGAGACTATTGATATGAATTATCAGGGGTAGTTAAGTAATTACTACGTATTTAGTATTTGGAACTACTTTTTTAATTGTCCTGTCCGAAAAGGCAACAACGGTGGTGCAATTTGATCACTCCTTTACATGTAACAATTTGATTTGGGAGATATCAAGCTATCCTTCTCCACCCCGTTCAGCTGTGTTCTCGCAAATGTAACGCAAGAATTTGTGATGGGCTGTGCTGTTTTCTCGCCAAACATGTAAGTATGTGCTGCGGTGGCGCAGGAATACAAATTCGTTCTATTCCGGTGGCATGTATAATAGGGAAACAAGGCTGTTTAAAAAATACATTTCTTAGAAAGTTAAAGTCAAGGTACAATGGCGGAGTCCGTCGCTTTACCAGTCTAAAGGTCAAAATCCCTTGCACACCGCGTCGTCTATTTGGTACCGTAATTGAACAGTGCCGCCGGAACTGATATGATTACTTAGTATTACAAATATTTACTATTTAACCGTTCTAACCGCTTCTGTGGTCTAGTGGCTAAGTCACCGGTTTCAGACCCAGAGGTCCCGGGCTCGATTCCCAGCGGGGGGTACATCTTTGCGTGCTCGGTTTGGTTGGTGGTAGGGCTACTAAGTCTGCCTGGCTAGCTACCACCATCTTCTTCATCTTCTTCATCAAGTCTGTCGCTATAACAACACACACTATGTTTATAGCATTGTTGTGTTCCGACAGTTTGAGATGAGATAGCCAGTTCCTCAGTGGTTGAAAATTCCGGGTGAAGCGCGCTTCCACCTTCGGCCTTATCGTCACTTACCATCAGGTGAGATGAAGGCCAAGCGCTTTCCCGTTGCTAAATAAAAAAAAATACAACCACGGTAAAATAATCACCCAGTATTCTGTCTTCATACAAACGCTCGAAAAGCGAGCATAGCAGAACATTTAGAAAAAAACGGCTAGCAGAGCGAGAAAGAAAAATATTATAAAAACCGATCCAATAATGTGTATGCTGTGAAGTGGCTGTGGGACACCTCTTTGCCTCTGACTAGACTCACAAAATGGGAACCCAATGATACCCTTGATAGGATCATGGAAACGAGGTGTAACAAGATTTCCTCTGAGTACATGTTCGAAAAGAAATTTAGTGTCCCAACTAGGGACCAATGGAAACAGAGGCCACCGTCTCCAAAGAAAGACAGCCTAATCTGGTACACCGACGGATCCAAAATGGAGTCGGGCACTGGAACAGATCTTCAAGCACAGTCAGAGTATGGAAAATTTATACTGTATAATATCAGGCAAAAACTTTCGGAATTCTCCTTTGCGCTAAAAAAGAACTTAGCATATTCATTCTGAGTGACAGCTATGCCGCGCTTAAGTCACTTATATCGCCTCGGATCGACTCTAGCATTGTACTTGAAACCACGCGACAGGAGCTTTAAACAAGCTAGGTGGACACAACTGGGTGAGATTGATCTGAATCCACCAGGGAAGGCTCAAAATTATGTTGCTCCTGAGCCCTTTGTAGCACTGTCCTAATGGAAAGAGCTTCCCGGCATGAGACACTGTTGAAAATCGTTCGTAGGCGAAGGCGCCCTAGGACGCAGTAAGATCGTATGAGGACGTGGTAAAAGGCAGGCCCGAATAGTCACCGGGGCCCTGACTGGGCACTATGCCACAAAACAAATGCTCCACAAAATGTTACTATTTCAACAGACAACCTGTGCAGAGCACGTGGAACGGAGAAAACGGAGTCCATGCACAACACCTATTGTGTGACTGTGACTTTCTTGCTAGGAAAAAAGCATATCTCCTGAGATCGGCCTACCCGAAACCAGAAGATTTAAGGCTCTCGCCCTCAAAGACATTTTCAAGCTTAAGGCAGTCATTTTCACTGAGGAGGCAGAGTGATAGAACGAGGTTGTACTAAAAATCCCAATGGTTCGATGTGCTGCTGCGAGAGAGAAAGAGAGGAGGAGTGACCTCTGCAGGACCCACTAAGATAAGATAAGATCCAATCTTCACAAGATTAGTAATTCATTAAAGAAAAATAATTTGATTAATGAAAGCATTACCAGCGTGTATGAAGAGATAAATGAATGTGGATGAAGCGAAAGAAGTCGGTAAGGATCCACAGCAAGTGGAAGGAGGTTGTCTCTGCCTACCCCTATGGGAAAGAGGCATGATATACGAGTATGTATGTATATAAAACACTACCATGTGTATATTATTATGTGTTACATGTTTTCTTTTTATAAATTTTGGTGGTTTCCGGTGGCTATAATAAATTTCGGTGGGTTGCTCTGGAAAATTTCAATTACCCTACTATATGGCTTGTTTTTCATCAAAGTATCAAATTAGCACGAAAAAAAACGTGAAAAGTGGATATAAAATTCGCCACCGTAATTAGGCAAAACTTGAGTGTGTTGAAATTTACCCATTTCACACCAACAGAACAGACATTATACATTGTTAATTAAAGTAGCAATAAAATAGCAGAAATCTGCTCCAATTACAGGTGCGTACTACATTGACAAATTATAAAAATTAAAATTAACTATCTACGCGCACGCTACTGTAGTACGCCCGGTCGAGGGTTTCCAGAGTGCGACAGGGAGACGTCATTTCACCCAAACTGTTTACAGCTGCATTGGAAGACATTATCAAAACGCTGAATTGGGAAAATTGCGGCATTAACATCAATGGCGTTCACCTGTCTCACTTAAGGTATGCCGATGATTTGGTTTTATTTGCGGAAAATCTCGAAGATCTCCAAGACATGTTACAACATCTTTATGATGCTTCTTCAAAAGTTGGCCTTAAGATGAATATGTTCAAGACAAAGGTTATGGCGGATGTCTCTGGCATCACCAATCCAATTGTATAAATTGGATCTGAGAGGTTAGAGATAGTCGACCGATACGTTTATCTTGGAAATGTTCTATTCTTTGGCAAGGAGCATCAAAACAAGGAGATCGCGAGAAGAATACAACTGGGATGGGCCGCGTTCGGCAAATTGGACGACATTCTTAAGTCCGCTGAAATACCAGTGTCTGAAGACCCGCCTATATAACCAGTGTGTTCTGCCTACCATGACTTACGGTGCCGAGACGTGGACGCTCACACAGGAGGCTGTGTACAGGATGAGAGTTGCACAGAGAGCCATGGAGCGTGCCATGCTCGGCATCAAACTTATGGACCGTGTTCCCAACATCGAGATTCGAAGTCGAACAAAAGTCAAAGATGTTGGGAATCGTATAATGGAACTAAAATGGAGCTGGGCAGGACAGCTGGCAAGGCAAGGTGATGACAGGTAGAGTAAGGCGCTAACTGAATGGCGTCCAAGAACTGGACACAGAAACGTCGGTCGTCCTGCGCCAAGATGGGCAGACGATGTGGCGAACATCGCGGGCAAGACCTGGATGAGATTGGCTTGGGACCGTCAACAGTGGCACATACGAAGAGAGGCCTATACCCAGCAGTGGGTGAAGTCAGGCTGTGGATGATGATGTGCGCATAAACAAAAATAAAACTTGCAGATCTTGAGCAGTTCTGAGAAACACTCAATGTTTTTAGCACTTAGACGTTTAGCAAAAAGGAGGACTTACAGTAGGTAAGGGAGGACAAAACATGGAAAAGGAGACTTTTGTAAAATGACAATGTTGACCGCAAAAGCAGTTTACTGCCATAGTTTCACCAAAATAACAAATGTACTTGTGATCAGCGTGATAGGTGATAAACCCATCACCGATCTGTGTCGTATAGAATCAAAATCCGCCAGATCCACTTTTAAAAAAAAAAAGGTTTTGAACTCTATGGAATCAACATATTGAATACTATGTTCTCATACTACAAATGTCTTTCAAACCATGCTATATTCCAAGTAATTTACGTTCATTTTTTGCATTTTATTTCAAAACCCGCCAGATTGATTAACCAGACCGAAACAAAATCCGCTACTACGTACCGGTACACCGGGACATGTCCCGGTTTGAAGCGTTGTGCCCCGGTGGCCCGGACAGCTAGTAATTTGTCTCGGCATGCATATACAGTTCGTAAGGCTGCGTATTAGATGATTCAATGTATGAAGAGTTTATGTATTTCAAATCGTTTCTTGGAAGTGAAATGACCGATAAGTGGAAAGCTAAAGATATGCTAGAAAAATGGAAATAAATACTATTTTGATAAAACTGAAGAACAGAAAAGAAAAGCTTTATTTATTCTTAAAATGTGTCAAATGTTTTACCATTGAAAATGGGTAATCATAATCAGATGCAAATCGCCGGAGACGTATTTTTGGCCATAGCTCCGAGGATTTTGGGAGGATCGAGATGAAAATAGTACCAAGAGTTGAAGAATTGACTAAGACACGTGTGACGTGTGAGTGTTTAAATTTTAAAAATCGGCTAGTAACTTTTTTTTAATTTTGAAAAATGTAAAAAAACAGTAATGAAACATAAAACAAATAAAGTTAACAAGTATGGTTAGAATTGAACTGAATGGGTAAATGTAGAAAGATTTATAATAACAGGCTGTAAGTATAAATTACTGTAATTTTTAATTATAAAATCTTGAAACAATAACAGCTTCTCTTATTTTAATATAATCATCATAGAAAAAGGATTTTTTAATCAATTGCTATCATCGTCAGATTGGTCATTATTGTCCGTGCAATCTACTTACATAAAGGAAACTACTTCTAGATTCCCTTGCATCCTCTGATTCTTCGTCAGTGTCAGAGTCAGATTGAACTGGACATTCTGTTTAAATTTTTTCTTCACTGTCGCTGTCTAAACTATCATTACATGATATTTATTAAATATATCCCAATTATATTTCACGTGGTATGTAATTTTTGCAGCCTTTTTTTTGTCACGCGATTCCTTTTTTGTTGTGAATATTCGCATATGTGTAAGACAGATAATAAAATTGAGGTCACAATGCTTTGGACACAAAATACCTACTGTGCATATGTCAATATTTCAGTTAACAAAAATCAAACTAGGCTGTAGAAACAGGCTTAAATATATTTAACCGCCATTTTGAGTAAATATCCGATAAAAATGGATAAATACGGGTATTTATCCATTTATGATAAATATCTCAGTATTTACTTTTCGAGTATTTATCCACACTGCCCATCACTACCACCATATCATTAATGTGAGATCCATGTGTTGTTATCAAAATCCGTCAGATTCATATTTGTTATCAATACCCGCTACATCAATATCTTTTGGTAATTGTTAATTAATTTCCTTTACAATTTGCAATTGTGTCGTATTAAATCGTTCAAAATTCTTGTAGCTTAGTATTTTTACCTTGATTTGAAAAATAAACAAAGATTAAGGATTTAAGTCAATCAGCGCATTGTTATACCTCTATCAATTTATAAAGTCTGATATTTTTATTAGTAGGTAAGTAATTATAAGTCGAGTAACTGAACAAAATTTCTATTTAAATAATAATAAATATTACTTACTAATACTACTTATTCACAGCTTTATATTTATTATTTTGAAATAACTTCTTTGATTACAGAATTACATATGTACTTACCTACTTCCAGGGATTTAGCAAAACGCTGATTGGCTTAATCCCATATAATTTTATATTAGTTTTATTGTATTTTTATTGGTTGTATGGTACTTTATTTTACCCTTATGGGAAACATTCGTAATTTTATGTATGGGAGTATACACGTATGGGATTAGGATCAGCGCTTTGCTACATCACTAGATAATACTTATTTATACTGTGGTAAGAGATTTAAAAATATATAATGATTTTGTTACTTAAGTGTTGGATTTTTTACAGTCTACACGATAACAACTAAAGTTGCAAGTTTACAATCATTGAGGTATTATAGACTAGAGGCTACATCGCAAAGCAAGTTTTTGCGCACTAAGTTGCAGCCCATGGGCTGCAAACGCCTCAGTGATTGCGCGTGATCCAAGCGATTGTGGACCTTGCCGCTGCAAACCATTGCGCAGCAAATTGCTTCGGGGTTCACGGTGTCGTCTTTAGTCTATTTATTAAACATAATAGCTCAATATTTACAATAGACCAATATAATTTAAAGCCAACTTTATTTTTATAATGCTGCCAGAGTGGCGGTGGCGAGTTTACAAATGTTTTTTAACTTTTATCGATTACGAATTCACTGTTATGGCGAGTTTACAATAGCCCAAATTTTTACATAATTATTATTAAATTATTGATTCTCACCAGTCGCAGGTCCGTTTATCACCGCAGCAGAGTATCAACTAACTAAGACAGATAACCAGTCAGTGAGGTCGTGTTGTTGTATTTAGATTATGGCACGCTACTGTGACCATGGCGAGCGAAAATACGAGACAAGAACAAATTTTTATTAATAGGTAATTAGGTACTTTTGATGGACGATTTCGACCTATAGAAAAGTGCGTAGGGAGTCTTTGTGCCTAGCAGTGGGAAAAATATTATTATTTCACTTGTACGCCATGTTTATTGTTATAGAAGTCGGGAGTTCAAGTACCACTGAGAAAGTTGTCTTCATTCAAATGCTGTTTTTCTAATTTTCGGTGACTAAAGTCACCGTAGACGTATCGAATTACTATTTTTAGGTGACTAAAGTCACCGTCGATGTTGAATGGTTAAGTAATCATAATAATTATGAATAGTATAGAGATGGGTGTGTAATGTTATATTAATAATGAGCATCACCATACATCACCTACAGATATATCATAAACTTTTATCCGTAAATATAAAATGTATCAGTCACCCTATGTAGATAAATAATAATGAAATCTAAATTAATAACGATTATGATAGTTTCTTATCATACCAAGTCAAAGCTGTTATTATGTTGTTTTCTGCAATATATGAAACTTTATACGTAGCGTAGAGGTGAAAGAATACTACCAACCACTCTCTTCTTGGGTGTCGTAAGAGGCGAATAACAGACTAAAGACTGCACATACATCCAACAGCTTAGAGCGGCGATGGCCTCACCATTTTTGCTTGTTTGCAGGATTGTTGCTTTTACATAATTTTGTTAATCCATAAACTTATCATACATTCCTTTAATTTTCCAGAAACGCTATTAGCCGATTATCAAACTACTTTTTTTCTTTTGGAAGATGTTTTACTTACAAAAAATTTCATATCTAGAAGTATTTAAATTCTAAGTAACTTTTTCTCTGAAATATCATAGTTACCTACCCAGATTTTCGTTATTTTTTTGTTTTTCATATATTCATATTATTAGGTAAATAAACAAAAATGTCTTAGAAAGTTAATACTTTGTGTTTGCGGCTTAGAGCATTCAATGTATGCTCTAAGGTTTGCGGTAAGGTCGTGGTACAAAAGTCAGTGACAGGATCGAATCGCGGCAAAACCGACTCCACGTAGTCTTGTCTGCCCTACGCTAGAGTGTAACTTAAGCCCGCGTAGGCGCGGAGGGGCTAGGCGGCCTGCGAGCTGAGGAGCAGGTGGCTTTAACGCTCGCGGCCGCCCCATACGTAGCTAAGGCTGGCCGACAGAGCCGGCAGAGCCGGCCAGCCTTAGATGTTCGATGATATTACGGATTTCAATTATTATTATTTGATAACTGCAATATTCAACATTCAAAAACATTCATCAAAAACATTCAAAAAATTGCAATATTTAGGGCACAAAAGAGAAGTATAAGAGCTATAAAGGGTCTAAAATCTGATGATAGTTGTAAACCACTTTTTAAGCAGTTAAACATACTAACACTTCCATCTTTGTACATCTTTGAAGTAGCAGTATTTGTCCACCAGAACCGACATAATTTCCTTACTTTCGATGAACAGAATCCACAAAGAAGTCATAGACATGGACACAAAATATGTGCACCTAAACATAAAACTGCACTCTTTGCCAAAATCTTTTTTGGTATGGCCCCAAAACTATATAACAAACTTCCCAATGAATTTAAGAACTTGCCAATTAATCTTTTTAAAAAACATTTAAGGAAGCTATTAATTAATAAAGCATATTACTCGACTACTGAATTCCTGAATGACATAATAGTATTATCTTTGTAGTAAAATGATCTCAATTGTTATTGTTATTTGACTTATTTATTTCTGAATTTATTATGGCACAGTGTAGTTAAAAATGATTTAATTATTATTACTATTATTATATTATCATATCATGCATTCGAGCGTTCGTTACTAAATTGTAATTGTATTGTCAGTCGTATTTACGTTTATATTAAACTACTAATTGATTTTAGAATTTATAGTTTATCAATTTTGAATTTATTAATTATCAAGTAATGATTTTGGACATGAGTAATTTTTATTTTATTAATGTTGAACATTTATTAGTATTAATTTTATATTTGGACATGTGTAATTTATATTTTATCAATTATGAATTTGATTACTTTAATAATTTTATATAACTTTTAGATATTTGTATACATTGACGAAGGTGGAAGTGTAGTGAAACTAATTAATAAGTTTAACACCTATGACATTGTACCTAACCTGCATTTCACAAATAAATAATATTCTATTCTATTCTATTGAAATGTTGTATTTTTATATTATTGGAAATGTGTTTCTAGAAAATGAATCATCTAGCACTAATAGCTTCAGCCACACGTTGAGTGGGATTTTAAAACATAAAGATTTTGAAAAAAATAACAATCGAAAATCGGCATTTTATAACTTTGACAATAATTGTGTTTTCGGCTTAGATTAAAACAAAAAGGGAAGATACGGCATGCTCCTACTTGTAGTCATTCAAAATATAGTCCTACTCAACTACTTAAGCAAACACTCACACACGCACACCTATAAAGTGTACATCGAGCGAGCGAGACAAAGCGGTAAGTTTCAACGTCAGCGCGAGGGAGTCAGCGAGTAGCGCGTTGACGTCTCGGTCGCTTCGCAACAGACGAGTACGTACGACCGATTCCGACGACACTGCGGAGTAGCGTCTTTCTCTTTTTCACACAGTAGAATATGCGCAATAGTGCGATGTAGCCTGTTCGCTCGGCAAATTGTGACTGAAGTGAAATTGTGCCTTTAGGCCTAATTTTGGCGGCTCACTCACGAGACGCTAATGCCGTATCTTCCCTTTTTGTTTTAAACAAAAAATTACAAAACGTTTTCGGCCAAATAAAATTTGTACAGGAAAAAAATCGAATTTATGATAGGTAATCAAGTGCGAATCATCATCAGCGAAGCTGTTATTATGTGGTTTTTCTTCACTCTATTATGTAACAAACACTAGATTTCGCCCGGACTTTGGTTTTAATCTTTTTGTTATGTTTTTTTACGTAGCGGTGAAATAATACTACCACCCCCCTCTCTTTCCTTGGGTGTCTTAAAAGGCGACTAACAGACAATAGACTGCACATACATCCAACAGCATTGAGCGGCGATGGGCTCACCACCTGTCACGCTGAGCACATGGTGCAGTTTCTATTTGGTGAAAAGTGGATTATGGTAGAAGACCGCTTATGCTGTCCTCATTGCCTAGTCTCTGACTAACCCTTCGGGGATAATAGTCGTGATTATACAGGATTTTTTTATATGTGCACAATTTTTTTATATCATTCTGTAACGTTATATAGACATCATTTTCATTTATTGTTTTCTGAGGTTTAAGCGAGCACTACACATTGAAATGAAACACTTTTTACGGATTAACTCGCGTTTAATTTACTATTTACATAGTTTTTATATTATCCTGACGTTTCGAACCCTTTACAGGGTCCGTGGTCACAGGGAGACCTGTGATCCGTAAAAAGTGTTTCATTTCATCATTTTCATTTTTTTAAATTTACTTATTATTCACTATTTATTTAATTTGTCCGGCACAAAAAAAAATAACTCATGGATACCGGGCGAACGTAAGGTCACGTGTAACGTAAAGGTAACCTAACCTAGGTATCCTTCGGTATCGTAATGTGTCAGAGTTCAATTGCGCGGTCCCGGTCGATTAACCATGATTAACGGTATTTTTACCCGACTGCGCCAGAAGGAGGGTTATGTTTTTCGAGAGTAATTGTATAGTAGGTAAGGGGGAATTCTGATATAAAGGACATAATTTTTTTTTGGGCCTTTTCTGAAAGTGCCGGCCATCAAAAAATGGTACGTATTGTTAGAACTAGCCATTTAGAGAAATAGTTAATATGGCACAAAAGTGGTAGGATTGCTCCGAGCCAAGTTATACAAGTTCGAAGATTCATCATTTTCATACATTTATTGATTCCTAATTTTTTTTTGTATGAACGGAACAGATGATGAGCTTTTGCGCTGTAATGACAATTGCTTCAGATCTAATGATCTGAAGCAATTGTCATTGCTTCAGATCATTAGATCTAATCTTCGAACTAATGTTCTAGCAATATCTATCATTATTTTGTTTCCCAGTTCCAGCACTTTCAGAAATCAATAAATGTATGATAATGATGAATCACCGAACTTGTATAACTTGGCTCGGAGCAATCCTACAGCTTTTGTGACATATTAACTATTACTCCAAATGGCTAGTTCTAACAATACGTACTATTTTTTTTTTGCCGGCACTTTCAGATAAGGCCCAAAAATGTATGGAGCCTGAATGATCTCCTTTTGACGAGATTGTCATCTCAACTGGAGGACTTTATTTTTGATAACAATTCATAGTAGTTTTTATTTACTGTCTTTATTATTTTACTTTTGTATACTCAGTGAAAAGATCTGTATTAAACATATATTAGATTCTTAAATAATAAGTTACATTTTTTTTATTTTTAGTATTCAATTTTGTAATATTAACACATATTTTTTGACATAGGGGCTATTACGTTACATGTTGAGGTAATTTCGAAGCCTTTTAACTTTGGACTTTTATACACATTGATCTAAAGTTTACATGTATTTTTCGATCGAGATTACTTACCCCTAACAAAAAAAAATACATTTATTTTAATAGCATTGCCAATTTCGTTTCTTTACTGTCTTTTATTTCGAAATTATCCCAGGAAAAGATTGTGGTTCTCAACATTTCAGTTACCTTACTCATATTAGAAAATGAACTAACTCATTACACGCTTTTTTTTCACGCAATAACAAACAAGTTTCTACTAAAGGGAAATTCTGACTTTAACCTAATCTTCTAATTATAAAGACAAATATATTGACTAATTCGATGAATTTGATTGTGAAACGGAGCTGAGCAGAGCGGAGAGGACTGGGGAGACGAGGAAGGGAAAACTGCAGGATCATAAGCGCATTCTTATTCCAACTCGTACCTGCTGTAAAATTTAATTTAAAAAAACTTAATGCTAAATCACCTTTACTTTACTTAAAATTCTTAATGGGCATAGATAAGACTGAAGGTGAAGGGTGATAGAGTTAATAAATATTGAAAATAATAACGGAGAAAGTATACCGCGTTGTAGAACGCAAGCATCCAAATTACGCCAATTTCATATTGTGTCATCGATGCGGACAGACTGCTGCTGACGCTCTTGAAGATACGAGGAGTACCATTTTTGTACTCTAGATGAAACCCTTAGATGAGAAAGGATGGAAAATATTTTTTTTTTCCTCTCAGATTGATTACTTGGAATACATATAACCTACAAATATAACCTTTCGGAATAATAACCCTAATGGGGTTTTTCTGAAAAAAAAACGCAACTAAGACGTTGTGTTCCTCCCACATATTTGCAAAAAAACAATTATCTTTCGTAAAAACAAACACTTATTCAAATAACTTAACATACATCCGAGAAAACTGTGTTGGGGTAATTCCGAATTACCAGAAATGGCGCGAAAAACACTTGTCTGAGATAACTTGCCGCAACGAGCGTATATTAGATTGGGGAAAAAGTCTTTTCGCATAATATAGTATGTATGAACTTGTAATAAAATCTCTTTGGCTATACTATTTGCATATGGCTGGTTTTGGTATTATTAAATGTTTAAATTTTAAAGAAGATAATTCCAAATTCTAATTGGGAAAATGTCATAAAGTTACTACAGGCATAGTAACTTTATGGAAAATGTGTGATTTTCACTTGTTTTTCTTGCTGTCAAGATGAGTGAATCTAATGAAGAAATTCGACACATTTTAAAATTTAAATACAAAAAAGGTAAAAATGCAACGCAAGCCGCGAAAAAAATTTGCGATGTTTATGGACCTAGTGCAGTGTCTGTGAGAGTAACACTTTGGTTTAAGCGTTTTCAATCCGGAAATTTTGATATCAAAGATGCACATTGCTCTGGTCGCTCTATTACGGATAAAATGGATGCCATTTTTGATAAAGTGCAGCAAGATCGGCATATCAGTAGTTACGACGTAGCTGAAGAACTGGGAATTGACCACATAACAATTTTGGCGCATTTGAAAAAAACTGGGTACACAAAAAAGCTCGATATTTGGGTACCTTACGAGCTCACTGTAAGAAACCTAATGAACCGTGTACTCATTATTACGACGTAATGAAACCGAACCATTTTTGAAGAAGCTGATAACTGGTGATGAAAATTGGATCACGTACGACAAGAACGTGCGTAAAAGGTCGTGGTCAAAGGCCGGTTAGGCTTCACAGACTGTGGCGAAAACCGGGTTAACTCGCAACAAGGTGATGCTGTGTGTGTGGTGGGATTGGAAGGACATTATTCATTATGAGCTGTTACCACCAGGCAGGACCATCGATTCTGAATTTACTTAAAAAATGCGAAGAAACATTTTCCCCAACCTATTATTATTAACCGTTTCGTGTAGCGGTGAAAGAATACTACCACCCCCTCTCTTCTCTTGGGTGTCGTAAAAGGCGACTAACGGACTACAGACTGCACATATCTCCAACAACATAGAGCGGCGATGGGCTCACCGCCAGTCACGCTGAGCACATGTGCAGGCGATATTTGTGTGAAAAGTGGACTATGGCAGATAGGACTGCTTCATTTGCGGTCCTCATTACCTAGTCTCTGACTAACCTTTTTTTATATATAAGAAGGAGGCAAACGAGCAGGCGGGTCACCTGATGGAGAGCAACAGTGTTGCCACCTTGGTGGTTTTTTCACCAGAACTAGCGCTTTTTCAAGGCTACTAGTGGTATTTTTTTATTACATACTTAGCGTTTTTTTTTTTGTTTTTAGAGGTTTTTCAATATGGAATCTGGGAACACATTTTTGAGAGGGAAATCCCCTACCGTTCGGAATTTCATAACGTTCTACGCTTACTCTATGACCGGGGAATCCCTAGGCGTTGTCGCTAGTTTTCTTTTTATTTGTCATTTGATGTCCGGAATTTGGTTCGTGTTGTTGAAAGTCTTAAAGTCTGAGTTGTGTTTTGCAACAGTCTGTGAACTCTTTAAGCTGTACTTAAATAATATTCAGTAATGGAAGTTCCACTCAAGAAAAAACATAACACAAATGTAGGTATAGAAAAGAGTGGAAATCATTAAGTAGTAGTTTTATTTCACAATACTAAACATTTTGTTAAGTTATACCGAATATAATGTTTCTGTTTTGTAAATTATAAGTTACTAAAAACTCTTTATTGCACTCTGGTAAAAATACACAAAATTTTAAAAATGAGTGATCGCCGGATACAACATTTTTTTTTAGCATCTCATACATATTCGTTCGTTTTTAATTTAAATTAGAGTTTCTTTCATCGCAATAAATTTAGTGGATTTTGGTGGATTTTTTAAATCCAAATTTCTGAAATCTGGCGACATTTTACTTTTGACCTAGCGCCTTAGAAAAATTCAAGGTGGCAACACTGGAGAGCAATCACCGCTGCCCATGGACACCTGCAAAACCAGAGAAGTCGCCGATGTGTTGCCGACCTTTAAGAAAGGAATAGGGATAGGAATTGTGAGGAAGGGGGGGGGGGGGATAGGCCTTTCGCGGATAATGGTCGTGATTAATAATGTAAGTAGGTATGTATGTTATTATTACCGCAAAAATGGGGTGGGGCGGCTGCTCCTAGGAGCTAAGTTATCTAGGTTTAATCTAAATCAGTACACTTGTCTGGCCTTTTTATTATTAAATCATCTATAGCTGATTCAGCTGACTCAGTGTTTGAAGGTTCCATGTAAAGCGCTCTTCCACCTACTTACCATCAGTAACATAAAGTATTCTTTATTTATTTGTTATTTTATCATGTTTTAATCTCTGTGGTAGCGATCGACAAGAGTAAACATTCGCCAAGTTTCCGTAAACTTGTCTACCAATTTACTATTGACAAACGCTGACGAATAGAAATGGAGCGTTTGCCACTGATAACTTGTCTTTAGCGGCCAAATCCTGCCAGTCATCCGTGTAGACAGTTTTTTTAAAGTGAATTATTTGATAAACTATCAAATAATTTCGTTGTATAATGATGAAATAACATAATTATGTTCTTGATAATCGACGACTAGTTGGTTGTAAAGTGGTGTTAAAGTGATTTTCATTAAAATGATTTAATGTCTGTTTGATGGCTACATCATCCGATTGTGTTTATAATAATTAATGAAAGGAAGTGACTGGTCAGCTGAGCTTAACTATGCACACATTTAGCATTCGCTTAATGTGTTTCACTTATGTAGGTACATGCATACATATAATCACGACTATTATCCCCGAAGGGTTAGTCAGAGACTAGGCAATGAGGACCGCAGAAGCAGTCCTCTGCCATAGTCCACTTTTCACAAAATAGCGACTGCACGTGTGCTTAGCGTGACAGGTGGTGAGCCTTGCCGCTCTATGCAGTTGGATGTATGTGCAGTCCTTAGGCCGTTAGTCGCCGTTAACGACACCCAAGGGAAGAGAGGGGGGTGGTAGTATTCTTTCACAGTTAAATGTTAAATTGCAGGAACGATTTTTAAAGTTAATGCTTCATTAAATGTATTGCTGTCTTTTTTTGCGTCTAGCGTACAATAAACAGCAATATGTTTAATGGAGGATTAACTTTAAAAATCGTTATTGCAACTGACTGTCACATAATTATTGTAAAAAGGAATGAAACTAAAAGTATTCATTAAAGCACAAATTAAACTAATTGAACATTTTTTAATGTTTTGAGTTGTGTGGTGGCGGTTCATTAAAATATCCTACCCACCCAACCCATCATAGGTCATCAAATCCCAGCCCCAACAGCAACACATTGCCAGACCTAAAAATATTGTTAGCTCGTATTATGTAAACCTGGTTAAATAAAAAAATAATTGACGGTAGGCAAATAACTTCTAACTGAGACGACCAACACCTCAGTCGCCCTGTGACCACGGAACCTGTAAAGGGTTCGAAACGTCAGGATAATAGAAAAAACTATGTAAATAGTAAATTAAAAGCGAGTTAATCCGAAAAAAAGTGTTTCATTTTAATCTAATTCATTTAAAATTAAAATTATCATAGACCCGCAGGGTCACTTTCGACCCAAAGGATTTTCTTGTTAGGGTGTGTAATAGCTTCGTAATAGGGTTTAGATTGATTTAGACAGTAAATTAAGGGTGTCAAAATTATTATAAAATTTCTTTATTATTGAAATTTTGCATTCACAATGCTATATAGATAACGGATAAAATGTTTACTAGAAAAAAATCAACCAAAGCGTAACCAAACTACTAGGAAAAATTCAACGAGTCTTCTGGGGTCTCGGTAGCTCAGCGGTTAGAGCAGTGGACCGGCAATCCAAAGGTCGTGGGTTCGAATCCCACTCGAGCTTCCTGAGACTGGTTGATTTTTTTCTAGTAAACATTTTATCCTATTATAAAATTTATTTAAAATATAATTTAAATTGACCCGTCGTCGGGGCAATTTCGACCGATAGTATTTTTTGGTAATTTCGCCCAAATAAATTAAAATAAGGAATGTCAATGCTAACCACCAACTCAATATTTAAGAAAAATTGTTAGTAACCCCTAACTAAATAGTAGTAGTAGGTAAATTAAAATTTATATTTTAATTTATTGTTATTGAACTGAATTTATGGTGTTTTAGGATTGGTTTTGATCATATTCATCTTTGTTGTGTTCTTTTACAATATACTATGTAGCCGTGAAACATTTTAGGGTTTTATTTTACAACAAACCCTCTGAAGCTTGCGTTTGGGATTTTCTTCCTTTTCCCCAAGAGGGACAAAATCTCAAATGTAACAATTATACACTTAAAACATATTAACATACAATACAAAAAATAAACCCGGGCGAAAACGAAACATTAAAAAAAAACAGACAGCCCAACCCAACCAATACCTCGGTGGTGAAGTAGTCAACGCAGAAACGCGGATTGCGGTGGACATACCCACCTAACCCTCCTGATTTAGTCATATTTTTCAATGAAGTATCTTCGTGGATTAATCAGTCGCACCGTTCTGAAGTGCTGCGCGTGCAATCATTCGAACCCGGGACCACTGGGTATAAGACCGATAGTTTAGCCACTAGACCAGTAAGCTGCAATGTCAGCATCCCTTCGGTTCCCCTAAAATTTTTAGTTCTTATTTCATATGGCTGAACTATGTTGGCCTCAACTTTTAACGAACAATGATTGTCTAGCTTAACAGTTGTTTTCGCACTATTATAGTTTTGCCTAATTAAAACCCTGATTTTAAAATCCCATGATAAATGCACTAAAATGTATTGGCATAACTTTCTTTCAGCATTGCGAAGATTACGCTGTAGTGTTGAAAGCCTTAATTTAATTATAATTAAGTAAGTTCAAACTTTAATATGTTTTTTATTAGACAACAGGAATACTAGCTCCTATCCTGTAGATCACGTGATAGGTTAGAAAGAAGAATGGGCGTTTTTGTATGAAACCCGTCCCACCCCTTGTAAGTTCCCACATGGTAAGTTTCGAAATAAATTGTGTAAGTATTTTGTTGTAAGGACAGCAAATATGGACGAGCGAATGAATGAATGAAAAAAAAAAGAAAAAAAAAGGGGAAATGAAAAATGAGGGTGTAAGTATAGGCCTCATTTTTCATTTCATACTACTACAGATTCTATACGACTCATATAAATCAAAGCGGAATCTGCGAGGGAGGAGTTTAAATTCAAGAAAAATCTTGACTTCAATTTTTACTATTTATTATTTTAATTTTCTTCTTCTCCATAACTTTTTTCTCCAATACCTGACAGATTTGCTGTCATACAATAAAATGCTTCACTTTTCAAGTACTTTTATTTGACGCATAGATGTAAGTTTTACAAGGGGGGGGACGTTTTGCCCATTCTTCTTTATGACAATCGCGAAGCGCAGCTACATTACTCGTGTGGCGCAGCCACAATACAAATAATGTTTATTGTGGCGCAGCGTACCATAATATTGTGGCGCAGCGTGGCATGCTGCATGCTTGCTTGTTTTAACTTTGTGCGAATTACAATTTAGTAATTGTAAATAGTAGGGATTATGAATGGTTCCGCCTTATGTCGCATTTGGGAAGTTATAATATGGCGCATTTTATATAAACGGCGTTCAAACGTATACATCGCTGCGTTCCAAATGTCATTTGGGTTTCGTGGATTATAATATTACAAAATGACGAGGCAAATTAAAATTTGCCTTCGGGATTTTACAAACTAGCGAGCGTTTGCAAACAGACGAAGTCGTTTGTAAAATACCGAGTTATAAGTACAATCTGCTTGGTAACCAAACCCTGGTAAACGGCGAAATTATTGCAATTATTGCGAGATTTTGACTGTTTTTTGTAGTCAAAAGTGGTTTTAACCGTTTATGGAGTTTTGACGTTTCATCACGAAACTGCCGGTAAACCCGGTAAACCATAGAATAATGCATATTATTCTGAGCAGTAAACATATAGCACAGTAGGTAGTGTGTGAAGGTAGGATCACTGCGTACGTCAGGTGGACAGCAATCAAAATGTTTATACACGTGTAGTTAGTTACTGACCTTGGTGTTAACCTTGATCTAGATTATCGAAATGTGTCGCGTAGCGCTGAAACAATACTACCACCCCCTCTCTTCTCTTAAGTGTCGTAAAAGGCGACTACGGACTAAAGACTGTACATCCAACAGCTTAGAGCGGCGATTGGCTCACCACCTGTCACGCTGAGCACATGTGCTGTCGCTATTTGTAGAAAAGTGGACTATAGTAGAGGACTGCTGCTGCGGTCCTCATTGTTAGTCTCTAACTAACTGTTCGGGGATAATAGTCGTGATTATATGTTCCTAAATAGTATAATGTATAAACAAAACGCCATTTACCTTATTGCAATGTTTGATTACATTGAACTTGGTTTTTGTTATCGTTTTATTAGGTACTTTATAATAAGATAACTAACTAGGTATTTATCTTGCATAACTTTAAGTAGATACCTAGTAAAATATTCCACTTTGGTTGATAGTACCAATTCGCCATGATTTCAGGTATTTTGCAGTTAAATTAAATTACTTAATAAAACCGTAAAACGTAAAAAAGATATCTACAACAAAAATGACTTACTTATAAGTAAGTAGGTACCTAAGTTAAGTACTTCTTATGTAACCTACTTACTTACTTATTTCTTATGTTGTATTTTTATATTCTTGTCCTAAGTTGTATTTGTTAAAGTTAGGTCAGTCCATCCAATAAATGCTTGTAGTGTAGTGACAAAATTAAACATAAATGATAGACCATAATATCGTCGCCAGGTTGGCAATGGGCCGGGCCATTTTTTTTCTTTCTTTTTCTTTTCCTGGTGGCAAGTTATCATCGTGGATCACTACGGTCGTTTAGGATAATGAGCCTCCCGTGAAAATAAGTAAGTAGTAGGTGTAAGTACTACCTACAAGAAAGCATATTATTTTATTGAAACTAAAATAATACACTAACTAATAACGAAGTAACACTTAAATAATCACAATTGTCGTTGCACTGAAAGGATGTCATTTTGAGATGTATGTACCATTAGAGAAATGATCGTGTTTACCGACCATGGTGTGGTCCTGACAAATTCAGAAAATGTTGCCATTGCGATAAGTACCTAGTTACCACTAATAACGTAAACTTATTTACACTAATTAAAATAAATGGCTCAACTAATACAGTTTTTACTCAGGCCTGTGTCCTGCGACTTTAGGCGCAATAGAAATACTACAGTCCACCGCCCTAGTCCTAGTTTAACCAAATTACAACTGAACATGCGCTCAGCATGATAGGTAGGAGCCCTGAGACACTTTTCGCATCAAATCGTCCAAGGTCGAGACCTTGGACGATTTTTTTTTATTGGCAACGGGTAAGCACTTTGCCTTCATCTCACCTGATGAGTAAGTGACGATAAGGCCGAAGGTGGAAGCGCGCTTCACCCGGAATCCTCAATCACTGAGGAACTGGCTATCTTATCTCAAACTGCCGGAACACAACAATGCTATAAACATTGTTGTTATGACGACAGACTTAGATAAGATGGTGGTAGCTAGCAGGCAGACTAAACAGCCCTACCACCAACCAAACCGAGCACACAAAGATGTACCCCCCGCTGGGAATCGAACCCGGGACCTCTGGGTCTGAAACAGGTAGCTTAGCCACTAGACCACAGAGGCGGTTAAAAGTTGGCCACAGAGGCGGTAAAAACACGATGGGGAAAAGTCTCCACCAACTATACCGCATTGCGCTTGTACAATGCCAAACGTTCAGTTCTTGCAAAGGTCAGTTCGTAAGGCTCTTTTTTCCCTTGATATCTATAAGGCGAGTGGGCCTGATGCAGTTCCACCCATTGTACTTCGGACGTGTGCTCCTGAATTGGCACCAGTTCTAACGCGCCTTTTCCGGCTCTCTTACACCACTGGCATCGTCCCGAGCTCTTGAAAGACAGCCCTTGTCCACCCGATTCCAAAAAAAGGCGATCGCTCAGATCCGTCCAACTACAGGCCAATAGCTATTACCTCTTTACTCTCCAAAGTAATGGAGTCCATTATAAACCACCAGCTCTTAGGGTACCTAGAAGAGAACCAGCTACTAAGTGATCGCCAGTATGGTTTTCGGCGCGGTCGTTCGGCTGGTGATCTTTTAGTGTACCTTACTCACCGATGGGCGGAGGCAGTCGAGAGGAAAGGGGAGGCACTGGCAGTTAGCTTGGACGTAGCGAAAGCTTTTGACAGGGTATGGCACAGGGCTCTTCTCTCTTAACTTCCATCATACGGGCTTCCTGAGAAATTGTGTTCATGGGTTGCTTTCCTACTGGGCGTAGCATCAGAGTCGCAGTCGACGGTTCGTGCTCCGACATGAAGCCCGTGAATGCTGAAGTCCCGCAGGGGTGTGTGTTGTCCCCTACTCTGTTTCTTCTGAATATCAATGACATGCTGCATAACAACAGCATTCATTGCTATGCAGACGACAGTACCGGGGATACGCTGTACACCGGGCGAGCTAACATTTCTCTGGAAAGCGTCATCGAGAGCCGGAATAAACTTGTGACTGACACCGAGAACATGTTAAGTCATGTCTCGGATTGGGGCCGACATAACCTAGTCCACTTTAACCCCACCAAAACACAAGTTTGCGCATTTACCGCGAAAAAACATCCCTTCGTCGTACCTCTCAACTTAGAGGGAGCTCCCCTTGATACCAATCCGATTATTGGAATCCTTGGCGTCGATATTTCGAGTGACGTTCAGTTTCGTGGTCATTTGGAAGGTAAAGCTAAATTAGCTTCGAAAAAGCTGGGTGTGCTTAATAGAGCGGGTCAGTATTTCACGACCGGCCCACCGTTTACAACTGTATAAAGCACAGGTCAGGCCGCATATGGAATACTGCTCCCATCTCTGGGCTGGAGCACCCCAATACCAACACCTTCCATTTGACCGCATTCAACGCAGAGCTGCTCGAATTGTCGGCGACGTGGTTATTTCAGGTCGGCTCGATCCACTGGCTCTTCGGAGAGACGTTGCGTCTCTCTGTATATTGTACCGTATATATCATGGGGAGTGTTCTGAGGAATTGCTCGGCTTGATCCCTGCCGCTAATTTCCTTCACCGCACTACACGCAATCGACTGTCATTCCATCCACATCACCTTGATGGATGGCGGTCTACTACTGTGCGATTTTCAAGAAATTTGTTGCCTCGAACTACAGTGTTGTGGAACCAGCTCTCGGCGGCGGTATTTCCGGACCGTTACGACTTAGGGATCTTCAAGAAACGAGCCTATTCGTTCCTTAAAGGCCGGCAACGCGCCCGCGATTCCTCTGGTTTTGCGGGTGTCCATGGGCGGCGGTGATTACTTTCCATTAGGTGACCCGCTTGCTCGTTTGCCTCCTTCTGTTATAAAAAAAAAAGTCGTTCCATATTTTCGTTTACGGGAGGGTGTTAGAATGTCAAAAATTGGTTTCAAGCGTAAATGTAAATTATGGTATTTAGAAAAACAAAACGAAGCGGCTACGATAATGTTCAAATTATAATTGTAATAAAATGTAGTAGGGAAGATTTCATTATTTGAATTATTCCTTGTAGATACACTTTCCTCGTAGATACACTTTTGGAAAAAGTTCGCCTTTATTCCTTATAGATACACTTTTTTAAATCCAATGTAGCGTTTCCTAATAGATACACTTTTGGTTACAGTTGTGTAAACAACTGTACCCACTGTTAATTACACTTTTTGGGTACAGTTGTGTAAACAACAACAACTGTACCCAAAAAGTGTAATTAACAATTCACTGCCGGTCGTGCCGGCAACGCACATAATGGGCGATTTTCTGACAGCCCAAATTAAAAAGTAAAAATTAGTTCAAAAACACTCGATAGATGTCGTTTTATGAAAGCTGGGCTACTTATAAGCTATAATAAATTCTACACTTTTACTTGTCTACCAAAAGAATAAAAAAATAGAATTTACTTACCTATTTATATTCAGGACATCCAGAACCTATTTCTATTTTGGAATAGAATAAATATTACGCAGCCATACACGTGCTCTTCATGAACCCGCCTTTTACTAAGCGCCATACTAATCTATGCTAAGCGCCATCTATGAAGTCATTTACGAACCAATTTCTTTTTTTTTTTTGATCTCGGAAAATCGCCCATTATGCGTTGACGCTCATACTTTGTCCTTAGGGGTGGGGTGTGGTTGCATGATAGCGAATGCGTTAATAAAACATTATATTGATGATGATAAATTGTAAGCATATCACTATCAGTTTATTTTACGCCTTTTACGTAACTATGATATCTGACCTTTATAGTAAAGTCACTGCAGTAGTAATCCTCTTGAATGAAAATATTATTATTATGATGATATTCTAAGGGTCACAATTGCTGATTATTACTGATTCAGATATTAAAAAAAAGAAACTAATATCAAGAGTTTCGGATGGATCAAGCCCTGGGGCCCGTCTGCTAATTTACGAATGGCATAATTGAATCGCAATTGGATCGCATTGTAATTGTTTAACACATTTGGTATTCTCTTACTCATTTACGAATACCAAATGTGTCAAACAATTACAATGCGATACAATTACGATTCAATTATGCCATTCGTAAATTAGCAGACTTGGGCCCCTGGTTTATGTTGAACATCGCACATGAAAACGGCGTGACATAGATATTGATTTACGCATCAACTTATTTGTGCAAGATGTTATTGATGACAACATTGACATTGAGCAGTGCCTTAGATGTCTCTTATTAAGCTATCCTTATCTAATTAAATTTAATCAGATAAGGAGATAATTTTTATTTTCTTGTTTTCTAAATAAACAAACATTTTTTTTGTCTTGTTTGAATCGAATTTGTTTTAACGTTACATTATTTAAAAAACAATTGGTATTTTTTTTTTTAAATTCGAGTGACAAAACTTAACTTGTCATCCCTATCGCTTTTCTGCTTTGCTGTACAATAACAGAAAGTGGATCTATAAGGAATAAAGGCGAACTTTTTTCAAAAGTGTATCTACGAGGAAAGTGTACCTACGAGGAATAATTCATTATTTGAATTATTCCTTGTAGATACACGAGGAAAGTGTACCTACGAGGAATAATTCATTATTTGAATTATTGTAGATACACTTTCCTGGTAGATACACTTTTGGAAAAAGTTCGCCTTTATTCCTTATAGATACACTTTTTTAAATCCAATGTAGCGTTTCCTAATAGATACACTTTTGGGTACAGTTGTGTAAACAACTATACCCAAAAAGTGAAATTAACAATTCACTGCCGGTCGTGCCGGCAACGCACATAATTATGCGTTGACGCTCATACTTTGTCCTTAGTAGGGGGTGTGGTTGCATGATAGCGAATGCGTTAATAAAACATTATATTGATGATGATAAATTGTAAGCATATCACTATCAGTTTATTTTACGCCTTTTACGTAACTATGATATCTGACCTTTATAGTAAAGTCACTGAGATAATTTTTATTTTCTTGTTTTCTAAATAAACAAACATTTTTTTTGTCTTGTTTGAATCCAATTTGTTTTAACGTTACATTATTTAAAAAACAATTGGTGTTTTATTTTCTTTTTAAATTCGAGTGACAAAACTTAACTTGTCATCCCTATCGCTTTTCTGCTTTGCTGTAGAATATGAAAGTGGATCTATAAGGAATAAAGGCGAACTTTTTTCAAAAGTGTATCTACGAGGAAAGTGTACCTACGAAGAATAATTCCATTATTTCTACTAAAATTATTTTCATAAAACTTAACTGTAGTCACATTTTCTTAGAAAAATATAAAAAAAACACGCTAGGTTGTGGCAGAATATCAGCTACAGCTGTCGATTCAGCTGTTTGATGCTGAGCCACATTACCTTTTTGTTCCATATTGTTAGTTTTTAAGTTAGTAGAACAAATAAATTATTTTTATTATTATTATTATTTATTAGTCGCCTATTACGACGCCTAAGACCTTGTCCAGAAGAGGGCGAATTCGCCGCGAATCGATTAAATATTCGCGCGTGAAGTGCGCGATGCTTGTGGACGCAATGTATTGGCAGCCAGTACCTCGACAACGCGCGTATGAGTTCGCGCGAAACGATTCGCGGCGAATTCGCCCCTTCTGGACAAGGTCTAAGCCAAGAGAGGAATTTGTAGTAGGTACTTACTCTTTGGTCACAGCCTAATCTATCTATGTGCTATTGTTCAAGTAAGGAAAAGGAATGCCTGACTCCAGAAGTGGGATATTTTAGTTAGGCGGATGACTTTATATAGTTTACGATAGATACAGCAGTCCGCAAGTGTTGAAGAATAAAAAAGAACAGATGACAGAATAATAAAAAGACTATATTTTTTTACAAATTTTATTAAAACAAGAAAAAAACACTGCACATTACAAAGAGAAAGCGACAAAACAAAAATATTACGAGATTCATTAATACAAGACAATAATGCTACAAATACATACTTACTACATCAAAATGCGTTGATACGTTAGGTTCAGTCTGGATTACGAAAACAGTTAAAAATGCTACACATATCTTACAAACCTAAATTATACACTGTAACAGAATGGACGGTTTTACTACGCGAAGATTCTTTCTTTTTCCAAGAGTATATAATATGTAATATGTTTCTTTCTAAACACGTCAAAAAGTGAGCCTTCTTCACTTTAAAATAAGGTACAACTTGGCTTGGTTTATAATTTGACTTTGAGCTAATTTGACTTTAAATAACCAGAGGTTTGGCAGAACTTGATTAAACGTAAAAACAAAATATACACATATTTGGATATTACAAAATGAAAGTATTACTTATCTCTTAACTTGAAAATTACGATACCTACTAAAATCACGACATTCTTCTTATAAAATTACGTTTTTTTTATGCAAAATTTAGGCCATTTGCTGTTTTAATACTAGAAGATGTAAATAGTATAAATAAACTTAGTATATTAAATTATAATATATGTTTAGTATAAAATAGATGAGTGTGTATAAATGTCAAAATGACTAACCAATAAAGAATTTTAAAGACTTAAAAATGAGAAATCTGTCTTTCGACCTGTAATTAGTTTTAAAACATTAGAAGTCTTTTGATTCAAAATTATTTTAAAGCTAAGAGATATCATCATCATCAGCCTATAAACGTCCCACTGCTGGGCACAGGCCTCCCACGTGGAAAATAGCACGTGGGAAGTACTGAAGATTTCACACTTAATACAAAGATTAATTATAAAAGCTGTCACACAAGTATAATTCAGAAGTATTTTATAGTGGTTTAATAATAATATATCGTAAATTAAAAACACTGTAATGAGTTTAGCTGGCGTAAAACCAGACACAATAGAAGTTCAATTGTTAGTAACCTCTAAGTTTTGTGATAGACAAGGAGTTAAGAGGGTTTACGCATTCGGTTTCCCATACAAACTTCCAAGTCGAAATTTTTAAAAACCATTAAGCCAATTTTGTTGAAACCTCACAGGAATCTAAATAGTTTGTTGAAAACATTTTTATTAAATTATTTTATTATTTAATTTAACTGAGTTATCACGATTTTAAACTTTCTATGGTGGATATTAAATCGCAATAACTTAGCTAAATAAACGTTTTTAAAAAATTTTTCAACAAACTATTTAGATCCTTGTATTTAACTTTAGCATGCAAAGGTTTATTAAAATTGGCTTATTGGTTTTTAAAAATTTCGACTTGGAAGATTGTATGGGAAACTGAAATTCGTAAACCCTCTTAAGCTCTTTTAATCTTAAGCCTCTTTATTTCAAAACTTGAACTAAAGTTGAAACTAGTGTTAACCAGAGTATGTTTCATTAATTTCTGTCAATAAAGGCAGACTGAGACAACATCAATTTTAAACCAGGTTTCAATTTAATCGACTCTTCGTAACTGGGTTAGAGCCTGGCATTTGGTATGATAAGAATAGTCTAGACGTTGTCTTTAAAGCAATACTTTTT
Organism: Scoparia ambigualis; assembly: GCA_963921215.1. NCBI lineage: Eukaryota > Metazoa > Arthropoda > Insecta > Lepidoptera > Crambidae > Scoparia > Scoparia ambigualis. Next base: position 29,179,549 of record OY992515.1, on the reverse strand, counting down.
TAAAGCCGACATAAATACTGTCTCACTGCTGGGCAAAGGGATCCATCATTGGAATCAAGTCATCGCAATTATATATTTTGAAATTATTAATTTATTAACCATTCAATTTCATATTGATTAAATATTGGAATCTTTAAAAAATAACTATCTTTTTTAAATAATAAATACTTACAATAATTATCAGATTTTTTTTTAAAATTAAATAATTAATAAGTTTTATAGCAAATAATATTTTCTCAAGTATTGATTTGCAAATAACTTTATAATATTATAAGGTTTGCAGTTCACTTAATATTTTAATCGGCTTTCACACATTACAATCAAGTTAATGTTATTAAAAACAAAATAAACTTAAGTATATTACTAATGTCAGAACATACTTATAATATCTTATGGCTATAAGATGTATTTAAAAAAACCTTGATGTTAAAATGATATTTTTTAAAAGTAAGCATAACACATCCGCGAAAAGTAGATAAAGCTAATTAAAAAATCGCCAAAAACAAAAATACGTACCTATATAAAAAGTGTCGGTATAAAAATATAAATATCACAATAGATCAACCAGGGTAATTGTAACTAATGGTATTGCCATGTTGGAATGTCGAATTTCTGTTTTCTACCATTCACTTTTTGGTGTTCTAGGGTTGCCAACATCCAAATGATCGACACAAGTAGGCAAAAATATCTAAGCATTTAAGGACAAACACATATATTTTCTTGAGATATACATACTCTATGTTCTGATCAAATTCTATTCAGATTTGAATTTTTTATAAAAAATAAGACTTAAAACTTGCTTACCAATACCTTGCCTGGTGGAATAATACTGCACATAAACGTAAGCGATCAACGATCATCTAAATTCCAGAGAACCTAGACGAACGCTTGTGGAATAGATGTATAAATGATAAATAAATAATATTATGTCGATTCTATTGGATCAACATAATATAATTATGTCAACGATGCCATACTAAGTTCCTGCAGACAGGGCCGTACGAACATGAAATGCTTAGATATTTGTTGGTTGGTATGGTTACAAAATAACAGTACCCCAGAATTTTTTTAAAGCCATATTATTGAAATTTGGAATGTCTACAATCACCTGGTTTGACTATATGGAATTGTGTGTGCTCAAATACCTTATACCAAATACTAATAACTACACTTATATGGATATACAAATACACTAATTACTACAAAATTGGTATGTGTGATGTATTGTATCTAATTAAACATTCTCGTAATTTCTATTTGATTAAAAAACTAATCACGTATCCACACCGAAGATAAGCAACGTTGAGAAACATATATTGTACCACTGCAGGCCAGAGGCCTCCATCATTGGAATAAAATCACCGCTACAAATGATGGATATTGTCTTAATCACCACGCTTGACAAATGCGGGTTGGTTGGTGTTTTTTTACGTCTTTATACAGGATGTCCCAGAATTGGTTAATTAAATTGCTATGAGAGGTTGCTGGACTAATGTCGAATTCCTAAAAGCGCACATGGCCATAAAAAAATCGAAAAAGCGAAAAAAAATACAACTTTTATCAAGTTTCCCGTTCAAATGATTGCGTTTTGTGTTTATTTGCACTTTTCTCTTACCAATGTTAATTGTAAGTTATTGCTTCATCTGATAGTAAACAAAGTTTTTAAAATATGAACACTTTACATTTTTTTTCAATAATTTTTAAGCATAGCACATCAGTCTAGCTTCCTCCGATAGCAGTTTAATTTACCCATTCTGGGACACCTTGTATGTTACTACACATTACTTAATACCTATGGTGTGGATGCATCATAAAATATTGACATTAATTTTCCTAACATTTTGATTGTATGTATTTTAATCATTACATAGTTTTAAATTTACGTTCCCTTACAATCTAAAGTACATTTTCAGTCGAGTTCAGATCTTAATAACTTTTATTTTTAAGAAATTGTGCATTAATATAAATTGATTAGATGCATCAATTCAATTGCCAATTAAAAATCAAACAGAAAATAATAATAATAGATTCACGTAGTGATGCAAGAAGCTCAGTCGTATAAGGTCGGAATTTGACTGAATTTAATGTTCAGTTATAGTCTTTTGTCTTCAAGACTTGATGGTTAAAAGACTACTTATTTTTAAGAATAAGTCGAGTTTTTGTTTAAGGCCTTAAAAGACTTGAGCGTCTTGTATCACTACGTTCACGTTAGCAGTGTATGGGGATTGAACCACGACTACTTACTTTCAACCAGAGTACTTTGATCACATTTTAAAACTAGATACACAGTTAACGCTCTCGAAATGTCTGCACATAAGGAGTACCTAGCGAAATGTTTTGGTACTCATTACGTTTGGTAGCGTGCGAGCCAAGTGTCAACATGACGAAGCGCTCCATCCAAAATTGCTTTTGTTGCCAAAACACATATACGTCAGATGTAAATGTCAAAGCTAGTATTATTCCGCTACGATTTAGTATTGGATTGTGTGTCTAGTTTTTAAGTGATCGAAGCCAGAGTATCTAAAGAGACATTTAAGCTAACGCCACAGCTAATTAATGCGATTCGCTTATAAACTAGTTATAGCTAAAATTATGTTGTAGTTTAACATGAACAACTTTAATTGACCGATTTATAATGGAAAATTGGGAAAAGAATTGTGATTATATGTTTGTAGTTTGTACTTTAACAGTCTTCATTCATAAGTTTATTCGACCAAATCAAACTTATAAACTTACTAAATTGTAGAAATATTATTATTTTTATGGCAACATTGAGGTAATCGCTTTAAAAAATGGAAGTTTCTCAGGATAATTGATTCGAGTCGATGAAGTTGTTTCATTTTTCTACCAAACTGTTACCAGTGCCAATAAAATGGTAGGAAAGTGCATACGGTTGATATGGTTGACAAATGTGGCGTTTCGGATTTAGAATAGTACAACGGGTCTGGCCTCAAACCTGCGTAGTTAATGTCTGGTATTGAGGATTCTGAAACGAAAAGATTACGTTTAATAATAAAAGAAGTCTTTCAATTTATAAAAAAGGCTTCGTCAAAATAAAGGATGTTTTCTTTTTCATTATTCTATTTAACACAACATAGTTTCTACGATTAAAACCGTGAATTCAAGGCTGCATTTCAACGGAAATTAAGATAATAAATAATCTACTGTTGACAAACAGCAAAAAAACTCAATAAAACCAAAATACTTCAAGCATGTCTAAAAAAACTACCAAATTAGAAAAAAATAACAAAACACAAAACTTTAAAAAAAAACTGCATTTTGACAGGGCATTGCAAAACCATTGAATTTGGGATACAGAATTATTATGATTGAATAACCTCTGCATAAACACGTATTTTTATACTTGTGACGACTTCATAGTTCACCACAAAGTCATCAAGGTAGACGATTTAAAACTCAACTCTCGCCTGGTCACAACCAAAGTGGTGTATATAGTAGTTATTGTGATGAGTGTGCAACCAAAAGGCGGCTACAAAGGTACCCTTACCGTACGCCTACCTTCTAGTAGGGCATTACTCACAAAAGTATTTTACCACCTACCTTGTCGTCAAGGTAGACAATCTTAAACTGAACTCACCTGGTTACAACCAAAGTGGTGTAAATAGCGGCTAGGGCGATGAGCGTACTCCCAGAGGGCGCTATGCTAGCGGCGCCGCCATACCGCGCTTGCCCGCAAGCAGGCGGGCACACCGGAATGATGGTCTCTATACACATGGAGATACGCCGTGTCAACATCAACAAACAATGCGAGCATGCTTTGACATGCTATGGGCCAGGTATAGGTAGCTCTAAGTTAATTTTATTTATTTTCTTAATTTTGCTTTTCATTAATAACAATAATAATAAAATTTTAATTTATTTCTCTCATTTCAAACATAGACAAACAAACAGGTTGTAACAACTACAGATGATGGGAGACAGGAGTCCAAACTAGGTAAATTGCGTAACTATATTTTGAATGTTTGTACCTCCGATCATAGTGTATAGGTTCTCTCCATCCGACTGGTTGTCTGGCAGAGATTTAAGCGCTTTTAAGCGATAAGACCACCAAATTGTAACTTTGTGTTTTTCTCTTTTATGTCTTACGTAAATGTTAGTTATTATTATGTTACAATAAAAGTATTATCTAAAGGCATTGAAAAGAAACACTTTGCTGCTGATAAAACTCGCAATTAATGACTAAATTGTTTGATTATTTTAGTTATGTAAGGTTTTCAGTAATGTATTAATAAATTATTGCATTGAATTAAACATTTGGTAGACAAATTACAAGTTACTTACACGACATTAAAACGTAGTAAAAATTTGTTCAATCTTGTTGTAAACGAAAACCACGAAAAGCTTCTATTACTGGCCCATTAACATACAAATAAAAATAAAAAACAATAAACCAGAAAAATTCCAATACAGTTTAATAATGTATGAAGCATTTGCCAATTGCCATTCGCAAATAAAACTGTAAGCTAGTAAAAAAAATATGAAACACATGATCAGATGAACAGAAAACATTCAGTCGGCCCAGTGGCTAACTATTGACTTGCAAGCTAAGATTAGACGAATTACTGGCCAATGAAGTTTCGAATGTTTATTTAAGCACTCTTTAGCTCACTACTACCAGAGAGGTCTCAGCCTCTGGTCATATTACATGGAGTCAGCGCAAAAATAACTTAAAAGTAAATAAATTAGAGGCACAAAACACAAAAATGGAGGACAATATACAAATAAAAGGCAATTTTTAATTAAAAAAAAACGTCAAAGTACTAAAACTTGAGAACGGTTATGTTTGGGTTACGGTGTTTAATAGTCAAATCAGTCAAATCAGGATGGAAACTACATCCCCTTATAGGATATAGGTCGAATTAACCTTTAACCCAGTATATTAAAATAAATCTGTCTGTCCTATTCCCATATTGTATTGCCCCGACGGTAGCGAGTGTTTGACAATACTATGGACTATGGTGTAGTAAAATGCAAACTCACCAAACAACTCGACCTTCCCTTCGTCGGTGCCTAACTTGTTCTGCGCCTTGCAAGTGAACATGCCGTACTGTCGTTTCTCGATCGTGATCACGCGCAGAGTGGTGTCCGTGAACTCGTCGGCGGTCGCGAAGTGAGATATTCTGGAGAATTCATTATTATTCATTCATTATTTATTATTCAACATTATAGTCACAATGAGAAGCTTGATGGCTAAGACGTTCGGTTTACGATCGTCGTTAAGCAACTTTCGCAATGCCGGGTCACTAGATGAGATGAGTGACAAAATTAAAAAAGAAACATCTCGAGCTCCTGCGTGCTTCGGAAGGCACGTTAAGCCGTTAGTCCCGGTTGTTTTCGTAAGATGGCAGTCGTTAAAAATCCACCAACCCGCATTGGACCAGCGTGGTGGGTGTGGCCCAATATCCCATTCCATTAACTTTGACATAGGCCAGGTAGGTATCCCATCCCATTAACTTTGACATAGGTAGGTATCATTGATATTAATCTCAAACATTCATCTATCCTGCTTGCCATCCACATAACATCTTATTTTTCGGGCACTAATCCTATGCTATACCTTACTTAAAGAACCTTAACATTCCCAATTCAGCGGTACGTGTTATGAGTACCTAAGATACTGCTATTTAAAAATATGTTCTAACCAAATCTCTTCTTAAAAACCAGAAAACAACCACCTCATTTTTCAGTCACCCATCCGATGCCACACCTTTCTCAGAGTGGTTTAACATTCCCGATTCAGCGGTACCAACATTTAGTGTAACTAATACCTTAGGTTATATTTCATATTTAATTTATTCTTAAAAACCAGAAAACATACTACGTATTGTTCGGTCACCCTTCCTATGCCACACCTTTTTCAGAGTAGCTTAACATTACCGATTGAGCGGCACTAACCTGTAGTGTTGATTGTTGGACAGCTGTATCTCTTCTTTGAGCCAAGTGATCGCCGGCGGCGGGAACGCTTCCACGTGACATTCCAAATCCATGTCGTATTGAAGTGCCTGCAAATGAAATACAGCTATATTAAAATTTATTTATTTATGGACCATAACACTTACAACTATCATTACAGGTGGGTACCTAATGCGAGCAGACTTAGTTTTACAAATAGGAATTAATAATATAACACTTACAAAAATATAGAATTTAGAAACATTTAGGTACTTATTAAAAATCACATTCATAACACATAATATAATAAAAAAACATAAATTGATTAGAAATGGTAACAATACAAATTTTTTGCAATAATATATAAATTAAATATACAAATAACATAAGACAAACAGTGTTGCCTTTGTTAATAATTCGATCAAATTGCAGCAGAATACGTCAACTGCGTCATAGTTATACACTTCTGGACACATCTATTGGCCCACCTTAGAGTTTAGGTTTCTATGGCCACTACTTAAATATGATTGCTAGATTGTACAAAAACTATTGATGCAGTTTTAAACCTGATACATTTTACATCTTTTTCGATCGTATTGTTTTAAATTTGAATTCAGAATACAATACGACATGGAGCTACGCCTAACAAGTCGGGTATGCGCCTTGATGAAGGCAGTTGATTTTTGAATAAAAAACATGTTTTATCAAATAAGGGTTTAATTTAATAACGCGTGTTGCCTCCATGGGCATCTACGACAGCTCTTATACGATTAGGCATAGAGTTTATCAACCGCTCTATGAAATTTTGAGGGATCATCTCCCATTCCTCTTCTATGGCAGTTTTCAACTCCTGCATCGTCTGGGCAACTGGCTGACGAGCCCTAACACGTCTTTTTAGCTTGTCCCACATGTGCTCAATCGGGTTCATGTCTGGGCTTCTGGCTGGCCAGTCCATAACTGTGATGTTCACATCCCGAAGATATTCCCTGACGATGCCGGCCGTACGGGCTCTTGCATTATCATGCATAAAAAGGAAAGGACATATTTTTTTTTAGTACTAAAATAAAAGAAAAATTAACTGCAACAATTCATATACTTCCTTGTCCAAGAGACTAAATGCTATCATTCTGTATATTTTTTAGATTTTTAATTACCTCCTTTAAAGAATACTGTATTTTGATAAGTTTTGTACGTTTCTGAACGAATGTTCCGGTTTTTTTAATGTTAACGAACGCAGGGTTATTAAGTAGGTAAGTCTATGAGGTCTATGTTAATGTAGAAACGCTCAGAACAATACTTTAGTTGTGACCCGAGATCGTGGCCTTCCTTGGCGACGAACAAAGCCGCCAGTCTCTAGGTACCTCCGATAAACATTTCGGACCGCAGATCGACTTAAATTAAGTTGAGCACTCACATTTCTTTGGCTGTGCCCGGCCTGGATAAGTGCCACAGCTTGGGCGGCGACTTTAGGCGAAGTATCCATAGATTATTGATAGAACCTCACCTTAATGTTAAGAATAAGTAATGTTTGTTGCAAAACCAAAGAGAAAAATCACACTTTCGATTGTTGTATTCGATTGTTTGATATCAACGAACAGGCTCCAAATTGTCTTTTGTTTCTTTAAATTCTGTGTACGAAATTTAAAAAAGACTATTGAATAAAATTATGAATGTGCCTGGTTCAAAACTGTATAAAAACTTTTTGCTCGACCTAATATAAATTTTTAGCTAGGACTAAACGAAACTGAAAATGCAAGGTGGGCCAATAGATGTGTCCAGAAGTGTAGTTATATAGTAATAGCCGAGATTATACAGGGTTAATTTTGGACCCCCCGCCAAAAGTAAACATGGGGTAAAAAAGTAATAACAAAATATTTGACGCAAAATAATCAATGTTTTATTTTTTTAATTACATGTTTTTGCCTGCTTTTTATATCCTATAGTTGTATGTATGTGACCCACTGACCTGTCCCAACCGCGGTCGTGGAACTGTGACAACGGGCGCAAACTCCACCTCCAAGTTGATATTTCTTCTTGCTCCTTTGCCCACACCGTTCTCAGCTACGCAATAGTAGGTACCGCGATCTTCCTTGTGGACCGCGGTGATTTTTATGATATTACCTCTGTGGAGACGAGAAAGACATTAGAAAAATCCCAACAACCAAATCAAGCTTAATATACTTTTTTTTTTAATCATCTTTGTACTTACTTATAATTAAATTTTTATAATCTCATGTATTGTATTTATTTATTTATTGATAGGAAAACCAACAGCTATGTTACAAATAATGTAGAAACTTATAGATAAAATCAGAAAGCCAATTACAGGTTCTCACAGATAAAAATAGAGCAGCTCAAACTGTGATAAAATCTCGCAAGAAACTCAGGGCCCTGATTCTGTATCGCAATCTATAGATTCCGCACCTAAACCTTACCGCGCACAAACGTCAAACGCATACGTTTTTGGGAAGATATCGTAACTTTCTAAGGAATTAACGTGGTTTTGAAACAAGGAATCGTTACAGAATAAGGGCCCAGGTACAGGATTATTAAATTATCTCATCAATGTAACCCTCAAAAAACAACTGACTCATGAATGAGACGCCAACGATGCAACACTGGTATTCAAAAGGTCAACATCAATTTCTTTACTTATTGTATTGAAACTATTACACTTGTATGAGTGTGTTTGTTAATAAATGTATTTTTTTTGTTTATGTCTTTGTTTCTCTCTTTAAATACTTTCTACGTACCTAATTTTTCTACTACTTTCCAAATAAGTTTTTGTTTTGGATAGGAAATAAATTGTGGGTTATGGCCCAATATCCCCATGTGTGCTATTGTCCACGTGGGAGGCCTGTGCCCAGTAGTGGGACGCCAATAGGCTGATGATGAAAACAATTTCAATGCAACGCGATAGTTTAAAGTCTTAAATTGTGTTAAATCAAAAATTGTGACTTTGCCACATCATACTTCTGTAACCAGACTATACTCAGTACTTTTTAATAGAATACTACCAACCCCTCTCTTCCCTTGGGTGTCGTAAAAGGCAACTAACTAAAGACTGCACATACATCCAAAAGCATAAAGCAGCGATGGGCTCACCACCAGTCACGCTGAGCACATGTGCAGACGCTATTTCGGTGAAAAAGCGTCTTTGGGGGGTTAACAATGCTCACATCCGTAGGTGTGTACCCTTGAGACCCTACATGTGACCCCTGGGTGGTGCTAATTGAGCATTTGGTGGTAGAGCCCAGCTCGCCCGGTTATCGACCACCGTGCAATAGTGTACGCCCGCCAAGTGATCTGTGCTCGTCGCAGGTCGCGTTCCGGGAACAGCGCCGCACTACCGGAGCCAGGGGAGCGGCTATTGTTGCAAACTGTGAACCAGAGAGTTCTGCCGTGGAACCATTGATCGGGAGACGGAACTCGACACGCCGGCCAGGGAGACCCGCAGAAACGGTGGTGCCGCTGGCCGCCCGCGGCATAGTACAAGGGCCCGACCGGGGCTAACCACCTCGGGAGGCTGCCTCACCAGGTCGCGCATAATCTCGGAGTGGATCGTCGTGCCGGTTGTGACCGGAAATGGTGGGACCCGGCGACCACTTCCGGGAGGGTATGGGGGCCCTTCCGTCCGGCGTGTCGGCTGTGGTTGCAACGCTCTTCCAATGGTGAAGCGGAAAACTCTCGCTTTGTTCATTCTTTGCAACAGTAGTGGCTCCTTGTTCACGCCCCTTCCTTCCCCTTTTCCAATGACAGTGCCAAAAAAGAATGCAGGTAATACAGCGGCTTCCTCCTCTCCCATCACCAATTCGCTGTTTGAAATGGAGTTCACTAACATCCGTTGGCTCCATTCTAACCTCAACGCCGTCCACCAACACCTCGAGACGGCGCGGCCTGCATTGCTTTTTCTGACGGATACTCAAATTCGTCGCCCTGCTGACACGTCTTATTTAAGGTACCCTGGCTATCAGCTTGAGGAGCGATTCCTCGCGAAAGCCGGAGTATGTCTGTACGTGAGGGCTGACATTTGTTGTCGTCGTCTGCACTGTTTGGAAGACTCCTCATTTACCATCCTTTGGGTGCGCATTGAATTCGGCTCCCGTTGCCGTGTCTTTGCGTGCCTATATCGCTCCCACACAGGAGATGTTAACACAAGCAGCCTTTTTGACCACCTCGGCCAGGTGACTGATATCGCGCAGGAGCGATTCCCAAACGACGAGGTGGTGGTTTTGGGGGACTTCAACGCCCACCATGAAACATGGTTGGGCTCCTCCAAAACTGATCACGCTGGTAGAGTCGCTCATGCCTTCGCTCTGACGCAAGACCTGACGCAACTGGTAGACCAGCCCACCAGGATGCCAGATATCGTAGGTCACGCGCTCTCCCTGTTGGACTTATTGTTGACGAGTCGCCCTGCAGGGTATAGAGTGTCGGTGCTTGCACCTCTAGGCTCGTCAGACTACTGCTTGGTCATTGCCACAGCACCGCACAGCGTTGGTCCACCGAAAACGGTGGAGACCAAGCGTCATCTGTGGCACTACTCGTCGGCGGATTGGGACGGATTGCGTGATTACTTTGTATCCGTCTCATGGGGCCAGAGCTGCTTTCTTGGAAAGGACCCATCGGAGTGCGCTTCTGCCATCGCTAATGAGATCTTGTTGGGTATGGAATATTATATTCCATTCACAGATCTTGCCAGCGTTGGCAGACAACGGCCTTGGTTCAATCGCGAATGCGCCAAAGCTGCTGAATGCAAGCAGGCGGCGTATCGTGCTTGGACGAGGGCTTGCGCACTGAATGACCCTAGTATCAGCTCCTTGAAGGCAGCCTACAACAAGGCCTCTAAGTCTAACAAGAGGGCTCTCGCAGGAGCGGATGCACAAAGAGTGGCAAGGGTGGAGCGGGAGTTGATCTCGCACCCTGTGGGTAGCCGTAGCTATTGGCGGCTCGCTAAGGCCGTGCAGGCCAACTTCTGCTCTTCCTCGCTGCCCCCGTTGAAACATCCAGATGGCTGGTTGGCTTACCAGCCGCTTGAGAAGGCGAACTTGTTGGCTGAACTTTTCGCGGCCAATTCGCGCGTCGACGATTGTGGCGCCGCTCCACCTATTATAGCACATTGTGGGGCCACCATGCCTGATATTCGTATCAAGCAGTGTGATGTACGTGCCGTGCTGCGGTCGCTCGACGTGCGGAAGGCTAGCGGGCCGGATGATGTTCCGGCGATTGTGCTGCTCAGATGCGCGGCTGAGTTGTCTCCTGTATTGACACGATTGTTTAGGGAGTCTTACGATACTGGTATTGTGCCGGTGTCTTGGAAGGAGGCGAACATACAACCCATCCCCAAAAAAAAGGATCGCTCGGATCCGTCTAACTATCGACCCATCGCTGTAACTTCTGTGCTGTGCAAGGTGTTTGAGCGGATAATTAATTCCCAGCTCATTCACTACCTAGAGGATCACTCGCTGCTCCATGATCGCCAGTATGGGTTCAGACCCAAGCGATCAACGGGTGATCTTCTGGCGTACGTTTCTCACGCCTGGGGTGAAGCGATGGACAATCATAGAGAATCCCTAACAGTTAGCCTTGATATCACCAAAGCTTTCGATAGAGTGTGGCATCGTTCCCTTCTTTCCAAGTTGCCGGCCTTCGGTGTACCGCCCCGTTTGTGCGCCTGGGTTGCAGACTTTCTAGAAGGGCGGAGGATTCGTGTCCTTTGTGAGGGTAGTTCTTCCGGGTTCTACAAAGTCAATGCCGGAGTGCCGCAGGGTTCTGTGCTCTCACCTACTCTAATTCTTCAGCATATTAATGACATGTTGTCCTTGGGCAATATTCATTGTAATGCGGATGACAGTACGGTGCATGAGCGGTACTTGGGACATCCTGCGGCAAAGCAAGCCGATATCATATCATATCGATAAGGTGAAAAGGCAAGAACTGGTTGCTAAACTGAACCTGACTCTCGATCGTGTCTCTAAGTGGGGATCTAAAAACCTGGTCGAGTTTAATGCTAGCAAAACCCAGGTTTGTGCATTCTCGTCCAAGGTAACCCCTTTCCTTACTCCTCCCTCTCTTCAGAACTCTCCGTTACCCATTTCGGTGAACCTCAGCATTCTTGGCATGGACATCGGCCAGAACTGAATCCAAAATGCTACATCGAGAGTGCTATTTTAACTGCCTCCCGGAAGTTAGGTATTCTCAATAAGAAGAGGCGGTTTTTCACTCCCGAGCAGCGCCGTTTGCTGTACAAAACTCAGGTGCGATCGAGTATGGAGTATTGTTCCCATCTATGGGACGGCTCCGCTAAAAATTTTGATCTTATCCCGCCCTCTCCTTTCCTCTCCCGGACTACACGTGCTGGTCTTAGGAACCACCATCATACTGTACAGACTATCAGTACTCGAACCAAAAATTTGGCAAGTCGTTCTTCTGTAAGACCATTCGGCTTTGGAATTCTTTGCCGGCGCATGTGTTTCCCAGCTTCTACAGTCCCGGATCTTTTAAGCGGGGCGTGAAACGGCATTTATGCAGGCCGACATGAATGGGTGCGCTCCTTATCGTGCCTATTCCACGGTGGGGAGCGCTCTCATTATTTTGGACTGCATCGGCTGCTTGGCATCAGGCAGGATGCAGTCACTATGACGAGTCATAATAGAAAAAAAAAGAAAAGAAGAAGTGGACTATGGCAGAGGATTGCTTTTGCAGTCCTCGTTGCCTAGTCTCCGACTAACCGTACGAGGATAATTGTTGTGATTTTATGTATATATTACCTGTAGATGGAACCACCAGTGGGCAAGATGGCATTGTTTTCGCGACGCCATGTCAACTTCGGTGGCGGGAATCCGCCAGCATAGCATTCCATCTGGGCACCTGAGTGAAAAGATAAGAAAATATGCAAATTAGTAAACTTTAGACACAATATCAAAAGCTGTGTGTATTCAATATCTGTCATACATCCATATAATCACGACCTTTTTCCCCGAGGGGTTACTTAGCTAGGCAGGGGACCGCAAAAGGCAGTCCTCTGCCATAGTTCACTTTTCACCAAATAGCGACTGCACATGTGCTCAGTGTGATAGGTGGTGAGCCCATCGCCGCTCTATGCTGTTCGATTTATGTGCAGTCTTTAGTCCGTTAGTCGCCTTTTCATCCAAGGGAAAAGGAGGTGGTAGTATTCTTTCACCGCTATGCGACACGGTTATCTGTCTTGACGATTATTAATTTATACCATTTGGAGCGCATCTTTATTTCTCTGATATGACAGTTGGTGTCACTCATATTTTCTTTCACTAACACAATCAGTGTTGCTGAACAATCGATTGTTGACCTCGAAAATGATTCAGGATATCGATTGTACTAAGGATAGATCCGATTTTTTCGGTTCAAACTAGCGGTTTATTGGAATATGTACTATCGATTCGACAGATACGATTAAATGCAAAACTTTTGGAAGTATCGCTGTTCTCAATAGTATTGCTCAATGATGGGGAACGCCACATGTCTATCTCGCTCGCTTGCTTGCTTGCTTGCTTATGTTGAATTGAATAATATGAAAATTGATTTTACACATCTAAAGTGCTATCGATACCACCGATAGTATTGTCACGTGATGATACTATCGGTTACGCCTTTACTATCGATAAGACTACCAACTCTCTATCGATACTGTCCTATCTATAGCCAACACTACTCACAAGTCACAATCAGTGAGCGGTGTCTTCTTAGTTTTTTTTTAAATTAAATTCGTGACCATGGATACTAGTCCTTCAGTCGTAATATTAGAATTCATTGATTATGCTTAAAGCAGATGATAATGAGTGATAATAATATGAATGTTTAATGCTTAATGATAGTCCCCCTAAACCCCTTGAGTTCCAGTAAAGATGTGGGAATTTATGAGATCTCGCACGGACTTCTTGAGAGTATTTGAAAAGTGATGTTGCACTGTTTTGTTTGTCAACACTCATGCACGTTCACGAACACTTAACAGTAAATAATCCACCATTATTTCACATTAATATTCGACAAAACACAAATTATAGAATATAAAACCAAACTGCAGACATGATGCTTTACTTTCCCGCCAAGAAGTCCGTGTCGTATAGTTGTACCTAGTCTTGCCATAAGTTCTGTCCCGACTTAAATGAGGGTATTTTAAAAGAAATAATATGACGGTAGTGTTCCATCGGGAAAGGTATGCGAGGTTGGTGATGATGGTAGGTTCCATGGCGATGGTAAATAACGACTGCGTCTCTTAAAGTGATGTTGTATATTTACAGTGACTACATTGTGACTAACTTATTATCTAAACCTTACAAGACTATTTATACAATAATAACTACGTAGATGTTGGAGGGATGATGCCGTGTCATATCTTTATCAGATCTGCACGCGTTTAGGAATGTGCTTACAAACTCTTTAACCAATACGTGAGGATAATAAATTATGTGGCGACTAAGGCCGCCACAGTACTCCCCCTCTTGAAAAAGGGAATGAAAAAAACATCAGGTCTTCAGCTTGGAGATGCCAGTGGTGCTCTAATCCACGTTAAGTCGTGATGAGCGTGCTTAAGTCTTCATTGACAAAACGAGCGTTCTCCGGTCTACGTGACTCGAGACGAGCGTGTGCTACCATGTCTGCTGTGAGTCGAGACGTGTGGAGTGCGACGGTACTTATTTTGACCGTCGAGTGATGCCGAGGATCCAGGAAGCGTTACGTTGCTGCGATGGAACCTTATGGCTAGCTGGCTTGCTGAATGCTGCTAAGAGAGCTGTTTCCTTGTATTTGAACAAAATACTTATTATAGGTATAACTTTTAAAAACGATCGGTCGTTTTACATTTACGTACACGAATATTTTTTATAATTCCTCTCAACATCATAATATTGTTACTAATATTATTTTTAAATCACGTTATACCAAGACTATATTATACACACAAATTAAGTGGCATAGACAAGTACAACTTTAAATTATGCATTACATGTTAATAATAAATTGAACTATTAGACTTAATAAAATACATAATAACAAAACATAAAAATTAGAATTGACTAGGATTAAACATTAAGTACATAGAGATAAGACATGTTGCATTCAGTATACATGCTTAATATAGGGAAATAAGTGCCTAGCTAAAAAAAATATTATTAAAATTGACAAAAATCTTATTATTACATTAGTTACCTTAACATGGTTTGTGCTTATTTATTCTACTGTATTTTTATTGCACAATCAAAGCATTTTAAACTTGTTGAATATCTTCGTTTTGAGTACGACTTCATTATAGCTTCATAATTATCCTCAGACTGGCGTATTCCTTGGCTCTTTATCAGATAACCGGAGAAATCAATTCGCCTGGAGGTAGCTAGGAGCATTTTAGGCGTCTTATGAAGTGTAATAATATCTCATAAAACCATCGACTGGTAAAATGATGCTTCTAAATCTCTTCCCGTAATTATAAATAACATACCTCAAACCACTTTGTCAGTCGGTAAAAGTGAGGCGGTTAAACGGTTAAACGTTGTATACATATTATGCTTATTTTCCTTTGTTTCATTTTTCATAATCGTGATGAATAAGTGACATATTGTGTTCTTTCTGCAGTGAACTTGACCTTGCGCAAGCGTAGAGTAAACGGCGAAAAGTGCTGCGTCGGAAATTCTTGCGGGCTCGCTGCGCTGCACAATTTATGACATAATGTGTGCAGTTATGAAATCGTTAGTTTATTTTATTTCATATTGTTTTTTCTGGGTACCTTATTTCTTTGCCTTGGTCGATGAAACGTTCTTGTTACGATGTGCCGGAAAGGAAGCCAAAGTTGTGGGAGCCATAAGAATGATGTTAAATGACGTAGTCGCAGCTCGAAGTGGCACGGCGTAGTGATTTTATCTTGAAGATTTTGTTGTGTCCGTCGCTGAATAGATGTTGCTGCCATGGTTGATGTGTAGATATTACATATGACTCACGTGTTTTTTTCGGGGTACTCCGTTGGAAGGTTGCTTGTTGCTTGAGCGGGGTCACCAGTGTTCCATCGGGAAAGGTATGCGAGGTTGGTGATGATGGTAGGATCCATGGCGATGGTAAATAACGACTGCGTCTCTTAAAGTGATGTTGTATATTTACAGTGACTACATTGTGACTAACTTATTATCTAAACCTTACAAGACTATTTATACAATAATAACTACGTAGATGTTGGAGGGATGATGCCGTGTCATATCTTTATCAGATCTGCACGCGTTTAGGGATGTGCTTACAAACTCTTTAACCAATACGTGAGGATAATAAATTATGTGGCGACTAAGGCCGCCACAGTAGTACTATTATTAGATATCATTATTTAAGTAGTTTTATACTATTCATTTCGATCTAACACATAGCTGTGTAAACATGGAGTGGGGTAACAGAGAATCGAATTGCAGTGATTGCATTACACAAAAATAAGAAAACACCAGTCGAGATTTTCAAATTGCTAAAGCCAATAAAAAAAATTGTATTGAAGAGAAGTTTAACCGTCAAAACGATAGAGTGCATGCACAAAGAAAATTCCGAAGTTCAAAAGAGGCCACCACCCAGCATCTGTGATGGTTTGGTGGCGCGTGTCCTACGAAGGCGTGACAGAGCTCCTTTTTTGTAAACAAGGGGTAAAAACACGAGCAACTAACTACCAAAGCGATATTTTAGAGAAGATGGATTAATACTCACTCTCGCCCTCGCTAGCCACTATGGACCTGGTCGAGTTGTCCGATATGATGGGTGGCCGGCGCACTTGCAGCTCCACCTCGGCGGTGATCTTGTTGCTGATGGAGATCAGTACCTGGCACTGGTACCAGCCGGCGTCGTTCTCTTGTATGTCTTTGATCTGTGGGTAGAATTCAGAAAGTTGGGAAAAACTACATAACTACATACATACATACTACATACATACATACATACATACCTACATGTACATATAATCACGACCATTATCCCCGAAGGGTTAGTCAGAGGCTAGGCAATGAGGACCGCAAAAGCAGTCCTCTGCCATAGTCCTCTTTTCTCATGGGCACAGCGTGCCAGGTGGTGAGCCCATCGCCGGTCTATGATGTTGTATGCATATGCAGTATTTAGTCCATTAGTCGCCTTTTACAACACCCAAGGTAAGAGGGGGGTGGCAGCCAAAATGTTTGTACGCGCATCACTTCAGAACGGCTGCACCAATTTGGCTAATTCTTTTTTGTTGTATTTGTAATTGTCGGGACAAGGTTTGTACAAAAATGAACATTTTTGGAAATTCGCCACGGGGTAAGGGGTTCACGCGGACAAAGTCGCGGGCGGGCGGTCATTCACGATCAACAAATCATAAATAAGCAATGCTTGATACATAGATATAAGTTGGAGTGGGTCTCATTCACCCTCGACTACAAACTTTGTGATTTATAACAGTTATCACTAGATTTATAGTCGATGTAAGAATCACCAGCTAAAAACCAGCCTTCATATAAAAAAATCCGGATCCAAATTTAGGATATTTAGGAGCTACGGTGCCAAAGACAGACACACCAACCTCAGGGTCCCCCTTTTTTGGCCACCCTTGGTTTACTGTTATTAAATATGTACCTATCTTATTTTAGGTCGTCGTCTATTAGTGAACTCCATTGTTATTCCAATCTCAATTCCTTTGGTAATAAAAATAATATTTTACCATTCACTGTGCTCGACTGTACCACACGTAATTTTTGTATGTAGAAGTTTGCTATCAAATTTAATGACTTTCTAGTGTAAAAGTCAAATAACAATTACACTCTTAGAGGGTACTATTTCCGGTACTATTTATTGAGATAGAAATGAGAGCCATTGCTGGTTCTGTTTTCGCGCAACGAGGTGAGTACGCTAGGCGTAGAACCTACGCCTAGCGTACTCACCAAACTATGTCTATAACTTTTTAACTATAAAGGTACTATTTATTTCCTTTGGTACTATTTGGGTACAGTTTTTTGGCATTCTTGAAATAACAAAATTCCATGGTGAGTACGCCAGGCGTAGGTACACTTTGTTTTCTTACAATTACAAGTGACATTTTAGGTTAATCGTATCATACTTATTCAGACCGATAAAGTTTTATCCATGGATTGAAAATTAGCCCTTTGTGTGACAACTTACCGATAGGGTAAAGGTCGCGGTAGCATCGTCGAACCTCAATGAGAACCTGGAATCCCTAATGATGAGCCCGGCATTGCTTGATAACGGAATGGATTCTGTGGTCTTCAGACGATCATATTTCACCTGTGGACAATAGGAAAGCAATTGAGTAAAAGTGTGTAAAGATACACATACATACACATAATCACGACTATTATCCCCAAAGGGTTAGTCAGAGACTAGGCAATGAGGACCGCAAAAGCAGTCAACCGCCCTAGTCCACTTTTCACCAAATAACAACTGCACATGTGCTCAGCGTGATAGGTGGTGAGTTCTATGCTGTTGGATGTATGTGCAGTCTTTAGTCCGTTAGTCGCCTTTTACGACATACATACCATACGGCTCAGAAGGTAAAGTATCTAGCAAAGGTTTCATCATTAAAATCAAGTCAGCACTACTGCAAAATGTAAATGTAATGGGTATTAAGTTTGAAAATAACAAACGCTTATTTTATACCTCTTACAAAATTTTTTTCTCGAAAAGTTTTATTTAATAGAAAAAAAATAACCAAATATGAATAGAATACAAAAATTTTAAAGGCGCTCAAGTTTATTTAACTGGTCCTCCGTGAGATCAGAATAGCAGGAGCCAGCATAGTCTAACATGCGACGAGCCTATCGCCGCTCTATGTTGTTGGATGTATATGCAGTCTTTAGTCCTATTATATCACAGTTCTAAAAACAATTGATGTAAAACTAGAAAAAATTAAAACATATTTTAATAAAATATAAAAATAACAGAACATGAGCAGCTGAATATTTATTTGTCATAAAAATATACATACAATGGTAAACTTGCATTTTGACACCTTTTTTTACAATATTTTTTTCTCGAAAAAGTTTTATTTAAGCAACAGAAAAAAAAAAATTTTTTCTTCATTAATTTCAAAGGAGACCCGGCGTTTAATGCTTAAGTTGTATCCTTATTAAATTTTTTAATCTGTAATTCATTATCTATCTGGCAATATCTGTCAACAAATGACAGTTGTACAGCCGTTAGTTAACAAATCGAACATGACTTGTAATCCACAGATAAAAAATAGCAAATTTATTTTGTGAAAATAAAATGTTTACTTAAATTATCTTAATAAAAAAAACTATTGGATAATTATCGTAAAATTATAAACTACCATAACCGACATATTTCATATTTTATTGTTAAGACTGTCAAAAAGAAATTGCCATAAATGTAGGTTGAATTGCAGGGTTGGTGGTCACAAACCAGGGCTATGCATCAACACATTCGGCCGACTTGGGAAAGGAACCCAGGACCTCTGGATATCGACCCGAGTGCTTTGCCACCTAAACCGTCGTAAAATATGCGTATCAACAAAATAAGCTGCTCAGTAAACTTTGAACATAAGTGGTCACAAAATGTATCCCTGTGGAACTCTCCTTTGTGCACAAAACGACTTTATCGTTCTCAAAGGGACGTATACATTCGTTCATCCAATTCCATTCCTTTGTGTAAGCCTATAAACACATAATTGATCCTATTGACACGATCAATGTACATTTCCATTGTAGAAATGGTGTCAACGGCCGTTTTATAAATCGAAAAGGAAGGGACTCAAATTTTGCCCTTGCGGGAGTCACTATACAGAACTAGCGTCTATACGAAAAATACGGTGCATAAAAGAGAACAAAGATCGAATATCGTCATGGCGAAACTTAATATTGTTTATATTACGGGGCTCTCACACGACGACAGCTCATAGAAGCATTAGTTTAATGTGTTGTGCGATAAGACGGGCGCATATACGCAACACTGAAAAGTTGTAGAGGTTCATACATTCAGATTTAGTTAATCTTTTGTAAGATAAGGGACATGGCGAACTGTACACTGTTTCCTGTCTTTTTATAAAACGGTATGCGGACAGTACGTACATGACATTCTTATTTGGGACTGTCCCGTACCTACTATAGTAAGTTTTGCGGATAGCAATGATGCTATCTCTTAACTAATTTCAGAACCTGATATCACAAGAGTCTGTGATATCTCCGGTACAAAGTGAAGTGGACGAGACTACCACGGGCCCTTCAAACTTAGACTCAAATGAGGTTCAGTTAGAAGTATCTGAGTTACTCGAGGTAACTAAACCTGTAACAACAAGCAGTTTAGATGCGGTTGAAGAACCGGCATGTGAAATCGTTGGTGATATACCTACTCGAAATTCTGGGTGAAGATCCAACTGTTAACCAGCCCGGGAAAGAGATACAGAGCGACCTTGCTATTAGATTGAAGCATTATGCAACCGAAGGGTTGACAAAAGAAGTACGCAAGGAGCTTACAGTTAAATACTTGACACCCAGTAACTGCACTCTTATTGACCCGCCGGTCTTAAATGCGAAAGTTAAAGCAACTGTTACGGATATCATTGTTAAAAGGGATATGGCCATTGAAGCGAAACAAAAACAAATGCCAGCGGCGATATCTTCCTTAAGTCAGGCAATAAATTATATTTAAAAATAGAGAACATTTATTACTTGTACGTCAAACATTTTATTATTACCTTTTTATACCCCATTTTTACTTTTGGCGGGGGGTCCAAAATTGACCCTGTAAGTTTGCGGCAACCACATCAACCTGTTAGTTCTCAAACAATAAGTCGGTGGGTAAAAAGTACTTTAAGTATAAGCGGTATAGACATATTAATGTTCAGTGGTCAAATCACACGCCATGCCTCCACGTCCGCGGCGCAGAGGCTTGGCGTGTCCCTGGATAGAATTAGAAGTGCTGCTGGTTGGAACAACACTTCTAATGCTTTTGCAACATTTTACAACAGATGTACTATTACGCCTAATGATGATGGTTTTGCTAGAGCAATTTTAACTGATAATTTTTGAAAATTCCTGTAAATTATATTTCCATTTATTTTACTATGTACCTAATTATAATGATGCTGATGATTTAATTATTTTAACTTGTTTTAATTTAATGGAATACTTTTTTGAATATTTTATTTAAGTAATTCTCAATATCTACATGTGTTTACTGCTAATCTCGAGAACGAAGCCTATAATTGATGATTAAACGAACTTACCTGTACGTGAAGTTCCATCATAATTATACGAAGGGCTTCGTCCGAAGAGATTAGAATCCCTCCCTCCCAAACCACATTTAAAAATATGAGTGTTCTACATTACATATCTCTAAACGAAATAAAGTAAGCGACGGTGCCAGTCAAATGAGTGACTTATTTTGTTTATAATAACTCCTAAAATAGTGTGGAATGGCTACATGTTATAAGAGTACTGTTATTCATCAGAATTTGGAATTGTTATTATTCGGAAGGCACATAAAGCAGTTGGTCACAGTTGTTGTCGTAAGATGGCAACCGTTACAACCCACTAACCCGTATTGGGCCATCGTTGTGGGCTATGGCACAGAATAAATAATAGTACTACGTACAGAAGTTGCAATCCTTTGAGGTTGAAGAAAGCATTAAATAGGCACCGTGTGCATTCAAAATAGCACCTTATAGCTCTACGCGGAGAGTAGTTAATACTTTGTGGTGCGTTTCGTACCGAACGTACCTACGCCGTCGACTCGAATGTAGTTCTGTAAGTTACTTACTTGTTTACCTTTTTACCTATTTAACAAACAAGCACTCAAAGTCTTAGAAACAAGCAAACACTGCACGATATGTTGAGTTGAAGATATAACGAAAACAAAACGGAAACCACATTTTATTACGTTATATTATATTCTATTACCTACATCATGTTAAGTACTGGCGATTTTAATTCTTACGAACTCACTATAAATATAAGTTACGCAGGTAGGTTAGGTGCCTTCTACATCACAACAGTCACAGACAGCACACACAGATCACAGACTCACGATCGCATGGCAAAATAATTTACATAAATAATTAATGACACACCTACCTACCTTTACTTTCGTATTACCTATTTGTTCTGAAAACAAACTTAAGTTTAAAATAAATAAAATATAGTTATAGGCTTAGAATAATAACTCTAAGATTATAAGTACCTTCCAGAATCTTACGGTAACGTAAAAAAAAGATAACTTCGAATCTCTCTGTTTATTTCGACAGCCTTTCACACAACAATTATTATTGTTGCATTACACCATTGTTACGGAACTTGTAGATTAGGCTCGTATTCTAAAACCAAACTCACACTCAAATCTCTGCTTGAGTACAGTTAGAAAGGGATGGTGCTATACATCGCATATATCGCCATCCCTTTCTAACTATACTCAAGCAGAGATTTGAGCGTGAGTTTGGTTTGAGAATACGAGCCTAAATAATATCGGAGAGGTAGTTATTTTCAAACAAATCGAAATTCCGATCCGAGACCACTTCAAACTATGCCTGCGGGCTGTGCGTGTGCTCGAAAGCGCGTCCCTGACCGATTTACAACGCCGCGTTGTCGCGCGCTGTAGGTGCATTTCGCGGTAGGTATGACGGAGTGCAAGATGCCTGGCTATGGCCCAATATCCCTATGTACTGTTGTCCTTGTAGTTGGCTTGTTCCCAGCAGTGGGACGTTTATATGCTGATGATGATGATATGTCCAGCAGTGAACTGACTTGGGCAGATAATGATTTTTATGTGAAAAGGAGGCTAACAAGAAGGCGGGCCAGCCGAATGTATCACCGCTGCCCCTTGGCACCCGCAAAACCAGAGGATTCACAGACGCGTTTCCGACCAAGGAAGGAGTAGTATCTTTGAGGGAAGGAGTAGGAACTGTGAAGGGGCCCCCTCCCCCCTCAAAGATGCGCCTTACTACTTGTGATGATGATGACTTACCCAAACAACAGGATACTCGTTGGCATAATGGACGGAGCAGTCCAAATCCACTTGGCCACCGATGTCACGGATCTGCTCTTGCGTTATGTGGGAGATGGTCGGTGTCCTTTGGCTGTTTACTGGGGGCAAAAATGTACATTGAAACGTTGTGAAACTAAAAAGATTAATAAGGATTTATGAGAATATTTCTGCTCCTTTTGTATGGGCATACAATTGCGGGCAGGAGGGTGGTGCTTGCGTGTAGTATCCAAGATTGATAGACAATAGATTTAATTGATTTAGCAGATTTAACTACATATATTTATTGGCTACAAAAAGCTGCTTCAAAATTCACATATTGATCTTAGGGCTTTTTTATTTTATAAAAGAGGGAGGCAAACGAGCGCGGACGGGTCACCTGATGGAGAGTAATGAGTAATCACCGCCGCCCATGGACACCCGCAAAACCAGAGGAATCGCAGACGCGTTGCCGGTCTTTAAGGGAGGAATAGGTTTACTAATTTCTCCCTGTCCGAATCGGAGTCTAGCCGCCTAGCAAGGAGTTTACCAGATTTGTCCACACTCCAAAACCAAGAAATAGAAATGATGAAAAATGAAATTTCAGACTTAAAAGTAAAACTACAATCTACTGAAAATGAAATGGATAACTTAATGTTGGAAAACAACACAATGGCGTTAAAATTAAAGGAACAAGACCGAAAAATAATGGATTTGTTAACTATATGTTCCAATACTACAAGCAATAAAAATCACAGTTTTAAACAAAAGGATAAAGTAAAACACCGGAAACACAAGCTACGCCAAAGCTTACAGATTCAGGATTTTAGTAGGGCAAGTACTGCTAACACCGACTTATCAGAACAAATAATTAATGAGGACCAAACTGCACTGAGTAAGGAATCTAAACACACAACTATAGCAACAACTGTAAAGAAGAACAGGGTGTTCGTGATTGCTGATCAGCAGGGCAGAGGCTTGCAAAGGGCGTTGCAGCAACTAATCGACGAGAACTATGAGGTGACGTGCTTCTGGAAGGATGGAGCTTGCCTTCAGGACGTACTAAACACTTGCAAGACAGAATTAACAGGCCTCACTTTAAAGGACTTTATTATTGTAGTTGCGGGGATGAATGATAGCGATCCCCTAAATTTAAAAACGAAACTTTTAAAATGGTTAAGCTGTACATGTGATACTAATATTATTATATGTGGTCTACCTAATAATGCTTACTTAAATATTTATCTAAATAAGGAACTAGAATGGATATGCAGGGGCTTTGCTCACTGCGTATTTGTAAAACATAATTATAATAGATCTTGTCTAGGGTCCAAATATTTTTTGCCAAACCTGAGTTTTAGTATCATTCGAGATATTGCACATGTATTACATCATAGACAATTATCGTTTGAATCTCAGGCTCATTCAAATATAAACAATGAAGATTTGCACTGTTCACCCATCTGTTCAAAGCCACCCGTAAATATCCCTCTAAAACGTAGTCGGGCACAAGCCTCGCGAGCGCACAAGACTCCTGCTTTTTTATAAAGAATGTTTCGTTGTATTTTATGCATCAAAACATAGGTGGCTTCCTAAGTAAAAAAGAAATATTAGGAATAACTTTGAATGAAATGTCAGAAAATAAAATAACCCCGGATCTTATGTCTTAGTGAAACTTTTGTTCAAGAACATAGTGAATCAAATATACAACTCAATGGTTATAAATTAGGTGCTTCGTTCTGTAGATCAAAGCAAAAACGTGGGGGTGTTTGCATCTTACATAATAACACTGTTAAAACCAAAAAACTGTCCCTTCTGAAAGACTTTGCAACGGAACTTACTTTTGAATGCTGTGGTTTAGAATTAACAGAATATAAAATAATACTAATATGTATTTACCGAACTCCAAAATCAATTATTAGATCTTTTTTTGATAGATTGCAACTTCTTCTTGATAAATTAAAATCTTTTAAGAAACATATTATCATAACAGGGGATTGGAATATTAACACTCTAAATAAGGACAAATTATCAGAAGAATTAACCGAAATATTACATTCTTACAATTTAACTTTACATATTAACACACCTACACGACTAAAATCATGCATAGATCATTTTGCCAGCAACATCGAGGGAGCAATCGGAAATACTAAGGCCTTGTGCTTATCAGATCATAATACTGCACAATTTTTGAGCGTGCCTGTTAAAACTCGCAAAACACCGCTTGTTCACTGGTTTGAAATACGATGAGATTACAGCTGATAATATCAAAAAGTTCAAATACTTCGTAGCAAATTATCCATGGAAAAGCCTTTTTAACTTCAAAGACGTAGATTCTGATTTTACGCAATTTCATAAAGAATTAGTCCTTTTATATAACTTATGTTTCCCAACATACAAGATTAAAATTTTAAATAAAGCTAGCATAAAAACTAAATGGCTGTCCAAAGGCTTAAAAACTTCATGTAGAACTAAAAGGAAACTCCGTTTATCGTATTATAAAAAATCTAATAATATAAATAAATTGAAATACCGAAATTACTCTAAATTATTAAAACAATGCATAGAATTGTCACAAAGATTAAGAAACGAAAAATATATTAATACTGCAAAAAATAAGTGCTTGGCAACTTGGCAGATCATAAAAAATAAAGATAACTTACATAATAAACATAATATTGAATACTTAAAAATTTATGATAAACAAATTAATAATCCCACCGAAATAGCAAGGGTATTTAATAACCATTTTATTAATCCCACTAATCGTCAATTTGACTCAAATGTAAATAAACAGAAATTAATAGATAGTAATCCAATGTCTTTATTTTTATATCCTACTGACGAAGAAGAAATAAGGGACACTATAAAATCTTTAAATAATACAAATTCTACTGGCTTTGATGACATATGTACAAAAATAATTAAAACTAGTATTAATGAGCTGGCACCGTTACTGGAATATTTTGTGAATCAGTGTTTTGCAAAAGGAAAGTTTCCAAGCATTCTCAAGGTCTCGGTTGTCAGACCACTGTATAAGCGTGGAGAGAAGCACGACTTAAGCAACTATAGACCAATCGCCCTCATCCCCGTACTGTCAAAGATATTTGAAAAAATTATGCAAATGAGACTGATATCATTTCTAGAAAAACACAACATAATCAGAGAAGAACAGTATGGGTTTCGCAAGGGTAGATCTACTGCGCTCGCTTGTTACTCCCTCATTAGAAACATCTCGATACAAATGGACAAGAAGGTTCCCGTATCCACCATTTTCTTTGACATGAGTAAGGCTTTTGATTTTGTTAATCATAAAACACTTCTGACAAAGCTTGAATTGTACGGTATACGTGGCCTTGCCCTTAATTGGCTAAAAAGTTACTTAAGGGAAAGAAGTCAATTTGTAGAGATTTCACAGCTGAATAATGAGTCTCAAAACGTAACGTACAGGTCGGAGAGTAAAGTTAACTGTTCAGGTGTTCCTCAAGGCAGCATATTAGGCCCATTGCTCTTTATCTTATATATAAATGACCTTCCTAAATGTACTCAATATCCTATAACCCTCTATGCTGACGACATATCCGTAATGATTTATAGAAAGCCTAATATTGGTTATAATGATGAAATTAATAATGTAATTGGAAAAATAACTAATTGGCTAGAAGATAATAATTTAAATGTAAATGTGAATAAAACTAAATTCATCCAATTTTATAATAAGAATGCTAAACCTCTACAGTTATCCATACATCATAACAATGAACCTATCGCAGAGACAAAGTCCGCTACCTTTCTTGGTATAGTGATAGACTCAAGACTAACATGGCAACAGCACATTGACATGGTATGCCAGAGGATAAATAGGTTTGTGTACGCTCTGTATCATCTTTCGAAAGTAGCAAACCTAAAAACAGCTCTGATGGCATACCATGGATATGTAGAATCTATACTAAGGTATGGGCCTATGATGTGGGGAAACTCAACAAATATAAAACGTGCCTTCATTTTACAAAAAAAATGTGTAAGATCTATTTGCAATGCGGGACAGTTAGAATCATGCCGTCCTCTCTTTAAACAGTTAAACATTCTATCTCTACCATCGTTGTACATACTCGAGGTACTGACATTTATAAAGAAAAACTTAATTTTTTTTACAGAAAAACGTGAACAGTGTAATTTTCATACAAGATATCCCAATCAGTTAGTTGTACCTCCATCAGCTACTACCTGTTTCTCAAGAAATTGTTACAGTATGGGTATTAGATTATACAATTTACTTTCCAACGATATCAGAAATATGCCATTTAATCTCTTTAAAAAGACTGTTTTTAGAATCCTTGTGAAAAATTGTTTTTATGACATAAATGAATTTATTAACTTTTGTCGGAAAGGAAATCTAAAATAAAAATAATGACATCTAAATAAAATTGGTAATCAAAATATGACTTATTGTTGACTTCTCAATATTTCTCTGTGACGATGGCTTTGGTCCTGAATAAATAATAATGTTTTAAATCTTAATTTTATTATATAATTTTATAAATTGTTAATGACACAGTAACATCTAATATTAGTAAATATTGTAATTATTTATTTTAGTAAATTTAGAATTACAGATAAATATTTGCATATCGACAGATCGATAAAACATGTATGTTGCTATCCTCCAATAATTACATCCTTGTTACCATGTTTTATGCAAATAAAGATTTTATTTATTTATGATTTATTTATGATTTAAGGAAGGAATAGGAATTGGGAGGGGGGAAGGGGCCTCCGGAACCCTTACTGGTCGGACGAAACACAACAGCACTAAGTGCTATTATTTCACGCCGAATATTCCTGAGAGGGTGATATTACGCCGGGCGAGTCGGCCCAATGCGTGCTGCAACGCAGCGTGGCTCTACCACTCAGTCAGTGTCACTCATAGCACTACCCAGGAATCACGTGTAGGGTCTCAAGGGTAAACCTACGGACGCGAGCAACTTTAACCCCCATTCTTGAAGGGAGCCTGATGAATGATGTAGAATTCTTTTGCTATTTTATTTTTACCCCTTACTATCTCTAATTTTAGGCAGAATACATGACGCATTTGGATAACAGCAAAGGATAATGAGGAATTTTGTTCTAGACCCGTCCACAAATTTTTTTATGATTGTAGCATTAAGGAATGCTATGATTTTGATTGCTTTTATTTAGTGTAAAACAGTGTTTAATTATAAAATAATATGGAAGTATAATATAGTTTATCATAAAAGCAACTATTGACTTGCACCAGTATTAAAAACAGTAGGAAAACTTAAATCTTTGACCGTTTATACTTTTTTTCCCAGGGAATATCAGCAGGTCGTCATACAATAAAAAGGTATTGATGAGTACAATAAATATCAGTAATGTTCATACAACGAACTTAAATGTTGGGGATGCTATTACCCATTCTCCTTTATGAACTATTTTTAATTATAACTTCATTTGATGCAAGCACAATTACTTATTTGTACATATCTTATCACACAGCCGAGCACAAAGTACTATTTATTTAAACATATCTTATCACACCGCCACAGCATTGCCTAAACATAAAACAAGTAGGTACTATGCTCTTTGTGAAAATCTAAAGTATGCTTTGTCTTATTGTATACCTGTCTCTATGTACAACATGCATACAATCATGGCTATTATCCTGGAAGGGTTAGTCAAAGACTAGTCAATGAGGACGGCAAAGGTAGTCCACTGCTAGTCCCCCTTTCACCAAATAACAACAGCATATTTGCTCAGTGTGATAGGAGGTTACCCCATCACAGCTCTACGCTGCAGGAAGTGTGTGCAGTCTTTAGTCTGTTAGTTGCCTTTCAGAACACCCAAGGGAAGAGATTTATTTTATTCTTTTCATATGTACAACTTGAATACAATAAAAACTTAGAACTTTTAATGAGCCCCCACTGCGCAGCTCTCTATTTACTACATACATAGGTACAATGACGGACTCCGTCGCTTTACCAGTCTAATTCGGTACGGGCACGTACCCGGGCGGTCGGTGCGCTTCATACGAGAATCGCTGAAAAGTGGTAAAGCGACGGTGACCCCGACCGTACATAATCACGACCTTTATCCCCGAAGAGTTAGTCAGAGACTAGGCAAATGTGGACTGCAAAAACAGTCCTCTGCCATCCACTGTCCACTTTTCACAAAATAGCGACTGCACTTGTGCTCAGTGAGACAGGTGGTGAGCCCATCGCCGCTCTATTGTTAGAAGTATGTGCACACTCAAGGGAAGAGAGGGTGTGGTAGTATTCTTTCACAGCTACACGGCACGGTTCCTATTTAAGAGGCCTATTACATCTCGAAAGTGACTTTTGCGTAAAATGCCCATTTTCGCATTTTGTAGTAATTTTGCAGTTGTATTTATCGTTTTTATCGAAATAGGATAATAAATTTGTGCATAATATTACAAATCTCCATTCTGTGAGCATAAGTTGAATTCGGACGGCCAGCGCATCGCATTTTGTAGTAATTTTGCAGTTGTATTTATCGTTGTTATCGAAATAGGATAATAAATTCATTATAAAATCTTTATTCCTCATGAAGTAACAATTACTCTAGTATAAATTTTGTTCAATTATATTATCGTAGATAGGAGATATTCACAGTTAACTTTTAGTGATTTTCGAAGTTTTTTGGTTTAGAATAAGATTTTTTTCCTACTTATATAAAATCAATGATATCTAAATATTCCGAGGCCTCTACGCACTATTCGACTATATAAGAGATAACATTATAATTTTTTTATTTCACTTGTTTAGAACAGTAGTTCAATCGATGAGCTCAAAAAAGTGCCTTCGCGCACTTTATGCAATCTTTCTCTGCAATTTTGGGTTTAATTAAAAAGTTAAGCAAAATTTACAAAAAGGGAGGATGCTACGCACTATTCCAATAGCTATTCTACACTATTCAATAAGTCATAATTGTTAATGTACTTTTGTTTCTGAGATCCATAACGCCAAAATTGGCCATTTTACGCAAAAATCACAGTCGAGATGTAATAGGCCTCTTAATGTGGTAATAATATCTATTTATCTTGTACAGAATAACAAGAGCTGAGTAATAATATCAGTAGCTTGGTAAATAAATGCAAAGATCAATGTTAGTACTATCTCTAGTATAAGCTTAGATTTTGTATTAATAAAGTGTTTTTATTAAATACAAAATCAAGCTTTTGTTTTGGACTGTCTCTGGTGTTTAGTGATTAAAACACCAGTCTCAGACCAGATGTCCCAGGTTGGATTCCCTACAAGAATTTACATGAACATAAACTTATTAATTAGCTTTCAACAAACTAACACTAAGGCAGGTAAGTAAGTGGATTTATGCACAAAATATTAAAATGTATCGACATGCTACAGCAAGAGAGAGACCTCTTTGGCTCCACTAAGATAAGATAAGATGGTGGTGCCAAGACAAACTTAAAATGTTTCCTACTAACAACTACAATATTATGAACATTCTGATACTCCAACACAGGAAATCTAGTTTAAAACTGGTGACTTAACTACTAAACCACAGGGACGGTTCAAATTGCTTATCAAACACTTTATTAATAAATAAATCTTTCCTACAATCACAACAATTATCTAGCCCAGAGAAGCTTCAAAGAAACTCGTTAAATGGTTACTAGACAATGGATAAACATACTTAAAATACTTAAATACATACTTATTATACATAGAAAACACCCAGACCCGAGACAATTTAGAAAAACAATAATTTCTAAATTGACCCAACCAGGGATCGAACCCGGGACCTCAGAGATGGCGACACCATGAAAACCGGTGTACAAACCACTCGACCAAGGAAGTCGTCAAATTTAGTTTGAAATTATTTTATTTTTAAATTTAGTTTGAAATTATTATCTTTTATATTAATATAATGACTAACCTTTTAAGTAGGTACTAATGATAGCATTTTGATCTTTGCATTTATTTACTAAGCAACTGATATAATTGGTCAACAGTAAAGCCGGGTCCGCTGCGCTAGATTTTGAACAGAACATTGTTCGAAAACATAAATTAGTCAATGGGCCACATTATTACTCAATGGGCCACGCCCCTTAATTATGTTTTCGAACAATGTTCTGTTCAAAAATCTGGCGCAGCGGACCCGACTTAACAGTCCAGTAAATAACTATTTATCAACATAGTAAAAATAGACAGGTATACCACTATGCATAGATACCTACTTCAGTGTTTTAATAATTAGCTAGTAGGTATCTTTGCTTAAAGCTGAAAGAATAAGCAAGGAACACAGCATCTGAACACTGAAGTGGGCAAAGGCTGACTTACCTAGTACTAAAACAATTTAACCCAAACATTATTTGGTTTAATTAATGACATGTAAAAGTTTAAGTTTAATTTGTAAGGTGTGGCTTGGCTTAGTTTAATAGGTGTGTATTTACAACTGTACTTTTACTTTTCAATCACAGTAAGGTGGTGATTGTTGGCGCGAATAATTTTTGGATAAAATGATTGGTCAAAATGTGTGGAAAAGACCTGACATCATCCAACTATAAAAACTAACCTAGGTAGGTACTTGAAAGAAGTTGTTTCTATTAAGCAGCGCCGGTAATTAGGTTTTTTTTTATGATTTCAAACTAAATAAACAGCGATATATTAAATAAAATACGAATTGTCGAAAGATTATGGTGGATAACGATGAAACATTTTAGCAAAAGATTTAGCCGTTTTTAACATTCCAATTTTATGAAAGCTATTATGATAATTCGAGTAGGTACGACATGGTAGGTATTGGGTGTGTCTTTTGCAAGCTAAACATCGATCAATCTCAATAAAAAGACCATAGAAACCAACGTTATAAATTAAAAAAAATATCTAAATGCATTTTTTTCACTTACCATTATTTAGTAAACACCATAAACACATTAAATATATAAAATTTATTAATGCCATCGTAAATACACAGTGCCGCTAGCAGCAAACAATAAACTTTTGATGATTTGTAATTACGTTTACGCACAGCACAGACTTATTAGATAGAGATGCGTTTACGTTACGTTTGGTGGTTGAATGTTGGTTGAATTTGAGAAGTGAAGTGAAAAGTTGATTGATTGAATGAACGAACGAGCCAGCCCTGCAGTGTTGCCAGATCCGTAGCGTAGGTTTAAGGTGTCTGTGGTTTAAGGATCCTAGATTTACTGCAAAATTATCGTGTTTTTATCGCGTTGAAAAAGACTGATTACATACGGGCGGCTGGCCACACACAGCCGGAATGGCTTGCTGAATTAAGAATCTGAATTTAAGATTCTGAATTCCGGCACCTTGACTCAGGCTGGCCTCACACAGCCGGAATCGCTTTCTGAATTAAGAATCTTAATTCAGATTCTGAATTCAGAAAGGCCGGAATACCATACAATATCAGTATGCTGCCATACATTTTATATGGAGCGGCACACACATGCTGGAATTCAGATTCTGAATTATTTCAGTGTTGCCATTTTTAGTAGGATCCTACTTTTTTAGCATTTTTAAAAGTAAATTTTAGATATTTAGTTTGTATGTTATCTTATTGATACGTTGCTTTAATAGTGTTTAATCTTCGATGACGTACTTCAATTCTTAAAAATTATAAAGGTAAAAATAGCCGTTTTGGTGCATTTTTATAAACAACGCTTAGCAGTTTTAGCAGGATTTATCATACATTTTTATTTTTATAATTTATTTTTATAAAATTTGATAGCAATTTAAGCTTCTATTGAAACTCGTTAATATGGTTAAACTAGATAATGGATAAATATACATAAACATAGAAAAACACCCAGACCCGAAATCAATTAAGAAAAACAGTTTTCTCTAAATTGAGTCGCCGACCGGTAATTGAACCCGGGACCTCAAAGATGGCGCGATGCCAGACCCGGCGCGCTAACCACTTGACCACGGCGGACGTCAATTGGTAGGAACAGCGAAAAAAATAAATGGCAACCCTGGTTGAAACAGCAAGCGGTTAACGTCTCGGAGACGTTTGCATATGCCGGGAGTCACAAGACTACTGATCAATCTAAATTTTTAAGAACGTGTGAGTCAAGGTGCCGGAATTCAGAATCTTAAATTCAGATTCTTAATTCAGCAAGCCATTCCGGCTGTGTGAGGCCAGCCTTATAGAGCGGCACACACATGCTGGAATTCAGATTCTGAATTATTTCAGTGTTGCCATTTTTAGTAGGATCCTACTTTTATAGCATTTTTAAAAGTAATTTTTAGATATTTAGTTTGTATGTTATCTTATTGATACGTTGCTTTAATAGTGTTTAATTTTCGATGTACTTCAATTCTTAAAAATTATAAAGGTAAATAT
The DNA here is from genome assembly GCA_963921215.1 of Scoparia ambigualis. Taxonomy (NCBI): domain Eukaryota; kingdom Metazoa; phylum Arthropoda; class Insecta; order Lepidoptera; family Crambidae; genus Scoparia; species Scoparia ambigualis. Next base: position 29,146,312 of record OY992515.1, on the reverse strand, counting down.
AGCAGTTTTGGTGCATTTTTATAAACAACGATTAGCAGTTTTAGCAGGATTTACCAAAAATTTTTATTTTTATATTTTGTTTTTAAAAAAATTGACAGCAATATAAGCTTTAATGAAACTCGTTAATATGGTTAAACTAGATAATGGATAAATATACATAAACATAGAAAAACACCCAGACCCGAAATCAATTAAGAAAAACAGTTTTCTCTAAATTGACTCGACGACCGGGAATTGAACCCGGGATCTCAGAGATGGCGCGACGCCAGACCCGGCGCGCTAACCACTTGACCATGGAGGACGTCAATTGGTAGGAACAGCGAAAAAAAAATGGCACTCACACATTCTTAAAATTCAGATTGATCAGTAGTCTTGTGACTCCCGGCCTAAGCAAACGTCTCCGAGACGTTAAGGCTAGCCTCACACAGCCGGAATGTCTTGCTGAATTCAGATTCTGAATTTAAGATTCTGAATTCCGGCACCTTGACTCACACATTCTTAAAAATTCAGATTGATCAGTAGTCTTGTGACCCCCGGCATATGCAAACGTCTCCGAGACGTTAACCGCTTGCTGTTGCTATTTTTTTTTCGCTGTTCCTACCAATTGACGTCCTCCGTGGCCAAGTGGTTAGCGCGCCGGGTCTGGCGTCGCGCCATCTCTGAGGTCCCGGGTTCAATTCCCAATCGGCGAGTCAATTTAGAGAAAACTGTTTTTCTTAATTGATTTCGGGTCTGGGTGTTTTACTATGTTTATGTATATTTATCAATTATCTAGTTTAACCATATTAACGAGTTTCAATGGAAGCTTAAATTGCTAACAAATTTTATAATAATAAAATATAAAAATAAAAAATTATGGTACCTAAATCCTGCCAAAACTGCTGAGCGTTGTTTATAAAAAATCCACCAAAACTGCTATATTTACCTTTATAGTTTTTAAGAATTGAAATACATCTAAAATTAAACACTATTAAAGCAAGGTATCAATAAGATAACATACAAACTAAATATCTAAAATTTACTTTTAAAACGCTAAAAAAGCAGGATCCTACTAAAAATGGCAACACTGAAATAATTCAGAATCTGAATTCCAGCATGTGTGTGCCGCTCTATACAAAATGTATGGGAATACGCGCGTTCTGAATTCAGAATCTTAAATATTCAGACACGGAATTCCGGACGCTCGTCAGCTATTCTTCCAGATCGATCTGAGAAATTCAGATTCTGCAAAAATCAGCATGTGTGTGGAGCATACTGATATAGTATGGTATTTCGGCCTTTCTGAATTCAGAATCTGAATTCAGTTTCTTAATTCAGCAAGCCATTCCGGCTGTGTGAGGCCAGCCTTAATTTAGAAAGTGATTCCGGCTGTGTGAGGCCAGCCTTATGCTCTAAGGTCTGGGCCCAGGGGAGGGAAACAACTCCTATAGTAGGAGCAATGACACGTTACGAGTATCGCCATCTAGGAGTGTTATTCCGCATTATCGAAAAAAAAATTTGAAGTGTCTCGCTAGATGGCGGTTACTCTAAGCGCAGCAATCGAAAATAAAAATCGATTAAACATAACTTTATTTAACTTAATTATAGTTAACATTTATTTTTTATTTCAATAAATCGATTAAACAAAACATTAGTTAACTTAATCAGAATATTACCTAAGAAAATCATCTAAGCTTGTATCATTTATTTTTTATTTCAAATAAAACTTGTATAATAATCGATTAATTCGATTTTTATCGACTTGTATATCGACCGATCGACACTTGAACTGTGTTTTTTTATTGCTTATTATGGCCGCTTGTTTGTTTTGTTGTTTGCTTTTGTGCGAATTTTTGCAGTATTGTCGTTCTTCGCTGTAATTAATAATTACGTTGAGACTTGAGATAAGTGCATAATCCTTCTCCGGACCCGGAGTTACAAGAATAATTTCACTGTGAAACACTACAGTAGTGAGCCTGCGTCTTACTTAATTTGCATTGTTGTGATATTTGGACACTGGACAACTGGCAAAACTGGACGTCTGAATTAAGTTTTGTTACATTGGACATGCATTGGACGCTATACTACCTATTAGTTAAATCGAGCAGGCCCATCTTCAAATATAACAATATTATCACCACAAAGTACAGGTACCTATAATTAATAATATTATTTATTTATAATTTAGTAACATAATATATCTACCTTTGACTATATACATGTGTACAATCAAAGATACCTAATTACTGCTGGTAGAATTTTGCACAAATGTGCCGCTTGTGATTTGGCCGGAGTATTAAGTTAAAGTATCATTTAATTGTATTAGGATTTTCTGTGTACAATATTTATTGCTTTTTTTATAAAAAGCATTTACCTAAGTTATCCTGTTTTGTTTTTCAGATATATTGGTAAAAGACCATATCTATTGTCGCAAACCAGCTGATCAGTCATCACAAACTAAAGGTGTTTATATTATTATTATTCTCTTTATTTAATCTGTAGGTACAATCTTAACATAAATTTTTACAATATTTTATAAAAAATAAAAAACATATTTACAGTATAAAATATTCTAAAAAACCTAACCTAGGCTGCCACCGGCAGTGGGGATAAACCAAAGCTATCGGTGGGTAGGGCTGCAGAATGAGGAACATCCTGACAATTCGTGCCTTGTCACGGAGTACTGCCTTTGTATCTGACCCTTGATCAAACCTTTCAGCGAGAGGCTCTTAGCCATAAGACCGTTTGCCGAAACGACTATCGGTACAATAATGATTGAATCCACATCCCACATATTATTATTAGTTCACTTGCATGTCATGTTGTAATAAATTTTTTATTTGCAGATACAAGGAGACAACCGCAAGGTTTTCGCCTATTATAAAATAATTCAGAAAGAAATAAAAAACCATAAGAGTGAAATATACAGGTTAAGAAATCGCAGCAAGAACAAGATTAGCTAGTGCCATTAAAATATCTGATAATAAAGCATTACAGAAAGTAACAGGAAAAATGAGTTTACCAGCAAAACTCTTCACAAAAATTCAACATAGAGAAACAATCAAAAAAGCAAAGGGTCGTCGCTTCACAAATGAAAAAAAATATTTTGTCACTCTCATTCATAAATATGATCTTCTTTCGAAATGTTTCACATTGCCATCTGCAAAATCCATAAAATACCTTCTAGGAAAAATTAAAATAGTACCTGCTGGAATACATAAAAAAAGTAATTTTTGTAAAATTAAAACACACTTCTGAGCAAATCAACAAAGATGAATGTTATAAATCGAATTTTGTGCGGAGAATTAAAATATGATGTTGATGATTATTCTAAAATGTAAACTAATTTGTATTATGCAAAACATAAACATAACAAGAATACAAAATTAATTGTCGTTTTATTTTAACTAAGTTCCCAAACTGGCTGTTGCATGCAAAACCTTGTAAATCAGGCTGGTTTGATTTCATAAATTTAATGCTGAGTGAATTTCACTTACATTAAATTTATGAAATCATATCAGCCTGATTTACAAGGTTTTGCATGCTTTAAAAATAAAATTTAGCTCATTATACCTATAGGTATGTATATTGGTCAAAAGTTGTGGAATAACAACACCAGAGGGAGCCAGGTTCAAATATGTTGGCAAAAAAAATCCGCGAGATGGCCATCTATTTCCGACAGTATTACCTTTTATCTATGTCTGGGCCTCAGAACAATGTCTGGGGCACTTTATATTTGCTACCAACCAACGTAACGAGCTAAAAAAAAAGATCGTCGCCCACAAAAAGTACTGAATGGGGACTTCTTAGCGGGAAAGTGAAGCGTCATGTTTGCAGTTTTGTTTTATTTTCTATTATTTGTGTTTTGTAGAATATTAATGTGAAATAATGGTGGATTATTTACTGTTAAGTGTTCGTGAACGTGCATGAGTGTTAGCAAATAAAACGAAACAGTGCAACATCACTTTTCAAATTCTCTCAAGAAGTCCGTGTGAGATTTAGTAAAGTCCCACATCTTTACTGGAACTCAAGAGATTTGAGGGAATATCATTTAGCTTATTATCGTCACTCATTATCATCATAAAAGCATAATAAATGAATTCTATTATTTCCACTGAAGGACTAGTAGTATCCATGGTGATGAAACAAATTATATATATAAAAAAAATCATTGTGTCATTCATTCATTGTGCCGTCAAGTCGCAGTGGGACTTCTTGGCGGGAAAGTGAAGCGTCATGTCTGCAGTTTTATTTTATTTTCTAAAATTTGTGGTTTTTCGAATATTAATGTAAAATAATAGTGGATTATTAACCGTTAAGTGTTTGTGAACGTGCATGAGTGTTGGCAAATGAAACAAAACAGTGCAACATCACTTTTCAAATTCTCTCAAGTAGTCCGCGTGAGACCTCAGTAAAGTCCCACATCTTTACTGAGGACTCAAGGGGTTTGGGGAACATCATTTATCATTCATCTTAATCATCACTCATTATCATCAAGGGAAAAAACAAATAAAAAACTAATGACTAGGCAGTATGGCTCAGACCTTAGCCTGTTCCTTCATGGAACAAATATATATAAAAACAAAAAATCAAGTCGCAGTCGCAGTGTTTACGTCTCGCGTTTCGTTTCGGTGAAATTTTTCGCAAAATGACCGTTTGCTCCGTGAAATTCTGTCGAAACTACAAAGGAAGGATCTTTTCGAAAAGGAAAGTCACGTTCCATAAGTAAGTATTGATAAATTTTAATGAAAATTTGAATAGGTACTTTCGTAAAGTGGGGCTATTCAGACCAAATTTTGGATAGAAAGGTTAATTTCTCATTATTAGTATTTTTGATAATAACGTGTTTTATTCTATATGTAAAGCAGAGTTACTGCTTTACATTTCCGATAAAATAGCTTTGTAAAAAGTAATGGCTACTTAAAAAATAATATAAAGCCCTGTGTCCCAAATAGCCTCCTGGTGGGGCTTTGTGGGACACCTACACGTTTTTAACATTTATGCCTAATTTAAGGCTTAATCCCACATAGACTCCTTCTTGACTTATTCGGGACATATTATATTACTATAAACTGATCGAAAAATCTTGAAATTTGGCTGATTTTTTTTTGGAGTAATTTCAGTAAAAACTTCAATATTGTAATTTGTTTATTAATTGACTTCAAAATATTTTTACACAGTTATAAACTCACATCTTTTGGACCATATTGCCATATTACAATTGAGAAATTCGTAAATTAAAATACAAACAAAAACTAAACAAAGAAACAAACAATAATCTTTTAACTATCAAAATATGTAGGTAATATCTAGTAAAAACTTACAAATTCTTCTTCTTACTAATCAAATTATTCTTATAATCTAAGTATAACAATTATCGTAAGGGCTATAATACTTTATTTAGCAACAAATACCTTAATAAATTAAATCAACAACAAATATTTTAATAATCAAAGTAAACAAGGTTGTCATAATTAAAAAACACGAATTTAGTTCTCTGTTCATTTATAGCTAACAAGTCACAAGTTTCTATAATCGTTGTAATTTCTACAATATTGATTATTATTATTATTATTATTTGAGGTAAACACACTAGCAGCTCAATGAGCTGATGCGTGTGTGTCTTGTGGTTTGGAGAATTTATCCAGCCTGTTCTTAAACAAATTTATTGTGAGCGTTTATGACTTCTTTAGGTAGCCTGTTCCAGTTTGTGACAATTCGGTTCGGCAAGAAAAACTTCTTAAGATCTCTATTTGCCAATGATCGGCATAACTTCAGCTGGTGACCACGGAGATGCTTGTTCTCACTCATCGTGAAGAGCTGCTGTAAATCAGAAACGTCATAGTGTCCAGTGAGAATTTTGTATGTCTCTATTAAACTACCCCTCTGTCTGTAGAGTAGTCAGCTCAAGTTCTTTGAGGCGCCGTTCATACGGTTCATTACGTAATGCGCGAACCATTTTGGTAGCTCTTCTCTGCACACCCTCCAACAGTGCAATATCTTTCTTAAAGTGAGGACTCCACACCACATACCCAAATTCCAGAAGTGGACGCACATAAGCCTTGTATAGTGTAATAAATGTCTTTTTCGTGAGGCACTTAAATGCTTTACGAATAATATACAAGATAGAATTAGCTCTCTTTACGTCCATTTCAAGTTGTTAGTTATGGTAACACAGGTCCCTCTGTGATGTTACTGGTTCTAATTGATGGTTGCCCAAACAATATCCTCGGGGAGGGTTCTTTGATCCTATGTACATTATAGTACAGTACACTTCGAAACATTAAGTGTGAGCAACCAATCTTTGGTCCAATTATCTATAGCATTTAAGTCCTTTTGTATTTTATCATATTGTGTTATTGGATTTCCAAAAAACTTTGTATCATCAGCAAATAATGAAAAGGGTAGAATCAAGGTAGATTGATGGGGTTGACTTTTAAATCGAGTTGCCTGAATTTGAAGAAAATAATACTGTGGGGGGGTCTAAGGGGTTCTTAAATAGAGGTTTAATAACATTTTAGCTGCCGCTTTTGCGTTAAAATTTAAAAAAACCACTTGAAAGTTTTGTCAAAATCGGCTATAATTACGAAAAATTACACGTTTTTAGGTTATACAGTACCATAGTAACAGAACCGAAGCGGGGGGATGGGGGGGGCGCAGCTCCCCGCTAGTGGGGCTTGGGGGGGCCGAGGCCCCCCGCCATGAAAAAAGGCTCAAGAGTTAATTAGGTTAGGTTAGTATGTTGATCAAAAACGCGCGAGCCGAGCAAGCGAAGCGAGCGTGCCGCGGGAGCGGCCGGCGAAGCGCCAGAAATGACATTTATGTAAATTTCCATATTTAAAAAAAAAATTACATTACTTAAAAATTACTTGTCTGTGGCAGGAGGGGTAAGTGGGGGGGGCACTCCTTATTCCTCCCCTCCCCTTCCCCCACCAATTATGGCGACTCGATTCAATTTTTTTACTACGATACATAACCTCAAAATACAAAAATTAACATAACTTAAAAACTACTTGTTGGCGGCAGGGGGGGTAAGGGGGGAGTATCCTCCCCCCTCCCCCTACCTTCTCCACCCCCACCCCACCCCCGATTCAGGCGACTCGATTCAAAAGTTTTACCCCCCCCCCCCCCCCATTAAATTGCTCCTGGATTCAAGAGAAACACTTATATTGTGTAATGGAATAAGAACATGTTTGTGTGCCAAATGTAATGTTTAAAATTAATAGCCAATTATAATGAATAAAAATATTCAGAGCGTCTTCCAGCAAAATGCGGCTAAATAACCATATTGAATATAGCCTTTCGCCAACCCAAACGTAAAAGTAATTTTCAAAAAAATAAACAATTAAGGCTGGATTCGCTTATTCCAGTTTGGTCGAATCCACCCTTAGGCATCTAAAGCCTTTTCCAATGATTTACATCATTTTCAAAATAAGATGCTAAAGGACCTTCGCAACCAAAAATTATATCAACTCCATATTATCTCGTTCGATGCAAAAAAGCCCACCGGAAACCATGACGATCTGTCAATGTCACAAGACGACAAAAGGAATGCTTTTTGTAACAAAGCAAAGCAAAGGCAATCGCCCGTACAGCTAAAGGTATTAAATACGGTTGTGAAAATAACAGTTCCCGACTAAAAATGAGCATGTAATGGCGGACTAAAATACGACATTACAATTGACAAGAATATAAGCTTAAATTGTAGCACAAAACATGCGTCATAGAATAAGAGTTTCACGAAATAGCTACCATAACACAATTTAATAATACTATAGAGGTTTTACCAACCTTTATTTTGATATTTTTTCGTGTTAAATTTCATCGACATTTATTGTAGTGAAGCATAGACACAAATGTCAATTAACAGTTTTTTTATTATAGGTTAGCTATTAAAGTTTTTGCGGTAAGTAGATTTACATAAAAATATTTGTGTGCACCGTTCGGCCCAAATAGCCCCACTTTACGGTAGGTAGGTACCTACTTTAATGATTTCAATACGTAAGCAAGGCAGCCATATCCGTCCGTAGTGTTGCTGGTGGTATCAGAATGTAGGATTCCAATTATTGGTGGAAGAGTATAAAAGCCAATCTATCTATATATAAAAATAAATAGTTGCTTGTTTGTCTCGCTAAAACTCAAGAATGGTTGAACCGATTTGGCTAATTGTGATTTTGAAATATTTGTGGAAGCTCAGGGAAGATATAAACGGTAAGAAACATAAATAATAAGTAACGGAAAATACTAAAAACGACAATTTAATTTTTCAATACAAAATGTTCCTAGCTTTTTTTAAAATATATATTTGTTCCGTGAAGGAACAGGCTAAGGTCAGAGACCATACTGCCTAGTCATTTTTATTATTATTCTCTTTATTAAATATACATATTAAGAAAAAATTTTTACAATATTTTATATAAAAAGATATTTACAATATAAAATATTATAAAAAAACTTAACCTAGGTTGCCACCGGCAGCGGGGATAGACCCAAGCTATGGTTATAGTGGTTAGGGCTGCAGAGTGAGGAACCTCCTGACAATACGTGCCGTGTCAAGGAGTACTGCCTTCTGTATCTGACCCTTGACCCAACCTTTTAGCGAGAGCCTCTCTAGATGTTGATCGAGGCTCTTAGCTATAAGGCCGTGTGCCGAAACGACTATCGGTACAATAATGGTTGAATCCACATCCCACATGGCGGTAACCTCGTGAGCCAAGTCAAGGTACTTACTGAGCTTGTCCTTCTCGGCTTTCACTAGGTTCTCGTCATGAGGTACGGTGATATCAACCAATATTGCTCGGCGCTGAGATCGGTCGATCACCACGATATCAGGCTTATTGGCGACAATAGTCCTGTCCGTGATGATAGAGCGATCCCAGTAAAGCGTTGCATGACCATTTTCGAGAACTGGCGCAGGTGCGTACTTATAGTACGGCACCTCTGATTCAACAAGGCCATATTGAAGAGCAAGTTGCTGGTGAATTATTCTGGCTACTTTGTTGTGTCTGTGCAAATACTTTCCGTTAGCAAGATGAGAACAACCGGAAATAATATGTCGGAGTGATTTTCCTGGACGGCGGCATGCCCGACAGATGTCGACCGTACCGTCCCTCATAATATATTTCCGGTAGTTATTCGTCTTGATAACTTCATCTTCAATGGCACAGACAAAACCTTCGGTTTCCCCAAAGAGATCACCGAAATGTAGCCAGTTCACCGAGGCAGGCAAATCTACATCAGGCCCAGTTAGAGCCCGATAGTAGCGCCTGTGTAGCACCTTGCTCTTCCATATATATATGTCCTTGCGATCGAGAGTGCTTAGCACCACTGGTTTGCGCCAGTTTTCTGTTGCCAAGGAGAGCAAAATTATTATTATTATTGTTTAACAGACAGGCAGTTGAGACAACTGGTATAGTCTGTATCCTGTTTCCTCCTTTTAATGTCTTAGTCTAGTTATTTGTTCATATTCAAATGCTTGTCTAGCCTGTTTTTAAATTGGTTTATTGTTTGTGCTGATACCACTTCTTTGGGCAGCCTGTTCCAAGCTTCAATTACTCTGCTGCTTAGAAAATGTTTGTGTGGGTTATTATGTGATGCAGTTTTTGACAGCTTGAGATGGTGTCCTCTAAGATGTGTATTCTTTGAGTATTGAAACATCTGTTTATCAAAACCTTCAAGATCGTAGTGTCCGTGTAATATTTTAAAGGTTTCAATCAGATCTCCTCGTTTTCTGCTTTCTTCAAGAGTAGTGAGTTTCAACACATACAGTCTCTCATTATATGGTTTTGTTTTTAAAGATTTAGGTACTTTGGAAAATCGCCGCTGTACTCTTTCTAGTATTTCCATATCCTTCTTGAAATATGGGTTCCAGACTTGGAAAGCTACGCTTTGTGAATTTTTAGCATCATATCGGGTGTTAACTGTCCAAACGCTTTTCTGATAAGGTATATAAAGCTATTAGCTTTTTTAGTTATTGCTGCAATATGGTGTTCCCATTTGAGATTTTCACATATATGTACACCCAGGTCAGTTTGGACACTTGTTTCTTTTAATGGTTCATCATTTATTGTATAGGTAAGATGGGGATTCCGATTTCCTATGTGGAGAACTGTGCATTTAGCTGAATTTAGTTTTATGAGCCACTCCCTTGACTAGCTTATTATTTGATTTAGATCCGCTTGAAGCCGTTCAAAATCCATTTCTGGGTCTGCAAAAATCTTTGTGTCGTCAGCAAACATACTAACTTTGCAATTCAAATGTTTCGGTAGATCAAAAGTGAAAATAATATATAATAATGGCCCTAGGACAGAGCCTTGGGGAACACCACTTTGTGTGTCTCTTTCATCTGAAAGAGTGTCACCAATTCTCACTCGAAATGTCCTATGTCGCAAAATAGCCTCAATCCACTTAAGAAGTTTTCCACGTATTCCTACGTATTCTATTTTTGAAGAAGTCTACTTATCGGTACTTTGTCAAATGCTTTTTCATAATCGAGGTAAATCACATCTACAGGTTGTCGAGCCGGCTCTGCCGGCCAGCCTCAGCTACGGCGGCGAGCGTTAAACCCACCTGCTTTTGAGCTCGCGGGCCGTCTCGCCCCTCCGCGCCTACGCGGGCTTAAAATTACACTCTAGCGTAGGGCAGACAAGACTACGTGGAGTCGGTTTTGCCGCGATTCGTTTCTGTCACTGACTTTTGTAGCACCACCTTACCGAAAACACAAAGTATTAATTTTTTTAAACATTTTACTTTATTTACCTAATAATTGAATATGTAAGTGTGGGCGGCGGTAGTTCTATCTGACTAGGATGCACAGGTACGCGATCGCTAAGCTACTACCACCGGCACTACTTAACTGTATCAGAAGGTCCAGTAATAAAACTGCGATAGTCTCTGTAGATATATATATATATATATATATATTGCACTGTATTGTATAGATAAACAAGTTACAAGTTATACGTTTCTATGTACAGGATGGACCAAATAGTGACGTCAATCGATTTTTAATAGCTTCCTCATATCCAGGGGTGTCCAAAAATACCCCATGTATGTTCCCCGACTTGTTGTTGTTTTTAAGTTATGAGTTTTTTTTAGTGGTTTTTCAGAATATTCTGTTTGATCGGCTTAAAAAATTTAAAAAGTAACTTTTTATTACTTTTTTTAATTTTTTTTTAGCATTGGTACCTTAATTATTTATCTATCACACGTAAAATAACCAGCTTTCTAATATTAATGCAAGTTAGAAATTTTTTGACCGAAATTCAAAAATTCACGTTCCAGCGAGTAAAAGTTTAATTTTCAACTTAAAATTAAAAATCTAAAAAAGCCATTTCAAGGCTTCAAAGTAACTCTAAAACTTCGCCAGGTTTTCAACATTCATAGTAACACAAAAAAAGTAGTACTTAATGGGCTATCTTTCACTAATATCGGCATTCAAAGGTACAGAGGCGGAAATTTCATTAAATAGCAAATTCAATTTAAAACATTATTTTTGTCATTACTAAGGCCAATGAAGATAGGAAATACCTTTAGTAAGACAATAAAACCTGTGACACGCTAAATAAAATACCATTACTTGTATCATTTGACTGGTCAGTTAGCATTTGAATGATTATTTAATCACATTGTTGTGAAAGTCAGCCAGATAAGGGAATTAGTACTCATCCAACCGGTTTGACCATGAGGCCAGGTAGCAAAAGGACCTTTTTACTCCCCTCCCCGCGCCTCGTCATCCACAGCTCAGGGCCCCCGCCTGCCAGTCGTTCACTGCTCTCGTACGTGTTACAACTAATCTAGCTCGTTTACGTTATTTATTCCGAACTATACGACTTTCGCTGTGTTATCTGGACTTGATTTGCCTGCCTTACGACCGACCTGTGCTTGTTTTTATGGACTTCGATTGCCTAGTGACTTGGATTACTCTTGTGCTGTGCAACATGAGTTATTCTTTAAGCGAATACGCAGAAATGCACTACTTTTTTGGCGTTGCCCAAAAACACTTCGATCAGCGTGTCGTGTGTGTAACGAAAAACTCTGTGGTCCGGGTAATGCTCCCGTGCTTCTCCTCGCCACTGGAGTTTTTCTTTATAAAGCCTTGCCGCCAAGGAAAGTCGTAGAGTACGGAATAAATAACGTAAACGAGCGAGATTAGTTGTAACACGTACGAGAGCAGTGAACGACTGGCAGGCGGGGGACCCTGAGCTGTGGATGACGAGGCGCGGGGAGGGGAGTAAAAAGGTCCTTTTGCTACCTGGCCTCATTGTCAAGCCGGTTGGATGAGTACTAAAACCCTTATCTGGCTGACTTTTACAACAATGTGATTAAATAATCATTCAAATGCTAACTGACCAGTCAAATGATTTTTTTTTATATACTAAGCCCGGCAAATGACCCCACTCCACCTGATGTTAAGTGGAAATAAAGTCCAGGCACGAGGACAACTGGTGCAGCGTAAGAGACGTAGCATCAGTCACCCTCACTCTGCCGGCCCACAAAGTGCTTCTTCACTCCTTGTTTGAAGGACCCTATGTCATAGGTAGGAGGGAATACGTGAGCTGGTAGACTATTCCATCTTTTGGAAGTGCGGCAAAGAAACGAGTCACCAAATTTCTTTGTGCGTGATGGAATGTCAGAGACTGTAAATTGGTGACTCCGGAGAGCAGCACGCGTACTCCTATGGAGAAAGGGAGAAGGAGGGATGAGGTCAAAGAGTTCTTCAGAGCACTCGCCATGGTATAAACGGTAAGAGACGCTAAGTGACGCAATGTCTCTACGCAATTGCAAAGGCTCGAGAGTTTTAGTGACCTCCGCATTGCCGATAATGCGCACAGCGCGGCGCTGCAATCTGTCCAAGGCATGTAGAAGATACTTTGCGGAGCCGTCCCAAAGGTGAGAGCGATACTCCACGCAAGACCGCACCTGTGTCTTGTATAATAGACACAACTGATCAGGCGTGAAGAATCGCCGCACCTTGTTCAGGACACCGAGTTTACCTGAGGTATTTTTAATCACGGTTTCGATGATGATGATACAAGTAATTGTACTTTATTTAGCGAAGGTATTTCCTATCTTCATTGGCCTTAGTAATGACAAAAATAATGTTTTAAAATGAAATTGCTTTTTAATGAAATTTCCGCCTCTGTAACTTTGAATGCCGATATTAGTGAAAGATAGCCCATTAAGTACTATTTTTTTTGTGTTACTATGAAAGCTGAAAACCTGTCGAAGTTTTTAAAGTTACTTTGAAGCCTTGAAATGGCTTTTTAGATTTTTAATTTTAAGTTGAAAATTAAACTCTTACTCACTGGAACGTAAATTTTTGAATTTTAGTCAAAAAATTTCTAACTTGCATTAATGTTAGAAAGCAACATTAATGCAAGTTAGAAATTTTTTAGATAAATTATTAAGGATACCATTGCTAAAAAACATGTAGAAAAAGCAATAAAAAGTTACTTTTTTAATTTTTTAAGCCGATCGGACAGAATATTCTAAAAAACCACTAAAAAAACTCTTAACTTAAAAACAACAAAAAGTCGGGGAACATACATGGGGTATTTTTAACACGCCTGGATATGAGGAAGCTATTAAAAATCGATTGACGTCACTATTTGGTCCTGTATATACATATTATATGTTAACAGGTTAGCTAAGGCTAGTGTGTGCGAAACGCGTGACGGGAAACGACTGAGGTCGCCTGACGCGTGTGTTCGCAAGCGGGCTATTTATGCAAGGTTGCATTTCGTTACATTGTGTCCCTACAAATATATAAAAAACAAAAAAAACGAAAATCTGGGTATGATATTTTAGAGAAAAAGTTACTTCGAATTTTAATACAACGCTGCTCTTCGCGATTGTCTTAAATTTGTAACCTATCACGTGACCTACAGGAGTATGGCAGCTAGTATTTCTGTTGTCTAATAAAAAAAAACCTTGAAATTCAATACAATCGCTACGCTGCGCTTCATCCATTATGCGTTTCGTATTTTATGAAAAATTCAATTTAGACGGATAGCAATTATGTTATTTACATTTATGCTGATTAAAATTATGATAAAGACAATTATAGTAAGTTAAAATTATGCCGATGAAACCATTATAGGTTTATAACACTCTGCTTATCATGATTTATGCGAGAAAACTTTATGCTGAAACTGTTATGCCAAACTACACACATCAAAAGTGTCTAGGGATCAACATATATTTTTGCAATAACTTTTCTCCTGATTGATATTAATTAAAATTTTCTTTAAGGATTCATCAAATAAAGTGTTTTCGTTTGTCTACAGTAACGATAAACCAAGTCACCTTTGCATTAATAAAGAAATTTGCCATTTTCCTAATAAAGGGATTTTTGACATTTGAACCACTAACATTAAAGTTCGAAAAAAAAGACTGAAATAACAGTTTTCTTTAAAATTTTATTGGGTAACTTAAACAATTAATAATCCGTGTTTCTACCGCGAACACTAACAACACAAGAACATCGGTTTGGCATACTCAAAATGAGTTCATCCAAATCACGCTGTGGAATGGCCGCCCATGTTCGTTGCAACAACAAAAAAAGGTCTTCTTGCGACTGGATACCCTCCATATTCGGCAGAGCTCTTCTCTGTAGCATATCCCATGCATGCTCAATCGGGTTCAAGTCTGGCGACTGAGCAGGCCAGGGCATGACATTGATGTTAGCTGCGGCGAGAGTCTGTCTTACAACTCTTGCGGTGTGCGGTCGTGCATTATCATGCATTACCTGAAATAAGGGACCGATTTGCACTTGTAGAGGAACGATGAAGTCTGATACAATCGTTTCAGCATAAATTTGAGCGTTGAGGTTGCCTCTGATCCAAATCAACTCAGTTCTTCCGCCGATCCAAATACCCGCCCATACCATGATGGTTCCACCACTATAAGGATGGACTTCCTGGCAGGATTTTAATCGCTGTTGGCGTCCAGGGGTTCTCCAGTGTCGTATACGTCTTGTATCCGGTCTCATACCAAAACGAGACTCATCAGAAAAGCACACGAAACGCCATTGTTCTTCTGCCCAATTTCTGTGTTCAAGAGCCCATTGATATCGAATCCTACGATTGTGCATTGCTATAGGTGGTACCCTTAGCGGTCTTCGGGAATGAAGGTTCACTTCATGCAAGCGGTTTCTGACTGTTTGGTCGCTAATTAAGTTCCCTGAAGAGTGATGAAGCCTCACGGCTAACATCATGGCGGTTATTGTTGGAGCTCTTCGAGTTGTGATTTGAATGTATCGGTCTTGTCTCCGTGTGGTGCAGCGATACCGTCCTCCATGGCGCTCAGCCACGGTACCAGTGCTTCGGTAACGTGTCCAAAGTCGACTGATAACACTCTGACTTGTATTCAGAGCTAAAGCCACAGTACGTTGCCGGGAACCAGCTTCTATCATTCCCACGGCTCTGAGCATTTCATCCCTGCTTAAATGACGTCGCCGCTCCATAATAACGTTGGTTTTAATCAGTAGTAGGGAAACAGTAGCACTAATAATGTCTTCAATGCGTTGTATGTTTTTATAGGGAAAATATTGACAGCTGATTTTCATCTTTTACTAGAAATTGATTGAAAGTTCCTGTTTCAAATTATGAAATGCACCAAAAAGGATCCATATAAATTTATAAAATCATAAATTTATTACAAAGCCAACATCTCAATCTCAAGAAATCCGCATAAAAATGCTTGATCCCTAGACACTTTTGATGTGTGTACATTATAACGATAAAGATTTTGCGAACGAAAGGGCTCCCAATCGAGAAGCATGGCGAAGCGCTTGCCGTGTCGCTTGACATCTCGAAAGCCTTTGACCGGGTCTGGCACGGTAGCCTGCTGAGCAAGCTTCCAGCGTACGGCATTGCTGATTTTTGTGTCTGGATTTTGGACTTTCTGAGTGAACGGTCAATCAGAGTAGTCATAACTGTATATGATATGTGATAACTGTTCCTCTGACCTCATGGCTATTGATGCCGGGGTTCCTCAGGGTTCCGTTCTCTCTGCTACCCTTTTCCTGTTGCATGTTAACGATCTGCTCAAGCCCGGAATTGTTGGGTATACAGACGACAGCACGGTCACAGAGAGGTATCTGTCTAGCGCAAGGGTCGGCGGAGAGGAAGTTCGTTCCTTAAGAGAGGCCATGGTTGAGCGGACAAACTTGACTTTGAGTCTTGTCTCCCAATGGGGTGACAACAATTTGGTCAGTTTTAACGCCTCCAAAACGCAGGTGACAGGGAATATGAACATCCGAAGCTATTGTACTGTTTAACAGTACAATAGCTTCGGATGTTCATATTCCCTGTCACAGGCGTGTTTGTTCTCGGCCAAAAGGAGTTCTTTTAACCTGGCTCCTACTTTTCGGGTTGTTGATATATGCATGAAGTTGACCTTCAATCTCAACTTCGGCGACAACCTTGAAATCAAGGCTCAAACTGCGGCCAAAAGCTGGGTGGTCTAAATAAAGTTAAGCGATATTTCACGCCGGGACAGCTTCTAACTCTATATAAAGCACAAGTCCGGTCGTGCATGGAGTATTGCTGCCACCTTTGGGACAGCTCAGCAAAATATCAACTTGCCGCGCTCGATTGGGTGGAACGCCGAGCCAGGAAACTTATAGGTGACGATAAGCTTGTGAAAACCAAGCTTCACAGTCTCACTCACCGTCGCTCAGTTGCTTGCTTGTCATATTTTACATGTTGTGTACTTCGGAGAGTGTGCTGTTGAGCTACCGTCCCACCGTCCCCTTTCTACCATCTGGAGTCCAGACGTACGGCGGGTTACCACCCTTACTTGGTTGATATTCCACTCACACGCACCAAGCGCTATTCATCTTGATTCATAATGCGTACAGCCAGGGTATGGAATTCCCTGACGGCGTCTGTGTTCCCGTCCCGAGTGCATATAGCCCCAACATCTTTAAAGCCCGAGTGAATAGGCTGCTTCTGGGCAAGCTCGCTCCATCATCGGCCACTTCTTAATCTTACGGATAAGAATGTAGCCAAGAGCAAGCCCACATAATTATAAAAAATAAATTATGTGGGGGATGGTAGTATGACTGTATGTATGTTTGAGAGAGTGCGGGTGTGTGTTTGTGCTCCTAAATGTTTAATACCTATTTCTCGTCGCATGTAAAAAACTGGACGGATATTGATGGGCCGTCATCATATCATGTAACCTTCACAACTTTTCGACAACATAGCAAACATTTTAATTTTCAGATTTCCAACTGATCCGGCAGAAAGAAGTCGTTGGATAAATAAAATACGAGAAAGTCGCCAAGAGGATTATTGGAAACCCTCAAAATCAAGTGTCGTATGTTCTGACCATTTTCATGGACAGGATAAGTATTTTGTTGGTACAATTGGACGACGAAGAATTAAAAAAGGAGCTGTACCAGTCAAGGTACATTTATCTATGTACTTATTTCTTAAAATTGATACTGTATAAGAAAAGGCTAGAATTATATAGTTTTATAATTGGTCGGTTCTTGGAATTTCTTACAAAGTGTATTTGTTCATTATATTTCGTTTGTTATAGGCGTTGTTTTTATCGTCAGTGAAGTCTGATGAGAGTGAGGACTCTGATGTAGACGTAAATCTCTCGTCTCAACTTAATAATACAAACGATATATTGAATGAAACAGTAAGTATTTTTATTTTTGTACAATGCTGTAATGTCTTGACTTTCACATCCTCAAAATAACTCCAGTTTTTTTACAGTTATCTTCCAGGTCTAGTGAAAGAAATGAAGACAAAAATGCTGTCATTGATATTCAAGCTAAAGAAGGACAATTTAATAACAAAACTGATGAACAACCCTCCAACGTCGAAATGACAACTGGCGAAGGACCCCCCGGTATAAAAGATGCACAGCCCTCTTATTCTGGGATCGAAACTGGCGATCTAAACAATACATCAGAAGACTTTTCTGATCTTGAATCTATTTTCGACTCTCCAAACGAAGCGAAGTTGCGCAGGGAGTTACGCAGAAGAATTGTGCTGCAAGACAAGCATACGCGGCGAATTCAATCACTGAAACGTATAAATATGCGTCTTAAAAAGAAAAACGCCATTTTTAAGCACAGAATCGAACAGTTAAGGAAAGAGAGATCTAAAGATAACGACACACATAACATTTTAAGAGAAAATGTATTTGCTGCAGATTTATATTCCAGTATGAAAAAAAAACTAAAAGGAAAAGCTAAGAGACCTGTTACAAAATATTCAGCAGAATTTAGGAAGTTCTGTTCGACTTTACACTTTATGTCACCCAAGGCGTACAGTTATGTTAGACGTAAGTTTGAAACCTGTCTTCCACATCCAAAAACGATTGCAAAGTGGTACTCGAATATTGATGTGATCACCACAGGCCTAACGAAAGATGCGATTAAAGTTTTAAAAGCCAAAAGGGAACAATCCGTTAACAACATGATTTGCACTTTAGTCGCAGACGAAATGGCAAATAGGCAGCAGAAGTGTCTGAATCCAAAGACTGCAATGTGAAGGGCTAGTAGACTTGAGAACAGGCTCTGACGAGGGAATGAATATAAAGGCTTCTGAGGTTTATTCATTTATTTTAGTATCATTAAATGAAACCTGGAATTACCTGTAGTTTATTTTTTAATTCACGGAATGACAGGCGAGCAAAAAGCTAACATAATTAAAAACCCATAGACGTATATTCGTCTGTGTTAAAACCATAACTACTTAAGCTGTAAATATAAGGATCCTAAAACCTGAAAACTACATTCAAGCACCCATGCGCTGACCATGAGGTGGCCATTTTCCTAGACGTGTTGAATTAAAGGAAGTTTTTTTACA
The DNA here is from genome assembly GCA_963921215.1 of Scoparia ambigualis. Taxonomy (NCBI): domain Eukaryota; kingdom Metazoa; phylum Arthropoda; class Insecta; order Lepidoptera; family Crambidae; genus Scoparia; species Scoparia ambigualis. The sequence continues at coordinate 29,127,500 of OY992515.1, read as the reverse complement.
TAATGGTCGACAAATAAGGTGGGAATTTATTAAAAAATAGCACAATTACTAGAAGAAAAAGGATTACATATCGCAAACCGCCTCACAAAAACGTGCACTTCTGAAACTCGATCATGAATGTCAAATTGGCGACTCAGCTTCTCAGCGTTTCGAAGGCAATCGAGTTTTGTCGAACAGACATAAAGCTTGCTGAATTCCAAGACAGCGAGCGAGCGAGCAAGAAACCCTATAAGAAACATCAAGTTTTAAAGAATCTATTTACAAAAAGTTTTACACCGGTACTATAGCCTGACCGCAACCGCTGTACCGCACCTTAGGTATGCGCGGGTGGTGGGGGGAGTGGGAAGTAAAGAGCATGAACTCACTCTGACATTCGTATTGTCAGACAGATCTTTCGATATCGAAGCACAGTTTATTGAAGCTTTATATTTACGAGTATAATTACATCCAATCCGTTTTTGTCCAGTATGATTTTTAGATAAGTACAATTAAAGAACCAATATAAATAAAATAAATCTTTAATTCTTGGAAATATATAATATAAACTTTCTTTGTTTGCTTTTCTTTTCTTAAAATATTCGGCCTCTTTAAAAATGACAGTCTTGATTATATCGAGATAATGTACTACGACCCATTTTTAGATATTTTATCTCATGTGCGTCTGACACAGAAAGATTAAAAGCACTGTACAAGTCTTTAATAGATACAAAGAAATTTCTCAAAGCTCTTTTTCACTACAGTACACTACCGCCACTACCTCTTGTGAAAGGCAGGACGACGAAGATGATAGCGACAATGTCGTAGAAGAGTTATCTTAGATGAAAATATGAGTCGACTTCTGGATGATATAGAATTGGCTATTTGACAGTTGTAACAATAAATTAAGAAATATGTCGGAAATGGTAGTTTATGATTTAACGATAATTATCCAATAGTTTTTTTTAATAAGATAGTTTGTAAATTTTAATTTTTACAAAATAAATTTGCTATTTTTTATCTGTGGATGCGGGCGGCAGGGGGCGGCCATTATTGAGCTTCATGTGACTTCACATTTCACAAAATATACAAAAACTAACTGTCCGGTATTAAGATAAGTTTCTATATATCTAATGAAATGTGACGTCACAGAGCAAAATGTCACGTGACCAACCGTTTTCGCAGGAAATTTGAAATCAATAAAGAAAACTATGTTTTTTTTCTGTTAAATAAAGGTTTTTCTGGAGAGAAAATATTGTACGGGGTATAAAAAAGCGTTTGTAATTTTTTTAATACTTTTTCGAAAACTGTCAAGTAGCCAATTGTGTGAATACAAAGAACAAATAACTGGTTACATAGCAGGTTGCGTAGTCAGATGTTTACAGTTACACAGACGAATCAAGTGCATTGCCTGCATCGAATCCATGAAATCAAATGAAAAGTTATGGTTTCACAAATTATAATAAAAAATAATAAAAAAAAAAAAATCTTTCCTACAATCACACCAATTATCTAGCCCAAGAGAAGCTTCAAAGAAACTCGTTAAATGGTTACTAGAGAACGGATAAACATACTTAAAATACTTAAATACATACTTATTATACATAGAAAACACCCAGACTCGAGACAATTTAGAAAAACAATAATTTCTAAATTGTCCCGACCGGGGATCGAACCCGGGACCTCAGAGATGGCCACACCATGAAAACCGGTGTACAAACCACTTGACCAAGGAGGTCGTCAAGTTAGTCAATTTGCGGGATGAACGAGGTCTTATTTATGTCTCACATGATGTGTATTCAGTTTGCAGAAGCGCTGAAGTTGCCATAAATAATTTTAAAAAAGATCACGAGGTTTTATCTCTCAGAATAATAAAGGAGTGCTATGACATTAGAGCGTGTACTCCGTTTGACAACAAACAATGGGCGATTTTCCGAGATCAAAAAAAAAAAGAATTTGGTTCCTAATAACTTTATAGTTGACGCTTAATAAAAGGCGAGTCCATTTAGAGCACGAGTATGGCTGCTTAATGGTATCAGAAAATATCAAATACATTAAACTATTACTAATAGACAGCACATAGAGATCAAAACTTATTACCAAGTGGTAATCAAGTCTCTCAGTTTGATTCACAAAGTACTTTTTTGTTTGATGTTTTGCGCCCTCTTGTGCAGTCGTGTTTGTGCATGAACGAATTTGACGTAAATAATAGAAAATATGCTAAATTGCGTATTGCGATACTGCAAATTCCGATATGGAAAAACGGCTGAATGTGATTACAGCTTATTCTCGTAAGTATTTTGTATATTTACCCAATAATCAGACTATAATAATAATTTTCAATAAATTATTCTAGAACATTTACCGTTGCTCTATGCTGATCTCTAGTGGTGAAAAGCAAAAGTACTTTTAGGATGTCACCACACTTGTCGAAGCGGAAGTAGATGATTTAGTGGTGTTCAAGTGATGTCGTTTTATTTATCGATTAATGTTATAAATAGATAATATTTTTATATCGTAAGTTTAAGTTTTTTAAAAGTAGTAATATTCTTATTCAATGATCATCACGCTGTGGAACTGTTATGCAGTGTAACAATCTCGTGCGATGATCGTTTAATCAGAATATTACTACTTATGTTAAACTTAAAAGACATTGAATGGATTTTTTTTTTTTTTATTATAAAAGAGGGAGGCAAACGAGCAGGCGGGTCACCTGATGGAGAGTAATCACCGCCGCCCATGGACACCCGCAAAACCAGAGGAATCGCAGACGCGTTGCCGGCCTTTAAGGGAGGAATAGGTTTAAGGAAGGAATAGGAATTAGGGGGGGGAGGGAAGGGGCCTCCGGAACCCTCACTGGTCGGACGAAACACAACAGCACCAAGTGCCATTATTTCACGCCGAATATTAGTGAGAGGGTGGTATTACGCCGGGCGAGCCGGCCCAATGTGTGCTGCAACGCAGCGTGGCTCTACCACTCAGTTGGTGTCACTCATTTAGCACCACCCAGGGATCACGTGTAGGGTCTCAAGGGTAAACCTACGGACGCGAGCAACTTTGACCCCCAAAATACATATACAACATGTAACAGAATTAAACGTTAATTCTGTTACATGTTGTATACCTACTGCCCTACTGCTGAGCGAAGGCCTGACTTGTTTATATCTAGTAAATAAATAACGATTCTTTCCTTAGGTGCTTTTTATACTGTCGACTGTGAGTAATCAAAAGTAGGTGTAGTAATATGGTACCTAATAAAATGTCAATAGAAATATCATAGCAGAATAATAAGGTTACCATTATAATTGCGTAATTTGCACAGCTAATGTTCTAAACTTGTTCTAAATACACTTCCTTTAACAACATTACGTATATTATTCATTTGATATAATACTCATATCCTCTAACAACTTATGCTATAAAGCTATATTGGTAGAATAATCATATTCTATAACTTCATTTGATATAATTTTTGCTTAAAAATAAGAATACCATTTTAACCCTAAATTGATTTCAAATATTGTCTTAAAAAGTTAATACGTTGTGTTTTCGTTATGGTTGTACTAAAAACGTCAGTGACAGAAACGAATCGCGGCAAAACCGACTCCACGTAGACTTGTCTGCCCTACGCTAGAGTGTAATTTAATCCCGCGTAGGCGCGGAGGGACGAGGCGGCCCACCAGCTGAGGAGCAGGTGGGTTTAACGCAGCATCGGCTTCAGCCGCGGCGGTGAGCGAAAGCCATTTGCGACGATAAGCTCGTGTGGGACCGCCGGAGTCCCGCAGTGCCGGAGCCGTGACAGAAAACATGCCTGCTTGCATGCTGCATGTCTGTTTGCATGCTGCATGCCTGCTTGCATGCTGCATGCCTGCTTGCATGCTGCATGCCTGCCTGCATGCTCCATACATGCCTGCATGCTGCATGCCTGCTTGCATGCTGCATGCCTGCTTGCATGCTGCATGCTTGCTTGCATGCTGCTTGCTTGCATACTGCTTGCTTATTAACATGAGTAATGTTTTATATAATTTGATTATTGTATCAAATGTTCATTATATCAAAAGTACATTATATCAAATGAAATTATCGAATCTAAAATTATATTAAATGTTTATTATATTAAGTTAGTCGTTATATCAAATGAAATTATATTAAATGAAATTATATTATCTGAACGTTAGACCATAAGTATTTATATCAAACATTACACACCCATTACAGGGTGCGTATCATTTCATATAATGACAAATTAACTAATTTCGAAGAACATAACGTTCATTGGATATAATTTTTACTTGTTCTAAATACACTTCCTATAACAACATTACGTACATTATTCATTTGATATAATACTCATATTCTCTAACAACTTATGCTATAAAGCTATATTGGTAGAATAATCATATTCTATAACTTCATTTGATATAATTTTTGCTTAAAAATAAGAATACCATTTTAACCCTAAATTGATTTCAAATATTGTCTTAAAAAGTTACTACGTTGTGTTTTCGTTATGGTTGTACTAAAAACGTCAGTGACAGAAACGAATCGCGGCAAAACCGACTTCACATAGACTTGTCTGCCCTACGCTAGAGTGTAATTTAATCCCGCGTAGGCGCGGAGGGACGAGGCGGCCCACCAGCTGAGGAGCAGGTGGGTTTAACGCAGCTTCGGCTTGCTGGCCGGCTTCGCCGGCCAGCCTCAGCCGCGGCGGTGAGCGAAAGCCATCTGCGACGATAAGCTCGTGTGGGACCGCCGGAGTCCCGCAGTGCCGGAGCCGTGACAGAAAACATGCCTGCTTGCATGCTGCATGTCTGTTTGCATGCTGCATGCCTGCTTGCATGCTGCATGCCTGCTTGCATGCTGCATGCCTGCTTGCATGCTGCATGCCTGCCTGCATGCTCCATACATGCCTGCATGCTGCATGCCTGCTTGCATGCTGCTTGCATGCTGCATGCTGCTTGCTTGCTTGCATACTGCTTGCTTGCATACTGCTTGCTTATTACATGAGTAATGTTTTATATAATTTGATTATTATATCAAATGTTCATTATATCAAAAGTACATTATATCAAATGAAATTATCGAATCTAAAATTATATTAAATGTTTATTATATTAAGTTAGTCGTTATATCAAATGAAATTATATTAAATGAAATTATATTATCTGAACGTTAGACCATAAGTATTTATATCAAACATTACACACCCATTACAGGATGCGTATCATTTCATATAATGACAAATTAACTAATTTCAAAGAACATAACGTTCATTGGATATAATTTTTACTTGTTCTAAATACACTTCCTATAACAACATTACGTATATTATTAATTTGATATAATACTCATATTCTCTAACAACTTATGCTATAAAGCTATATTGGTAGAATAGTCATATTCTATAACTTCATATGATATAATTTTTGCTTAAAAATAAGAATACCTACCATTTTAACCCTAAATTGATTTCAAATATTGTCTTAAAAAGTTAATACGTTGTGTTTTCGTTATGGTTGTACTAAAAACGTCAGTGACAGTAACGAATCGCGGCAAAACCGACTCCACGTAGACTTGTCTGCCCTACGCTAGAGTGTAATTTAATCCCGCGTAGGCACGGAGGGACGAGGCGGCCCACCAGCTGAGGAGCAGGTGGGTTTAACGCAGCTTCGGCTTGCTGGCCGGCTTCGCCGGCCAGCCTCAGCCGCGGCGGTGAGCGAAAGCCATCTGCGACGATAAGCTCGTGTGGGACCGCCAGAGTCCCTCCACCTGTGGCTCCCAGTAGCTGTATGTACGCAGCGGCCACACCCCGGTAAACTGCGTCGACCCGCGGGCTAAACCTGGTGGAGGGGCTATGCACGCCATTACGGTTAGCGTAGTAACACGGGCGATCCCTCGTAAGTACATGAAGTCTGCATCGGCTCAGAAGGCGAACATCGTCAATATGGCAAACGTCCTCGGTTTTTGTGGCGGTACAGCATGGCACTGTGGCAAGCCATAAAGGGCGCATGTCAGGATTTTACATGACTTGTGGCCATGTCACTGCAACCTTTATCTCAGAACCAGTCGTACCGGTCTCCGGTCCACGGGCTCACAGAGGTATGGGATGAGAGAGTGGATTTGCACTTGTGCAACTGCTCGTCCACTGAAATATAATCACGCGCAGATGACCTCTGGCATTCTCTACTGGACAACGAGACATAAAGTCCTGCGGCGATGGAGCGCTGGTGGTGGGAGTTCGGCCTTGGTGAGCCGGCTTCTAGCTGATTCTCTGCACGTAGGTGGTCAGATGAGAGTGGTCGCTTCTGTAATCGATTGAGGCGGGAGGACAGGATCGGCAGCTCGTCTGACGACAAAGCAGCCCTATTTAGGATCGCTCTGCTTTCCCCAATCTGGGGAGGGGCCTAGAAAAGGTGGCCTAAACATAGTCCGTCTCACCTAAAACTCATCGGCAAACCGCGGTCGTTGAGCCACTAACTTTGGCGCGGTCGAAATAAACATAAAGAAGTTATAAAGAAACTCCTTATAGCGACCTGGAACGTAAGAACATTACAGGATAATGACAATAACCAATGTCCTGAAAGAAAAACCGCTGTTATAGCACGTGAACTTTCCCGATATAACGTCGATATCGCTGCCTTAAGTGAGACTCACCTGGCGGATAGCGGGGAATTACGCGAGGATCTGGGAGGGTATACTTACTATTGGGTCGGTAAACCTGCGGATGAAAGGTCATCCAGCGGCGTAGGCTTTACAATTAAGAATAGATTCGCGCGAACGCTCGTCGAGCCCCCAAAAGGCATCAACGATAGGCTGATGACATTGCGACTACATATATCCCGTAACAAATATTTACACCTAATAAGCGTCTATGCGCCTACCCTTCCCTCTTCAGATGAAGATAAAGAGCGTTTCTACAGTGATCTGCGACGGGTTCTGCTGAATATACCTTGTAGTGACAAACTGATTTTGCTCGGAGATTTTAATGCGCGTGTGGGTACGGAACATGAGGCCTGGAAAGGGGTATTGGGTCGGCATGGAATTGGAAAATGCAACGCTAATGGAAATGCACTTCTCACCTTATGCGCCGAATTCAATCTTAGCATTACAAATACCTTTTACAGGCTTCCTGACAAATATAAAACATCTTGGATGCACCCCCGCTCTAAGCATTGGCACCTTCTAGACTACATAATAGTTCGTAGAAAAGATCTCAAGGATGTGTTAATAACAAGGGCCATGCGAGGAGCCGAGGGATGGACAGATCATCGTCTCATCAGATCCAAGTTGAGAGTTTTATACGAACCTCCGCGTAGAGCAGAACATAGGTTTTCGCCAAGACTAGCTTTCAGTAAACTTACTCGCTGTGAAGAAACTAGGCATAAACTTGATGCTGAATTTGGAGCTGTGAGACTTCACCCAAAAGGTACGTCAATTGATGAGACATGGCGCTGTTATGCACAGTCTCTGTATGAAGTCTCTCAACGAGTTGTAGGTAGACCACTGAAGAAAAACCAAGATTGGTTCGATGAATCTGACGTGGAATTACAAAAACTTTTTGATGGCTCAAGACTTGCGTTGAGCAACGCAACGAATGTCGGCGATCGCAGAAGAATTCAGCAGGCACTCAAAGAAAAAACTCGTGAGTTGAAGAATATGTGGTGGACAAACAAAGCTGTAGAGTTGCAATGCCTAGCTGATAGTAACAATATGGGAGGATTTTTTGAAAGCCTCAGAATCGTCTTTGGGCCAAGATGTAAGTTCACGCCACCAATTCATACGCGAGACTGAACTCAACGACTAACTGAGCCGAAAGATGTTCTCGCTCGGTGGGCAGAACACTTTACTGAAGTACTCAACCCGAGAGACCAAGGTGCTGATCTCACCTTTATAACTTCACTCCCGACCTTGCCAACGTCACTTGAGATGGATGATCCTCCAACACTTGAAGAGTTCGAACGAGCGGTAATGCGTATGAAAAATAATAAAACGCCAGGCTCGGACAGTCTGCCTGCAGAAGTTTACAAATATGGTGGCCCAAACATAAGTGAGCGGCTGTTCAAGATAATTCTGCAGGTATGGGAGTCTGAGTAAGTACCGCGGGACTGGAAGGATGCTTCCATATGCAAGCTGTACAAGGGTAAGGGAGACCGCTCTGATTGCTGCTCCTACAGGGGCATATCATTGTTAAGTGCAGCCGGAAAGGTCTTGTCGCATGTTATTAATGGACGCTTGAACTCGCTGGTGGAACAAATATTGCCTGAAAGTCAGTGCGGTTTCCGTCCAAACAGAGGCAGGGTGGATGCTATATTCGTGGTCAAACAGCTACAAGAGAAAAGTTTCGAACAACACCGTGATCTCTACATGTGCTTCGTCGATTTGGAGAAGGCATTTGACCGAGTGCCGAGGACAGCGCTTTGGATTGTTCTGGAGAGGGCAGGGTGCCCTGCGAGGTTTATCCAAATGGTGCGTCAGTTTCACGATGGCATGATGGCGCGAGTACTGCACGATAACAGCTTTACAGATGAATTTCCAGTGACAAGCGGCGTCAAACAAGGCTGTGTTATGGCTCCCACACTATTTGCTATATACTTCGCTACTGTGATGAGCGAGGCCCTAAAGAACTGCAACGGGCAAATAGAGTTGAACGTGAGGTCTGACAGAAGTCTCTTCGAACTCTCGCGCTTTAGAGCAAAAGCAAAAGTACGCCAATTACCAGTCCTTGAGATTCTGTATGCTGACGATGTTTGCCTCATGGCCGACTCCATGGAAAATCTGCAGCAGTATCTGGACCAATTAGATCTTTCTTGTCGAAAGTTTGGCATGGTCATAAGCGTGTCAAAAACTCAGATACTTAAGCAATCTGCAAATGACACCCCGCTTAATTTAGCCGGAAGCTCCCTGAAGGAAGTTACATCTTTCCGTTACTTAGGAAGTATGATACGGAGTGACAATCGTCTAGATACCGAAATCGCTTCACGTATCGCTGGGGCTGCTGCTACTTTTGGCAGGCTAAACCAACGAGTCTGGAAGCCGCACGATTAACAACTTAAGACCAAGATTGCTGTATACAGAGCCATTGTTTTACCGATACTATTATATGCATCCGAGACCTGGTGCTTGTATAAAACAGATATCAAGCGTCTTGACTCTTTCCATCTGAAGTGTTTACGGGCAATTCTACGTGTAAAATGGCAAGATAAAATTCCAAACTCTGAGGTTCTACGAAGGGCTAATGTAAGCGGTATGGAGGCTATGCTTATGAAAGGTCAACTAAGGTGGTGTGGACACTTGGTGCGCATGGATGATGCTAGACTTCCAAAATCAGTCTTTTATTCGGAGCTCCGTCATGGCAAACGTAAGGCTGGTGGTCAATTCCTGCGCTTTTAGGACGTCCTGAAGCGACACCTAATATCGAGCGGCATATCTGTGGGGGACTGGGACCGGTTTGCTTTAAACAGGCCAGAATGGCGTAACAAAATCAATAGGCACGTAGAAGATTTTGAAAAAATGCGTTTAAAAGACCTTAACGCAAAACGCCTTATACGAAAGACCCGACCAAAGCCATCTTATAACTACACACACAATAACAGCGGTCAGCTGTACTGTGCGCCCTGTAACCGAACCTTCAAGACCAAGTTCGGCTTTGCAAGTCACATAAGGGCGCACGCCAGGAAATGACGCCAGAGTGTCGCCATCGGCGGATACGTCGTGGAGGACATCATCATCTCATCATCATTCTCACCGTTTTAGTGTATTGAATGTAATTATAACGAAAAGACATCGCGCCCGAAAATAGTCACTTAATTTGCGTAAACGTGCAAAACTATCACCGTTTGATAGAGCCGGCGCATGACTAATGTTTATGTTTGTTTGTTTCCGTAAACCGCGAAAATGATTATTACAGTCTGATTATTGATTAAATATACAAAATACTTACGAGAATAAGCTGTAATCACAACAAGCCGTTTTTGCATATCGAAATTTGCAGTATCGCAATACGCAATTTGGCATATTTTCTATTGTTTACACGTGTTTACGTCAATTCGTGCACGCACAAACACGACTGCACTAGAGGGCGCAAAACATCAAACAAAAAAGTACTTTGTGCATGTCGGCGCAAAAAGAATAAAAGGAATTCAACGCGCGCGCAGTGCCTGCTCGCCTTGACGTCACAACCGGTCGGCGTACCGCCCCACTCCAAACTAGTTCGAACGCTCGCTTTATAAGACGTGCGCCGACGCACAGCAGTCAGTCGCTCTCTGGAGTCGACTCGATAAGGACTGATCCTTGGATTGTCCGAAACTTTATTTCGCCACTTGGTATGGCTGGAGTCGCCGAGGATAGGACCGATCGCCTAGATTGTCCGAATCCTTATTTTGCTACTTTGTGGCTTTAAGTCGACTCTTTACGGATAAGACCGATCGTCGTAGATTGTCTGAAACCTGAGACTGACTACTTTGCGTTGGCCTCGCTGCGTTAGAATAATCTATTACAATTGTTCGAAATTTATTAATTAATTTAGTTCTTTCAAATACGATTGTATGATTGATTATAAAATAAAAAGAACTGATTCATGGAATTGTTAGATTAAATTAAATCTATTAAAAGAAAAGTTTATGTTAAGTAATATAAGATTTATTGAAATTAATAAAAATCAATTATAAATTTTTAAATTCCTTTTATTAAGCCAGTGCGCTTACCATATAACGCACTCACCCGCAATATTATTTAAGTATAGGTATGGAGTCTGATCAGATCAATCCAGTAGACCCTTCTTATAGTTATGATCTCACATCAGAAGTAGGATCGCATCCCATGCGACCCTCTATTTCTGAACCTTCTGGAACAGCCAAGGTTAGCCTGGCTGCTGTGCCACCTGCATCTTTTTACTCATGCGATGACTATGATGCAACAAATGGCAGAAAAGCTTTCCTCACCAATACCACCGGCTCGAATCCGTATAAATGACATTTATCTTCCCAGTTACGACCCCGATGGCGATATTAACATTAGAGAATGGTGCACTCACATCGCTGAAGCTAAAGTCAAGTATAATCTTGAAGACTATGATGTCCGAACAAAGGTTATGAGCTTGCTCAAGGGCCGCGCTAGACGTTGGGCAGATAGATAGCTTATTACTACTTCATCCTGGGAGAAATTTAAGCAAAATTTGATTATGACCTTCGAACCTGAAAGCAGGTATTCTCGCGATGTCCTTAAATTTAGAGAATATGTTTACGACTCCTCCAAAGACATTTCTGAGTATCTATCAACTTCATGGTTTCTCTGGAAAACATTGACCAAAGATAAATTGTCTAAAGATTATGCCGTAGAAGCAGTAATTGGCACTGTTAGTGATGAAAGGTTACGAATTGAATTACTTAATGCAAAAGCGAAATCAGTTCCTGAGCTCATATCCGTAGCTTCTTCTATCCGATCTAAACGGCCCAGTTCTGCTATTATCAATGGGATCCCTTCCAAAAAACATCGATACACAGACCTAAAAACCATAGAAAAGGACCCTCCTTATTGCAGCATTTGCAAGAAACTTGGTCACGATGCCAGATACTGTCGGTATAGATCGACTTCCAATAACCAATCTTCTGATAATAAAAAACTCACAGAACCCGGCATCGACTTCTCTAGGTGCCAACAATGAACGACCACCAAAAAACTGTTCCTTTTGTCACGGGGTAGGACATACATATGAATTTTGTTACAAAAGAGATAAAGCGATTAGAAACGTTAATCTTTAAGGTAGTTCCAAACTAACTTTCTTTTAAGTAACTATAATCAAATTAGAATTTACTGCTCTGTTTGACAGCGGTGCTGTTTGATCAGTTATCCGTGAATCAACTTCTTCCGGACTGCCAGGGAAGAGAAATTATTCAGCACATTATCTAAAGGGTATTTGGCTAACCCGTTCTCTCAATATAGACGATAGACACTTTTTGAAAAATCAATTACATAACTGTCGAGTTAAAATTTCATATTCTTTCTGATGATGACCTTTCTGTAGACCTACCGATTGGCACTAATCTGCTTCAAAATACTGGTCTAGCAATAGTTGTTGATGATACTGGACAACTTGAGATTCGTCTAAAATATTTCGATAAATATGTAGCACGGCGACTTTACCGTCTTAATTCATGATTATTAGAGAACTTCTCAAGAACAAAATTATAAGAGAAAGCCAATCTCCATATTCTGGCCCTGTCTTGACCATCTTTAGAGAAAATTCTCTTATAGAGCTTTATACCGATGCTAGCTGTCTTGTGGAGCCATCTTAAATCCCAAGTACTAACGGCCGGCAACACTTCGTGGCTTACGTGAGTATACGCACTACCGACGCTGAAAGCCGCTACCACTCTTTGGCCGTGGTAAGACCGATAAACATTTTAGACATATCCTTTATGGACTATCATTATTTTAAAGTCATTACAGACTGTCATTATTAAGAATGCATATAAACCTAACAATGACGCTATAAGCATTCAGCACTTGACCGTCGTCCCAAGCTCATTCCAGTGGAGTCTGATTAATACATTCCACACCTCTATCAAGCATCTAGGATGGAAAAAAAAACTCTATTAAAAATTAGAAAAACCTACTGGTTTGAAAAAATGAGCTCCTTTGTAAGAAATTTTATAGACAACTGTATCTCTCTGTCATTAGTACAACACACTAATGTTATTTTGTGCCTACCTATATATAAAATATCTAACATTGCAAACATGTATAATGCTAGAATTGAAACCTTTAATAACTTACTTAATAATGATAATAGAATACATCAGTATTGCCATATTTTGGATTCAAATAGAAATCTCCAACGCTCTTTCCAATTGTTTTCCCGGTTTAATGGCACTTTAATTAATCAAGGTTTTAAAATTGTTATTAACGATTTATGCAAATTAATGTCAAATATTACTAAGGAACTGCTGGTGCATGGTAGCACTTTAGTTGATAACTCTGTAGCTGCTCTGCCTCAAAATAATAATTCCTTTCGTGCCCAAACATTTTACTATTATGTGCCAAAACATACAATGTCTTACAAATAAAGTAGATGAATTAAATATATTATTTTCAGATTCCGATATCGATGTAATTGTAATGTGTGAACATTGGTTGCAACCCACTAACTACCAATTTTACTCATTGGAGGGCTATGATCTGACAGCAGGGTTTATAAGACGACATCATAAACATGGCGGTGTTGCTATATACACGCGTGAATTCATTAAAACGAAAGAAAGACTTTATATACAATCTTACACTGTCGAGTTTGTGGTGGAATTCTGTGGAGTAGAGATTACCGATATCAATTTGTTAATAATATCTATTTACCATCCTGAACGGAATCGGGAGGTGGAATTTTTTTTCTCTCAAATGCAATTATTATTGGAACACGTCACAAAATACAATAAAAACAAGAAAATAGTTATAGGGGGTGATATAAACATTGACATTACTGAAAATACAAGTATGTCACGCAGATTTACTAACCTTCTTAAGTGCTATGGTTTACGCTGTATTAATAGGTCTCCTACAAGAATAACACCAACCAGTTCATCTTGTGTTGATCAGTTTATAATCGGAAGGAATGTCAATATGACTACTGAGGTTCACCACAACCAGTTATCTGATCACAGCACCCTAATTGGTCAGATGCCAGTCGACAAAACTGTAAATGAAAATACTACTAAAAGGAAAATAAAAAATAAAAGAATGTTTAGCAGGAAAAATATGGACAACTTCAAACACGCATTAAGCACTGTAAATTGGCAACAAATGTTAACTACTGATAATAAAATAGATAAAAATTTCGAAAAATTTCAATCGCAAACTAGAATCCTTTTAGACCAATATATACCAAATAAAGACATAATTTTCAAAAACAAAGGTAAAACAGGGTGGGTCACTAAAGGTATAAAAAAATGTTGTTATCACAAGAGAATCCTCCGTTACCTTACTACTAAATTCGAAAATGATAACCTAAATAAATACGAAAAATCATACAGCAAATTATTGAAAAAAATTATTCTATGTGAAAAACGGAAATCTTATATACACAGACTTACAACATCTAAAAACAAATACAAGATGATGTGGACCATAATTAATGAGAAAACAAAACCCTTTAACAATAATAGACAAAGAAATATAATATTGAACAATAAAAATGAAACAATCACATGCCCAAAGACTATAGCAAATCTATTTAATGACTATTACATTAGTATTGGTAAAAACGATAATATCCATAGCCCTAAAATACAGAATAGAAATACCCTAGTGAACACATTTTACCTAGATACGATCACGGAGCCAGAGGTAAGCAAGGCAATTTTGGACCTAAAGAAAAACAATGCATGTGGTTATGATGAGATACCGGCCACGTTACTGGCGCATTGCGTAGATGAATTTGTATCCCCTTTAACATTCTTACTCAATCAATCCTACGAGCAAGGTACTTTTCCACAATGCTTAAAACAAGCTATAATTAAACCTATTTTCAAAAAAGGTGATAAGTCCAATGTAGTAAATTACCGTCCGATAGCTATACTACGAGTATCAGTAATATCAAAAATGTTTGAAAAAATAATATGCAAACGAATTTACCGATTTTTTGAAAAATACGAGGTGCTTAATACAAACCAACATGGTTTTAGGGAGAAACGCTCCACGACAACCGCAGTGCTCGACTGTAGCTTTGAGATTCTGAATATTCTTAACGAAAATAAGTGTGCTGTGGCGATATTCATGGATATCTCCAAGGCGTACGACCGTGTTCTGCATGAGGTACTTATAAAAAAATTAGAATATCTGGGAATTCGTGGAAATCCAATTAAGTGGCTGACATCTTACTTGAAAGACAGAAAGCAACTTGTACAAATTGCACACTCTAGTGAAGGTGTTGTGGAAAATGTTAATTCCACAATCGGCACAGTTCTCGGATCAATACCACAAGGTAGCGTGCTAGGATGTTTGCTGTTTTTAGCTTATATTAATGACCTGTCTCATGCCACGCCGAACAAAGTCGTGCAATTTGCTGACGATGCTACACTCATCATATCTGGCAACTACAATGACATAAATAAATTACATGATGAAATAACATCGTCCTTAAATAATATAGCAAAACATCTAAGTGAAATAGGCCTCGTATTAAATCTGGAAAAAACTAAAATAATTCAATTTAGACCACACCAAAGATCAGCACTGCCACTCAATATAACGTTTGAACAGAATAAAATAGAAGTAGTCGATACATTCACGTTGTTGGGCATCACCATGGATTCCACCTTGACTTGGAAATCTCATGTAAGTGCAGTTGTGAGTAGACTTAGCAGTTTTGCGTACGCCCTATATCAGTTGCGAAAATGTACAAATTCACAATGCGCGTTGACTGCATACCACGCGCACGCTGGGGCTTGGATCAGGTTTGGGATTACTTTTTGGGGGAACTCAACAGAAGTTCAATCAGTATTTATTCTACAAAAGCGTTGCATCAGAGTGATCGCCAATCTTACACCCAAAGAGTCGTGCCGGCCGTGGTTTGTCAGTTTAAAAATCCTTACAGTTACTTGTTTATACATCTACGAGCTTTGTAGATTAGTTCGCACTAGTCCACATTATTTCAATAGAATAAGCGACCTACCTAGACGCTACGTTTCTCGCCGGGCAAATAATTTATGCCAATTAACCCCACACCTTGATCTTTTTAAAAAAGGACCATTCTATATGGCAGTCAAGTTGTATAACCACTTGCCTAACTCATTAAAAGCCCTCCAAGGAAGAAAATTTGACAATGAGTTAAAAAAACTGCTTCTTGAAAAGGCTTACTATTCGATAAAGGAATATTTAGACGTTAATTTAGAAACTTGAATAAAAATAAATGTTTATGTACCTAGTTAAAGTTTTATGTTACTTGTTTAGACAAATATAATATTATAATCATAATAAATGTCAGCACCTGTTATGATATAATTAGATAATAATAATATAAATTAGTTTAGTAAGTATAGTATAAGTATTTTGCCATGCCCTTACAGGGTTCTTGTTTGTGCTTAAAAAATTATGTAACACCATTTTATACAACAAGATGCAATAAATGAATATGAATGAATATGAATATGAATATCGTATGTCGCTCATCTAAAAACTCTTCGGGGGCTGTTTAAGTACAGCTTCATCCAATCCTTAACCATTTTAAGTAAACTAAGGCACCATTTTAAGTAATCCATATGGATATAACAGGCAAATTAGGTACCCCAGCAGATGAATATGTAGTAGTGACTATCGACGCTTCCTCAAAATACGTTCTTTTGTACTACTGTAATAATAAAAGTCAATTCCAGTACATTAGCAGCGTTAAAATAATTAATTCATCTCTTTGGGTGTCCTGGGCAAGTCATTACTGACGGTGATTAAGACTTTTTGGGGGAATTCTTAAAATATTGCAATACTTTTGACATTGAAATTCACACGATAGCGCCAGGTGTTAGCCGAGCTAATGGCCAAGAATGCTTGAAGTAGGCGCCAGAGCCAAAGTTAAGTTTGACCAAAATAAAGCTCGAATTCATTCATTTAAGTTAGGAGATTATGTGTTAGTTAAGAACAATTCTAGAAATCGGTTTTTATTAGATTTAAAATATAGCGCACCCTGCGAGGTTTTGCGAGGACTTTTAGACAGTGATCGGTACCTAGTACGTCGAGTGGGCAGTGGCAGTAGACACCACGAAAAGTTGCTCATGTCCAGCTTCAACGCGCACCAAATCCGGGCCAGCAAATAACCGTGTCGGCAGAAGTTCATGCAAATAATGATGACTCGAACTCACCATTCGAGAATCATGCAACCAGAACGCGAGGCTCTTCTACAGATACAGCCCCTGAGGCTGAAAGTAATGCAAGTAGAACTCAAGGTTCTTTTATAAACACTGCTTCTGAGGTTATTAAAGTAGATATGGAAGCAGCTTCTTTCAACGTTAATCAAGACGAGGCACCGAATCCAGAGACTAATGCCAACATTTCACGCCGTAGTTCATCTTCTACTGACACGGCAACTGAAAATGTTGGAAGAAGTACCACTGCATCAGAAGTTGACGATGGATCTACAGGAGCTTCAGAGACGCAGTTGCCTCTATTGCCTGGTGAGGTATTTTCATTTCATTATTTAATTTTCTTGTTCCACCTATTGCTTCCTTTACTTTTAGAGCCCCTGTGTAACACGGTCAGCGAACCCAGAGCACAGCATCAACCCACCTTACTTTTAGAGCCCCTGTGTAACACGGTCATAGAACCCAGAGCACAGCATCAACCCACCTTACTTTTAGAGCCCCTGTGTAACACGGTCATAGAACCCAGAGCACAGCATCAATCAACGCACCTTACTCCTTAGAGCCCCTGTGTAACACGGTCAAAGAACCCAGAGCACAGCAGCAACCTGCCCAAATTTTTGAAATTCCTGTGTAACACGGTTACGAAACCCAGAGCACAGTGACTATTCCTGTAACACGGCTATAAGAGCCCAGAGCACAGTACCCTCGAAACCCACAGCACAGTACCCTCGAAACCCACAGCACAGAACTACTTGTGCTGGACAGTTCGTAAACTAACTTAGTAATAATAAAAACTTACTTGTGTAACACGGCTATTAAGCTCAGAGCACAGTAAAAGATATCTTAAAATTTAACAGAGTAATATTTTTAGAAGCAAGCTGCAGAGGCTTCACTCACACACAAAAAAAATATCACTTGCATAATGTTTTCTACCTCAGAACGTTGCTGCTGCTGAGCACGCATCAGATGTCAGAATGGTTGTGTCGGCGCAAAAAGAATAAAAGGAATTCAACGCGCGCGCAGTGCCTGCTCGCCTTGACGTCACAACCGGTCGGCGTACCGCCCCACTCCAAACTAGTTCGAACGCTCGCTTTATAAGACGTGCGCCGACGCACAGCAGTCAGTCGCTCTCTGGAGTCGACTCGATAAGGACTGATCCTTGGATTGTACGAAACTTTATTTCGCCACTTGGTGTGGCTGGAGTCGCCGAGGATAGGACCGATCGCCTAGATTGTCCGAATCCTTATTTTGCTACTTTGTGGCTTTAAGTCGACTCTTTACGGATAAGACCGATCGTCGTAGATTGTCTGAAACCTGAGACTGACTACTTTGCGTTGGCCTCGCTGCGTTAGAATAATCTATTACAATTGTTCGAAATTTATTAATTAATTTAGTTCTTTCAAATACGATTGTATGATTGATTATAAAATAAAAAGAACTGATTCATGGAATTGTTAGATTAAATTAAATCTATTAAAAGAACAGTTTATGTTAAGTAATATAAGATTAAACACTTGACCGTCATTAGAAGCTTATAATATTGAGATAGGCATATCCGTTTCCCGTCGTATTTTCCTTCTCTTTCTGCCGGTATATCGCTGTCTCTCTCGCTCATCCCACTCAGTGGCGTCACCAGGTGGCGCGGTGGGGGAACCAGGAGATTCACCCCCGTGCCCATTTGTTCATCATTGGCGTGAAATTTCCCGTCGGCGTAACTTGTGCACTACATAGTGATCAAGTGACAAAGAAATAGAATTATTTTTATTTAAACTGCAACACAGTTCTCGTGAGTTTCTACAATACACGTGAGTACTTAGAATAGTTTCTTAACTTAACGGTGTTACCGTTCGCTGAATTTATAATTTAAACTTAACTGGTATATCAAACTTTTTATTTTACCCGCAAGAGATGTAGATACACCTTTTCTTTTAAGATAAGAAAGCATTCGAGTAAAGATAGTATTTTTAAAAGTGTTTTTTGTGTTTAATACGTGGTATCTACCCTCCAGGCACTTTTTCTTTTTATTTTAGATAAGAAACCGATAATTAGTGCTTACATTAGATAATGAGAAAAATAAATTGTAGCTAAGCGGCTATAGCTAGTCCTTCTAACAATCCCGATCGCATCGGCTAAGGTTGACTTCGAGTTAGTCATCATCGTTCAAAGAAGCATGGTCATCGTACCTACCCGCCTTTCATGACGATAACGACAATGTGTTTGCTTTATCGGACGTTAATGGAAATCTTACAACGATTGTTGCACCTCGCAGGTGTTACCAATACTGACTAAAACAGTTAACAATTTAAATATTCCGTGTAGTGATCTAGATTTGATTTTTGATTTTAAAAGTAAACTAAAAGAGCCAGCTAGGCCTTAAGCACCAATATTCTGATAAATCTTGTGCACCAATAACTTTTCGTATTTTAAAACTAAAAAGATATTTTTAATACTTGTCTGCGCAGTTGTTGGTCGCAAACATCTGATGCCTCTCTTAAAGGTCTTATTTTCAGTTGTGATTAGGTTCTAGACTGAAACTATAAATATACGAAAAGAGGATGGGTACTAATAAAAATGTAAAAGACCCTCTTAATGCTTGCTACTTTGAATAAGATTCTACCTTCAAACACACATTTGTTTAATTCTGAACAGATTACAGTTGCATTTGAAAAAAAAAAAAAATTGTCCTGTTAGAAAACTTTTTGGCCAGTTATTAAATCTGGTACTGGGAATGCCTCGCAAGCAAAACCTGTACTAACAACAAACGGTTACCTTTCGCAAGGGCAAACTTCTTATAGTGTACCATCGCGTTGTTCTTCTGGTTCATGGGACAGACACACGCACAGCATGCTGTGAACCGCCCTCGCAGGGCGCTTACCAAAATTATGTCCTCCGCAAGGACATACTTATGGCAGCCACGAACCATGTCGTGGCTATAATCTGCCCGCCCTCGCAGGGCGCTTACCAAAATCAATGTCCTCCGCAAGGACATACTTATGGCAGCCACGAACCATATCGTGGCAATAATCTGCCCGCCCTCGCAGGGCGCTTACCAAAATCAATAATTATTACATGAGTGTTCGCGGTTTTGCGAGAAGATGCATGTATGTTAATATAATGCTAAATGTACCTTATTTAATTTAATTTGATTTTGAATAATATGTTTAATTATTGTAATTGGTATTTAACCGTTTTAATAAAATTTAATAAATAAATGTCCTCCGCAAGGGCATGCTTATGCGGTTATGCCAGCACGAACCATATCGTAGCTATAAACCGCCCTCGCAGGGCGCTTACCAAAATCAATGGTAATATTACTTGAGTGTTTGCGGTTTCTGCGAGAAGATGCATGTATGTTAATGTAATGCTAAATGTCCCTTATTTTATTTGAAATTGAATAATACGTTTAATTGTTGTAAATGGTTATGTAACCGTTTTTAATTAAATTAAATAATAAATGTCCTCCGCAAGGACAGGCTTATGCCAGCCACAAACCACATTGTGGCTATGAACCGCTCTCGCAGGGCGCTTACCAAAAACAATGTCCTCCGTAAGGACATACTTATGCCAGCCACGAACCACATTGTGGCTATGGACCGCCCTCGCAGGGCGCTTACCAAAAAACAATGTATTCCGCAAGGACATGCTTATGCTAGCCACAAACCAGATCGTGGCTATGAACCGCCCTCGCAGGGCGCTTACCAAAATCAAAGTCCTCCGTAAGGACATGCTTATGCCAGCCACAAACCACATCATGGCTATGCACCGCCCTCGCAGGGCGCTTAACAAAAACAATGTCCTCCGCAAGTACATACTCATGCCAGCCACGAACCACATCGTAGCTATAATATAAACAACGGAGGCTGTTCTTACTTTCGATCCCCAGGATCATAGGCATGGCAGCTCTATCAATCAGGACAAAAACGTCTATCTTCTCTGCTAACAGAGGTAACAAAAGACGTAGACAATGACGCTCCTAAATTTCGAGCCGGTCGATTTGCACTTTATCGACACCGTTGGGACTAAATAGGTGCTCCAAGTTTTCTATCATAACACAAAGGTATCGAATACCGTTTTATCTGAAGCCATCGCTCAAGGTTCCAAACGTTACAATCGACAGTTGTTACACGCTTGTATCGGACAAAATGTCTGCAATGCTGACACAGACGTAGGAACAGATTTCTAGAAACAGTAAGTTTTTTTTTCCTAACTTCTTTTTAACCCAGTTCTTAGTACCAAAGAGCACTCAAGAAAGGTCACTCCGTCCAATTTTTAACCTGAAGTCGTTAAATTATTATATGAATTCCGGACTGTGTACGGCCAAGAGACGAGATGTACAAATTACTTTTCTCAGACCTGACTATAGCCAAATCCCACAATGGTTTCTTCGTCTGTTCTACAAAGGCGAATTACTAAAAATTATATGCCTTCCATTTAAGATGAGCACGGCAATGTTTTCTTAGACTATTATCTTATAGACATAAAGACCAGATGGTTCTGTCCAGACATGCCAACATTGTAATAGAAACACTTACTTATTTTGGTGTCCACATAAACTTCAAATAGTCTGTTTGACCGCCTCGCAGGGCGCTTACCAAAATCAATGTCTTCCGCAAGGACATACTAGGATACATAGATATCACAAGCGTCCATACATACCTACATATACTCACGACTGTTATCCCCGAAGGGTTAGTCAGAGACCAGGCAATGAGGACCGCAAAAGCAGTCCTCTGCTATAGTCTACGTTTCACCAAATGATAACTGCACATGTACGTGACAAGTGATGAGCCTATCGCCGCTCTATACTGTTGGATGTATGTGCAATCTATGGTCCGTTAGTCGCCTTTTACGATACCTAAGAGAAGAAATTGGGCGGTAAAATAGACTCTACCTTACGATGTAGTTAAATGTATTGGTAGCTAAAAATTATCAGAAACACCAATACATATACCTCCACCAACATTCTTTTTGACAACCGTTGCTTCAGGATTGGGGGGTCACAACTCAACAATTCTGCCCTATCGGGAAGGTGGAGTGCATCCGAACAAAAGCTGCACTGCAATCAAAAAGAAAAGCGGGCTGTTCTAAGTCTTAGAATTACAAGCATCGAACACGAAGCCTGCAACAATTTTATTTTAATCCTCCAAATTGCCAACCAACAAATGACCACCAACCAAATTGTGGTCAAAACTCTTTACATTCCAGGGAAATTGAACAGCCATGCAGATGAACTGTCTCGACATAGCCAAGCTCTAGAGTGGCATCTACTGCCAGAATTCACACAAACGATATTCGCGAAGTGGGCCTGGCCAGTAATTCACCTGTTTGTATCCAAGAACGCTCGAGTAGTGGGTAAACTATGCAGATTTATCTCAATGATTACGAAGCGATGTTTCACAATGCTTTCAGCCTGAAGTAGAACGCTTCCCTCTGGCTTGGAAATTCGCACCACGTTCCCTCATCCCCCGGGTGCTAGCACACCTCAACAGGAATTTATCTGATTGTGGTACCCCTTGCTGCTTCATTCACAGTATGGAATTCGAAACGTTCAAGACATGACGTTGAAATTTGGTGTGCTTAAATGATATATCGTTATGGAACCACAAGCAAATTTCCCTACTCAAGCGTCCGGCTATTATAAAATCATATAAGCACTTGTGCTTGGTCCAGTTTTTGACAGATTTACACTTAATATTTTAAATCTTTCTTACAATACTATATACTACCATAAATTGTCGTTTCTACTTTATGCAGCGCACAATTGTATGGAAATCTTAGTGACGAGGTAATAGTTAAACATGTTTTAAAATCAATCTCAATTAAACATTTAAAAACAACAAAACCTCCTTTTTCCAGGTTTCAGTAATATTAGTCTGTAGACCTTTGTAATGTATTTCAAACCTAGAATCAACTAGATTTCAAACAGTTCGTAACACTGCAATATTATTGTCGCATTGCTCCTTTGTTACCTTGCTGTGGACACCAAACATTATTTTGTTCAGGACAATGCTAATATTATGGCGACAGTTTGGGTCAAAAACTGACTGTAGGGACTACAGACAAACAAGCTAGAAATTGCTACTGGTTAAAAGGATCAATAAATATAGTACAAAATGGCTAAACTAATTTATTTAAAACTTCGAGTGGTTCACCTGTCACCTGTTTCAAGCACTGTGGTAGCTAGATGGATATTGTTTTGCTCCGCTGTAGCATCTACAAACTAGATTGATATGATTTACCCATTGAGGATATACTAACTATTGGTAATTGGAGATTAGTTACTTAATACTTTTCACAAGGTTTATTGTCGAGAAATATTGATTCAGGCATCACGAAGTTTTTCATTTTTTATTTTTACCCTGTAAAGTGATTGAAATCAAATAGTAAACAATATTTATTTCCTAATAATAATGTTCGTTTACATGGTTTACAAGCTAAATTATTTGATTTTTCATCAATGACTGGCCAATTATTTTCTTACATGACTTTAATTGTAAATAATTAGTACTTAATTAAATCTCTTATTATAACTTTTTGTTTAAACCATAATCATATGATTAACTCTCTCGCACTTATTGTTTAATTTATTTCTCACATTGGCGTTTTCACCAGGCGATAACAAACAGGTCTCAATATTATAAGCTTCTAATGACGGTCAAGTGTTTAATAGACGCGTTTTACCTGAAATAAAACGCATATTAAATACTTACCTCATTAGAAGCTTAGTTTTTATTTCCGCCTGGTGCTTAATGCATATTTCGACGCAATGATGAACAAATGGGCACGGGTGTGAAATCTCCTGGTTCCCCCACCGCGCCACCTGGTGACGCCACTGAGTGGGATGAGCGAGAGAGACAGCGATATACCGGAAGAAAGAGAAGGAAAATACGACGGGAAACGGATATGCCTATCTCAATATTCTAGGCTTCTAATGAGGTAAGTATTTAATATGCGTTTTATTTCAGGTAAAACGCGTCTATTTATTGAAATTAATAAAAATCAATTATAACTTTTTAAATTCCTTTTATTAAGCCAGTGCGCTTACCATATAACGCACTCACCCGCAATATTATTTAAGTATAGGTATGGAGTCTGATCAGATCAATCCAGTAGACCCTTCTTATAGTTATGATCTCACATGCATTAAACTGAGAGACTTGTTACCACTTGGTAATAAGTTGTGGATTAAAGTTTTGATCTCTATGTCTTGTCTATTAGCACAGTGTTAATAGTAACACTGCTATTAGTAATAGCACAGAATAACTAATAGTTTAAAATGTCTATGATATTTTCTGATATCATTATGCAGCTATACTCGTGCTCTAAATGGACTCGCCTTTTATTAAGCGCCATCTATGAAGTCTTAGGAACCAATTTCTTTTTTTTGATCTCGGAAAATCCCAATGAACAAATTAAAAAGCATATAACGTTGATTGTATATATTTTTTTAAATGGTCTAAATACACTTCTTATAACAACATTATTACGTATATGCTTCATTTAATATATCAATAACTTGTTCCAAACCTAAACTTTAGTATTATTTTGATGAGCCCATCGCCGCTCTATGCTGTTGGATGCATGTGCAGTCTTTAGCCCGTTAGTCGCTTTCACGACACCCAAGGGAAGAGAGGGGTTGGTAGTATTATTTTGATGAGCTCATCGCTGCTCTAAGCTGTTGGATGTATGTGCAGTCTTTAGTCCGTTAGTCGCCTTTTACGACACCCAAGGGAAGGGAGGGGTTGGTAGTATTATTTTGATGAGCCCATCGCCGGTCTATGCTGTTGGATGTATGTGCAGTCTTTAGTCCGTTAGTCGTCTCTTACGACACCCAAGGGAAGGGAGGGGTTGATAGTATTATTTTGATGAGCCCATCGCCGCTCTATGCTGTTGAATGTATGTGCAGTCTTTAGTCCGTTAGTCGTCTCTTACGACACCGAAGGAAAGAGAGGGGTTGGTAGTATTATTTTGATGAGCCCATCGCCGCTCTATGCTGTAGGATGTATGTGCAGTCTTTAGTCCGTTAGTCCCCTTTTACGACATCCAAGGGACGAAAAGGGGTTGGTAGTATTATTTTGATGAGCCCATCGCCGCTCTATGCTGTTGGATGTAAGTGCAGTCTTAGTCCGTTAGTCGCCTCTTACGACACCGAAGGAAAGAGGGGTTGGTAGTATTATTTTGATGAGCCCATCGCCGCTCTATGCTGTAGGATGTATGTGCAGTCTTTAGTCCGTTAGTCGCCTTTTACGATACCCAAGGGACGAAAAGGGGGTTGGTAGTATTATTTTGATGAACCAATCGCCGCTCTATGCTGTAGGATGTATGTGCAGTCTTTAGTCCGTTTGAGTCATTTTAGCTCCTTGTATTACAATCTACTATTGTTTTACTATTGCTTTTTATTGTCTCGTAGATGGTGTGAAAAGTAGAGTATTCTCCTCTGAGATAAAGGTGCCTTCGTCTTGGGCGACCTTGAATCCCACGCTGCACTCAGGATTCTTGACTTTCTTTCCAGCGTTAACTCCCGAGCGTAGCGAGTTGCTCGGGAAACGCTGGAATCCTTCGTTTCGCTCGGGATTCAATACGGGGCGCCCGCTACATAAGACACTACTTTATCCCCTTGGTGCATAATCTACTATTTCTTTGGCCGGCACTTTCAAATTTAGCCCAAAAATGTATGGACGCTGAATGATCTCCTGTTCAAAAAAAAAGAGTGATTTTGTGATTTTCATAGTTCCACATACATTATCTTTCTATAAATTATACAACACGAAGATGAGATGCTTCTTATTAGGAAACACTTCAATATTTCAAATTCAACATTTCATTTTAATTCTATATAAGATGACTGCTAGAAACCGCAAGAAACTTCAAGGGCTGGTCAGGTCAAGTATTTTAAGCATGGCAAAAATGATAAAAACTTAGAATAATTATTTATTTATTTATTTATTTATTTATTGGGCAGTCAACAAAAACATGTACCAACAGTCTAACAATAGGTATAGGGTGAATTCCAAACTTAATCTAAGTACAGTTTTTAATTAAAGACAGCCACGGCATGCGATGTGGACTAATAGTAATGAATTTAACTAAACTAAATATGTATACTTACAAGATTCAAAACTAAATCTAAAACTACTCTATTGTATTTTATAATTACTTTTATATTATTTGAAGTTTAAAGGGGACTTACGTAACTATTTCTAATAACTTTTCGGAACCTGTGAGCACTGTCATTAAAAATATCCAACACTTCCAAATTATTTGGCCGAGAAAGAGTGTTATATTGTCTTTGGATCCTATTTAATGTAGAATGGCGACCCAGATTGCTCCTCACGGACTTAGGCACAAAAATATTGAATCTGCTAATACGAGGTAGTTTTTTGGGTGTATTAAGTTTGATTTTTTCAAGGAGATCGGAGCAATCAAGGCTACCATTCATCAACTTATATAGACACATGACATCAAGGAGCAATCTTCTGTTTTTGAGGCTTTCAATATTGTAGTGTTTAAGACGACCCTCATATGTTGCAAGAGTTTTAGCAAGGTGCGCTCGGAATGAAAGATGCCAAAGAAATCTTTTCTGCACACTCTCCAATCGTTTAATGTGAACATCGTATACAGGTGACCAAATAACACTACAGTATTCAAGCAGAGACCTTACAAGACTGTTATAAATCGTTATAATAGCTAAGGGGTTTTTAAAATCTTTTGTGTTCCTTAAAACAAAGCCTAGTGTCCTGAAGCTTTTGGTGACTATTTTGTCAATGTGAGCGTTGAACTGTAGCTTGACATCCAGATAGACCCCAAGATCCTTTATAACTTTTACTTCTTCAAGTGCAGCGTTGTTAATTTTGTATGTAGTACTTGGCGTAGACAGTTTTCTTGTGAACCTAATATAACGGCATTTGTCGATATTCAAAATCATGTGGTTTACTTTGCACCACTCAGAGAACCTATCCAAATCCTCCTGAAGCAATACCGTGTCATTTGTGCTAACAATAGGCCGCATAATTTTTAGATCATCGGCGTATAAGAATATTTTTGAATGCTTGAAAGCAACTACGATGTCATTAATGAAAATGTTAAAAAATATTGGGCCGATGTGGGAACCCTGAGGCACGCCTGATTTTGACAAGAATGGTTCCGAATTAAAGCCATTTAGTACTACTTTTGATATACGACCGGTAAGATAAGATTTGCACCATGATAAAAGATTTGTGGCAACACCATAACGAGATAGCTTATATAAAAGAATTTGATGATCTACTTTGTCGAAGGCCTTGCTAAAATCTGTGTAGATGACATCTACACAGTTGCGCGAGTCTACAGAATCTGTGACTTCAGACAGGAATGACATGAGATTGGTAGCTGTAGAACGGCCAGAAAAGAAGCCATGCTGCGCGGTATGTATAATATTTTTTGTATGCCAATTTAATAAATGACAGAACAGCGACTCAAGTACTTTTCCAAACACCGGTAATATTGAAATTGGTCTGTAATTTAAAACTACGGATGCATCACCAGACTTGTGTATGGGAACAATACGAGCTTCCTTCCATAATTCAGGGAAGACACCACTGGCGAAAGATTTGTTAAAGATAATGGTAAGGGGGTGACAAAGAGCCCCGGCACATTCAACAACAAACTTGGGTGGTATACCGTCAGCACCCATTCCCTTATGCAATGCCAGGCTTTTTAATTTTTTTAAGATCTCAGGAGGTGTATAGACGGGAGTTGGAATAATATTAGAAGTAATGTCAACGTCACTGTTCCTAGAGTCAGGAATAGAGGGAATAGGGTGGTCATCATACACAGACGAAAAGTAGTCAGCAAATAAATTTGCTACTCCGGCGCCGTTGTCTGCTGATTTAGTTAGATAAGACATTGTGGATGGATAGCTGTTGCCACAATGCCTTTTTTTCTTAATATAGTCTTATATTTGAAAAGTTCTTTCAAAAGAACTTGGGATTTGAAGTAATGGATTGTTCAACTAGTGAAATATATCTTTTGTAGCACAATTTTATTTGAGTCGCACATCTAAGCTTTAACATGGTAAGGGTAATGCCATCTAAAGGGTTTTTATATTTCTGAAAACGTATGAACAACCCCAGATCGTCAAGGTCAGATTCGAGGGTGTACTTTTGTAATAAAAAACCAACTGAGTACACGACAGGTTTATTGGATAGTTAAAATTACAATGTCACCTTTTGCTTATATCCAACTACAAAACAACTTTCAATAGCGCGATTCAGAATGGTACACCGCCATCTATCGGGATCTATGAGAACTAAACTTTGTATCGAACCATTCTTGTGTAACTTTAATACAAGTTCTAACATTACCGCACACCAAGGACAAACTGATATATTGTCCTTATAAAAGTAACCAAGCTACTTTAATATAAAAAAAAAACAATTGTACTCTGCTAAACATTTACACAAGATTCATAATTATCTTTAACTAAAAATTAATTAACAATGCTTCCGTATAAACAATAGTATGTAAATAAAATTAAAACTAAATCTTGAAAAGAAAAACCAGTATACCTCCACCATGAATCATTAAACTTAAAATAAATTATAAAAAAAATCTTATCTACAAAATGATATTATTAACTCATTTAGTTACAGGCAAGATACATAATTTATTTGTAGGTCTTTTAATTACTGAGTTTTTATTTTTCAATGTGACCACCCTCGTGATTCCGTCGCGACCAGGATGTTCCTCTATAATTTTACCATAAAGCCAACGACATGGGGGGAGGCCATCTTCTTTAGTGAGAACAATGTCTCCTACTTTTGGTTGTGGCGTTGCGGTTGACCAACGGTATCTATGAAAAAATTGGTTCAAGTATTCTTGAGACCATTTTCGCCAAAATTCTTGGGCCATTCGTTGTGTGTATTGCCATCTACGGAGAGAACCTACATTGGATGTTTCATAATTGCGGTCTGGTGCAGTCACCAAAGGTTCGCCAATTAGGAAATGTCCAGGGGTCAAAACATCTAAATTGTTTGGGTCATCATCCAGTCTTGTCAGTGGTCGAGAGTTCAAACAAGCTTCCACTTGAGCAAGTACCGTTGATAACTCTTCATAGGTTAACGTTGAAGAGCCGACCACTCTCTTTAAGTGAAACTTCACTGTCTTTATACCAGCTTCCCATAATCCGCCAAAATTGGGTGCATGAGGTGGTATAAAGTGCCAAGAGGTACTGTTATTGGCTAATGTTTCAGCGATTTCTGGAAAAATGCCATTTTTCTCATCAGCAAACAATTTTTGTATTTCACCCGCAGCTCCTACAAAATTAGTGCCGTTGTCACTCCAAATATTATCGCAACGACCCCTTCTAGCGACAAAACGTTTAAAGGATTGTAAAAATCCCTGAGCTGTTAGATCACTAACGGCTTCAATATGTACTGCCTTTGTGGACATACACACAAACAGACAGATATATCCTTTATAGGACCTGTGACCTCGACCTTTTGAGGTACGTATTTGAACCGGACCTGCAAAGTCAACTCCACTACTTTGAAATGGACGTGCTGGAGTCACTCGAACTGGAGGAAGTTGTCCCATCAATTGTTGGTAAGTACGCCCACTACATTTTACGCATTCCACACATTTTCGTATGTGAGACTTAACCAATTGCTTAGCCCCTATTATAAAGTATTTATTTCTAATATAATTTAAAGTCAATTGTGAACCTCCATGTAAGGTTTGACGATGTGCGTTTGCTATTATCAAAGTAGTTAGTCTAGATTTCTTTGCCATTACTATGGGATGCTTCCTGTAAGACTCTAAATTCGATTGCTCCAATCGTCCTCCCACTCTTAATATATTTTTGTCGTCTAATAACGGATTTAATGATTTTAAAGGACTGTTCTTTTTTATGTCTTTGTTCTTCTTTACTGTTTCTATTTCTTCCCATAAATGAATTGCTTGATCTTTTTTAATGCACACTTCTAAAGCTTCTTTTATTTCTTCTGACTTTAAATATCCTTTGTAATTTATTTTTAACTTGTCTTTTATTTTTGCAAACCTTCTGCAGTATGCAACAACTCTAATCAGTTTGGTTATGGATGAAAACCTTTCAAAAATGTCGTCTTCGTCTCCCTTAGTTATCATATGTACTTTTATAGATTCTAGCTCTGTATTTATATTTGTAGGTTTATTGTATTGTATTTCTTTTGACAAAAGGAATTTTGGCCCATTGAACCACAACACTTGATGTTTCAGATCTGACGGTAACACTCCTCTCGAAGCGCAGTCTGCTGGGTTCTCTTTGGTACTTATATGAGACCATTGTTGCGGATTCATCGCGGTAAGTATTTCTGAAACCCGATTTGCCACAAAAACTTTCCATCGGCTAGGTAGACTATTCAGCCATGCCAACACAATAGTTGAATCCGTCCAGGCATGCAAATGAGTGCTCTCTATCTTCAAGACCCTGGCTACGTCTACAAGCTGTCTCGTCAATTCTACAGCTCCACATAGTTCCAACCTAGGGATCGATACCTGTTTGATTGGAGCTACTTTCGATTTGGCTGCAATGAGGGACACATGGATTTTGCCATCCGGGTCTATTGTTCTTAGGTAGACCACTGCAGCGTATGCTATTTTAGAGGCGTCACAAAACCCATGCAGCTCTCGTCGGATATCATTGGACATAGTACCCACCCATCTTGGTATTTTTACCTCAGCTATATTCTTCAGATCTTCGCGATATGCGCACCATTCTTTTAAAATATCTTTAAGCGCTTCCACATCCCAAGCTATGCCCGCTATCCATAATTTCTGAATCATGGCTTTAGCTATAATTATACACGGCGTAATCCAACCTAAGGGATCGAAGAGGCGTGAGATGTCAGCAATGATTTTCCTTTTAGTGATAGGTGGCAGCAGCTCTGGAAGATTAACTTTGTACCGGAACTGATCGGCGTGTCTTTCCCAGGTAAGTCCAAGTATTTTTATTATTTCGTCCATTTTTATATTTAACCCTTCTTTAATTTCCTTATTTTTCTTATTTACCTTGTCTTCTATTTCCTTCTTTTCTATCATTTTCAGCAATTCTTCACTATTACTAGCCCATTTTTGTAACTTAAATCCTGCTTTGTTCAATAACCCTTTCATTTGGCTATATATTTGTATCCCTTCTATTACCGTTTCGCACCCGCTCATCAAATCATCCATATAATAACTATTAAATACTTTTTCAGCAGCAAGAGGATATTTAGCACCATCATCAATTGCAACCTGTTGAAGTGTTCGAACTGCTAAGAACGGAGCTGAGGCCGTACCAAACGTGACCCTAAGAAGTTTATAATCTTTAATTTCTTCATCTGGATTATTTCTCCACAGTAACCGTTGGAAGTCAGTGTCATCATCGTGAACTTTGATCTGTAGGTACATTTTAGAAATATCTGCTGTTAAGCAAATACTAGACAACCTCCACTGTAGTACCAAATGTCGTAAATCAGGTTGTATAGTTGGTCCCACCATAAGATCGTCGTTAAGAGATACGCCATTCTGGCCTGGTTGAGAGGCATTGAATACTACTCTCACTTTGGACGTATCTTTGTCTTCTCTTATCACTGCATGGTGTGGTAAATAAACAGACTCATTTCTTCTTGCATCAGGTTTTTTAACTTCAACCATATAACCCATATCTAAATATTCTTCTATAACTGTTTTATAGCTTTTCTGGAACTCCTTATCTTTTTCAAATCTTCTTTCTAGTCCCTTTAATCTTTTATCTGCTATGTATCTCGTATCCCCTTTTTTACAGTCTGGATTCTCCACTTTAAACGGTAACCTTACCACATATCTGCCTTTTTTATCTCTTGTGGTAGTTTCTTTAAAATACTCTTCACATTTTCTTTCCTCCTCTGAAAAAGATTGGTCTTTAGTCAAACCCGTGCCTGACTCTATCTCCCAAAATTTTCGTAATATTTCGTCCCCTTCCTGTAATTGGCAATGTAATGCCAATACACCTCCAGTTTGGTTAACTGGTGAGTCAACAGTACCCGACAGTATCCAGCCTAAGCTAGTAGATTGAGCAACAAGACAACCACTAGGTGCCTTACGGATACCTTCTTGGATCACCTGACTGTATACTTCCGCGCCTAATAATACATCGATTTTATTAGGACGGTGATACTCAGGATCCGCTAACTGTATTCCATTAAATTCTGTTAAATCTAATCGCTCTAGTTTCCTCGCAGGAAGAAACGAAGTGATTGATTTCAGAACGTACGCTTTTATTGTGACACTGATATTTGCGTTTGCTCTTGATTTTATTTTCAGAGTAACTACAGCCTTGGAGATTAATCCCTTATCTCCACCCACACCTGAAATTTTACCATGAATAGGTGTTCTTTTTAATTTTAGATCATTTACAGTCGCTTCTGTAACAAAATTCCCTTGAGAGCCCTGATCCAACAAAGCTCTCAAAACATGATTGTGGCCGTTGTTTGATTCGGCATGAACTAGCGCCGTCGCCAGTAATACTTGGTTTAGTTTTTCAGCCGAAAAATTGCATGCCACAAAAGCTGATGAAGTTTCACCCCTACCTGCCTCAATATTAGGCCCTAACCCTCTTGTTGAACTATCCACCCCATCCGAATTAACCTTAACAACATTTGTCTGCGCACTTTCTCCACCTTTAGGATGTAATAAGGTGTGGTGTCGACGATGACATAACTTACATTTAAAATTAACCTGACATGCTTTCGCCCCATGGTTGGCTCCTAAGCAAACATAACACAAACCATTTGTATGGACGAACTCACGACGTTGGCCAACTGTTTGAGTTGAAAATCTTCTACACATACTAAGCTTGTGAGCCTCGGAGCAAAACACACACTGTGTTTTCGTCACATGTAGAGCTTTAAATTTGACCACGTTATTATTATTAGTGTTAGAATGACTATGAAATTGAGATTTACTTGGAACTACTCTTGTGTCTAAAAACTCAAGGGCTCTATAACGATTAGTTAAAAATTCTGTAAATTGCGCAAAAGTGGGAAGTTCTTCCGAAGAAGTACTATTTGTGATATTAAACTCCCACTGCTTTCTTGATTCAGCATCAAGTTTTAAGCAAAGGATGTGTATAATTATGATATCCCAATTACACGTATCAATTCCCAAATTCGATAAACCACTTAAGCAATCGTTAGTTGTATCAATTAGTTCCTTTAAACTACTTGAAGACTCTATGGTAATGTTTCTTTGACTCAGTAATCTTTTTAGAATAAAATGCGAAAGATATCGCTTATTAATATTATCATATCTTGCCTTTAACTGAGTCCAACATCTATCATAATTAGCTTCAGAAATTGGTATTTGTCTGAGCAATTGCTCCGCCTCACCTGCTAACGAGCTTTTTAGATAGTGCATTTTCTGTACATTGTCTAAGTTGCAATTATTATGAATTAAAGACATAAACAAATCTCTGAAAGTGATCCATTCCGTGTACTTTCCGGAAAATGTAGGAATAACAATTTTAGGCAACTTAAACGGTTCGGGCTTTGCAACTCCAGACTTACCACTACTCTGAGCAACATTATCCTTGTTTTTTGTAAATGAATTTAATATTGACTTTAGTTCTGTTTTATAATCGGTATACTGATCCTCAGTTACATCATAAACGTCTTTCTTAGTATAATCATGCTCTTTCAATGCCAAGCCGTAGCTTTTTACAAGTGTTCTATGAGTGTTACAAAATTCCGACCACAATAGTTCCAGTGACTCCAATCGAGTCTGGCAATAAGCTTCACTTATACGCTCTTTAGGAGACTTTTTAAAGTTTTTCCGTGCCTTTAAAATTTTTTCATAATTATCAACTTGTAAGTTTATTTCCGAATCCATGGCTTGTATATAAAAATAACAAAGAAAACCAAAGTAAAAATACCACCTCAAAAGGAATAAACAAAGAAAAGTTTAATGTAAATCAACCGATCTAACAAAGAACACAAAACGCAAAGACTTGACACAAACAAAATAATGTGTTAAAACTTTGATGAAAACAAAATGTATCACAGTAAATAACGTTTCAAATATAAAAAAGAGATTACAACAATATTCACTAATAAAACAAAAGCAAAAATATTTTAATTCTTACTGTTTCAATGTGTTTGTATAACTAAAATAAGTGAAAAAAAATCAAAACTCTTTTAAGTGTAAACCAAAACTTTTAAAGTCCAAAAACACACAAAAACTTTTTAGTCGAAATCAATAAACACTTCAAAAAAAAATTCATAGCAAAAAAATTACAAACTGTTAAAATTTTTCTAAGTCTAAAATCCTTCTAAATATTCTAAGTGTTTGGAAATTAAATTACCTCTAACTAAAATCGGGCATAGGTTCCCCGTCGGATCAATGTTCCTTAATCTTAAATCTAACTAAGTTTAATTTACTATTAATTTAACATCAAAATAATTCTAAGTCCAAACTGTTACAAATTTTTCTAAGTCCGAGATTTCTTGCAAAATTCACCAATTTTCTTAAGTTAATCTTCTCAGCGAAATAAAGTTCAAATTCTCTCAGCATAAAATATTGTTCAAACACTCACTGACAGTTGTCTCCTTCACTCGTCACGTTTTACCACTCGTCGTCGAGGATCCTGGAGGCACCTTCTCATCAGCACCACCTTGAAGTCTGAAGCCGGATTCACCACCAAACTCCAACCTCTGCAGCAGCAGCTCCAACTCCTGAACCTGTTCCACTTCCCGTTCCAGGAACCAGCACCTTTTCCCCTTAGTACTCCAAAAAATGCGCCACCGTCAAGACGTCTTCCGGTCTAGGTCTGAGTAGTATCTAGATCGGCTCGAAGAACCATGAACAACCCCAGATCGTCAAGGTCAGATTCGAGGGTGTACTTTTGTAATAAAAAACCAACTGAGTACACGACAGGTTTATTGGATAGTTAAAATTACAATGTCACCTTTTGCTTATATCCAACTACAAAACAACTTTCAATAGCGCGATTCAGAATGGTACACCGCCATCTATCGGGATCTATGAGAACTAAACTTTGTATCGAACCATTCTTGTGTAACTTTAATACAAGTTCTAACAACGTATTCTTATTTTGTACTTTTCCCTCAATAGACTTTTAAGTTCCTTGCTGTACCATGAAGGATAGCTATTTGGTTTGTGCGAGCACTGCGGAACATATTTTTGAATAATGCCTCTTAGAAAGTCATAAAAAACACCAACCATTTCATCCACCGTCCGGCATAGCCTAAATTTATCCTCCCAGCAAACTGAAGTTAAATCATTGTTAATAGAGTTGTAATCTGCTTTATAAAAATTGAATTTGGGAACATGCATTTGTGCCAGACTTTTGTGATCGGTTGGCGCCGCTATTGAAAACTCCAGGGGAGGATGATAGAGATCGATGTTGCACAAGGGCGTAGAATTACAGGACAGACCACTGACAGACACGCCGGAAGTGAGCACTAGTTCCAGAATTTTATTTTTGTGGTTAGTCACGTTATTCCACTGCTTTAAGCCGTTTAATGTAATAAAATCTATAAAACTAATCCCTACTGAACTATTAGCATGCGGAGAGACAAGGTTTGCATCCCAGTTTATGCAACTTTGATTAAAATCGCCTAATGTGACTGTAAACTTTTGCGATAGTAATACTCTGTTCACATTATCAATAAAATGCTCTAACATGTTAATTTGAACAGGCGGCGGCAGATACGCTGCGCACATGTACATCTTTTGCATTCTATGGTTAATGCGGACGTCGATTGATATCCACAGATCTTCGCATTTGCTTTCGAAACTGAATGCTCTTTCTGAAACCAGTCTCCTATGCACTGCAATCAATACCCCGCCACCTCCCTTTTTATTATTAAAATTAAAATTGCTACTTTCACGGTCCCTTCTATATACTACATAATCATCCATAAACAGCTCACCATCGAGCACACTACTATTAAGCCACGTCTCAACAAAAACAATGATGTCATAGTCACAAGTAGCAATACTTTTAAAAACTTCGTTAGTTTTCGTACGTAAACCCCTTACATTTTGAAAGTATAAACTAATTTTAGAATCGTATTTTATATATAAAAAAGGTTGACTAAAGATAGATGATAATTAATTAAAGTATCTTACAACTACTGCTTATTTTAGGCGGTTCAACGTTTCTTTATCTCGCACGTAGACGTACTCGGAAGATTCGGTCTTCCTCATAAATATGTGGCCGTTTCTTATCCATACGAACTTGAATTGGAGATCTTTAGCGCGGGAACGGGCTGCGGCGTGAAGGGCTTTATTTTCTGGTGATAGATTTTCGACCACATATATAGCCGACTTATTCTCACAGGTGAAGCCGAGATGAGTGGAGTTTAACTTATCATCAACGTGGTTCTTATTATATTTTATGGTTGCAGCTAGAACAGAGTCTCTTATACGCGGATGGCTGAATTTTATAAGAATCGATCGAGGTCTCGGAGACTGAGTACTCATTTTGGCTATACGGGAACAATAAAATATGTCGTTGTCCGCTATTGGATGATTAATAGCCTTACCCAGCTTTTTCACCAAGTCAACTACATTTTCTGATCTTCTTTCTGGCACACATTGCAGCTCCAAGTTGTTGGCACGAGAGATGAGGTCCAACTTATTGTGGTTACTCCTAAGGCATGATATTGTTTCACGAAGGGTTTCATTTTCCTTTTTAAGTGTACATATGTCGGACTTATATATAGCCATTTCTGATTTAACACTTTCAAACTGGCTGTTAAAAAAGCAAAGTGACTCCTTAAAGTCATTAACTTGGTCGCTTAATGCTTGCATCCTACAGTCAATTTTAGAGCTTAATTCTTTGAGATAATCCTTCATTACTCGTTGCATTTCTTCGCGTATCATCATTCGGAGATCCGGCGTATCGGAGATAGGGGGAGCTACCTCGCATGCAATAGGCGACTTTACGCTCTGTTGTTTCTTTACAGAGGTTTTGTTTCGATGCGTTACATTGGAGGACTGCGCCGACGTCGACACTGTTGCCGGTCTAACTGGAGTATTAGAATTGCCGGTTTTTGGCTGTTTTCTTATACAATCCGGGCAGATCCAACCTTCTACATAGGTTTTAGATAATTTTCCGGAAGGAATACCAATGCAAAATTTATGATATGTAGCGTTACAAAGTGAGCAGTCCAACGCGTCGCTCCCTTTATTTTCAATTAATTTACAGCAAGCAGCACAGGAATCCATATTTCCGTTTGAAGAAGGTGACCAAGACTACAAATCTCCGCCGAAAAGTAAAATACGATAAAAAGTGTCGCTTATCGCCGGATACAGTGGTAGCAGGTGAGACTATACTACATACGTAGTGTATAGATAGATCTTGTTTCCGCTGGCGGCCGCATGCAGTTGCTAATTTCGGCGGCTGCGCTCTAAGCATTTGTGGTCGAACGGATAAGGCGCCGGGCACAACACTCACCGAGCGACGCCGAGGGGCCCGAGTTCAAACCCCCAAATTTTTTGGAGCCGTCGAAGAATCACAGATGGCGAAGCCCGAGACACACACAATATTATATAAATTTGTTAAATAAAATTTCAAAAATATTGACTACACGTCCTATAGTGGTAAAGTCTGGGACGAGAAGGATTACGTATAGAAAGATAGTCTTCATACAAGCGCTCTGTCAAAAGTGAAGCACTAAACCGATTCACACTTCGTAACGATTACTTGCTTGCGCTCCGCGACACGCACAGTATCTCCGTTGTGTACATTGAAAACTCGGCGTTTGGATCCATAATTATCTGGCTCCAAAAAAAAGTGCTTCAAAATGGGCGCGCGGACCACAGACATAATAAGAAGGCGCGGACTTAGGTACCTTATAAAAGGAATTTGTGTTTTTTTTTTCATTTTTAATTATGTACTTAAATAATTCATTTTTTGAATTTTAATAGGATATTCCTCGAGTACCTACTTACTTATCTAATTTATTTTAAAGCAATAAAATAAGAAATATAAAATGAAAACAATTAAAACTAACGATTATTTACAACGCGCGGGCATCAGCCGGCCGTTGAGTAGTGTATATTGTTAGAGGTCTGAGATCGAAGAGCGCTGCGTGTGAGAAGTATGGGAAAAGTCAAGATGGTATTCTAGCAAATAATTAAACAGCCAATATCTTCAGGTACATACCAGAGTTTTATTTAGCAATTAAATAAACAGTGGATGATGATTTTCTTTATAAAATAAACGGAGCTACAAAAATACAGCGTGGTTGGCTTGACAGCTCGATCGGAAGGGAAGAGTGTTGCTATACCTAATTTCCAATAAATTAAGTTATGGAAGCATACCATATGAAAAAACACTTTTAACACTTCCCCTTATGCTTACAATAACGTTACAGATATAACATTAACATGCACAAGAGAAACACATTACAACAGCATTCACATATATAGCAATTACATGCACATTCAATATGCTTACAATACTATGACAAGTAGAGCTATTGGAACAAAGTTACACTATGTCAATATTACATAATTTCACAAACTTTTTATGTTTAACTGAACCCAAAGCTTTAGTACACATATCCGCTATCATTTCATCTGTAGGCAAGTACTTTACATTAATAGCATTACACTTAACCAAGTCTATAACATAATGGTAGCGGAGGTCTATATGTTTAGTTCGTTTGTGACAATATTCCTGTACTTGTAACAATCTTTGAGCACTTTGGTTATCATTATACAAATTTATAGATAAATTTTCAACCGAAAGTTCTGACATAAAGTTTTTAATGAAACATATGTCTTTACATACATCTGACATTGATAAATATTCTGCCTCACAGCTAGAAAGCGCTATACAGCGTTGTTTCCTAGATTCCCAATGGATGGTGTCATTGCCTAATTTAATAATAAAACCAGTATATGATTTTCTATCTAATTGGTCGTTCGCCCAATCGGCATCGGCAAACGCGTTTAAAATACAATTGTTATTTTTTGTGAATAACAAACCATAGCCAATTGCCCCTGCTAGATACCGAAGTATACGTTTAGCTGCCAACCAATGAGTTTGATCAAAACCATTATTAAATTGACATAATTGGCTGCAGGCAAAAGCAATGTCGGGCCTTGTGCATACACATAGATACATTAAAGATCCCATCAATTGCCTATAGTTATAAGTATCATCATCTAAACATTTTTCAGGTCTAACAAATTTACTATTTGGCAAATGGGTGTGCACACGGCCTTACAATTTTGCATACCAAACTTAATGAGCAATTTCCTTATATACTCTGACTGTTCCAACCTTAAAATTCCTTTAGACCTATCACGTGTTACATTAATTCCTAAACAGCTCTTTAGAGTGCCCAAATTCTTGACATTAAAATTATTTTCCAAAATATCCAATAACTCTTTATAGCTGTTACTACCTTTACTGTAAAATATGTAGAAGTCATCGACATACAAAGCTATGACAATAAAATCATTTTGTGACTTCTTGACGTAGACACAAGGTTCACTTTTTGCTTGACGGAAACCATTACAAGAAAGCAACTCGTGAACTTTATTGTTCCATATTCTACTGGATTGCTTTAAACCATAAATTCCCTTCAACAATAGGCAAACCTTGCTCTTATCACCGTTATCAAAACCAGGTGGTTGCTCCATATAAATTGTCTCTTTTAAGTCCCCATTCAAAAAAGCAGTAGCGACATCTATGTGATCTATGTTTAAATCTAATTTGTTAGCAAGTGAGAACAAAATTCTCATACTAGAGTGTCGCACTACTGGGCTGAAAACTTCTGTGTAATCCTTTCCAAAAACTTGCGTAAAACCCCTGGCAACCAAACGAGCCCTGTGTTTATCGAAATTCCCAGAAGCGTCGTGTTTAGTTTTATAAACCCACTTACATTTTACGACATTAACGCCTGGAGGGCGATCTACGATTTTCCATACATTATTAGATAGCAAAGAATTAAATTCTTGCTCCATGGCTGCCTGCCAATGGCTACTATCAGGGCCAGCCACGGCTTCCTCAAACGACTGAGGCTCCGAAATTGAAATACTATTAGCTATGAGTGAGTAATCCATCTCATACTCTTCATACCTGGACGGTAGCTTAGAACGCGTACTACGCGCCGGGCGCGCTCGGTCGAGTACAGGCGGCAGTTGGTCATTCACCCCGTCCCCTCCAGCTGATGCCTCGTACGAAAACGTCACACGCTCCATGCGGGCGTCCCGCACCGGAGACTCGGCAGAGATCTCGGCCTCGCTGCCCGTGCAGTACTCGTCAGCACCTGAAATTCCAGACAAATTTTGATTATTATCACTTGAATTTAATTCAGTTTCAATATCCGAGTTTATCCTAACATTACTAGAATTAAATTTTTTGTTACTATAATCCACTTCAGCATTTTGACTAGAATTCGGTACACTAACATTAGAACAATTATTATTCTCTATATTTTGACTAGAATTCAGTTCACTATCGCTAGAAGTATTTTTATTATTTAATTCAGTAAAATTTTCATTATTAGACCATTCAAAAATAATTAATTCATTATTATCACAGACATTACCAATGTCAATATCATTTAAAAATTTATTTTCTAAAAAAGCTACGTTCCTTGATAAAATAACTTTTTTGGGATTAAGGGGGTCTGCTAGCCTAAAACCCTTAGAAGTCTCACTGTACCCTACAAAAACATACTTCTTGCTTTTTGGGTCCAGTTTACGTCGGTAATGATCAGGCACAAGCGAGTAAGCAATACAGCCAAAAACGTGAAGGTGACCGAGATCCGGTCGAGACCCAGTCCACATATCTTCCGGAGTCTGTCCTGATAGAGCAGATGTGGAGCTGCGATTCTTTAAATATATAGCAGTCATGACACTTTCACCCCAATATCGCTTACAGAGACCAGCACACTGTAACATGCATCTCGCCTTGTCCATTAAAATCCTATTGAGACGTTCTGATACCCCATTTTGAGCCGGGCAAAACGGGATAGTTTTTTGATGAATAATACCCTGTTTTCCTAAATAGGCAGGAAATTTAACATTACAATACTCACCACCCTCATCCGAACGTAGTACCTTTATAGGTAAACCTAGTTGTTTCTCTACGAGCGCTTTAAAAGTAAGAAAACTTGACATTACCTCAGATTTTCTTCTTAGCAAGTATCCAAACGTTTTTCTCGTATAATCGTCCGTGTACGTCACAAGTTACTTCGCGCCACCCCAGCTGTCCTCCTGCATCGGCCCACAAACATCCGAGTGCACTAGTTCCAACGGCTTGCTGGCACGCAGTGCAGTGCCCCTGGGAAACGGTTGAGCACTCAACTTCCCCTCAAGGCAAGGCACGCAATCCTTCAGATCCTGCAAATTATCCTGAAACATAACACCGGTAGCAAAATTGTTCTTTAAAGACCTCAGGCCTTCAAGATTCAAGTGGCCGAGCCTTCTATGCCATAACTCCACAGGCATAGGAGAGACAGCGACATTAGCATTCTGTTGCTCTTGTCTAGGACACAAAAGCACTGAAGAATGCACATCTCGCGAAGATTCACCTGACAAACACACAATCTTATCCAACTTGTAGAGACCATTATATTTACTAGCTGTTGATACTAGGTTGCCAGATGTTTTATTTGTATTGTCAAATATAAAACAGCCCCCCGATTCAAAGCTGACAGTAAAGCCCCTGTCTACCAACCTACTAACTGACAAAAGGTTTGCAGCAAGATCTGGTACAAACAATACATTTTTAATCATGCTTACTGAACTATCTGTGTCTATAGCTATATCGCCTACCTACTCCACAGCATTGCAACTTGTCACTATTGGCTATAGATATGCTATCATTACAGTCTTTAAAGTTAGACATTATGCTTCTATCGTTGCACATGTGAGCCGAACAACCGGAGTCAAGAAACCAATTACTGTTTTTCACCATGAAAGCCGAAGCGATAAAAGTCTGACTTGAACTGGAGTCCTTTTTCTTGTCACGCTTCAACTTGTAGCACTTTGACCTAATGTGACCTGGCCGCTTACAGTAATGGCAAATCACTTTATCACTGACTTTATCACACTTTTTAAACGAGACGAACGCAGAAGCACTGTCGGAACCATTCGAATTCTTTCTGAACTCCTCTTGTAGCAACATGCAAGCTGTTTCCAAATTGGACACCAGAGCGTCGTACTCACTGGGAAGACTGCTCAGCAGCAATTCGGCAATCTCGGCATCTTCAATAACTTTACCAATATCGGCTAGTTGGTGAACCAGCGTCATCACCTCTTCTATGTAGTCGCTCATGGTAGTACAGCGGGAGAACTCCACCCTGTGCAGCTTCCGTAGCAATAAGACACGCCGAAACAAACCTTTGTCTTCAAATACATTTGACAGTTTGTCCCAAGCTTCTTTTGAAGTATTTACATCTCTGACGTATTGATAGCAATTTGGCTTTACTGATAGACAAATCCGGGCTAACGCGCGTTGATCGCGCGCGACGTCAACACCCGTACCATCCACGCAGCTCCAAAAACCTTCCAAGGTCAAAATCATCTTCATGACAAATTTCCACGAATTGTAGTTGGCTGTACCTTCTAATTTGTCAATGGCTAAGTTCATACCTGAAGCACCAGTAGTAGCGGGAACAATGGGAACAGGCGCGGCGTGGCCATCGTCGGCGCCAGCCATGCCGCCAACCAGTGACATTATTTGAGGTTATGTCACTTTGCAAAATATTACTTCTCAAAGTTATAATATTTATTCTGTTCAACACACCAATGACTTTCCCATATTCCTTCAATCTAAATACACTGGGCCCATAACCTGTTAGAGGTCTGAGATCGAAGAGCGCTGCGTGTGAGAAATATGGGAAAAGTCAAGATGGTATTCTAGCAAATAATTAAACAGCCAATATCTTCAGGTACATACCAGAGTTTTATTTAGCAATTAAATAAACAGTGGATGATGATTTTCTTTATAAAATAAAACGGAGCTACAAAAATACAGCGTGGTTGGCTTGACAGCTCGATCGGAAGGGGAGAGTGTTGCTGTACCTAATTTCCAATAAATTAAGTTATGGAAGCATACCATATGAAAAAACACTTTTAACATATATGTTACCGGCAATCAGTGCCGGATTAGCCACGAGAAGCAAGAGTAGCAAATGCTGCGGGCCCCGCGCATTTGGGGGCCCCGCGGCATTGATATCAAAGATTGTCGTGGGCAAAGCTATGGCAACGCCAGCAATATGAGTGGTAAATAAAGCGGCGCGGCGTACAAGCACTTTTGACTATACTATACCTACATGTCTAGACGGATCATAACAAGCGCTTCTCCGAATCCGCTCGAATTTTGTATTGAATTTTTGAAGTGTGCGTGACAGCCGCGTATGACTGACACTCAGAATATTGTAACTAAAGCCTATTGTTCTGAGGACTGACACTAGCGCGATTGACTGCCTTCTTGGCCTGAAGGAGCGCGTCAAGCCAATACTGGCCCGTTAGTTTTAGACCGCCAGGTTCTAATAAGACATGTAAGTATATAATCAAAAACAAGCACGTATTAGGCAAATAAATAAGTATGCAGAATTTATTCCGTGTCTTGCGCATTTATTAAATTTGGTTGCTAAGTGTGCAGCAGATTGCTGTACTGAAGCATCAATCTTCTTCGCTTTTATTGAAAATGTATACACTTTTTATTCTGCTTTTACTTATCGATGGGGTCGTCTTACGAAGGCTCTGAACGAAAATAAGTCGAAAATTCCTGTATTGAAAATGTTGTCGGACACTAGGTGGTCAGCCCGAGCTGATGCTAATACGAAGGCGTTTTTTTGTGGGTTTACTACTATCAAGAAAACTTTGGAAGACATTTCCAATGACGTGGACCAGAAAGCAGAGTGCCACAATCAAGCTTACGGACTAGTTTCAAAGATGAGTAAGTTGGAAACGGAAATAATGACAATAGTGCTGCGCTGCAATCGGATGATTAAGACCTTAACACTGGGTACGCTCTTTATGATTTTCAGATATTGAGGCAAAAGCCAAAGAGCTGACTGGCTGTGAAGCATATCAGCAAGAAACTTCTAGACGCAGGAAGCGAAATACAAAATACGACAATTATAGCGGCTCATCTACGCCAGACGACTTTGTTGAAAATCAAACACCTGGACAACGGTATGAAATTCAGGTGTTTATTGTCACCATTGATGACGTACTCACTGCTTTAGGTAATAGTATGAACAGGTATCATAAAATTGCTAGCATATTTGGAAGATTCCGAGAGCTAAAATCTCTTCCACCATAAGAAATTTTGAAAAAATTTGCAACCATATGTAAGTGCTTACGCATATGATTTG
The DNA here is from genome assembly GCA_963921215.1 of Scoparia ambigualis. Taxonomy (NCBI): domain Eukaryota; kingdom Metazoa; phylum Arthropoda; class Insecta; order Lepidoptera; family Crambidae; genus Scoparia; species Scoparia ambigualis. The sequence continues at coordinate 29,083,333 of OY992515.1, read as the reverse complement.
GATGACAGTCTGGGTGACGAATTAGTGCAGTTCGCTGCAATGCTCAATTCTGATGTGGCTAGTATTAATGACAGCAGGAATCATGAGGCTCTGGAAATACAGGTTTACAAGCTGTTGATATATAATTCTTTACAATCTTGTTTCCCGAACGTTGAAATTGCTTTGCGCATTTATTTGTCTCTCATGATCACCAACTGCAGTGGTGAACGATCTTTCTCAACATTAAAACGTGTTAAAAATTAATTGAGGAACACGATGAGCCACCAACGTTTAATGAATATTGAACATTATTTACTCCAAGAAGTCGATATCAACAACATTATTTATGAATTTGCCCAAATTAAATCAAGAAAAGTTTGTGTGTAACAATTTTGTTTTATTTAAAACCATAAGCTCGATAAGTACCTACCTAACCTAAAACAGTGGCCCCTTGATAGATTGGCTACAGGCCCCGCGCTGGCTTAATCCGGCACTGCCGGCAATCTGTATAGTAATGTATAGAATACCTAAAACGTGTAGGTAAAGTATGAAATATTACTTATTTTATACTTTGCTTAGGTATTCTATACAATACCGATTGCGCATCCAGAAATGTGTGAAAGGCAGTAGATCTACTTATTATTTTTACAGAATTGTTTTGTTTCTTAAGTTTTTTATACTTGTTACGTACCTAAGTACCTACTTGTAAGAAAATTACATTGTGTTACTTATATACTTACAAAAGAATTTTAAGTTGCAATTTATTTTTAAAGTGATTTTATTGTAGTAATAGGAAGATACTACTTAGGTGCTTATTTAAAGAGTATCTAAAAGAATAATTTATTGATTATTTAAAGGTTTATTACCACTAAAAAGGAGTCTACCCGTGGTCCCATGGCACTAGGGATTACATTTGGATGAATATTTCGACTTCGATTATATCGATATTAAATGAATTACAATCATGAACTTCAACCTAAGATTAAGTGTTGTGAACAATGTTAAGCGTCGATAAATTTAAAAGTAATCGTAATGCTCATTAAATGTTTTAGATTTCCTCTGGATGAAAATCGACGAGCACAGTGGACTGCTGCAGTGCCGAAGATGGTTATCGAGTTTGTTCAAAACATTTTATTGTCGGGTGTTTTACCAGTGACGACAAACGACGTAAACTGAGAGATGATGAATTGGTGAGTGATGGTCAAACAAAGTTGTATAATATTTACCTCAGCTACACGCTCTGCTTTGCTCTGCACATACCCAGTTCTAGACGTCACAGTTGAAGAACTGGGCTTTTCTGATCATGCCGCTATAGTTTTACAAACACAGCTTCACCAAGGCCAAAGAGACATATCGTGGAATACTATCAAAAGAAACTATAATATAAAGAATATAGAAAACTATAAAACAAATTTAGCTAAAATAAATTGGCAGGAGACACTTACAGCAACTTATAATATAGACGAAAACTACAAGATTTATTAAAAAATCTGTTAAATATCTACATACCTAAATTAAAACTAAATTAAAAACTGTACCTAGAAATAAATGGTTAACTAAAGGAATAAAAATATCATGTCGAAATAAAAGACTTTTGAAAGTTATAGCATAAAAATGCAAAAATAAAACACTCTTATAATACTATAAAAAATAAGAGAAAATTCTTAAGAAAATAGTAATAATTGCAAAAAAACGCAACAATAAAATTAGAATTCAAAACTCCTCAAACACAGTCAAAACAATGTGGGATATAGTCAATGAAAGCACTAATAAGACAAAAAAATCTGAAAAAATAAACATACAAATAAAAAAAGAAAATTTGCTTATTACAGACCCATTTGAAGTCTCAAATACGCTCAACAATTACTTCGCTACAGTAGGCGAGTCAACCCGCAATCAAAAAGACTTTCAAGATCACGCTGTACTCTACCCAATTATAAATACAATGTTTTTAAGCCAAGTAAACTGTTATGATATCCACAAGATTATAAAAAACTAAAAAATAAAAACAGCTGCGGAATAGACTAGCTTCCACCCTCTTTAATAAAGAGGTGTGCAGACAAGTTAGTGTTCCCCTTCACCATTCTCATAAATCAGTCCTTCAATGAAGGTAAATTCCCGACCATTTTAAAAAGAACAATAATTCACCCGATACATAAAAAACAAGATAAGACCGTTCCAAATAATTACCGCCCGATAGCCCTCTTACCCACAGCCTCAAAGCTTTTTGAAATATGAAGCTATGAGCGATCGCATAGTCGATTTCTGCGAAAAGTATGATATTTTGGATGACAATCAAAACGGCTTTAGAAAGAAACGCTCGACAGTCTTGGCGGTATTTAAATTCATGCAAGAAGCCATCAATCTAATAAATAATAATAAATATGCGGTAGGAATACTAATAGACATGTCGAAAGCATACGATATGGTACACCACGACATTTTAATACAAAAACTAAACGGAATAGGAATACGCGGACAAAGCCTTAAATGGATAAAGTCATACTTACAGGATAGAGAGCAACTAGTAGAAATAAAACACTGTAACAAAAAACATCACAAATACAAACCATTAGGTCCGATCTTATAACTACAAACGCATCAATTCCACAGGAAAGTGTAATTGGATGCCTCTTGTTTTTAATATACGTCAATGATTTGCCAAAAATACTAAACGATAAACGACCACTGTACTTTATTTGCGGACGATGTTTCTGTTCTTACCTCGTGCGAGGACTGCACTAAAATAAATGAAAAACTCCACAAAATTATAGAAAATATAACGAACTGGCTGACAACTCATAATTTAAAAATTAATATTGCGAAAACTAAAATAATAACATTCCATCCCTATCAAAAACAACCGTTAAAAATTAATCTTAACTTCAATGGTGAAACGCTAGAACAAGTAAACGAATCAACACTACTTGGATTGACAATAGATACTTACACTAACTGGAAGTCCCATGTAACAAACATAAATTCAAAATTATCTAAGTTTTCTTACGCGTTGCGAGAGATAAAAAAATCCACTGACGAAAAAACAGCATTAGTCACGTACCATGCATACGCTTATTCCTGGCTAACATACGGTCTTATGCTATGGGGGAATAGTACTAACGTGCCAAGCCTATTTACTCAACAAAAGAAATTAATTAGAATTATAGTAAATATACAACAAACAGACAGCTGCAAATCGCATTTTCAAAGATTGAAACTCCTAACTCTCCCATGTATTTATATTTTTGAAATGTGTCAATTTGTAAAAAAGTACTTTGAATTTTTTACTAAAAGACAGGATATACCCACAAAATATTCTTTTCGGCCAAAAACACAAACAAGATTAATTTTGCCAACCTCTAAACTTTACTTACACTCTAAAAGTCCGTTAGTTATGTGCGTGAAAATATATAATAAATTACCAACTTCTTTAAAAATATACCCACAGAAAAAGAATTCTTTAAAAAACTGAAAGACTTACTTATTGCAAAATGCTACTACACGCTGGAAGATTACCTAAAAGATCGCTTATAAAAATATAATAATGTATACTTGATAATAAAATAATTATTGATTAATAAATAAAATAAAATGTAGATAATATGTTGTATATGTATGTATTATTATATGTATGTAAATATATGTGTATATATATATAAAACAATACCTGTACCAGATTGGATCCAACTTTATTCCTATGTACAATAAGTCCTACTCTCGCCTAACTTTTGCAGTGCCCGACAGGGTCCGTATTGTTACTAATTTTATAATTTTAAGACCTTTATACATACGAGAAAGCAATAAAGAAATTGAATTGAATTGAATTGAATTTAAAAATTAATCAACTGAGCACCATTTTGTATAAGAAGGTATATTCCGCCTCTGTGGTCTAGTGGCTAAGCTACCTGTTTCTGACCCAGAGGTCCCGGGTTCGATTCCCAGCGGGGGGTACATCTTTGTGTGCTCGGTTTGGTTGGTGGTAGGGCTGTTAAGTCCGCCTGGCTAGCTACCACCATCTTATCTAAGTCTGTCGCCATAACAACGATGTTTATAGCATTGTTGTGTTCCGGCAGTTTGAGATAAGATAGCCGGTTCCTCATTGGTTGAGGATTCCGGGTGAAGCGCGTTTCCACCTTCGGCCTTATCATCACTTACCATCAGGTGAGATGAAGGCCAAGCGCTTACCCGTTGCTAATAAAAAAAAATATATTTTTTGGAATTTCTTAAAGTCGTCATAACATAATGTGTTTAAAATGATGGGATAATCTCCACCCCCTAAACAATCGGCGTATACTGCAAGTAATATTTTTCCCAACTGGTTGGCCATGGCCGTTCTCCACTGCACATATATACCTACCATTACACCATTTCTAGGCAGGCAGAAAACTAAAGAATTGTATACTCATAGATATTCTTTACTTTCCAGGACCCACACACAAGTGAGCTATCAAGCGCTACGACTTCAGCAACTTTGCTGTTACTACAATTAACAAAATCTGTTGCTGCTGAGCGTGACAGCACAATCGCTAAATTATAATAGGAAATTTTGAGGCCAAAAACATTAGCCCAACCACAAACAATAATAATTGGTGGCAGCACTAAGTTTCATGTCTTGTCTCTTGTAGTCGCCCTAAAGCTTGTTTTTTTTTGCTTTTCAGTTAATATTTTTGACGCAGTCAGATTTTTTGTTCTCTTTCAATATTTTTTATTTCAGACTTTTATGTTAAGTAGGTACCTACTAATAATTAGTCGGGAAAAAATTACAAATTACTTACTGTAAGTAAAGGGTTTTTTTTGCTTAAATTCAACACAATTAATATAAATTAATGTAATAATGGTTGCTTTATTTGAATACACCTAACCCATTGGCAGTGCTTTTGCTGAACTACGCTCAGATGCTAGCACTGCCACACTGACTACAAAGTAACGTGATGCTCCGGGGCGAGACCAACATAAGCTAGGTAATGAAAAAAATGTAGATAATATGTATATAATTGTAAACCCAATTTAAAAAAATGTATATCAATAGTTTCGTTGTAATATTTAAAACAAAGTGGGTACGCTGGAGAGCATACTCGCTAGCGAGAAAATAAATAGTCTATTTGAATATTCTTATTACGCTCAGATGCTAGCACTGCCACACTGGCTACAAAGTAACGTGATGCTCCGGGGCGAGACCAACTTAAGCTAGGTAATGAAAAAATGTAGATAATATGTATATAATTGTAAACCCAATTTAAAAAAATGTATATCAATAGTTTCGTTGTAATATTTAAAACAAAGTGGGTGCGCTGGAGAGCATACTCGCTAGCGAGAAAATAAATAGTCCATTTGAATATTCTTATTAACTTAATAAATTGTAACATATCAAGCCAACGCTCTGATAGACTACGCTCGATAGAATACGCTCATTAAGACGATTTCGCTATAGCCATTTTACCAGGCGCTTCTCTAATGTTCCGTAAGGAAATTTTAAAGTGGCCGTGAATTTGTAAATATCGAATTGATGATAGTAGATTGATATACATTTTAATGGTGTCATAAACGAATTTGAAAAGCCTTAAGTAACGGAATTATCCTTGTGGGCTCGCTAGCGAGTATGCTCTCCAGCGCGCCCACTGTGTTTTAAATATTACAACGAAACTATTGATATACATCTTTTTAAATTGGGTCTACAATTGCATACATATTATCTACATTTGTTTCATGCTTATAAAATTTACTTAGCTTAAGTTGGTCTTGCCCCGGAGGATCACGTACAAAGTACCGATGTTATATGTCGCTCTATCCTTGATTAAATTTAAATTTGCACTACCAACAGTACAACACGGTAAACATAGCACTTGACCTCTGTCATAAGGGCGGTACAAAGTTCAAACTGTATACAGTTTGAACTTTGACTATAGTCTATAGTCTATAGACTAGACTATAGTCTCACTGCTTTAGACTTTACAGACAGCATCACATCGACTGGTCCTGATTTTTTACCTAATTTCGATTTTGTAGAGTTCAGTCTATCAATTGGGGTTTTTTGATAGATAAGGGTATTGAGCCCCTGCTATGCGATTCTCTAAGCGACACATAGACGCTGCGCGCATGGCTGTGATCTGCTGTCTCTTTCCAATTATATGAATATGTAAGAAACAGAGTCATTTCTCAGCGCTGCGGCAGCCGCAGCTATCAAGGCTTTAGCTTAGAGAATCGCACGGCTGGCCTATCGAAACAGTTAAAAATTTATAAACATTATTCTACTAAGGGAATGATTAATAACAAAAATAAGAAAAAATCAAAGTTCCCGCCCAATCCGACTCGTTTGATATAATCGATATCGATAGATATTATATCTCCTCCATGCCTAGTAAATCAGGAAACTGGTACAACCTTGTAATTCGCCGTCCTGTCCAAAGTATATCTATCTTGTTCTAACATTGACAATTTTCCTATAAGAGTACAAAGCGTAGCTATGTTCAGCTTGTTCATGTCATATAGCGCTACTTCTATGCTTTAGTTAATGTTCTGAGGTAGGAACTGACGCGGACAGATCAACAGACGGCTGGCCATTGATCCGTCAACGTAGGTACTGACGCGGACGGGTGAACCCCTTGCCCGCGCGTTGTAAATAATCGATATTTTTAATTGTTTTCATTTTATTTTAACATTGGAAATGTTTTTTTCTTATATTATTGAATATGACATGATATTGAAAAAAAAACACGAATTCCTTTTTGTTAATTTTGTTATGTTTAAAACACTTGACCTGACCAGCCCTTGAAGTTTCTTGCGGTTTCTAGCAGTCACCTTATATACATTATGTTACACGAAATATTTCGAAATACCTAAACCATACATACCTAAAGCACAGACATAAAACTTCTAACTTTTCAAAAACAGCACACACTCAGCAAAAACTAAAAGATTTAGAATGATAAAAACTTTTTTATGGAATTTAATGTCCCACGACCGGACTAATAAAACGAAATAAGAATAACATTAAAATATCTATTTAATAACCATATTAACAATACCTACATCATTATTATTTCTTCTAGACCATTCTCCGCACTAAAATAACATTCTCTAAATATTGAAAAAAAAAACAAAAATTAAATTTTCAGTTTTCTAAAAATCATTCCCGCCATTTCAGTCAATTATAATAATAGTGTCATGAAAATAAAATAACAAAAATAATGCCCAATAACCGTGTTTTGATTAGGTAACTATCTAAAATTATATTGCAAAACATCCTAAGACCATAATAAAATACTAATTTTATAAACGGTTTGACTGAAATGGTATGGAAATTGTGGATTTGTTTTTTCTGTGTAAGTAACTAGGTACTTTTTACAATAAATTTTATTTGTTTCCAAAACTAATAAGTACAGCATTTCTTCAACCGTTGTTATTCACAATATGATATTGTGAAAAACAACGGTTACCTGTATAAATTCATGATAAGAATATACTAACCTACACCTATGGTGTGGTAGCTAAACAAATAAAATTTAATTTACAATAAATCTTACAACTATGAATTGTAAAATGCACTTTTGTTCTCAATATTTTTATGTTATTTATTACAAACAATAAAAAGTTATCAAACAATTTGCTTACGGATTATAAATCATGTAAAAAATTCTATGTAAGCGTTTCGAAAATGCACTATAATCTGTGATGGATGACGTTGACATTAGAGGTGGTAGCTAGCGCCATCGGTGTTTTGTACTTTTAGTTTTAGCCATGACCTATTGTTCATAGTTTTATAGCTAGTTGAGCTAAAGCCACCCGCTAGGGCCTAGACAACCATAGACAACCCTCACCCTCTGTCTATTCGTATAGTTCATCGTACAAAGTCGTGCGCGCTGCTGTTTTTAACCCCCGACGCAAAAAGTGGGATGTTATAAGTAGGCTTGCCAACTCCAAAAAAGGTATTTCCGGGATTACCCAGCTCGACATCCGGAACTTGGGGTATATTACGCGGCACACAACACACCACAAATGGTTAGTAAAAAAATACATACCTATTTTTTATCATTTAATAAAAAAATCAATACAAATGCCTAACCTGAGGGTAATTGGTACGAGATAGATACTATATCATATTATGACTGATTTTCGGGACAAAAAGCGTCCCGCAAGGGGCACGGCGCCGGCGGCGGGAAGGCCCAAAATTTACCCAGAAGCGGGACGTCCCGGAAAATCCGAGACGGTTGGCAAGCCTATAATATAAGTTGGACGTGTCTATTTACCTGTGTTTCTGTGTGTGTGTATCTGTTCGTGGCACCGTAGCCAAAAGAAAATATACACTGTCGTCCGTAGCTCTTAAACGGATGAACCGATTTGGGTGCGGTTTTCTAAATGAATGAATTGGAGAAAAGTCGATTACAAGTGTCGTTAATACTTAGCGGTCCCCCGACGCGGCGACGCTCATCTTAAAAAATACGAAGCTTGGTTATTTAATAAAGTTAGAAGGTCGAGAGAGAAAGGAGACCTGGCGTTTTATGTTAAGTTGTTTATTTATTACTTTTTTAATTTTTGAATCTGTAATTCATTTTCTATCTGGCAATATCTGCCAACAAATGACAGTTGTACAGTCGCTAGCTGTCAAATCAAACATGACTTGACGCTCAGATTATTTTAAAATAATCTATGACTTGACGGCATTGTTGACATTTCACCTTTTTAAAAGCAAAAGAACTTTGGTTTATGCAGCCATGTTAGACATTTTTAAAGTAACATGTCTGCTTTTTGAAGACTCAGTGTTTTCATATTAAAAAATAATAATAATTTAATAACTCTTATCCGCGATTCGATAAAAATAAGACAATAGGTAAGTACCTATTGTCAAAAAACAAGTTGTTTTAGGTAGCAAATAATATTAGCTAGACCTTATGACCAAATTCAATTGTATACAAAATAAGCATTTTTTATATGGAAAGTTTTATAGTTTTTTTTTTTGTGTCGGGGTTTTCTTAATTTTTTTTTTACTAGCAATTGGCACAGTACGCAGCAGTGTACGACAAATTCTGCATAGACAGGGGGTGAACGTTTGCCATTTATAAGTGCTGTTTTCAATTTCAGTTTATTAAGTAGGTAGATTGATTTATTTTGTCATAATTACAGATAAAGTCAAGACAGTTTTAAGGATTTTTCGTCTCGTTCTATTTGAATATTGCAGAGAACACCGTCCAAAGTACGTATAGAATCAAACAGTGGAATATTATCCTCACTATTTGATGTATGTAGTATAATCTGAAACAATTCAACATTGAATTAAACATCTTCAAGTTAGGTAGATACGTAGTTAATTACGCCACAGTCATCAAAATTTGAACTTCAAAATAAATAAAATATTTGATATGGATAGAAATCATCATCATCATCAGCCTATAAACGTCCCACTGCTGGGCACAGGCCTCCTACGTGAACAATAGCACGTGGGGATATTTTGCCATAACCTACCACGCTGGTCCAATGCGGGTTGGTGGGTTTTAACGACTGCCATCTTACGACAACAACCGGGACCAACGGCTTAAACTTGCCCTCCAAAGCACGGAGGAGCTCGAGATGTTTTTAATGGTCACCCATAAGGTGACCCGGCATTGCGAAAGTTGCTTAGAGGGCAAGATCGCAAGCCGAACGCGCTAGCCGCTGCGCCATCGAGCTCCTCCAGATAGGTAATAATAGGAATAAAGTAACTTTTTTACGATAACCATTAATTCTAATTACTTACAAGTCTTACAACCAAGTATTTTAACCTTATGGCTTATCTACCCAAAGCGCGGTAACTAAAGTGTACTCAGGGTCATTGACATTTGACATAAGGGATGTGCTAATTCATTGATCTAATTTTCACGTATTGTAAGTATGTGTGTATATGCCATTTTCCTGTGACGCGGATTTCTGCACACGTGCGGATTTAATCCGCATGCGGATTTATATTTTAAATGTTTTAAAATTAGACAACAGATAATTACTTTTTTATCGTTCATCTCTGCACGAGTACACTGACTGGCGACACGCACGCACGACTCGCACGAGACTTCAGCAGTCTACGAAATCTTTGTCCTGCGTGCAACCAGCAGCATGATTTAACACGCACGCGGACCAGCTAGGTGATTGCGTAAAGTCAATCGTATTCATTTGACAGTTCATATTATCATAATAATGTCATTATCTTAGATTAATGATTGGTCTCGCTGGGCTCGACTAGATACCTCCGTCGTACTTGTCAAATGCGGCAACAAATACTACGCCGAAATCGGCGTACCCGAGCCAGTCACACTGACAGCTGTGGGTGACGTGTACGTCCCGAATGTTTTATTCAATTTTGGGCTTAATTCAAACTAAAATGCCAGTTTGCGTAGTAAAACTGTGTAAAAATAATAGTTACTTCTAAAAATAAGAAGGACACTGGGATCACATACCATCAGTAAGTATCGTATAATTTCGAAACTTCATCATAAAATAATATGAACAATAAACGCCATTCAGTGTTACCGCTTAAACAAGAATAAAGTCCCCATGGTTGAGATTTTTATTATGTGAATTTATTGTTATTGTCTTTTATTTTAAAGGTAACCTCTTTCATTTGTCTTACAAAGTTACTATATGCATAACCTTGTTCTATGTTATTTCATGTTTACTTATATTTGTGATCTATAATAAGGTGTAAAAATGTTAGCTGACTATATCAAGAGGATTCTACCAATGAAACTGAACAACTTTCCATAAGGAACATGGGTCGAAAATTTATTATTTTTCCCTTATACAAAATGCGCAATCAGCTGATTGACTCAAGTATGGAAAAGCTATTTTTTTTCATTTTGACCTATGTTCCTGAAATGTAAACTTTTCGTGTCTGTACTTACATTGAAAATATTTGCGAAAACCATAATCTAGGGGATGAAGGATACGTGAACATTAGAATCATTTTTGGAATTTTTGTCTGTCTATTTGTTTGACGCGCATCACACAAAAACCGCTGGACGGATTTTAATGAAACTGAGATGATATGTGTGAAGCAACCTTTAACCTATAATATTACCCTAATCATAAGCTATACACCTGTAGCTTATGATTCAGGTAATATTATAGGTTAAAGGTTGCTTCACACATATCAGTGAAGCCACAGTTCCGACACAGTACCAGCGCAGTGTTTTTCATACATTCTCTATGAACGCATCCCCACTTGTCAGTGATAATGCTCTCAGTGTCAGTGCCGCCACCGGCAAATCACGGACGTATTCGTTTTGAAAAAAATCATAGACAATGTTTGAAATAATATTTTCACTCGTCTTGCTCAAAAAGACCGTCATTGTAGCGTTGTTATGCGAGGCTAAAATAGCTTTTTCATCCCCCCATCTCGGAAAGAGTATTTTTACTCTTCGATATCTGAGTGCAAAAGCCGTTTTTACCCGCTAGAGGACAAAGTAAATTGAATTTATAACATCGTGTGCGCTTAGTATGTGTATTCAAAACATCATTAAACCTATTTTCTTCTTCCTCCATGGTGCCGATTTATCATACGACCTTTTTAAATTGTTAAAAACTCAGACTCGGAACCTTTTTGGTGTACCTACTTCTTTAATTTGGTTGGTAATTTCCTCGTTGAGGTGGGATGAAAAGTTACGTGTTGCACTCGAGTGCAAAGATTTTTCACCTCGTGCTCTTTTGATTCCCTCGGTAACGCTCAGGATTCTAATTTTTGAATCACTCGCTGCGCTCGTGATTCAATTTTAGAATCCTTCGCTTGCTCGGTCATCAAAATTGAGCACGCGGTTAAAAAGCAAGTTTGCACTCTTGTATAACAAATAACTATTCTTGCCCTAGGAGAAAAAGTATTTTTTTAAATTTTTGTCTGTTACATGACAATGAGCCTACAAAAACGAAAAAGTATTTAGTCATATGTAGAATAATCATGAATAAAGACTCGACTTATTACTCTTTACTTAGATCAACAACTTTTTTGAGATAGCTTTTATTAAAGTTTATGGTAAAATTAGTAATCATTTGAATCTATGGACAACACAGACCACGCCCACACAGTCCACGCTTCAGCAAGAAACAACTGCACAGTCTGCACATGTGCTTAGGTGGAGAGCCTTTAGCCCGTTAGTCGCTTTTACGACACCAAAGGGAAGAAAGGGGTTGGTAGTATTATTTTGATGAGCCCATCGCCGCTCTATGCTGTTGGATGTATGTGCAGTCTTTAGTCCATTAGTCGCCTTTTACGACACTGAAGAGAAGAGAGGGGTTGGTAGTATTATTTTAATGAGCCCATCGTCGCTCTATGCTGTTGGATGTATGTGCAGTCTTTAGTCCGTTAGTCCCCTTTTACGACATCGAAGAAAAGTAAGGGGTTGGTAGTATTATTTTGATGAGCCCATAGTTGCTCTATGCTGTTGGATGTATATGCAGTCTTTAGTCTGTTAGTCGCCTCTTACGACACCGAAGGGAAGAGAGGGGTTAGTAGTATTATTTTGATGAGCCCATCGCCGCTCTATGCTGTTGGATGTATGTGCAGTCTTTAGTCTGTTAGTCGCCTTTTACGATGCCACTTAACTAATACATCACAGCAATGATACATATTCGCTTTTAATTGTTAATTTTTAAATATTTTCTGAGCTACATTTATAACCAGCAACTTAACTAATACATCACAGTAAAAATATTTTTCAGAGTTAATACTCTGGTAACAGTTGAGCAGCTGGCAACAAATTTTTCACGCACACTAGCATCCTTGCATATTGTCATAAACACACTACAATAATGAGTTGCCGCATTTACGGAGCTGTGGTTTATAGGTAGCGCGGTATCAAGACGAGCGCAGCGAGACCAATCATTCATCTATGGTCATTCTATACAAATTGCAGCCGATCTCTGAAAAAGGAAATAATCTAAGCAAAGCAGCCGATGGAATACGATGTGAACTGTCAAATGAATACGATTACCTTAAGGATTGGCATTGCTGATCCGCACGCGTGCCGAAATCCACATCACAGGAAAATGGCACCTAGTAAGGATGCTATCATTGCGTTATTATAAATAGAGACGTACCGCGAAGCAATTTATTGCGCACTGATTTGCGACTGCAAGATCCACAATCGCTTGGATCAGTCGCAATCACTGAAGCGTTTGCAGCCCATCGGCTGCAACTAGGGTTACCACCAGTCCGGATTAATCCGGACATGTTCGGACTTCTAGACTCTAATCCAGACTTTATCCGGTTTTTTAATTTGTCCGGATTTTGGAATATGAGTAACAAAACTACATTTTAAGTAATATCAAATAAGTCATTAAATCTTTATTAACTTCTCTTTTATCTAAACACAAAACATAAAAAGTGAGTAATAATGTTTCCATTTTGTTACTAAAAATTCCGGACTTTTATCGAAATGTCAGGCTTTTTGTGAGGACTTTTTAAATTCCTAAATGGTAACCCTAGCCGCAACTAAACGCGCAATAATTTACTTTACGTTGTCGTCTCTAGTTACAATACCTCAATGGATGCTATCAACAATACTGAATTACCTTTTCCACTTAATCCTGGCTTGAGGCAGCGTATCGTCGCTCTCCTTAAAGAGGTACCGCCTTATGCCAGCCAGGTAATGATCGAAATATTCATCCCAATCCATTTCGGCCATACTGAATGGGAACACCTGGAATAGATTATTTTTTATTTTATTTTAATTAGAAAACATACAGTATGGGTATAACTATAAGAGCATAACTAACCTAATAATAATATACACAATTAATTTGTTTTCGCATATAGACACTTGTGTGCTTATTAATTGTAGTTCTATGAACTTAGGTTTAAGCTCAGTTACAAACAGTAGGTTCACTAGTGTTGTAAGAAACTCGAGTCTTTGTGTCCTATTTAATAAAACTTGAGCTGTTGTTGAAGACTCGAGTCTTATAAATAAAACTTAGAGCTCAAGTCCTTCGAGTTTGGAGACCTTTGTAAAAAGACTTGAGTCCTGCCATAAAGAACTCAAAGACTGAGTCTTTTTAAAAGAACTCGTGACTGAGTCCTCTAAATCCGAATGATGCGAATTATATATTATAAATTATTAAAAATTTAATAAAGAGTTGTTTTTTTATGTTTGTTGTGTTATTTAGTTAAAATGTTTCTTGTGAACGTTTTAACACACAATCTGGGGAGGTACCTACATTAATTTAAGTACTTCATTTCATAATTTAAAGTGGTAAAAAAATACTTTATTTAAACTCATTTCGTCAATGTTTACATCAAAGTACTTACTATCAATGTTTTTAGTAATACCACCACTTTAGTAAATAGTAATATATTTTCTATGTGTTGTATATATCGAGAAATTAAATTTTTAAGTCAAGCTTCAAACATAAAAAATCCGGGCAGAACTGTGTAAATTTGTAATATTTTTTTTAATTTTTTGATTTTCTTTCATATGTTTTCGTAGAATATGTTTACCGCGCCTTTTAAAGTATAACTCATCATAGTTTAAAGCTTTTAATTCTACAAAACATTTTTTTTGTGAACCTTAACCTCAAGATTTACGCTAGGCGGACTTTGGAACCCATTTTTTTTTAAATTTATTTTCTTATTATTACTATTATTTTATTATTATTATTATTATTATTTTTTGCCACTTTTTATTTAAGTATTTTGTTTTATTTTTGATTCAATGAATTATTTTACTTTTGATTTATTTTATTTTATTTTGCCTATTTATGATTTTAAAATTGTATTCAATATTATATACATTTATTACTAACATAGTTTTAAGTCTCTTGTTACTAACCCATGGATCCAATGGACTAAAATAAATGATTTTATTATTATTACTTAGAAAAGGGAACCCTAATATCAGGATTACCTAATAGAATACACCAACTCAAGTTCATGAGCATAACTCAGTCTAGCTCAAAGAACTTAAAAGACTCGAAAGGACTCAGATAGAAAACTCAAAGGACTCGGACTTATGTGACTAACGAGTCCTAGTCTTGAAAATCTACTCAAATCTCGAAATGAAGACTAAAAGACTCGAGTTTCTTACAACACTAAGGTTCACACTCATCTTTAAAAGTCAAATAATTTATTTAATATAAAATAAGCCTTTTTAAACGCATAATGACGTCAAAAACTTATAAAATAACAGTTATCAACATTAAGTTAAATCTTAACTACTAATAAATAACTAAATGCCTAACTAATATGCCACCAGTTCGGATTTGGGAGAGCCTTCGACTGAAAAATAGCTCAGGAGGCCTTTCTATTTTCCCCCTTCCTCTTAGTTAGTGGCTTTACTAAATAGTTTTGCTTAAGATACCGTTAAAACATGTGTGCATAATAAAACGTGAAAGTTTAAAAGATAGCACCGTATAGATACCTTTCTTGCGTCCTCCGAAGTGCTATCCCAAAGCGCCCTCGTCCTTCTGTTACAGAACTTCATCTCCCTGGTGCAGAAGTAGGACAGAACAGAAGAGAACTTGTGTATCTTACGGTACACCTTTAGCATCCTGGTAAACCAAAAAGAAGGGTCTTGAAATCTAGAAATTCTTATATGCAGGGTATTCTGCAGACGGTTGAACATACGAATATACAAATTTGACCCTAAAAATTTGGCCTAGGTCCCACGGATAATGCGTTATGAAGTTAGCTTTACATATTTTTTGAAAATCTTTTTGTACCTACTTTGAGGGCTCATAACTATTTTTATGGTAAGTAATCATCTGAGCTAAAAATTCATTTTTTAAGAACCTTCATTAGTGTAGATTAAAATAACCAAGAAATGTAGCTAGTAGGTATTATCAATTTAAAAAAAAAATTAAAAAAGAACCCTGGGACCGAGGTCAAATTTTTAGAGCAGAGCATATAGCAGAGGGTCCCACCTATCCCCCATTTTTGTATGTTCAACCGTCTGTCGAAGACCCTATAGAATACTTTATATTTATGTAGTAAGTAACTATATTATATTGATTAAGCATGTTTATTTATTTTATTTGTTTATGTAGGTATCTAATATTAATTAAATTAAAACACCATAACTGCCCTTTCAAATTTCACTTTCTATCCAGACATGTGTCAGATGTGTCAGACATTTTGTAAACGAGTGATTTTGTAATCTGTTTAGCCGCTACGCCGCGCTTGTGGCAGAAATAAGGCAATTTGCGTCTTGTGATTCAATGTCGTGTCGTGTGTACGGTACGGACCGTGCGCTACTCGATACTCGCGACTTCATACTAATATAGTATACAACATTAGTATCAAAGATTTGCATAGCCTTGTTGTACGAAGGGTCCTTCGAGTGTGACGACCAACTGTCACGGACGTCTCGCTCTATAGCTTGTTTGACGCTAACTGATTGCGAGATGAGACAATTGGGCTATAAATGAGCCTTCAACTCAAGCCGCGTAGCAACACATCTACTTCCTTTTAAAATGTAATATCACTAATATCTAGTTTTTATATGTGTTCGAATCTCATTATTGTTAAATTAGGTCTTACTTTGGTTTCCTTCCTAGGCAGACGGCTAGACCGTCCACCAAGACAGCTGGTATCAGGTGAAGCAACAGCATGTAAATACTATTCATGAACGCTGATTTCGTCAGTGTCAACGATATATACCTGAAATAAAAAGATATTTTTCTACTTTTCTACACTCGTTCACATAAATTATCTAGCCCAAGTTAAAAAGTTGTTTGAAACTTGTACGGAACTTGTGACGGCGTGTAGCCACTCGACTACATAGGTAGTTAAATAATAAAAATAATAATCAATGTAACTAATCAATTTAAATGTAATTAATTTTACATGCAATCATACATTTAATATTAATACTTACAAACACGTCTATTATCCCCGAAGGGTTAGTCAGAGACGAGGCGTGAAGACAACAAAAGCAGTCCTCTATCATAGTCCACTTTTCACCAAATAGCGACTGCACATGTGCTTAGCGTGCTGGTGGTGAGCACATCGCCGCTCTATGCTGTTGGATGTATGTGTAGTTTTAGTCCGTTAGTCGTCTTTTACGACATCCAAGGGGAGAGATTAGGTATTCTTTCTCCGCTAGGTACCTACTATATTAATAACTTACGTCTATTATCCCCAAAGAGTTAGTCAGAGACTAGGTAATGAGGACAGCAAAAGCAGTGGCAAACAAAAACCACTTCACCATATGACAACTGCACATGTGCTCAGCGTATGTATGTATGAAGGCTCTTTAGGGATGTCTTACCACACTGCGTTTGAGAAAGGGTGTTGGTCCACTATCGCCATGTTTTGTGTCAGAAAGTCACCCCACGTTATCCTGTTCTCCACAGAACTCACGTAGTTGAAAATCGGCGGTTCCGAAGGTATTGTACTGCAAAAAATAAAGTTATAGTAATTTACATACATATGATCAAGACTATTATCCCCAAAGGGTTAATCAGAGACCAGCCAATGAGGACTGCAAAAGCAGCTATGCGATTCTCTAAGCGACACATAGACGCTGCGCGCATGGCTGTGATCTGCTGTCTCTTTCCAATTCTATGAATATGAAAGAGACAGAGTCATTTCTCAGCGCTGCGGCAGCCGCAGCTATCAAGGCTTAAGCTTAGAGAATCGCACGGCAGTCCACTGCCATAGTTCACGTTTCACCGAAACACAACTGCACGTGAGCTTAGCGTGATAGGGGTAAACCCATCGCCGCCGTCATATACCGTTGAATGTAGGAGTCTTTAGTACGATAGTCGCTTAACCGAAAAAGTGATGGGTTCTACTCTATTAATGAACTAAATGAACAAGTCATAGACAAATTGCACATATTGAACGAACGGAAACGAAACGTAAGAACCGTTCCACGCGAGCGGTAAAAGTGTTCTACGGTATGAACACTAAGCGCACGTGACATTAAGAAATTGTGTTCTACCTTAAGTACACTTTGCACTCAACGGGTTAACCTGTTGAGACCACCACACAGCTCACGTTTATTTACATACATACATCACGCCCGCTTCCCGGAGGGGTAGGCAGAGATTCTGAATGACATTATTCGATTGTAGAAATCATTCGAATTATTCGAATAACCTTTAAAATGAATAATAATATAATATTAATAAAAAATACTTTTATTGCACACAATAACATATAACAGAAAACATTTATACAGTGACAAAGTACAAAACGGGCGGCCTTATTGCTAACAAGTATGTAAGTAAGTAAGTACTTAATTATTCGAATTTGAATAAAAGGGAGAAGCGAATAAGAATGTATAGCGTCGTCTCATTCCTTTCGATTCGAATTTCAATACTACTAATTTATCTAGTCGGATATTCAAACCATCGAAATAACTTGTACGAGGGAATAAAAAGATAAACGAAACAAGTGTGTGTAAGCGAGAAAGAAATAAGTACTTATAAACAATCAGTAGAATGACCCTGACCTTTCACATTTGATCGTTCCTTCGAATATCAATTAGAAGTAGACTTCATTTACGACAAATACCTAAGACCAATTTTGTATGGTAAAGTGAATGAATAAACTAGCGGTTTCTTCGAATTTGCGAACAGTGATCGATTGTTTTGGTATGCGATTGTTAATATTAGTAGAGTCTGGCTATCAAAAGTAGTCCCTGGATATTTTAGAAAACTTTTTACATGGTAATGCTAAATGCAAATGTCAACATCAATTTCTCGAGTTGTCAGTTGGTCGACAGTAGTTTTATGTGATCTTGTTTTATCGATTTACGTGTGTAAAAATGAATAAAACTATTAAAAGCGGAGTGCGGAAGATGTTGTTTTGCATGATTTCAAAGTTTCAAGAAAAACAATAGGAGCAAGACGCCGAATTCAATCAAAAACAAGATTGTTTACGTGTGGTGCTTGATTTCTTAAGTTAGTATGACGCTATTATTTTGATACTTGGTTTTTACTAAATTTTGACTATAGTGAATGAAAAAAAAATATTATGGAATATTGTTTTTTTGTTTAACTGTTCTTACTTAATTCCTAACATATAAGATAACAGGTGTTAGAATCATTTACTAAAATGGTAATAAGTAATTTAAAAAAAGTAGTTCTAATCTCATTTTCACACCTGTGCTCTGGCTGATTATAGTACTATAATCAGCCAGTACCTATACGGCGATTCGCCCCAGCTTTGCACGGACGCAATCCGGAAATCTCTGATCTTCTCGTCATAATTTTTTTCATAACAAACTTTGTCTTAACAAATTACGAACATCAAAACGAACATTACTAATGCGACAACTATTGAATTATTATTGCGTCTTAACCTTTAATCAAAGAGATTTAAATAGTAGTTTAATGTCTTTGCCTTTAATAGATATGTTCTCGCAACTTTTTAAAAATAAAATTGATTTTAACTTTGATTTCAGATGTAAAAATAATAGTATCAACTTCGTTTATTCAGTGTATAACCAGTATTACCAGCAGCAGATTTTTTTGGAATTGCTGCCGTTTCCCAGGGACAGATTTCATTAACTAGACTATTGTATCAAACCATTCGATTGTTCGAATCAGTATCAATCGTCCATCTTTGCCATTTGCTACGATCCTGTACACACATCCTTTGCTTCACTTACTCTCATGACATTCTTCATACATGCAACATGTCTATGTACATACATACATACGAAAATACATACAATCACGACAATCACCCCCGAAGGGTTAGCCAGAGACTAGGCAATGAGGACAGCAAAAGCAGTCCTCTAACATAGTCCACTTTTCACCAAATAGCGACTGCACATGTGCTCAACGTGACCGGTGGTGAGCACATTGCCGCTCTGTGCTGTTGGATGTATGTGCAGTCTTTAGTCTGCTAGTCGCCTTTTACGACACCCAAGGGAAGAGAGGGGGTCTGTCACCGCAACGCGACACTTCTAATTTACCTTTGTTTATACGCAGAATGGACGCTAGAAGCTGCTACCATGAGGCAATTCACCACATTGTCTACAGGAACTATGTCAGCTGTGACGGCTTCATCGCAATGGATTGTACGGAGGATTCCTGTCACTGTAATAAAAAAATGATTTACTACTCAAACGTCCATGGTGTCTATAGTCACCGAGCGCAAAAATTTCGCAACCGTCCATGGTGACTATAGTCAGTCACCGAGAATTTTGAACTCTCAAACGTCTATGGTGGTAATGATAAATGGGCGCGGGGGGAGGGGTGACATATGACACAATGACGTTCCTACTACTACCCACGCGCTTCTTCGCGCCCCCCCCCCCCCCCCCCAACCTTTCATGCTCCGTCCCGCAGGCCAATGGGTCTGTCACGTAGTAAGGTACGTATGTATTTGCCAGCCTTTGCGTCCATGGGCAAGGCAAGCACCATCACAAGGGCAGTATGCACGTTTGTTGTTTGAGACAACATTATGTTATCACGACCTCCGTGGTCGAGTGGTTAGCACGCCGGGTCTGGCGTCGCGCCATCTCTGAGGTCCCGGATTCAATTCCCGGTCGGGTCAATTTAGAGAAAAAACTGGTTGTTTTTTTATGTTTATGTATATTTATCCGTTATCTTACCATATTAACGAGTTTTAAGAGAATACCTTAGGTACTTGGTCTAGTCTTAATAATTGGTGTGAGCGTAAACCTTTTTAATTTAATTTAATTGATTTGATGTACTTTTACTTGAAAGCGATTATGGTAGACGTTAAAGATTTAAATAAGCAAACTAGCGAAGCAAAGTACCTACTTCTACTTAGGAGGGTTTTCGGTTTCCCATATAATTTTATTTTCAAGTCGAAATTTTTAAAGACCAATAAGCCAATTTTAGTGAAACTTGCATGCTAAAGTAAAATACAGGGATCTAAATATTTTGTTGATAACATTTTTAAAAAAGGTTTAATTGGCTGAGTTATTGCTATTTAAAGTCCACCATAGAAAATTTAAAATCGCAATAACTCAGTTAAATAAACGTTTTTTTGGAAATGTTTTCAACAAACTATTTAGATCTCTATATTTTACCTGAGCATGCCGAGTTT
The DNA here is from genome assembly GCA_963921215.1 of Scoparia ambigualis. Lineage (NCBI taxonomy): Eukaryota > Metazoa > Arthropoda > Insecta > Lepidoptera > Crambidae > Scoparia > Scoparia ambigualis. The sequence continues at coordinate 29,062,374 of OY992515.1, read as the reverse complement.
CATCAAAATTGGCCAACTGGTTTTTAAAAATTTCGACTTGTTGTGTGGGAAACCGAAAGACCGAGTAAACCGTCTTAAAAGCGATTGCGATAGATGTTGAATGAAGTTCGACAATTAGCCCCCTGGTTATGTAGAAGAACCTATCATTAAAGTTATTGTGGTTCTTAATTGAAAAAAGGTGTAAGTCTTAGAATAATAACGCTATAGAAACCAAGTTCGCGCGCCTATTTTGAAGCACATTAATTGGAGCCAGAAATGGCACCCTATGCCGGACCGCTCCGTAGTGTTCAATGTGACAGCGCGCCGAACGTGTCTCGCGAAAACAAAAAAAAAATGACGGTTTGTGCAGTTAAATTGTGTCACAACACATCTGAAAAACAAAAGAAGTATAATAACATCACTTTTCACAGGTAAGCTTTCAGTATTTCATAGTATCTTGTAGTTAATTAGGTTAAAATATAAACGTACTGCAGTGTGATTCTCTAAGTTAAAGTCTCGGTAGCAGCGGCCTGCGCAGTGCTGTCTCTTTCATAATCATAGAATTGGAAAGAGACAGCAGATCATGGCCATGCGCACACGTCACGCGTGTGTGAATCGGTTTAGTGCTTCATTTTTGACAGAGCGCTTGTATGAAGACTATCTTTCTATAGCGTTATTATTCTAAGGTGTAAGTATTTAACGTTGAAGTTTTGTAGAAAGCAGTACATGGTTGTTAACCGTTAATAAGTAACTAATGTCTGCAAAGGTAATGTGTAGGTCACAGAAATAGATCTGAATAGAAGTGGCATGTGTATACGTACGTTTTTTTTTATAGCAGAAGGAGGCACTCGAGCAAGCGGGTCACCTGATGGAAAGTAATCACCGCCGCCCATGAACACCCGCAAAACCAGAGGAATCGCAGACGCGTTGCCGGCCTTTAAACGTGTCAAAATAGTGCCAAAATGATGGTAACTAGGTATAACTCCCATCTTTCATCCGCGTTTCATTTAGCCGTTGTTAGCCCCCACAAAGATAACGCAAGTATCACGGTTTGTATTAAAACCAAGCATGCCGACTTTTTAACACCTAGGTACATTGACGTCACAGCCGACGTTACGTTCCTGCCTTTGTATGCTCGAAATTTTTGGGGAGTTAATTGATATGACAAATGATATATCATCACGCTACAAAGCATTTGTTTAAGTTTAGTTTTATTTTATTTTAGTTTAACAGACGCGCGCGGGCTAAAGAGACCAACCCCGACGCTTGATCGGGATTTTCGGAAGTAAGTAAGTACATGCATTTGCGTTATCTATGTAAATCTATATCTATGTTAGCACCGGACATAAGCAGAATTAAAAAAAATAGGTACTGCATGTGTCGTCGTATCGAACTGTAAAAACTGTACAAGAAAGGTTAACAGAGAAGTCAACAGGTTTCCTTCCGGAAGGTAATTATGTTATTAACACAAAAAAGGACACGCCTGATGTTCATACAATATTTTTTTTTACGGGTAACGGGTAAGCGCTTGGCCTTCATCTCACCTGATGGTAAGTGACGATAGGGCCGAAGGTGGAAGCGCGCTTCACCCGGAATCCTCAACTACTGAGGAACTGGCCATCTTATCTCTAGCTGTCGCAACACAACTATGCTATAAACATCGTTGTTATGGCGACAGACTTAGATAAGATGGTGGTAGCTAGCCAGGCGGACTTAACAGCCCTACCACCAACCAAACCGAGCACACAAAGATGTACCCCCCGCTGGGAATCGAACCCGGGATCTCTGGGTCTGAAACCGGTGGCTGAGACACTAGACCACGGAGGCGGTTAAAATTATGAAGCTAACATGCGATGCGGCTTCTATTTAGACTTATTTCTGTGGTGTAGGTACTCACCGCTACCAACAGTTATTCCTATTGGCCCGTACATGTTGTCTAACCAGCATTTTAGAGGTTCCTTGGATGTTGATGTCACTAAAAGTAAAAATAAAATTGGTTGCCGGTAAAGTCGGTATACGGGCGAAAGTTTTACGTGACAACGACTTTGAGTGGTAAAATAATTTTAATGTGAATATTCATTCGTATAGTAGGAAGAAGGATGAAATCTCTCTCGCTCTGTCTCTCTCGCTCTTAGGCGGGCTAACTGTGCTCGAGTGGAAGGGACGCGTGCCTTTCACTTTTTATGTCTGTCTCTCTCGCTCTTAGGCGGGCTAACCATGCCCGAGTGGAAGGGACGCGTGCCTCTCACTCGCTCTCATTGTGAGCGCATAACGTGAGCGGAGCGTAACGCAGTTTCTTGAAGTGTCACCCGGCAAACCAATTTATAAGACGTTGTCACGTCAAAAACTCTTTAACAATAATTAAAAAATATACAAGAATGTTTAACCGTGTCGCGTAGCTTTGAAAGAATACTACCACCCCCTCTCTTCCCTTGAGTGTCGTAAAAGGCGACTAACGGACTAAAGACTGCACATACATCCAACAGTTTAGAGCGGCGATGGGCTCACCACCTGTCACGCTGAGCACGTGTACAGTTGTTATTTGGTGAAACGTGAACTAACTACGGCAGAGGACTGCTACTGCGGTCCTCATTGCCTAGTCTCTGACTTACCCTTAGAGGAGTATGTAGGTATGTATGTATGTATATGTATGATAGTTATGTATGTATGTAAATCTAACCTATGGCCGGTCTGAAGATGCCGACAGGAACGTTGCCAGCGTTCAGTCTTAGTTCCTTCTCTGCTAAAGCTTTGGTGAAAGTATATGTGTTGGGCCACGCTCCGAGGATCCTGAATGTAGAAAAATATTTAGATTAATAACACAACACAATATTGAATAAAACATTACATAAGTATAAGTACAACAACTTATAAAAGTAATTACCTACTTACTAATTAAAAATTAAAAACTAAATTTGAGATCAAATAAAATATTAGGCAGATAGAAAAGTTGTGATTTTTCCTTATGTATTTGTACAACGAAATAAGTATTATGTAAAACACACGTTAAAAAAGAAAAGTTGTAGTCTTATAATTATTATCTAAAATCTTCTATGTATTAAATTATTATTAATTTAAGTACTAATAACGATTATGTATTCTTAGTTCAGTATTTTTGTCATCAGTTTTTGTTTTCATTCTCTCTTGATAACCTTAACTGGTCGACCGGTAAAGAGTGCCACACGGCATTAAGTCCGTTGTAAGAAAAGCAAGAAAAGAAAAGCTAGCTGAGTACTTACTTGGGTAGAGCGTTATCGATCCCAGCATCTGACATTTTGTTGATTTCCATCTGTAATTTCTCATAGCTAGCATCGCATGGATAATATTTTTCTTCAACGTATTTTAAATGGGAGTTTGAGTAAGCCGTGGATATGTGCATTAGAACCTGAAAATTGAAAATATAGGTACATAGTTACATCCTACTAATATTATAAACGCGAAAGTTTGTAAGTATGGATGGATGTTTGTTACTCTTTCACGTAAAAACTACTGAATGGATTTGGATGAAATTCGGCATACAGATAGTTTATAACCTGGATTAACACATAGGATACTTTTTATCCCGATATTCACACGGCAACGGGAACCACGCGGGTGAAACCACGAGCGGCCTCTAGTACAGTCACGAGCAAAAATAAAAGTCAAAGTGTAGGTATACATATTGGTGCTCATGACTGTACATACATATAATCACAACTATTATCCTCGAAGGGTTAGTCAGAGACCAGGCAATGAGGACCTCAGTAGCAGTGAACTACCATAGTACACGTTCACCAAAAGACAACTAGACATGTGCTCAGCGTGACAGGTGGTGAGCCCATGGCCCCTCTATACTATTGGATGTTTTTTGTCCGTTAGTCGCCTTTTACGACACTTAAGGGAAGAGATATGGTGGGAGTATTATTATATGATCCACTACCAGCACTGCAGTGCAATTTTTGGTAGCAGCGGCTGCCGCAGCGCTGAGAATTGACTCTTTCTTTCATATTCATAGAATTGGATAGATACAGCAGATCACAGCCTTGCGCGCAGCACCAGCACAGCCACGGTCTGTGAGCACAGCACATAGGTACATAAGCCGCACCGAAAAGATAGAAGCTAGTAGCTATTCCGTCGAAGCCTTCAGCTGTGGTGTTATTTAATGACATAATTTCTTTTTTCACCTCTTCTTCGGACACAGGATATAATTGTTAAAAAAAAACATTGAATTTGGTACTGTTTTACCTGGTAGATTATTTGACGTCAATGTATTATTATTATCACCATAATTACCATTACCACTATTATTATTAGTCGATTCCAAAGTTGTATTATTATGAGTCAAATTAATAAAGTTATTATTAAACGCTGAAGCTATATCAAAAGGATTAGTTAATTTTTTGTTGTTGATTTTTAACTCGGAGATATTATCACCAGATTTTGAGCAGCCGAATTCATTCTTAATTACTGACCATGTCGCTCGACATTTGTTTCTGCTGTTATTAATATACTTTATATTAGCATTTTTGTTGAATAGTTAATACATTTTCTTAATAAATTGGAATAGACTATATATTTATTCTTATTTTTCGCGGTCTTATTACTGTAGTATGTGAACCGCAATGATCTTTTTGTTTTACAGCTAGTTTTAAGTCCTTTGCTGATCCAGTTTTGCTTGTTTTTATTAATATTACTAATTTTTACTTTTATTTCTAGTTTTTTCTATTCCCGATAATTTCGGTGTGGCCCTCGCAATGATAATGTGATAGATAGATAGATAAGTAATACTTTTATTGCAACAGTTTGTACATTATAATTTACAAAACATTAAAATAGATACAATACATAAGTAGTAACAATTTGGCGATCTTATTATCGCTATGAAGCGATTTCTTCCAGACAACCAGTGCAGTCGGATCGGACGGAGACATCTTATGTACTTACTCGAAAATTAAATGTATAGTGTAAAGTTACCGACTATAACTATTATGTATTAGGCTTTACGCGTTTCGGTTTCCCATACAAACTTCGAAAACTTCAAAGACTCAAAATTTTTAACTTTTAAGTTTGTAAGTAGTTAAGTATAGTTTTTTGTTTCGAACTAATTACCAATTTGAAAAATATTTTATTTTATGTGCTTGTCATCGCATAATATAGGGAAGTGAACAAGGCACTCACATCCAGTCCCTTGATGTCCCTCGCCAGCGCGAGTAGTTGCAACGGCGCTTGCACGTTGGTGGTAAGAGCAGCTCTTAGATGCTCGTCAAACTTCACAGTGGCAGCTGAATGGAAGATTATGTTCACCTGGAAACGGAAGTGAGGTCATCACGTCATGTAACGTCACAAAACCTTTATATACTTATATTTTAATATTATACAACCATAATTTTTTTTTATACAAAACCAATTAAGGGTGAGTTCCACCCATGAAACTGAACAAGATTCCCCAAGAAACCTATGTGCAAACAAAAATGACAAAAAAAATTCCACCTCCCATACAAAACTGTCCGATCAGCTGACGACATAATTAATAGTGAAGGTCAATTTTTTTTTGTCATTTTTGCACATAGGATTCTTGGGGAAAGTTGTTCAGTTTCATGGGTGGAATCACCCTTAATTGGTTTTGTATAAAGAAAAAATAAGGTTGTATATTAACTGTGTCGTGAAAGTATACTACCACCCCCTCTCTTCCCTTGGGTGTCGTAAAAGGCGACTAACAACGGACTAAAGACTGCACATACTTCTAACAGCATAAAGCGGCGATGGGCTCACCACCTGTCACGCTGAGCACATGCGCAGTCGCTATTTGGTAAAAGGTGAACTATGGTAGAGGACTGCTTTTGCTGTCCTCATTGCCTATAGTTTCTGACTTATGTATTTGTGTCCTGTTTGATTTAGTACTTTTCTTAATTTTTTTGTTATTGTTTCTGTTTTGTGATTTCATTAAAAGTTTCTTTCTTTCTTTTTTTCTGTCTTACTACGGTGCACACTCTTCTCTCCTCCCCCGATAAGCCACAGGTAAGAGATAAGATAGCCAGTTCCTCAGTGTTTGAAGCGCGCTGCCACCTTCGGCCTTATCGTCACTTACCATCAGGTAAGATGAAGCGCTTACCTGTCCTGAACAAGGTGCGGCGGCGATTCTTCACGCGTGATCAGTTGTGTTTATTACCTATACAAGACACAGGTGCGGTCTTGCGTGGAGTATTGCTCTCACCTTTGGGACGGCTCCGCAAAGTACCTTCTCGATGCCTTAGACAGATTGCAGCGCCGCGCTGTGCGCATTATCGGCAATGCAGAGGTCACTAACACTCTCGAGCCTTTTCAATTGCGTAGAGATATTGCGTCACTCAGCGTCTTTTACCGTTTATACCATGGCGAGTGCTCTGAAGAACTCTTTGAACTTATCTCTCCTTCTCCCTTCCTCCATAGGAGTACGCGTGCTGCTCTCCGGAGTCACCAATGCAGTCTCTTATATTCCATCACGCACAAAGAAATTTGGTGACTCGTTTCTTTGTCGCACCTCCAAATGATGGAATAGTCTACCAGCACACGTATTCCCTCCTATACCTATGGCATAGGGTCCTTCAAACGAGGCGTGAAGAGGCACTTTGTGGGCCTGCAGAGTGAGGGTGACCGATGCTACGTCTCTTACGCTGCACCAGTTGTCCTCGCGCCTGGACTTCACTTCCACTTAACATCAGGTGGAGTGGGGTCGTTTGGCGGGCTTTGTATAAAAAAAAGGTGACAGGTCTACCACCTTGGATTACCTTCTCCGTGAGCAGTTGCCGGTCGGTGATGGTGAGGCCTAAGCCAGCCGCTTCGCAGTCCGCTGGTATCACCACCACTTTATGCCGGAACTTTGGTACCTCCTCCTTGAGACGTTCAAAAACCTGAAAGATGAAAAAAATAATGTTTTTGAAATTTTGTCCCACGGCGTCCACATGTAGGCAAAAGCTTTCCAGATTCATTCAGCGTTCTTGTTTTTTAAAAACAACCTATAAATCTATAAATCTGAGTAGGTATAACTTAAGATAGATGCCTAGAATAAGTTCCTACTTGAATGTTTACTTTATTTTAGTAATGCGTGCCATACTAGTTAATACTTATTGAATGATATTGTAACTTAATAAGTACCTTTTTGTTAAAGTAATATAGCTAGATATGTACTTAAGTACATACTTACGATGAATAGATTTTTTGATAAATATTTAAGTTTCTTGGTTTTGTTTTGTAAAAAAATAATATTTTAGTTTTAAGTATTTAAAAGTTTTAGTTTTAAGTTAAGGAAGCAGGTAGTGTTCCACACTTTACGTTGCGCTTACAGGGTGTCACATATTTACCATCCATATTTTTGTACCACGTTGTAACAAATACCATGTGACATGCAAATAAATAAATAAATCTAAGAGTACTTTTATTTAACTTAATCTAAGATAAAAAATAGTTTATTATGTCCCACTACTGGGCAAAGGAGCAAAAGTAGTGTTAGTGACTGATGCCACAAAAAAAACTTGTACTTATCCACCGTAATACTTACGACTTTTTTAATTTAATATAACGTTAAATAACTATTTAAGTATTTTTTATTTACACTACTCATTACCTAAATAATTACTAACTTAATCCAATTTGGAATTAAATCTCAATAGATAGCGATTTTCCTAACACTGTGCGCCACTGCCATTAAAAAAAAACAAATTAAAAAAAGTATTGAAAGCCGACCGTCCAATGCCACAACAAAGATGGCCGGCGTAATGACGCCACAGACGCGTCAGTTCAGTACCAATATTGAACACTGGAGTCCTGTATAAACAGTCCTTGTGTTCGTTATAAATAATATTGACTTTTGAGTTCCAAGACGACACACGTAAACCTGAGATCGCTAAATGTCATTAAAAAGCCCATGACATCATTTCTTTTAACCTACGTATGAGCTCAGTCAATATTAGCACCCCTGTGGTTTACTGGTTGGATTATTTTCAGAACCGAAATGTCTTTCTAAAAAAATAAATTGTTGTCACACCAAATAACAACTATGTTGCATGATAGGCATTGAGGTATGATAGGTGATGAGATAGCCTCATAAAAAGTAGGCAAACGAGCCGGCGCGCGGCGGCGTGTCACCTGAGGGGAAGTAACCACCACCATAGTAAAATATGCCACCACCGCCGCCTAAGGACACCCGCAAAACAAAAGGAGTCGCAGATGCGTTGCCGTGCCGGCCTTAAGGAGAGAAGTAGGAATTGGCTAATTGACAGTTTTCGAAAAAGTGTTTAAAAAATTACAAACGCTTATTTTATACCCCGTACAATATTTTCTTTCTCAAAAAAACATATTTTTCTTTATTTATTTCAAATTTCGTGCGAAAACGGTTGGTCACGTGACATTTTGCTCTGTGACGTCACATTTCAATAAATAAAGAAACTTAACTTGAAACCTGGTAGATAGATTTTGATAATTTTGTGAAATGTGACGTCACATAAAGCTCAATCATAGCCGCTCCTTGCCGCCCGTGTTTTGATGGGTCTTGTAATCCACAGATAAAAAATCGCTAATTCATTTTGTAAAAATAAAATATTTACAAATTATCTTAATAAAAAAAAACTTTTGGATAATTACCGATAAATCATAAACTACTATTTCCGACATCCTACTAATATTATAAAAGCGAAAGTTTGTAAGTATGGATGGATGTTTGTTACTCTTTCACGTAAAAACTACTAAATGGATTTTGATGAAATTCGGCATACAGATAGTGGATAAAACCTGGATTAACACATAGGATACTTTTTAACCCGATATTCCCACGGTAACGGAAAACACTCGGGTGAAACCACGAGCGGCCGCTAGTATTTCATATTTTATTGTTACAACTGTCAAATTACCAATTATGGAAGAAGGGGGAGGGTGGAAAGATGTGGCTCCGGTACTTTCATTCACCGGACGAAACACAACAGCAACGAGGTGCCATGTTCTACGCCGATATTCTGTGAGAGGGTGGTATTACCCAGTGCATGTGTCTCTACCACTCAGACAGTGTCACTCATTAAGCACCACCGCCACCATCTCCACCACCACCAAACATTAAGGTTACGTGTAGGGGCTCAAGTGTAAACCTTCGGGCGCGCGTGACTACCCCCAAATTAGTAGTATTATAGTAGGTATTAGCAATGTAATGTAGTAGTTCTTTGAATAATAAGCTACCACCAAACATACAGATAAGAAGCTCGGATCGTCCGTCGTCGCTAAGTAACTTTCGCAATGGCGGGTCACTAGATGGGTCACCAAATTAAAAACTAGAACTTCTCCGTGCTTCGGAAGAAACGTTAAGCAGTTGGTCCCGGTTGTTGTCGTAAAATGGCAGTCGTTAAACCCACCAACCCGCATTGGGCCAGCGTGGTGGGTTATGGCCCAATTTCCCCACGTGTAGTTGCATGGAGGCCTGTGCCCTGCAGTCTGACGTTTATGGGCTGATGATGATGATGGCACTTACAGGATCATCGAATATCTCCTCTATCCTAGTGTAGATGTCTTTGCCTCGCTTCTGCCTCACCAGCAGATATAAATTCTCTACGCCAGGACACGATCGTAACAGCTTTTCCATCAAAACTTTGCCAAGGAACCCTGAAACAAAAAAGTATTTTTTTTCATATGACCTTTAACTTAATTGAGGAACGTTCCTTGAGCTGATCGAACTTCCCCGGAGTCATTTTAAAGTCGAAGTCAAAAATCCTTTTTTTTTTATTTGACTCGACGTAGTGACTACATCCTGTCTCCTGCCTGATGGTAAGCAGCCGATGCACTCCAAAATATAAGAGCGCTCCCCACCGTGGAACAAGCACGGTAACAAGCGCACCCATTCATGACGGCCTGCATAAATGCCGTTTCACATCCCGCATAAAAGACCCGAGACTATAGGAGTTGGGAAACACATGCTCCGGCAAAGAATTCTAAAGACGAATGGTCTTACAGAAGAACGACTTCCCAAATTTTTTGGTACAAGTGCTGATAGTCTGCACAGTATGATGGTGGTTCCTAAGACCAGCACGTGTAGTCCGGGAGAGGAAATCAGAGGGCGGGATTAGATCAAAAAGTTCTTTAGAACACTCTCCGTAGTAATTCCGATAGAAGACACTGAGAGAAGCAATGTCTCTACGCAACTCCATCAGTATCTCCAATAATGCGTACCGCTCGCCTTTGCAGTCTATCATGTGCATCGAGGAGGTATTTAGCAGAGCCGTCCTATAGATGGGAACAATACTCTACTCCATATTGAGAATATCCAACTTACGGGAGGCAGTTAAAATAACACTCTCGAAGTAGCATTTTGGATTCAGTTGCCAAGAATGCTGAGGTCTATCGAAATGGGTAACGGAGAGTTCTGGAGGGAGGGAGGAGTAAGGAATGGAGTTATCTTGGACGATAATGCACAATCCTGGGTTTTGTTGGCATTAAACTCGACCAGGTTTTCAGATCCCCACTTAGAGACACGATCGAGAGTCAGGTTCAGTTTGGCAACCAGTTGCAGTGCTTTGTCGCAGGATATCCCAAGTGCCGCTCATGCACCGTACTGTCATCCGTATAACAATGAATATTGCCCAAGGACAACATGTCATTGACATGCAGAAGAAATATAGCAGGTGAGAGCACAGAACCCTGCGGCATTCCGGAACTCGGAGGAACTACCCTCACAAAGGACATAGAATCCTTCGCTCTTCTAGAAAGTCTGCAAAAAAATCCTTTATTCTAATTAACTTTTTTTTAAACTAAAAGATTTAAGATATCCTGAAGTAGAAAAAAATAAATCGCTTAAAATAGCCGCTGCTATCTAAAGAATTTTAACGACTATCGATAATTCAGAAAAAGGTATTAGGTATCAAACATTCTTTGGCAGTTGTGTATTATTGTCACTAATAGTATGTTTAGTATTCTGGAGTTGGCAGTTGTGTATTATTGTCACTAATAGTATGTTTAGTATTCTGGATATGTTGTAAAATAAGTTATTCAATAAAGATTTTATTATTATTATTATTATTCTATTTCCCACGAGTGGTAAGTATGAGTACTAGAATCTTCGATCACGTAATATGAAGCAGATTGTTCTGACTGAAAAACTGCGTCTGAAGGACCGGTATTTCAAAGTGTTTTAAAAGATGTGTTTAAATAACCGTGTCGCATAGCGGTGAAAGAATACTACCACCCCTTCTCTGCCCTTGGGTGTCGTAAACTAACGGACTAAAGACTGCACATCTTAGGCTCGGACTACATGCATCCGGAATCACACGGACCCGAAAAAACACGGCCCCGGATTCATTCCGTAGCTCAAACAAATATATGAATTTTTACTGCATCGACTACATGTGATCAGGGGCCTTCCGATCCCGATTTTCACCCGGAAGCAACCGAAACATGCTCCGGACGTCTCCGAGTAGCCGGTCCGTTATTTTTCGGCACGGGGGGCGGGGCCTATCAATATCGTATGAAGTTGTATGGAGCTGACCACACGAGAACTCGAGAAACGTCCGTTCCGGTCCGGTCCGGAGGAATCACGCGCCAGTCGATGACAGACGCTCAAAGCGGTCGGTCGCGTCGCGTGCGCAAGCAAAACTGCAAAATAGTAGTTGATTCCGAGCGTCTCATTAAGGTGATAGTAGTAGTAGCACAGAATAAATAATAGTACCCTACTACTAGTACACTACTACTACTAGTAGTAGTAGTGTTCGTAGAATTTATCAGAAAAGAACCTTATTTTTGTATAAGACTTGTAGAATTCATATTCCGTTATGCGGTCTATGTGAAAAGGATTAACCCAATATCTTTTCACTTTCTTCTGTTTCCTATTACATTTCGACTGCGATTTTTGCGTAAAATGGCCAATTTTGGCGTTGCCGATCTCGGAATCCAAAATACATTAACAATTTTGACTTATTGAATAATGTAGAATAGCTTTTGGAATAATGCGTAGCGGCCTCGCTTTTTGTAAATTTTGCTTAACGTATACTGCCCGGAGGTGCTTCTATATTTGCAACTTTAAAAATGGATCTTATCCATCCAGACAACATAGTCCTGGTGGCAGTCTTAACTATTCCTGTTACTGAAATAAACAGTTGATCTATGTTTACTTCTGATCTTCTCCTTTGAGAAGCCTGTATTAATAATTGTATATGACGCACCGGACAAATACTAGGGTCCGGGTGACTTAACATAAATGCCAACCAGACTGTTGGTTGTAGCTGAGTCTGTTTTAGACCCATGTTCCGGCCATAATATTATTTCCTTATCTTTTTGTAATAATTTGTCCTTTTAAATTACAATGTTTACTAGAAAAAAACACACGCACACACACTTCACAGTGACGTAATACCGCTGGCTTGCAGCACTACTAGAAAAAATCATAAAATTTAACCGCCTGTGTGGTCTAGTGGCTAAGCTACCTGTTTCAGACCTAGAGGTCCCGGGTTCGATTCCCAGCGGGGGGTACATCTTTGTGTGCTCGGTTTGGTTGGTGGTAGGGCTGTTAAGTCCGCCTGGCTAGCTACCACCATCTTATCTAAGTCTGTCGCCATAACAACGATGTTTATAGCATTGTTGTGTTTCGGCAGTTTGAGATAAGATAGCCAGTTCCTCAGTGAGGATTCCGGGTGAAGCGCGCTTCCACCTTCGGCCTTATCGTCACTTACCATAAGATGAGATGAAGACCAAGCGCTTACCCGATAAAAAAAAAAATCAAGAGTCTTCTGGGGTTTCCGAGAGGTAGCTTAGCGGTTAGAGCAGTGGACCGGCAATCCAAAGGTCACGGGTTCGAATCCCGTTCGAGCTTTCCAGAGACTGGTTGTTTTTTTTTCTAGTAAACATTTTATTCTACAATTATATAGCATTGTGAATGCAAAATTTCAATAATAAAGATTTTTAATTAAACCTAAAATTGCAGAGAAAGATTTTCATAAAATGCGGGAAGGCACTTTTTTGAGCTCCTAGATTGAACTACTGTTCTAAACAAATGAAATAAAAAAAATAGAATGTTATCACTTATATAGTCTTAAAGTGCGTAGCGGCCTGGGAATTTTTAGATATCATTGATTTTATATAGAAAAAAAAATCTTATTCGAAACCAAAAAACTTCGAAAATTGCTTTAAGGTAACCGTGAATTTCTTCTATCTACGATAATATTAGTGAGCAAAATTTATACCAGAATAATCGTTACTTCATTGTAATATTAAGCATGAATTTATTATCCTATTTCGATAATAACGATAAATACAACTGCTAAATTACAACAAAATGCGAAATTGGGCATTTTACGCAAAAATCACAGTCGAGATGTAAGTAATAGGCCTCTTAACGGCTACAGCTAAGCATACAATTTCAACTAAAGTTAAACTTTCCATTGTCGGCTGGACGACTATCCAGCGCAAGTGCTAGAGACCGACTGAGTAAATTTCTCTCCGGATTCAAAACGGAGCGCGTGTAGTCGATTACTTGCCGAATTTGCTTTTTTCCCGGGCCGGACTGATTCCGTATGCATGTAGTCCGAGCCTTAGATTAAAACAAAAAGGGAAGATACGGCATTAGCACAGTATAAATATTTATACTGTGGCATTAGCGTCTCGAGAGTGAGCCGCCAAAGCGAACAAGCTACATCTCACTATTGCGGATATTCTACTGTGTGAAAAAGAGAAAGAAGCTACTCCGCAGTGGCGTCGGAATCGGTCGTAGTACGTACGTACCTACTCGTCTGTTGCGTTGCGAAGCGACCGAGATGTCAACGCGCTACTCGCTGACTCCCTCGCGCTGACGTTAAAACTTACCGCTTTGTCTCGCTCGCTCGATTTACACTTTAGAGGTGTGCGTGTGTGAGTGTTTGCTTAAGTAGTTGAGTAGGACTACATTTTGAATGACTACAAGTAGGAGCATGCCGTATCTTCCCTTTTTGTTTTAATCTAAGCTGCACATACATCAAACAGCATAGAGCGGCGATGGGCTTACCACCTGTCACGCTGAGCACATGTGCAGTCGCTATTTGGTGAAAAGTGGACTATGGCAGAGAAAAGCTTTTGCGATCCTCATTTATTTAGTCTCTGACTTACCCTTCCGGGGAAATCGTAGGTCGTGATTATGTTATGTAAGTATGTTAAAAAATCTGTAGTCTTTGTGTACTCTTTCGGGGAACGGGCGTATGTACGTAGGTATGTATGTTTGTCTGTTAGAGTTAGTCACTAAATTATATGGCCTCTGTGATGGTTTTAAACGACCATCGCCGCCTTAATCCGTATTTATGGACGATTGTTCCACCATTGCTACGACTTGCGAATGGCCGACCTTCATGTCTTAACAATAATAACATACAATTAGGTACATAGGTACATAATAATCACGGCTATTATCCCCGAAGGATTAGTTAGAGACTAGGCAATAAGGGCCGCAACAGCAGTCCTTTGCCATAGTCCACTTTTCATCAAATAGCGACTGCACATGTGCGCAGGGTGACAAGTGGTGAGCCCATCGCCGGTCCACGCTGTTGGACGATGTGCAGTCTTTAGTTCGTTAATCGCCTATTACGACACCCGAGGGAAGAGAGAGGGTATAATGAATAATATATAAATAACGAATGATTGTAAAAAAATTAATCACCTTTCTGTGTGAAAATATTTAGTGTCAGTCTGTTTTGTCGTGTTATTTTAAAAGAATTTTGATAGTTCTTTTCTCGAGAATCTCTCTGAATACCTTCGATCAACTTGATCGAAGCTGAAAACAGTATAAGTCCGAGTGACATTAGATATTATTTGCACAAAGAATTGTCAACTATTTGTTTACAAACATTTTTCGTCGAATGTGGCCGTAGTTTTTGTAAGTAAACCTTGAAATTTCCTGTTTGATGTTTTTTTTTTAAATAAAACTAGGAGGCAAACGAGCAAGCGGGTCACCTGATAGAAAGTTATCACCGCCGCCCATGGACACCCGCAAAACCAGAGGAATCGCAGACGCGTTGTGAGGAAGGAATAGGCTCGTTTCTTGAAGATCCCTAAGTCGTAACGGTCCGGAAATACCGCCGCGCGCCGCCGAGAGCTGGTTCCACAACACTGTAGTTCGAGGTATGAAATTTCTTGAAAAACGCACAGCAGTCGACCGCTTTCCATCAAGGTGATATGGATGCAATGACAGTCGATTGCGTGTTAGTGCGGTGAAGGAAAGCAGCGGCAGGGATCAAGCCGAACAATGGTTTGCTAAGATTTAGCCAGTTTGTCTACTTTTTGAACTGTTGTCTTATTTGTTGCATCTCTCTTTCACGATACTCATAGACCGGCGATTAAATAAAATTTGAAGAAGCTCAATACATATTTATACTTACTACATACATAAGTACATACATCACGCCGGTTCCCTGCGGGAGGCAGATACCACGCAGCATTTCGTATGCTACGATCCTACGATTCTTAGTGCGTAACATCTATTGTCAGTACTGTTCCGATTAACGAGAAAACCACTAACAATTATGACTTTCTCTCAAGAAACTGTAACAAAATTTTAATTGACCCTAATAATGATGATGATGAAATTTGTATAGTTTTTTTTTATGAAGCCCGTCAAATTACACAATTCCACCTAGGGTCGCCACCTTTGTTTTAGGACGAATAGAGTATTTTTTCATTTTGTTAGAACAAAAATAAAGTACATAGCATAAAAAAGAGTATTCTTACGTATTTTTGTTGCTCTTTGCGATATTTAGCAAATGTTTGTCTTATAAGTAAATAGTTTTACCACGGTAATATTGTTTTACGTAAATAGAGTATTTTAACGTTCTTAATTGGTGTCGTAGATTATAAAGTACGCCTACATGAAAAAGAGGGCAATACTCCATTTTAGAGTACGGGTGGCAACCCTAATTCCACCTGATGTTAAGTGGAAGTGAAGTACAGGCATAAAAGAACAGGAAAACTGGTGCAGCGTAAGAGACGTAGCATCAGTCACCCTCACCCTGCCGGCCTCTTCACGCCTCGTTTGAAAGCCCCTATGTCACAGGTAGAAGGGAATACGTGTGCTGATAGGTAATTCCATCTTTTGGAGCTGCGACAAAGAAAAGTTACCAAATCCTTATAAGCGAGTAATACTAACCTGTAGCTCCCGTTATTAATACATTCTTTCCATTATAAAATTTTTGTACGTCTGACAAATTATCAGATTCATTGATATTTTTGTTTCGCACACTATCGTTACAACTAACATTGTAATCGTTATTCCTAATAATTTTACTGTCGGATGTAACAGCGTCGTCGATTAAGCGATCGTTGCGCGCGTCTATCCTCTCATTGGTGCCGACTGTACAGTGCATTGTGTTTTCGTTGTTTTTTATCGTTGTCATTGATTCTGCCGCCATTTCGGTTCAGTGCCGCCTCGACATTGTTCTGTGGACAAAGAAAATGTTAAGTTAGTTACAACGATAATATTAATTATTACTTAAATTGACAGTTATTATCATTTAGAGTGCTGGAGCGAGTTTTGCTCACAATCAAATTCATCATTATTATCTATAAATGTCCCATTGCTGGGCACAGGCCTTTCCACATGAAAAACAGCACGTGTGGAGATTGGACCATTAAGTGATACAAGAAACTAAGTTTTAAGTCCTTAAATATAGACTAGACTAATTTTTGAAGCCTCACGATTATAATTGTCCACCACGCTGCTGGCCCAATGCGGGCTGGTGGGTTATTATAACATAATATCTCTAAACAGAATTGAAATTCCTAATAGCCACTGAGATACCTTCCGTTTTAAGAGTGGGGTAAGTGATGAATCGTGACTGTAATAATGACATACCTACATTCTTTAGTTCTTGGCCAGAGATAATTATGTGAATAGCTGGTGGTTTGAGGTTTTGGCCGATTACTGTTGAAATCGTTAAAGGTAATATATTAGTGGCCCTACCGTCGCGTTATTACTACACTGTAACGGAAATGCTTCTTAGAAAACTAAGTATAAAGGAGAACAGTTTTAACTTTTGATAATTATATTATTAATTATAATTAACCGTGTTGCTTAGCGGTGAAAGAAACCCCCTCTCTTCCCTTGGGTGATTTTTATTTAAATATCTACTTACTTAGATGTCATATGTAATGCATAATTCTTTATTGCACATAACAGACATTATAATAATCTTATTCTTAACCAAGTAATAATATTAATCTGAAAGTAAGTTTGTTTGTTTGTTACGCTTTCACGATATAACAGCTGAACCGATTTTCATGAATTTTGGTATATAGATAGGTGGGATGAGATGAGGCCCTGTAGAAGAAGAGGCTACTTTTTCCTGAAAATAATTGAAGCCTGCGAAGGCGGGTATAATAAGATAAGAGTGTATGAAAAATGTGATGGGCACCCAACAGTCAAGAACTACTTAATATTCAACTATTCATGATTGACACGAACAATGAACGCAGAAAAAATATATCATGCATGACTAGTTTTGCCTGCGGCTTCACTTCCATGAATTTTTGGCAGGATAATGTAGCAGCCTATAACTCTCTTCTGGGGCCTTACCATCAAGTCACTTTATGTACCAACACTCATGCGCGTTCACGGACACTTATCGATTAATAATCCGCCATTTTTTTCACATTAATGTTCAACAAAAAACAAATTTTATAAAATAAAACTAAGCTGCAGACTTTTCGCTACAATTTTCCGCCAAGAAGTCCCACTAGGTTATGTATTACAAAAATATTGACCGACTTTAATTTATTTTATGATGAATTTCTATTTCGATTTCATATTGATTTTAGTTTTAATATTTATGTACCTAAGTACTTAAGTATTTATTTTTTCTGTTTTTATATTGATTTTTGTTTTTATTTTGGTAATGTGACATTTCGTTGTAATTTGTATGGGTTATTTATCTGATTAGATAATTAATTATTATTTTTTACTAGCTGCCCGCCCGCGACTACTTGCACGTCCGCGTGGACCCTGTACCGCGTGGCGAATTTACAAATAAAATCTTTCACACAAGGTTTGTAAAAATAATTAGCCAAATAGGTGCAGCCGTTCAGAAGTGATGCGCGTACAAACATTTCGGCATTGATTTTTACTAGAATTGTAGGCCCCATGAATCATTCTAACTACTTAGTATTTTAGACTGATGCGAAAGTAGGTTTGTTTGTTTGTAACGCTTTAGATAGATTGATTATAATATTGTATTCTCTTCTGGGGGATTCTCCGACACTGTATGTGTCGGTCGGTACCCCCTTGGGTACCGACACATCCAGTAGTTCCCTAAAATATTGAGTAGAACTAGGTACTACTCGTATTATCCCTAAATTGATTGTACCTACTTAATACTTAATTGAAAACGGTTTATCAAACCACTTTAAATTTGAATAACAGTTTTTGTTTTAAAAATTAAACAATAATAATAATAATAAATCTTTCCTACAATCACACCAATTATCTAGCCCAAGAGAAGCTTCGAAGAAACTCGTTAAATGGTTACTAGACAACGGATAAACATACTTAAAATAGGTACCTAAATATATACTTATTATACATAGAAAACACCCAGACCCGAGACAATTTAGAAAAACAATAATTTCTAAATTGACCCGACCGGGGATCGAACCCGGGACCTCAGAGATGGCAACACCATGAAAACCGGTGTACAAACCACTCGACCAAGGAGGTAGTCATGGTGCGGACAATGAATGGACAATGGTTTGGTGCGGTCAGCACTTTTAGCCAGTGTCAAGTAAGAGAGTTAATAAGTAATAAATATTTATTTTCATTCCTCATCGAAAAGTAGGTCTGAAGTTGCTTGAGCAGCGGGTTAAAAGTAGGTAATACTTTTCAGACCTAAATAAAATCGTTTTCTGACAGGTACTGTCAAATTATAAAAAAATCTCGTTATATTTTCACATTTCTATTGAACCATGAACCAACTTTCTATACAGCCACTCAATTACAATATATATTTTTTTAAATATATTTTATTTTACTTTCAACTATTTTTTTAAAATAAAATAGATTTGGGCAAAATATTAACCTTTTTTTCAATGATGAAAATGAAAACTAAGGGCCGGCACGGCCGCCACAGAAAAAAAAGAAAATAGGCGGGATAGCGGCAATCCGATATTCATTTGCTTTTTCGAGTTGTAGAGCCTTGTTTAAACGTCTGTATAGCAGAGATTTGTGTTAACACGATGAATTCATCAGATTCAAATATGAAACTCAGTTTTTCTATTTGCTAATTCATGTTTTTATTTGTACTTTCCTTGTATTCGTAATGAAAAGCAGTGTTTACCTCGGGTGAGACTTATTTAGTCCTTCGAACTATTGGCGCCCTCGCTAGTCTCTACGCTCGGGCGCCAAACCCCGTCTCGGGGCTAAATAAGCTACTTTCACTCCTAGGGTAACTATGTAGGTACCATTAAATGTCATTTTAAATTTTAATTAACGTCTCTAAGTCAATGATATGTCTTTGCTCTAAGTCTCAGACGGCCGGGTGGTCAAGTGGTTAGCGACCCTGACTGCGAAACTCACGGTCCCGGGTTCGAATCCCGGTAGGGGTAAAACGTTGTATGATGAGCGCGACCGTTTGTGACCGAGATATGGATGTTTATTATTATTTATCTATGTGTATTTATCCGTTATTCATTCACCATAATTCAGGCTATGCCGCCTTGTTTTAGGCTGAATGAAAAGTGTGATTTTTAAATTTAAAGTACGGCTAGTACGGCAGTAAGAGGTGATGTTAAGCCACTGTTTCACGCCCGCTACTGAGATATTTCAAGGTCTCAAAAGAAAGTGCACATCATTATGTCAGCAGAAACGCGGTCACCGGGTCAGTCTGTGCGCGTAACGATTCCGATGGTGCAGCGAATTTATTTACGATTTGGCACTACGATCTTAATAGTTTCAGAATTAAATTAATCATCATTATTATATTATATAACTATCTATATTTCATTTTAAATATTTCTATATTTATTTTTATACTAAGTATATTTGAATTCTATTTTTTAATTTCATATTTGCTTGTTTGTCGCTCTTTTTCTGTTGAGCTGTACTTTATTTATTCATAACAACACATAATAGATTACAGTCAATAAGTACCTACAGTATTATTGGAGAACTTAAAATAGGATCAGACTATAACCCATTAAAATGCGTCTGCTACGAGGGGCGTTCAAAATATTCTCGGTATTGATACGTTACAACCTCTTTTATATATATATTTGTTACTGGCCGCTAAGATTCATCCATTGACATTAAAAAAAAGTAAAATTGGAACCGAGATGTTCTTTTGTTTTTCTGCAATTGCCGAACAAACATGAACACCATGAGCGAATTAACAATTTTAACGAAATTAGAGCACCGATCCGTCATAAAATTCTTGACAAAACAGGGTAAAAATCATAAAACCATAAAAGAGGAAATGGATTGTGTTTACCGTGAGTCTGCTCCTTCTTTATCTACTATTCAAAAATGGTCAAGCGAATTTAAGTGTGGAAGGGAGAGTATTGAAGATGACCCTAGACCTGGCCGGCCTGTAGTAACTACCTCACAAGAAAATATTGATAAAGTGGAAAAACTTATATTGGAAGACGGCCGAGTGAAGGTAAAATCTATAGCTCAAGTAACCAATCTCTCTATTGGTACCGTACATGACATTATACATGACCATCTTAATATGTCAAAAGTAAGTGCAAGATGGGTTCCGCGAATGCTGACGCTTCTTCAAAAGGATATGCGTGTGGCTTGCTGTTCAGATTTTATCGACCTGTGTGGTAAAAATCCCGATGAGGTGCTGCAAAAAATAGTTACTGGAGATGAAACCTGGGTTCATCATTATGACCCAGAGAGCAAACAGGAGTCCATGCAGTGGCACATTAAGGGTTCAGCTCATCCCAAGAAGTTCAAGGTAATCCCGTCAGCTGGCAAGGTCATGGCCACAATATTTTGGGATTGTGAAGGAGTTTTGCTTATCGATTATAAAGAAAAAGGTGTAAATATCACAGGGCAGTACTACGCTAACGTTATACGTCAATTAAGAGATGCGATCAAAGAAAAGAGGCGAGGAAAGTTAACCAAAGGTGTTCTGCTTCTGCATGACAACGCCCCTGTCCATACTGCTCATATTGCCAAGGCAGCTATTGTTGAATGTGGGTTTGAAACTGTTACTCATCCACCCTATAGTCCGGACTTAGCCCCAAGCGACTTCTTTTTGTTCCCCAATCTTAAAAAGGATCTGCGTGGAAATAAATTTTCTGACGATGAAGCGTTGAAGACGGCCGTGGAGGAGCATTTTTACACCAAAGATAAAAAATATTTTTATGAGGGATTAAAAAAAATAATTGATCGATCTTATAAGTGTATGAACATAGGGGGGGAGTATATTGAAAAATAAAAATATCAAACTTTTCGTACTTGTTTGTTTTTATCCACATACCGAGAATATTTTGAACGCCCCTCGTATAAACGTCACAACACAAACAATATAAAAAAATTAATAAATCAAATTAACATAGTAAATACGATTTTAGAGAGAGAATTTAAACAATTAAAATTTTATTAACAATAATCATAACTATACTTCAAAGGTTGTCTGGAAGAGATCGCTTTAAGCGATAATACCGTCTTTGCCCACATTAGTTTTAATATGCTTATTTTATGTTTTCTCTATCTTTGTGTGTGCAATAAAGCATTTTAACTATCTATCTATTACTATGTCATATTATAATATGATACATATTAACAATATAAAGTAAAGCCGCCGTTTTGCTGTGTCTGTGGGTCCGCTTTCTTTTTCTAAACTAGGTAGGTACGCAATGGATCTATAATCGGTTTTCGCTAACAGAAGGAGCGTTAACTGATCCTCAGTTTTTTTAGAATTTGTAGGTAAATATTTTAACATATTAAACTTTCATGGTAACTACAATTATTTTTGAAAAAAACGGAATTTATACCATGATTGAGTTGTTGATTTCGAGTCCCCGATATTTCGGCGCAGTTGCATGCACCATGATCACGGAGAAACTCAGTCAGTAGTTACTCCGCACTCCTAATTATGTATTTATTGAAAATTACGTAGGTAGTCTACTCATCAGTCATCACGTCAGTCATCTGGGGCGCTACTGTCACCTCTTCTAGCACTATTCCTTTGATCTTACTATCCAAAAATCGTACGGGAATTTGCATAGTAAGATTAAAGTAATACTGATCTAAGAGTTAGTGGTAACCCTGGTCAAAAGAAGAGATGGATAATTATAAAAACTCTCAAACCTGATTGACTGAACTTGAACCAAATGTGTGTGTACGAGTGTCATAGCCACATAATATTTTATAACTGCGATTATTACGTGCTATGAGTACTATTATGATTATGACACATCCTTCTTTTTATGGGTACTTACTACTACTAGCGGACCGCCCGCGACCGTATCTCGTGATGGAGTCGCGTGTTTTCTCATAAGAGCCCCCTATTAGGGCCAGAGCAGACATGCTACTTTTAGCAGCGGCGATCGGAGATTAAGACGCTTTTTAGAAGCTGAATGCAGCGACTGAATCGCTAAAACGCGCGATTCCGATACTGCAATTGAACGCAGAGAGTCGCCAAAACGCGATGCCAGTCGCAAAATCGCCGATCGCCGATGCTAAAAGTATCATGTGTGCGGTGGCTCTTACATCTCGACTGTGATTTTTGCGTAAAATGGCCAATTTTAGCGTTCTTGATCTCAGAAACAAAAATAAACAATTTTGTCATATCTATTGAATGTTGAGTGTAGAATAGCTATTGGCATAGTTCGTAACAGCCTCACTTTTTGTAAATTATGCTTAATTTTTAATTAAACCTCAAATTGCAGAGAAAGATTTTCATTAAATGCGCGAAGGTATTTTTTTGAACTACTATATTGAACTGTACTGTTCTAAGCAAATGAAACAAAAATATTTGAATGTCATCTCTTATTTAGCCGTGTAGTTCGTTCGTTAGAATTTTATATAGAAAAAAAATGTTATTCTAAACCAAAAAAAATCCGAAATCGCTTTAAGTTAACTGTGAATTTCTCTTATGTACGATAATATTATTGAACAAAATTTATACCAGAATAATTGTTACTTCATAAGGAATAAAGATGAATTGATGAATTTATTGTCCTATTTCGATAACAACGATAAATACAACTGCAAAATTACTACAAAATGCGATGCGCCCGGGCCGTCTGAACTCAGCTTATTCTCGCAGAGTGGAGATGTAATATTATGTATATCAAGCATGAATATTACGTAAGTATATTAAGCATGAATTTCGATAAAAACGATAAATACAACTGCAAAATTACTACAAAATGGGAATATGGGCATTTAACGCAAAAATCACAGTCGAGATGTAATAGGCTCTATTCATCACGTCTCTTTCCCGGAGAGGCAGGCCAAACCACAGAATATTTTTTTATTATTATGTGAAATGGAGGCAAACGAGCATGCGGGTCACCTGATGGGAAGTAATCACCGCCGCCTATGGACACCCACTCGCAAGACCAGAGGAGTCGCAGATGCGTTGGCGGCCTTGAGGGGAATGAGTAGTACCTTTGTGGAAGGAGTAGGAGTTGGGGGCGAGGGGGGAGAGGGGCCCCCGGTACTTCCACTCACCGGATGAAATACAACAGCAACGAGTGCCATTGTTTCACGCTGATATACAAGGTGACTGCTAGAAAGTGCAAGAAACTTCAAGGGCTGGTCAGGTCAAGTGTTATAAACATGACAAAAATGACAAAAAAGATTGCAGAGTAACGTAGGTACTTATCGCCCAGCTGACGCGGACGGGTCAACAGACGGGTGGGTCAACGGCCGGCCGCTTGCCGCGCGTTGTGAATAATCGTTGTTTATATTTAGGTAATTCTTTCATTTTATTTTTCTTATGTTATTATGCTTTAAAATAAATTAGATACTCAAAGACTATCAAATTTGAATTATTTAATAAAAAAGCACGAAGTTCTTTTTTGTCATTTTGGTCATGTCTAAAACACTAGACCTAACCAGTCCTTGAAGTTTCTTGCGGTTTCTAGCAGTCGCCTTATATTCAGTGAGAGGGACCACCCTCCGGGTAAGTACGCCGGGCTAGCCAGTCCGATGCGTTCTGCAACGCAGTGTGGCTTTACCACTCGTTTAGACAGCATTGTCATTAATATTCAACAATCCAGGGGTCACGTGTACCTAGGGGTCTCAAGGGTGAGTGTCTGGCGTCACCATTTCTGAGGTCCCGCCCCACGAGGTATTCCTTGAAGCGCACCAGTTTTGAAGCGTACCAGACCAAGCGCACCACATGGGTGCGCTTCAAAATATGTAATTAAAATATTATATCGCCTCTTCGGATGAAAAGTGTACAATGTCGAAAATTTTCCAAAACAACTAAGTATACAAACAACATCAGAATCGCCTATATTTTCTCTCGATTAGTGACAAAAAAAGATAGTTCCACAAATCTCCGGTTGGAGCGCCATTGGTTATATAGTTTTAAATTGGTGGGATTTTGCATCTCTTTCGCGTCGAAACAGTACAATATCTTCTAAGGCATCGGCGCAATCCACGCTCCATTTCTCTTGAAATGTGTACAAAAACTAAATTAAAACTTCAAGGTTTTTTTTTAATATAAGAAGGAGGCAAACGAGCAGGCTGGTAACCTGATGGAGAGCAATCACCGCCGCCCATGGACACACACGCAAAACCAGGGGACTCGCAGATGCGAATAAGGTTAAGGAAGGAATAGGAATTGTGAGGGGCGAGGGGCCTCCGGAACTCTCACTGGCCGGACGAAACATAACAGCACCAAGTGCCATTATTTTACGCCGGATATTCGTGAGAGGGTGGTATTACGCCGGGCGAGCCGGCCCAATGCGTGCTGCAACGCAGCGTGGCTCTACCGCACAGTCACAGTATAAATATGAGCTAAAGGCACAGTCGTGTCACTCATTTAGCACCACCCAGGGGTCACGTGTCTCAATGGTAAACAAACCTACGAGTAACTTTAACCCCCAAAAGTAAGTTTTGATTCTCTGTAATACTGTATTAAATCAAAGTCAATAGCCTAATGTTAGTATACATATTTTTCATAAAAACTATGCAATCTCAAAATTGTTTTCAATTTGAGCAGGTTTTTTCTAAAAAAGTTGATAAAGTCAAAACGAGTTGTTTTAAAAACTAATTATTTTATACCTTCACTTTAGAAATACTAAACAGTAAAAAGCTATTTGTGAAGATAAAGGATTCAGTTACAGTAAAATAAAAGATGCAACTATTGAATTTTGTAAATAAGTTTTTATAAACTATTGAACTTTCAAAATGTAAACTTAGTTGATTTAGGTATTTTGTACACTTTTCATCCAAAGAGGCGATATTTTTATTTCTCAAAGCGTACCAGCTGATAAAATGTGGATGGAGATGTAGTAACTAACAGAAAATATCGATAACGAATAACGTACGTTTATTTTACAAGCTTTTATTTAACTTGCAATGTACGTCACGAGGAGCTCGTTGGCGCAGCGGCTAGCGCGTTCGGCTTGCGATCTTGCTCGCTATGCCACTTTCGCAATGCCGGGTCGCTGGATGGGTGACCAAATTAAAAACATCTCGAGCTCCTCCGTGCTTCGGAAGGCACGTTAAGCCGTTGGTCCCGGTTGTTGTCGTAAGATGTCAGTCGTTAAAACCCACCAACCCGCATTGGGCCAGCGTGGTGGGTTATGGCTAACGTGACCATTTATATTTTTCGTCAGAGCGGGACACCTGCGGAGTTTTGAACAAAATAAGAACTAATTGCTGTTTTAACTGCTTTTTTGAACTATGTGGGCCCCACATCCGATTCCAATGAGCTGTCTTCCGAGAGATAGGTTCAATTTTGCGTAAACATTATTTTTCCCTTTTCTATCCTTTCCTCCAAAATTGCAGTTCGTATTGTCTCCACAAAATGCCACAATTTTCTTATTTTAATCATTGCATGATAATACTTCCTTTAAATAATCGACAATTATATCGGATTTTTCACCTGGCTGGTTTCGAAACTCTAAAATCTTGACGTTCACGCCTTCGTATGGTAAAAAATAGCGGATCAAAACAGGAGTACATTTAAAACAGTAGCCTGAGATTTTGTACGAGCACATTTAAATTTCTGTATTAAATTAGAAGCACAGTCATTTGAGCGAAAGCTGTGATTTTCTTGCACACGGATACGCCCACGTACCCTCCGCTGCAGCAATATCCAAATCCTTGGAAGTCGGCAAATCGGTTCTTTTAAAAAAATTGCTTGAAGCAGCAGTTTGATCGGAAAGCCTGTGTTTTTCCGATTTCAAATGTTTCTCAATATCGCTGGCTCCACCATGTCCACCACTAAAATCAGTGCGTCAGTTTTCACACGTCACGTGCTGCTGCACCACTCCTTTGTTTTTTATATGGATAGGTACCTACACTTGCGTTTAGGCATTTATAAAATGTTACATACAACCACGAAAATGTGACAGTGCGCTCCATTATTCGCCGCGTGAAGATGGAGCGGCAAACATCCATACATCCCGCTTCTTTCGCGTCCGCTGATTGCGGCCGTTTTTTAAAGCCAAAGGGCGCTTATTTTATCCAAATAACATTTTAAGCAAGGGTTTTTGTTTTTTTTTGCGTAGCGATTGTCATGAATTTGAGGTTATTTTTTTATTAGACAACAGAAAACTAGCTCTATTCAAAAATATCTGGGGGGGGGGGGAAGGGACGGGGATGGATGGGGTACATATTATCATCACTCATTATCATTAACTTTAAGCATAATAATCAATGAACTCTATTATTACGACTACTACTCTATTAGTATCTATGGGCACGAAATAAATTTAGAAAAAAACTGAAGCGGCAGGCGCGTCTAATCAAACAGCTCGATCTAACACCCATTCCATTCTACCGGATGATCTGGTAGAAACTATCGATCGACGTTGACTAATCCATTTCACCATCGATCGATGTCGTCGATCGACGATCGATCGATAGGTCTGGTAGACACTATCGATCGACGTCGACTAAACCATTCTACCATCGATCGACGATCGATCGATTGGTCTGGTAACACCCTAAGACGCCTATTACACATCGAATGTGATTTTTGCGTAAAATGTTCATTTTCGCACTTTGTAGTAATTTTGCAGTTGTATTTATCGTTTTTTATCGAAAGAGGATAATAAATTCTTTATAAAATCTTTCTTTCTCATCATATAACAATTATTCTGGTATAAATTTTGCTCAATAATATTAGCGTAGATAGAAAAAATCACAGTTAACTTAAAGCGATTTTCGAAGTTTATTGGTTTAGAATAAGATTTTTTTTCTATATAAAATCAATGATATCTAAAAATTCCGAGGCCGCTACGCACAATACAACTAATATAAGAGGTAACATTATATATTTTTTTATTTTATTTGTTTAGAACAGTAGTTAAATCGATGAGCCTAAAAATGTGCCTTCGCGCATTTTATGAAAATCTTTCTCTGCAATTTTGGGTTTAATTAAAAAGTTAAGCAGTTGTTGTTTAGTGTAACGTGAACTGTGGCAATGGACTGCTTTGGTGATCCTCATTCCAGGTCTCTGACTAACCCGGGGACAATCGTCGTGAATATTATGTATGAATGTATTTACTAGGAGGAGCTCGATGGCGCAGAGGCTACCGCGTTCGGCTTGCGATCTTTCTCCGTGCTTCGGAAGGCACGTTAAGCCGTTGGTCCCGGTTGTTGTCGTAAGATGACAGTCGTTAAAACCCACCAACCCGCATTGGGCCAGCGTGGTGGGTTATGGCCCAATATCACCACGTGCTATTGTCCACGTGGGAGGCCTGTTCCCAGCAGCGGGACGTTTATAGGTGATGATGATGATGATGTATTTACCGGGATATCTACTCTGAAGTAAAGTCAGGAACTCAGTTCCTTAAAATTTTGAGTAAAACTAGGTATTATCCCTAAATTGATTGTACTTAATTGAAAACGGTTTATCAAACCACTTAAATTTTGAATAAGTACCTAACAGTTTTTTTTTCTAAAAATTAAACAATGGTTTGGTGCGGTCAGCACTTTTAGCCAATGTCAAGTAAGTGAGTTAATAGTAAATATTTCGTTTCATTCCTCATACTCGGGAAGTAGGTAGGTCTGAAGTTGCCTGAGGAGCGGGTTGAAAGTAATACTTTTCAGCCCTAGGGAGAATCATTTTTCGGACAGGTACTGTAAAATTATAAAAAAAACTAGTTCTATTTTCACATTTTATTGAACCATGTCCCAACTTTCTACAGACACTCAATCACAGCGCGATGTAAAATAGAAATAACATAAAGATAAACGTATTAATTAAAGAATATATTTTTTTAAATTACTGTTTTTATATTTACTTTCAACTATTTCTTTTAAATAACATAGATTCGAAATTGATGAAAATGAAAACTCTGGGCTGAATAGCTGGCCGGCCACAGAAAAAAAAACAATAAGTACCTAAATGGTTTCTTTAGGTAAAATAAAATTCACTTATTTTATCTTTAGCTAATTTATGTTTTTATTTTTACTTTCCTTGTATTCGTAATGAAAAGCACAGTGAGACTTCTTTAGTCCCGAATAGTTCGAGAGACAAATAAGTTAGGCTACTTTCACCCCTATGGTAATAATGTACTATTGCATAGTAGATAGTAGTTTAATGATATTCCTTAATTCCCCCAAACCCCATGAGTTTCAGTAAAGATACGGGACTTTACTGAGAACTTACACGGACTTCTTGAGAGAATTTGATAAGTGATGTTGCACTGTTTTGTTTTAACCGTCGTGCAAATTTACGAACACTTATCGGTTAATAATCCACAATTATTTCCCATTTTCAACAAAACACAATTCATAGAAAATAAAACAAAACTGCAGACATGACACTTCACTTTCCCATCAAAAAGTCTTAGTTTAATTTTTAATAGGTACTCAAACAAGACATTAGGTAGGTATTATTAAACAGTTGACTACATATTTCTCGTCTGAGATTTGCAATGCCCCGCCATTTTAATTGGCATGGTATAATTTAATGTTTACTTACATAAAGGCAACATTACAAAAGTAGGTTACACGTATCGGATCTCGTAAATTTCACAACTTAAAAACTTATCTAACTTTAACGGAAAAAAAATTGGGCAATCCAACTATGTCATCCATACACACACACAACAAAGCGAGTGCGGTCTCGCTCGCAGCAGCCGCAGTGGCATTTCCGTAATGACACTGTGAAAGTATGTTTGAAAAACACCTAGGGAAATATGTGGCGAAACATCGAATTCACGAAAAAAACAATGAAAATAAGTTACCAATTTCTATTAAAGTTTGTTTAGTTTTCATTTTAAAGTAAGTAAGTATCACTAGTTTTTATGGTTTGCTTAGTCTTGTATAATATTTTCTGTTGAGTGTAAATAAATGTTTTCATTTTAAAATTAAGTAAGTAAATAAATAAAAACTTTAAAAACTTACCCTATTTTGAATCCTTGGTAATTATAATAAAAGTTTTATGAACTACAAAATGTCACACACGGTTTGTTAAAACCACTTTGCAACTAAACAACACTGGCACGCACGATTAAAAACTTTTAACAAAAAAAGTTTGCACACAGCTGACACACCGAACTATCAATTGGAAAGCGCGCGAACGACCGCGGTCATGGCGCAGCGAAGACTATGCGCAATCCACCGAAAAAAAAATATGAGGCCGAAATTTTATTGTTACATCACTTTATTACATAGTATTACATAAAAAAGCGCCGCGAGCTGCAACCAATGCTCTCTCGCTCGTGTATTATGCAAAATGACGAGATAATTTTATAGGTTATCTTTGAAATGTCACCTTTTTGGCGGAAAATTATTTTCTTTAAAATTTTTTTTTGAGTTTTATACTCTACCACCGCAGAGTTTGCAACAGAGATGTACTAAGAATGCGCTGTTGGACAGATATCATATGTGTAACCATTATTACGGTGTTTGCGTACCATCCCCACTCTTTGTGGGGGGACGTATGGACTTCACTCTTGATATTGCAATGCGGATCGTCCGATTCATGTTGAAATATGCTGCGTTGCGTGTCTCGAGACATCATATACGTGATTATTTGTTTCCGGATAAGTATTGATACAAACATTTCGTTTGCTTATTGTATAAAGTTGCCATTGTTGTTACCTACTAGTAGTTGCATTTTATTTATTTTTTTCAAAATTCAAACACAATCCACAGCCCTTAAACAGATACTTAGCTATCTTAAATTCGAAATTTTTCTGTACAAATTTTATTTGGCCGAAAAGGTTTTGTAATTTTTTGTTTCCCATATTTTCTTTTTACCGAAAACAAAATTTAAAATGTCGAATAACGATTGTTATTTTTTCCAAATCTTGATGTTTTAAATGCCCACACAACGTTTGGCTTTAATTTTCCAGAAACACGTTTCCAATATTATAAAAATACAACATTTCAAATGAGAAATAATTGATATTTTATTAATAATACCTTAGCTATAACATAATATTTGTAACGTTACGACATACGGTGAAGTTCCAAGGCTTCAACGTGGAACGTTGAATCCGGAGGTCCCAGATTCGATTCCCAGGTCGGGCAAAGTGGGTTTCGGTTTTTTCTATGCATAGCCCGGGTTTGAGATCAGTGATCACCAATTTGGCAAGCGTGGTGATTAGGCCATTAAGGATGACTAGATTTCAATGATAGAGGCCCTTTAGAATGCTGGCGCATTTCGGTTTCCCATACAAACTTCCAAGTTCAACATTTTAGAAATTAATAAGTTAATTTTCATAGAACTTTGCCTTAACTAAAGCAAAATACCTACAGAGATCTAAATACTTTGAATTAATAGAAAACATAAAAAATATAATAAAATATAATAAAAAATATAATAGTTCGAGTGAGTAAATATAAGTCTTTCAGCCGAGGTAAACACTGTGCTTTTCATTACGATTAAAAGGAAAGTAAAAACAAAAACAGAATGTCTTTAGTCCGTTAGTTGCCTTTTACGACACCCAAAGGAAGAAAGGGGTTTGTAGTATTATTTTAATGAGCCCATCGCCGCTCTATGCTGTTGGATGTATGTGCAGTCTTTAGTCCGTTAGTCGCCTTTTACGACGCCAAAGTGAAGAGAGGGTTTGGTAGTATTTTTTTGATAAGCCCATCGCCGTTCTATGCTGTTGGATGAAGATGCAGTCTTTAGTCGGTTAGTCGCCTTTTACGACACCCAAGGGAAGAGAGGGGTTTGTAGTATTATTTTGATGAGCCCATCGCCGCTATATGCTGTTGGATGTATGTGCAGTCTTTAGTCCGTTAGTCGCCTTCTACGACACCGAAGAGAAGAGAGGGGTTGGTAATATTATTTTGATAAGCCCATCACCGCTCTATGCTGTTGGTTGAATGTGCAGTATTTAGTCCTTTAGTCGCCTTTCACGACACCCAAGGGAAGAGATGGGGTGGTAGTATTCTTTCACCGCTACGCGACACGGGAGCCCTTTCTGTCGCATAATCCCTTTCGTCATAATGTAGTTTGGCATAACAGTTTCAGCATAAAGTTTTTTCGCATAAATCATGATAAGCACAGTGTTATGAACCCATAATGGTTTCATCGGCATAATTTTAACTTACTATAACTGTCTTTATCATAATTTTAACCAGCATAAATGTAAATAACATAATTGCTATCCGTCTAAATTGAATTTTTCATAAAATACCAAACGCATAATGGATGGAGCGCAGCGTACCTAGCGATTGTAAGGAATTTCTAGGTTATTTTTTTTATTAGACAACAGAAATACTAGCTGCCCTACTCCTGTAGGTCACACGATAGGTTACAAAATCGCGGAGGGCAGCGTTATATTAAAATTCGAAGTAACTTTTTCTCTAAAATATCATACTTACCCAGATTTCGCTTCTTTTTGTTTTTCATTTATTCAATTATTTTAGGTTGTAGGGAAGCGGACGGTAGGTTGGAGATGGATGCCACTTTGAGGAAGGCAAGGGGAAGATCTTCCTCCGAGCTGGGTAGTATAGCTCGGGGACCGAGGTGCAACGGATGTTAGTTGGAGGTGATATATATTATGGTGAAGGAGGTGGTGAAACTTCGCTACCGCGATGCAGGCTTCCCTTACTATTTTTCTGTTAGTATGGAGATGTCGTTGAGTTGGTTTTTGTAGCGCCATCTGTTGGCACGGTTGGAAGGTTTTTGCTTCGTGTCGCTATGTGCGGCGTCATGCAGGTAGGTGGCGCCGCCACAAGGTAAATAAAGTAAAATGTTTTGAAAAATCATACTTTGTGTTTTCGGTAAGGTTGCGCTACAAAAGTTAGTGACAGAAACGAATTGCGGCAAAACCGACTCCAGCACGTAGTCTTGTCTGCCCTACGCTAGAGAGTAATTTAAGGCGTGACAGTAACCATGCCTGCTGCATGCTTGGATGATGCTGCATGCTTGGATGATGCTGCATGCTTGGTCGCATGCTGCATGCATGCTGCATACTTGGATGATGCTGTATGCTTGCTTGCATGCTGGATGCGTGGTTGCTTGCTGCATGCTTACTTGCATGCAGCATGCTTGCTTGTATGCTTGCTTGCTTACTTACATGCTTCATGCTTGCTTGCATGCTGCATGCGTGCTTGCATTCTGCATGCTTGCTTGCATGCTGCTTGCTTACTTGCATGCTGCATGCCTGCTTACATTCTGCATCCTTGCTTGCCTGCTGCAGCTTGCTTGCATGCTCCATGCTTGCATGCTCCATGCTTGCATGCTCCATGCTTGCATGCTCCATGCTTGCTTGCTTACATGCTTCATGCTTGCTTGCTAGTTTGCATGCTGCATGCTTGCTTGCATGCTTGCTTACATGCTGCATGCTTGCTTGCATGCTGCGTGTTTGCTTGCATGCTTAAACGTTGCTACGATTAAAAGTTGTTCGATGATATTATGGATTTCAATGATATATTGAAATGTTGTAATTTTATAATATTGGAAACGCGTTTCTGGAAAATGAATCATCTAGCATTAATATCTTTGGCCAAACGTTAAGTAGGATATTGTTATTATTTTCAATTGTTATTTTTTTCAGAATCTTAGACATATAGAAGTAAACAAAACTGAGGAGCAATATAATGCAATACTTAGTTAAATGTAATAGAAAATAGTAGTAAAACAATAAAACGTACTTATAAAAATAAAGCAAAACTCTCAAGTCAAACAATAACATTAATAGAAACTAGATCAGGTATTCAAATATTATGCACTCCAGAGTTAAGAACAATTGACAGAAAGGTAAAGCGTAGCATCAGACAGGACATAAGAACTTTCAATCTGCATTTAATTAAAACTGCAATAGAAAAACAAACTTCACTGAGAACTGCGAAAAATGGAATTTCCCTTGGAAAACAGTGGATTAACGAGTCTATACCCGTGGGCCCGGTGGGTCGACCCATTACCGGGTCCACGGGTAATTTTAATTACCCATAGTCCCATGACACTAGGGATTACGTTTTGATAAATATTTCGACTTCGATTATATCGATATTAAGTTCATTATAACCATAAAAAATAAGTAATTAAGTATAATAAACAAAACATATATATTTACTAAGTAACTAAGTGATGATTAGGGCTCGGATAATTATGTATTAAAAATTTTAAAATATGTACATATAATATGGAGTAAAAAAACTAAAATATGGCAAAAATATGTGTTAAAAAAATAACAATACTGTAAAATTGTCGACTGTTTATTGCAAAAAATGAAAAAATATAATTTTACTCAGCTTCTGTTTCATTATTACTTGAATTGCAGTATAGAATCACGTGTTTCTTTAAATTTTCAAAATTAACACTTGGACGAAACAATGCTTTATACTTGCTGAATGATCTTTCAACATCACAGGATGTGATTGGAACATATTTAAAGCATAGTTCTACAAGTGAGTACGGCATATCTAACTAGGTATATTGCCTTCTAATGTTCCGCACAGCATGTTGTTAATTTTTTTCAGGGTATGAAATCCTTTGTTTTTTCTATACGTCTATACGATCTATCTATACGATCTATCTAATTATGAAAATATGGATAGTTTGCTATATTTTATGTATAAATATGGATTTACATGTAAAATATGGAAAAATATGGAAAATAAAAATTGAATTTTCTCGATCTAAATATCATAATTTATGCAGAAAATCTAATTAAGAATCAAAACCATTTTAATTAAAAATATGTATTTACATATTAATCCGGGCCCTAGTGATGATGTATGTGCAGTCTTTAGTCCGTTAGTCGCCTTTTACGACACCCAAGGGAAGAAAAGGGTTGGTAATATTATTTTGTTGAGCCCATCGCCGCTCTATGCTGAAGGATGTATGTGCATAATAATCAGTGGTCGGAGTAGGTATATTGATTTTAGATACTTGCGTCATGATATCATAACATGGACATGCATTTCTTCCGGAATGTACCGGAGTTTCCAAAAATTTGGTAAATAGAGTAATAAAATAAAAAACCATATGTAAGCAAACAAAATTGTTTATTGTTAATACAAATAATCATTATTACAGTTTTATTAAAAATAATTATTTTTAATCCTCATCGGTTACAAGTTCTACATTTTGATTTTTTACTTAGGCCTTACACTTTTATTTAGGCCAAAGAGCCGGCTCAACATTAGCCAACAGGTCGAAACAATAAAGCTTTGGTCACCTATCCGTTGACCGGCCTGTGTGAGAGTGACTTAACCTCTACAATCAACGACCAAATGTGCGGCCAAGTGAGTCAATGAGTTCCAAAGGGGAAATAAGCCCAACAAATCTATAAACTACATTTCCTAAACTAGTTAATCGTTACTTACCCTAAATAATTATTTAAAAGCGACAATTATTAATAATTGTACCATCGTGATGGTTGGTTAGCGTTAGACGGGGGTTTTATAAAGGGGGGACAAAATTTCGTCCATTTTAGCGTAGGACGCACCGTTTCCAAGATATTTAAAGATTAACAAAAAAAAATCACTAATAATAATTTAAGACGTGATTTCTTTTCTTTTGCGAGATTGAGACAATGGATACGGCCAACATTAGAGATGGAGACCAGCGCCACTAGCAGCATAGCGTTGAGAGTATTGATACATTTTTAACTAGTTTCATGTAATAATTTCGATGTTTCGGTATTTTTATCATAATAATCCGGAAACTCGGAGGAGTATCCATATTAACATATACGTTTGATGTCAGTGACCTTAATTCAATATACCTACTCCGACCACTGATAATAATACATAATTTTAAGTTGAATTTCATGGTTGTAATTAATTAATATCGATATAATCGAAGTCGAAATTTTAATCCAAATGTAATCCCTCCCTAGTGACATGGGACCCGTGGACCCGGTAATGGGTCGACCCACCGGGACCCCGGGTAAAGACTCGGATTAACAGCCTCCAGGATGCAAATGGTATAAAACAGAATAGCCGTGCCAAAATAATGAACATCTGTACAAAATTCTATGAAGACCTCTATTTAGATCCCTCAAAAGTCGATAAAGTTCCAGATTATAGCTTACCTGAGTCTATACCATATTTTACTGGCAAGGAGATCCATGATGTTCTCAAATCCATGAAATATGATAGAAGTACGGGAGAGGATGGAGTCTCTACAGAGGCGCTAAGAGTTGGTTCACCTACGTTGCTTCCACATGTTACAAACTTGTTTAATTCGATTTTGAAATCAGGACAGCTCCCTGCGCAGATGAGCCACGCTAACATAGTCCTTCTCCATAAGAAGGGAGACAAGTCTGCTATAGGCAACTACAGACCAATTAGCCTAGTGTCTCACCTGTATAAAGTATTTATAAAAGCTGTTCAGAATCGGATTAAATCCCAACTTGACCAACACCAACCACCTGAACAAGCCGGTTTCCGTCCCAACTTTTCTACGACGGACCACCTACATACATTAAATCAAGTCATCGAAAAGTAAACAGAGTATAACAAACCTCTTTACATAGCCTTTGTAGATTATGCGAAAGCTTTTGATAGCATACGTCATTTTGCAATATTTAGAGCTTTAGAAAACCAACAGATTGACAAAGCCTATATAGATTTAATAGAAATAGTTTACAGCCGCAGTACCGCCAATATTAAATTAACCTCCACCGGCCCATCTTTCAAAATTCAGAAAGGGGTTAGGCAGGGTGATCCACTCTCCCCCATCCTGTTTACGAGCGCACTTCAAGAGATCTTCAAGACGCTGGCAGATTCGTGGGTAACAAAGGGCATTGTCGTCTGAAGCAAACGCCTAACGAATCTGCGATTTGCGGATGACATTGTTCTGTTCGCTCCAACATTTCAGGAACTACAGCAATTGCTCGAAGATCTGAGCACAGAGAGTCTTAGGGTTGGACTTCAAATGAACCAGTCGAAGACGAAGATAATGACCAAAAGCACGAAACGTAGGGTTGAGGTAGATGGGCAAGAGATACACTATGTCGATCAGTATATTTACTTGGGCCAGGTAGTAAGCTTTGAGAACAGGCAAGACAAAGAGATCGATCGCCGCATCGATAATGCCTGGAAGAGCTACTGGTCCATGAAGGCGTTCATGAAGGGAGACCTTCCAATCACGCTGAAGCGCAAACTCGTCGACATGTGTATCCTGCCCGTCCTAACCTACGGTGCACAGACTTGGTCATTGACTGAGCTTCAAAAATCCAGGCTCAAGATTTGTCAGAGGGCAATGGAACGTAGTATCCTCGGCTACAAACGAGTCGACCGAATTTGCAACACCATACTGCGTTCCATGACTAGAATTGCTGACGTAGGGAGCAAAACAGCTATGCTCAAGTGGGACTGGGCGGGCCACGTTGGCCGAATGCAACCCGAGAAATGGGCACACTCCATCACGCCTTGGGTGCCTGAGAACGGGAGGCGTGGGCGGGGACGACCGCGGAAACGTTGGCGAGACGATCTCGATGCATTTGTGGGAAACTGGTGGTAAAGCGCCAAAGATAAAGATGCGTGGAAGGGTTTGGGAGAGGCCTTTGCTCAGCAGTGGGACAATATAGGCTAAAATAAAAATAAAAATATTTTTTTCAAAACAAAGATTTTGAAAAAATAACAATTGATAATAGGCATTTCAAAACTTTGTCAATTGTGTTTTAAGTAAAAAGAAAATTATGGAAAACAAAAAATTACAAAAAGTTTTCGGCCATATAAAATTCGTAACCCTAAATGTTAACGTTATGGTATTCTATATAACTGCCAATAAATGTTATGATTAGTTATCGTTATTGTAAAAACATTTATACATAAACATTTGATGCTGATATATCATTATTATAAGGGTGAAAGCCAAAATATTGACGCAAATGACACAATAGTGACAGAAAATGTTGTGCTGCAGTGACACAAAAGTCGCACATCAATTTTTACTACAGTGACAAAATAGTGTCCCAAAATGGTAGCATACAACTATAAAGTCATGGTTTTATTAGGAGCTAAAATAAAAGATAATATTTTATCTTAAAAATAGATAACTATTTGTTTCAATACAGGGTTAATTAAGACGAAATTAAATCTAATGTAATGTTCTTAAGTTTTACGTTAGGTAACGATGGTGACGAAAATATTGCTTTGGCAAAAAATAAAACCAATATTACCGTTGACTTACAATTTACTTATTTTAAGTAAGTAGATCATTTTTAATATACTTTAAAAGAGGTATCGACTTTATCTACCTATGCAACAGGACAGGTACTAAATAATAACATGTTTTGGTATAGCTCTGCTTTATCACACCAACTCCAAAAAATATTTTGTACCTGTCCTATTGCATAGGTAGATGAAGTCAGTTAATACTTTTCCTTTCGATTTTTTAAGTTGAATTTTTTTCTTGGTGTAATCCCGACCTTTTATGGTAGCACAATTGTGGTGACACAGAAATTGTGCAACTATAGTGATACAAAAGTAACACAAACGTCTCTGTTAGGTAGCACAGTAAGTAAAAATTGATTACTTCGAAACTACGCGTGGAATCGTATTAAAATAAACATACACAAAAGCTCATGCTTTTTTTTTATCTAAAGCACTTTAAATCATAGTCAAAGCACAAAACTGACCCTCGAAATCGTCGAAAAAGCTGTCGCAAATTTTCTGACGTTCTGTAGCCGCTTCGAGTTTGACATCTGACTGATTCAATTTAGCAGCTATACTCCAAATGTTTATAGACAATATCCGTACAGTGTAGCCAGTTCGCGAAACCGAAATTCTTCCTTGTTTCATTTTCAAATTGGTTTTCTAACACTTTATCAAACGAATAAGTTTTATTCATCAATTGCAAAATCGCAATAGCTCAGTAAAGTATACTTTGTTATTCTTTCATTAAGTTATTAAGTATCTCTAATCATTAATGTAATGTAACCTTACCTCACGTCTCTCCCACATCTTTACCGGTTGACTGGTAGAGAATGCCTTATTGTGGCGTTAAGTCCGCCTTTGCAGTTTTATATGTGCAATAAAGATTAAATTCATAAATAAATATAAGTTAACTAAAATATACTTAGGTAGTTAAGTTTCCCCAAGGGGTAGGCATTTGCTTATAGTTTAAAAAATAATAAAAGCAGCCAGTAATCTTTGCTTCAGGGTAAATAAAATGATTCTGTTTTATTTTATTATGCGTGACAGTACTAATTCTGCCATAACAAGAATCTGCCGCAGCAAGAATCTGTCGTAACCAGAATCTGTCCTAAGACGAATAAGCCATAGTTATAATGACCGTAACCGTAATAATAACCGTGTCGCGTGGGTCCATATTGGGTTGTAACGATTTTTCTTAAAAACTATGACTGATAGAATTTTACAAATATTGACACTAAATTAAAAGGTTATTTGCCCATCATGCCCGATTCAAAATAATATAGAATAATACTTGATTGCAGACTAGATAAAATAATTTCTTCACAAAACTGGAATAAATCACGTAAAATATGGCATAATTTTTGGAAAGGGTGAACTTTGAGGGTAATTCAATATAAGTTAAAAGTAACTTATGGACTGAATATCAAATTGTACCACATAAGAGTATAATCAGGAACTATTTTCGTGTTCACGGTGTAAGTAAATAACACAACAATGCATATTTTTACTGTTTTTGATTAATTAATGTGATTTCAAACAATTGTTCTACTTAGTTTGTGCAACCGTTTTCATCGGCAGTAGAGACTTGAAACAAGGAAGAATTTCGGTTTCGCGAACTGGCTACACTGTACGGATATTGTCTATAAACATTTGGAGCATAGCTGCCAAATTGAATCAGTCAGATGTCAAACTCGAAGCGGCTACAGAACGTCAGAAAATTTGCGACAGCTTTTTCGACGATTTCGAGGGTCAGTTTTGTGCTTTGACTATGATTTAAAGTGCTTTAGATAAAAAAAAAGCATGAGCTTTTGTGTATGTTTATTTTAATACGATTTCACGCGTAGTTTCGAAGTAATCAATTTTTACTTACTGTGCTACCTAACAGAGACGTTTGTGTTACTTTTGTATCACTATAGTTGCACAATTTCTGTGTCACCACAATTGTGCTACCATAAAAGGTCGGGATTACACCAAGAAAAAAATTCAACTTAAAAAATCGAAAGGAAAAGTATTAACTGACTTCATCTACCTATGCAATAGGACAGGTACAAAATATTTTTTGGAGTTGGTGTGATAAAGCAGAGCTATACCAAAACATGTTATTATTTAGTACCTGTCCTGTTGCATAGGTAGATAAAGTCGATACCTCTTTTAAAGTATATTAAAAATGATCTACTTACTTAAAATAAGTAAATTGTAAGTCAACGGTAATATTGGTTTTATTTTTTGCCAAAGCAATATTTTCGTCACCATCGTTACCTAACGTAAAACTTAAGAACATTACATTAGATTTAATTTCGTCTTAATTAACCCTGTATTGAAACAAATAGTTATCTATTTTTAAGATAAAATATTATCTTTTATTTTAGCTCCTAATAAAACCATGACTTTATAGTTGTATGCTACCATTTTGGGACACTATTTTGTCACTGTAGTAAAAATTGATGTGCGACTTTTGTGTCACTGCAGCACAACATTTTCTGTCACTATTGTGTCATTTGCGTCAATATTTTGGCTTTCACCCTTATAATAATGATATATCAGCATCAAATGTTTATGTATAAATGTTTTTACAATAACGATAACTAATCATAACATTTATTGGCAGTTATATAGAATACCATAACGTTAACATTTAGGGTTACGAATTTTATATGGCCGAAAACTTTTTGTAATTTTTTGTTTTCCATAATTTTCTTTTTACTTAAAACACAATTGACAAAGTTTTGAAATGCCTATTATCAATTGTTATTTTTTCAAAATCTTTGTTTTGAAAAAAATATTTTTATTTTTATTTTAGCCTATATTGTCCCACTGCTGAGCAAAGGCCTCTCCCAAACCCTTCCACGCATCTTTATCTTTGGCGCTTTACCACCAGTTTCCCACAAATGCATCGAGATCGTCTCGCCAACGTTTCCGCGGTCGTCCCCGCCCACGCCTCCCGTTCTCAGGCACCCAAGGCGTGATGGAGTGTGCCCATTTCTCGGGTTGCATTCGGCCAACGTGGCCCGCCCAGTCCCACTTGAGCATAGCTGTTTTGCTCCCTACGTCAGCAATTCTAGTCATGGAACGCAGTATGGTGTTGCAAATTCGGTCGACTCGTTTGTAGCCGAGGATACTACGTTCCATTGCCCTCTGACAAATCTTGAGCCTGGATTTTTGAAGCTCAGTCAATGACCAAGTCTGTGCACCGTAGGTTAGGACGGGCAGGATACACATGTCGACGAGTTTGCGCTTCAGCGTGATTGGAAGGTCTCCCTTCATGAACGCCTTCATGGACCAGTAGCTCTTCCAGGCATTATCGATGCGGCGATCGATCTCTTTGTCTTGCCTGTTCTCAAAGCTTACTACCTGGCCCAAGTAAATATACTGATCGACATAGTGTATCTCTTGCCCATCTACCTCAACCCTACGTTTCGTGCTTTTGGTCATTATCTTCGTCTTCGACTGGTTCATTTGAAGTCCAACCCTAAGACTCTCTGTGCTCAGATCTTCGAGCAATTGCTGTAGTTCCTGAAATGTTGGAGCGAACAGAACAATGTCATCCGCAAATCGCAGATTCGTTAGGCGTTTGCTTCAGACGACAATGCCCTTTGTTACCCACGAATCTGCCAGCGTCTTGAAGATCTCTTGAAGTGCGCTCGTAAACAGGATGGGGGAGAGTGGATCACCCTGCCTAACCCCTTTCTGAATTTTGAAAGATGGGCCGGTGGAGGTTAATTTAATATTGGCGGTACTGCGGCTGTAAACTATTTCTATTAAATCTATATAGGCTTTGTCAATCTGTTGGTTTTCTAAAGCTCTAAATATTGCAAAATGACGTATGCTATCAAAAGCTTTCGCATAATCTACAAAGGCTATGTAAAGAGGTTTGTTATACTCTGTTTACTTTTCGATGACTTGATTTAATGTATGTAGGTGGTCCGTCGTAGAAAAGTTGGGACGGAAACCGGCTTGTTCAGGTGGTTGGTGTTGGTCAAGTTGGGATTTAATCCGATTCTGAACAGCTTTTATAAATACTTTATACAGGTGAGACACTAGGCTAATTGGTCTGTAGTTGCCTATAGCAGACTTGTCTCCCTTCTTATGGAGAAGGACTATGTTAGCGTGGCTCATCTGCGCAGGGAGCTGTCCTGATTTCAAAATCGAATTAAACAAGTTTGTAACATGTGGAAGCAACGTAGGTGAACCAACTCTTAGCGCCTCTGTAGAGACTCCATCCTCTCCCGTACTTCTATCATATTTCATGGATTTGAGAACATCATGGATCTCCTTGCCAGTAAAATATGGTATAGACTCAGGTAAGCTATAATCTGGAACTTTATCGACTTTTGA
The DNA here is from genome assembly GCA_963921215.1 of Scoparia ambigualis. Classification (NCBI taxonomy): domain Eukaryota; kingdom Metazoa; phylum Arthropoda; class Insecta; order Lepidoptera; family Crambidae; genus Scoparia; species Scoparia ambigualis. Next base: position 29,020,409 of record OY992515.1, on the reverse strand, counting down.
GGGATCTAAATAGAGGTCTTCATAGAATTTTGTACAGATGTTCATTATTTTGGCACGGCTATTCTGTTTTATACCATTTGCATCCTGGAGGCTGTTAATCCGAGTCTTTACCCGGGGTCCCGGTGGGTCGACCCATTACCGGGTCCACGGGTAATTTTAATTACCCGTGGTCCCATGTCACTAGGGAGGGATTACATTTGGATTAAAATTTCGACTTCGATTATATCGATATTAATTAATTACAACCATGAAATTCAACTTAAAATTATGTATTATTATGCACATACATCCTTCAGCATAGAGCGGCGATGGGCTCAACAAAATAATATTACCAACCCTTTTCTTCCCTTGGGTGTCGTAAAAGGCGACTAACGGACTAAAGACTGCACATACATCATCACTAGGGCCCGGATTAATATGTAAATACATATTTTTAATTAAAATGGTTTTGATTCTTAATTAGATTTTCTGCATAAATTATGATATTTAGATCGAGAAAATTCAATTTTTATTTTCCATATTTTTCCATATTTTACATGTAAATCCATATTTATACATAAAATATAGCAAACTATCCATATTTTCATAATTAGATAGATCGTATAGATAGATCGTATAGACGTATAGAAAAAACAAAGGATTTCATACCCTGAAAAAAATTAACAACATGCTGTGCGGAACATTAGAAGGCAATATACCTAGTTAGATATGCCGTACTCACTTGTAGAACTATGCTTTAAATATGTTCCAATCACATCCTGTGATGTTGAAAGATCATTCAGCAAGTATAAAGCATTGTTTCGTCCAAGTGTTAATTTTGAAAATTTAAAGAAACACGTGATTCTATACTGCAATTCAAGTAATAATGAAACAGAAGCTGAGTAAAATTATATTTTTTCATTTTTTGCAATAAACAGTCGACAATTTTACAGTATTGTTATTTTTTTAACACATATTTTTGCCATATTTTAGTTTTTTTACTCCATATTATATGTACATATTTTAAAATTTTTAATACATAATTATCCGAGCCCTAATCATCACTTAGTTACTTAGTAAATATATATGTTTTGTTTATTATACTTAATTACTTATTTTTTATGGTTATAATGAACTTAATATCGATATAATCGAAGTCGAAATATTTATCAAAACGTAATCCCTAGTGTCATGGGACTATGGGTAATTAAAATTACCCGTGGACCCGGTAATGGGTCGAACCACCGGGCCCACGGGTATAGACTCGTTAATCCACTGTTTTCCAAGGGAAATTCCATTTTTCGCAGTTCTCAGTGAAGTTTGTTTTTCTATTGCAGTTTTAATTAAATGCAGATTGAAAGTTATTATGTCCTGTCTGATGCTACGCTTTACCTTTCTGTCAATTGTTCTTAACTCTGGAGTGCATAATATTTGAATACCTGATCTAGTTTCTATTAATGTTATTGTTTGACTTGAGAGTTTTGCTTTATTTTTATAAGTACGTTTTATTGTTTTACTACTATTTTCTATTACATTTAACTAAGTATTGCATTATATTGCTCCTCAGTTTTGTTTACTTCTATATGTCTAAGATTCTGAAAAAAATAACAATTGAAAATAATAACAATATCCTACTTAACGTTTGGCCAAAGATATTAATGCTAGATGATTCATTTTCCAGAAACGCGTTTCCAATATTATAAAATTACAACATTTCAATATATCATTGAAATCCATAATATCATCGAACAACTTTTAATCGTAGCAACGTTTAAGCATGCAAGCAAACACGCAGCATGCAAGCAAGCATGCAGCATGTAAGCAAGCATGCAAGCAAGCATGCAGCATGCAAACTAGCAAGCAAGCATGAAGCATGTAAGCAAGCAAGCATGGAGCATGCAAGCATGGAGCATGCAAGCATGGAGCATGCAAGCAAGCTGCAGCAGGCAAGCAAGGATGCAGAATGTAAGCAGGCATGCAGCATGCAAGTAAGCAAGCAGCATGCAAGCAAGCATGCAGAATGCAAGCACGCATGCAGCATGCAAGCAAGCATGAAGCATGTAAGTAAGCAAGCAAGCATACAAGCAAGCATGCTGCATGCAAGTAAGCATGCAGCAAGCAACCACGCATCCAGCATGCAAGCAAGCATACAGCATCATCCAAGTATGCAGCATGCATGCAGCATGCGACCAAGCATGCAGCATCATCCAAGCATGCAGCAGGCATGGTTACTGTCACGCCTTAAATTACTCTCTAGCGTAGGGCAGACAAGACTACGTGCTGGAGTCGGTTTTGCCGCAATTCGTTTCTGTCACTAACTTTTGTAGCGCAACCTTACCGAAAACACAAAGTATGATTTTTCAAAACATTTTACTTTATTTACCTTGTGGCGGCGCCACCTACCTGCATGACGCCGCACATAGCGACACGAAGCAAAAACCTTCCAACCGTGCCAACAGATGGCGCTACAAAAACCAACTCAACGACATCTCCATACTAACAGAAAAATAGTAAGGGAAGCCTGCATCGCGGTAGCGAAGTTTCACCACCTCCTTCACCATAATATATATCACCTCCAACTAACATCCGTTGCACCTCGGTCCCCGAGCTATACTACCCAGCTCGGAGGAAGATCTTCCCCTTGCCTTCCTCAAAGTGGCATCCATCTCCAACCTACCGTCCGCTTCCCTACAACCTAAAATAATTGAATAAATGAAAAACAAAAAGAAGCGAAATCTGGGTAAGTATGATATTTTAGAGAAAAAGTTACTTCGAATTTTAATATAACGCTGCCCTCCGCGATTTTGTAACCTATCGTGTGACCTACAGGAGTAGGGCAGCTAGTATTTCTGTTGTCTAATAAAAAAAATAACCTAGAAATTCCTTACAATCGCTAGGTACGCTGCGCTCCATCCATTATGCGTTTGGTATTTTATGAAAAATTCAATTTAGACGGATAGCAATTATGTTATTTACATTTATGCTGGTTAAAATTATGATAAAGACAGTTATAGTAAGTTAAAATTATGCCGATGAAACCATTATGGGTTCATAACCCTGTGCTTATCATGATTTATGCGAAAAAACTTTATGCTGAAACTGTTATGCCAAACTACATTATGACGAAAGGGATTATGCGACAGAAAGGGCTCCCGTGTCGCGTAGCGGTGAAAGAATACTACCACCCCATCTCTTCCCTTGGGTGTCGTGAAAGGCGACTAAAGGACTAAATACTGCACATTCAACCAACAGCATAGAGCGGTGATGGGCTTATCAAAATAATATTACCAACCCCTCTCTTCTCTTCGGTGTCGTAGAAGGCGACTAACGGACTAAAGACTGCACATACATCCAACAGCATATAGCGGCGATGGGCTCATCAAAATAATACTACAAACCCCTCTCTTCCCTTGGGTGTCGTAAAAGGCGACTAACCGACTAAAGACTGCATCTTCATCCAACAGCATAGAACGGCGATGGGCTTATCAAAAAAATACTACCAAACCCTCTCTTCACTTTGGCGTCGTAAAAGGCGACTAACGGACTAAAGACTGCACATACATCCAACAGCATAGAGCGGCGATGGGTTTATTAAAATAATACTACAAACCCCTTTCTTCCTTTGGGTGTCGTAAAAGGCAACTAACGGACTAAAGACATTCTGTTTTTGTTTTTACTTTCTTTTTAATCGTAATGAAAAGCACAATGTTTACCTCGGCTGAAAGACTTATATTTACTCACTCGAACTATTGGCGCCCTCGCTACGCTAGGGCGACACACCTACACTTTGTCTCGGGAGTAAATAAGTTACTTTCACCCCTAGGGTAACAATGTACTGGTTGGTTTAAGACTATTAACAATAAGTCACCCGAATTACCAGGTTTTTTTAAAAATGGAAACCGAAAAATAACGGATTCAAAACTACCCGGTTTTGCATGCCCTAGCATTATTTATTTTATGCCCTAGCGCGTAGGTATTGTGTAAGCGAATATTATCGTCGAAAGGTGAACATGGAATTTCATCGACTGTACATATCTAATATTAATATAATTTTGTTAAAAAATTAATGTATTGTTAAATTGTTTGTTACCCAAATAAAACTAAAATAAATAAATAATATACTTACAAAGTGAAAAAAAAAACACCTTTTACGGATGAACTCAACGTGTTCACAGGGTCACACACACCGTGGTCACAGGGTCACACACACCGTGGTCACAGAGTCACACACACTGTGGTTACAGGGTAACTGTTACCACGGATACTGTAAAGGGCTGGAAACGTCAGGGGCCTTACCGTCACCTCTTAGAGCAGTCTTACTTTAATCTTACTATACTTACAGATTTCCATACGATTTATGCATGGTAAGATTAAAGTACAAATGTTAATAGAAAAGTGCGGAAGAGTACCCGTCCCGAATTGTCAGAAGGGTGCGGATTGGAAACTAATTGCCTGGTCGTGGAAATTATTTCAACATTAACCCATCTCTTCCTTGGGTGTCGTAAAAAGCGACTACCGGACTAAAGACTGCAGTGCATGTGCAGTTACTGTTGTTATTTGGTGTTTGGTGTGCCGTGGTGTGTGAAAGTGCACTGCTTCTGCGCTGACTAAGGTCCAAGTGTCGCAAAGGAGGTGCATAAAAAATACACTCATTTTTTTTTTCACAAACGGACGAAAAACATTCTTTTCAATGCATAGTACCAGAAACGCAAGTTACCGTGCACAATTGTTATCAAAAAGAGAGATCGAAAAATTTTAAGTAGGTAGGTAAGTATTCTAATTTTTGTACGGAGCTAAATTTCTGTTGTGTAATAAAAAAAAGAACCTCGAAATTCGAGACAATCGTTTTATTTAATCCGGCGAAATTTTTCTAAGTGTTGCACCCCCCTAGGCCGCGGGCTGCGGGCGAAAGCGACCATGGCCTTAGCGACACAACGTGGAACAAAGCGAACAATTTTACAAGTCTAACTTCATAACTTCATACAAAAATATCGCAAAATATAAGTGTCGGCTTCGGCTTTTTAAAAGGCTTTAGGTAAATTTTTTTTTTTTTAATTTTTAAAACTCTTTTTTGAAATTTTTTCTATCTTTTTGATAGCAATACTAGCAATGATTATCGTCAGTTATAAATAAAAAGTCCACCCTGACTAACCCTATGGGGAAAAAAAAGTGAATCTATGTATGTTTGCAATTGCAATTTACGAGCCTATATTGCGTCACTCAGCGTCTTTTACCGTTTATACCATAGCGAGTGCTCTGAAGAACTCTTTGACCTCATCCCTCCTTCTCCCTTCCTCCATAGGAGTACGCGTGCTGCTCTCCGGAGTCACCAATTTACAGTCTCTAATATTCCATCACGCACAAAGATATTTGGTGACTCGTTTCTTTGCTGCACTTCCAAAAGATGGAATAGTCTACCAGCCCACGTATTCCCTCCTACCTATGACATAGGGCGTCATCAAACGAGGCGTGAAGAAGCACTTTGTGGGCCGGCAGAGTGAGGGTGACTGATGCTACGTCTCTTACGCTGCACCAGTTGTCCTCGCGCCTGGACTTCATTTCCACTTAACATCAGGTGGAGGGTCATTTGCCGGGCTTAGTAGAAAAAAAAAATGTATGCCGTATGGTATGATGACTTTGGCTTTGGCCACCTGACCGACAATGGAAGCGCACTTCACATGGATTCCTCAATTACTGATGATATTCTTATCACTAACTGGCAGAACCATAGAGGTGCAATAAACCTCAATGGCCAGAACACAACAATGCTAGTAGCATTATTGATGTTATGGCGACTCCCTTAGATAGAAGGACTTATGCAAGTCCTGATCATCATGATCAGCCTATAAACGTCCCACTGCTGGGCACAGGCCTTCCCACGTGGACAACGGCACATGGGGAGTGTGGGCTACAGCCATAACCCACCACGCTGGCCCAAACAGCCCCCTTACTCTTGAAACCGATCAGTATTGGATCGGATTGGTATCGTGAAATTTCGTACTTTTTAGTTACGACACCAGCGCTAATTTGGATTCTTAATGGGTGAACTAAATGGCATTGAGTTTTGTATTTTTTCACTCAATAGCCGCGCAATATGAATCCATATTAGCTCTGGTCTCGTAACTTAGGTGTACGAAACTTCACAATACCAATCTCGATCGATCGGAATTGGTTTCAAGAGTAAGGGGGTTGGTTGGTAGGTAAACAAGCCCTACTACTTGTAATAATATATATTCTATGGCTCTACCACCATTAAGGTGGTAAGCATAAAGTTATTATAGACTAGAGACGACACCGCGAAGCAATTTGTTGTGCACTGATATGCAAGGTCCACTATCGCTTGGATCACGCGCAATCACTGAGGGATTTGCAGCCCATGGGCTGCAATGCAACTCACTGCACCCACAAAAACTTGCTTCGCTTTGCCGCCTATAGTCTATAATAACTTTATGCTTACCACCAACCAATTCGACCACAAACTTGAACCTCCCGCTGGGAATCAAACCCGAGACCTCTTGATATGAGACCGGTGTGGTGAAGCTTAAAAAAAACCTAATTTGTGGAACCTAGAGTTTGGTTAAATCTAAGTAAGTAGGTACTTACCACAAAGGTACCACATTATTTATTCTGTGGTACCACCTTAATAAAAATCAATTGACTTGACAGGAATGTATTTTCGCGCATCACATCAAACGGCTGCACCTATTTGGACGATTTCGTGGGAAGGCCGCCGCCGCTACAAAATACGGTTAACCTGCAAAGCAAGAAAGACACTTTCTTTCCCTTGTTCGTTGTTCTGACAGGAACAAAAGGCAAATGTTGCACATCCTCTACTTTGTCGCATACTCAGAATGTGAGTACTTACTTATCTAAACGCATTTAAGCTTGTGTCAAAAAGGTAGATACCTTACCTACATATCGCACTCATTGCTACAACGTCACATATGCACTTTTTGTCAAAATTAAGTGGATCATTGTCATTGTCGCTTGCGTAGTGCGTAGGTATACTTTCCGCGTGAGGGCAGTTGTGTCGTTATGGTTCTTTGAAAAAACGTTTGATGTAAGTACTTATTTTACGAGTCACTGGCAGTTAGCCTTGACATAGCCAAGGCTTTTGATCGGGTCTGGCACAAAGCTCTTCTCTCCAAGCTCCCGGCATACGGTTTGCCCGCTCAGTTCTGTACCTGGATTGCTAGCTTCCTGCGTGAGCGTAGAATCCGTGTCCTTTCGGATGGATGCGCTTCGCGTTTCATGTCAGTGAACGCTGGTGTTCCTCAAGGCTCCGTTCTATCCCCCACGCTGTTCCTTCTGCATATCAATGACATGCTTCCTCTTGGAAGCATTCATTGCTATGCAGATGATAGCACAGTGCATGGGGGATATAACGGTCACCCAACGGCTGGGCGGGTAGACACCGAAATGAAGCGAGCAAATCTTGTCATTGAGCTCGATCGGGTGTTGGACCTTATTTCTAAATGGGGCTCCGATAATCTGGTGGAGTTCAATGCTAAGAAAACACAGGTGTGCGCGTTCACAGGGAAAAAGTTGCCATTCCTTCCCCTTCCCTCTCTTCAGGGTACATCTCTAGGCCTGCAGAGCAGTAATAAAATGCTCGGTATGGATATCCGCTGCGATCTGAACCAAAAGGACTACATCGAAACCGTGATTAAAAATGCCTCACGTAAACTCGGTGTCCTGAACAAGGTGCGGTGATTCTTCACGCCTGATCAGTTGTGTCTATTATACAAGACACAGGTGCGGTCTTGCGTGGAGTATTGCTCTCACCTTTGGGACGGCTCCGCAAAGTACCTTCTCGATGCCTTGGACAGATTGCAGCGCCGCGCTGTGCGCATTATCGGCAATGCGGAGGTCACTAAAACTCTCGAGCCTTTGCAATTGCGTGGAGATATTGCGTCACTCAGCGTCTTTTACCGTTTATACCATGGCGAGTGCTCTGAAAAACTCTTTGACCTCATCCCTCCTTCTCCCTTCCTCCATAGGAGTACGCGTGCTGCTCTCCGGAGTCACCAATTTACAGTCTCTAATATTCCATCACGCACAAAGAAATTTGGTGACTCGTTTCTTTGCCGCACTTCCAAAAGATGGAATAGTCTACCAGCACACGTATTCCATCCTACCTATGACATAGGGTCCTTCAAACGAGGCGTGAAGAAGCACTTTGTGGGCCGGCAGAGTGAGGGTGACTGATGCTACGTCTCTTACGCTGCACCAGTTGTCCTCGCGCCTGGACTTCATTTCCACTTAACATCAGGTAGAGAGGGGTCATTTGCCGGGCTTAGTATAAAAAAAAAATAGTATTCGAAAAGCGGCCAATGAATGCGCAATTCAATATGGAACGCTACAAAGATCCGTCAAAAATTTAAGAAAGATGAAACGCAGCGATTTGAGCCAAATTATCCAGTAAACAGGGTTTTCAACCACGAACAGGAGCTGACCATTCACGATTACATAGTCAAAATGTGCTGACAAGTTTTTTTTAGACTTTCTGCCAAGCTGTGTAACATACAGACCTGCCGCTGAAGATAACGATGACAAGACGCAGAAGACATCATCGGCGGTAGGTAGGTACTTCAGTTGATCAAGATGATGGCACAGAACCCCTTCGGTCTTATACAATATTTTTTTTTATCCAAGGTCATGTTAAAAAAATGTTATAATATTAACAAAAAAATTAAGATAAGTTACTGTTAACCAAACCTTGTAAGAACATAATAAAGATCTCAAACGTTTTCAATAAATAACTTTAATTTAAATGTTGTGTTTTTCTCGTAAATTTTTGAATAAATATAAAAAAAACAATACTTTTATACATGCCTGGCTGATTGTGTGCCCCCCAAACCATTGTGTACCACCCCCCATGACCATTGTGTGCCGCTAGGTGTACACAATGAGCCATTTCTCACATTTAAAAAAAATGCTATAGGCTCATTTCAGTATGATTTTGGAACAAATCTGAGTACGCCATTGGATAGTCAGTTAAATTTCCATACCGTTGACACACATAACATTTCTGTCGTGTATAATGATGCAGAAATATGGCACTCCAAATTTTTCCTGGCTCATTGATGCCATGGCACCCTAATTATAATTTTAGCATGCCAATTTATGTCAATATTTTGGTTGGTCGATGGTTTGTTATGTTTTAACATTTTTTGTTTGTTTGTTATCATTATGTAGGTATTTCGTTTCATTTCAGACCTAAAATGAACCATCGCAGCAAAAACCTCGTGCTACTTGCACTTTCAAGTGGCAGTCAAAACTCAAGTTGAAGTACAAGCCACAGACCCTCCGTGATTGTTTTCTGTGCACAGACCAAGTGGTCTGTGGCCACAGCACAGACGTATTATACGTCTGTGAGTCAGGTAATTACACAGGCATAATGTAATTATAATATTAAGCTTGATTTACACAGTCATACCAGTGAAGTCACAGTTCCGGCACAGTACCGGCACTTTGCGAAATATTCTTTCATATATTCTCTATGAACGCACTAAAAGCCTCAGAACAATTAGCTAAAGCATTATTGTTCTGAGCTAAAAGCACTGGCCACTGTGTCGTCCATCACTGACCCTGACAAGTGAGGATGCGCTCAAGAATGTATAGAATATTTCAGTACTGTGTCGGAACTGTGATATCACTGATATGTGTGAAGCTTAGAGCATTCAACCAACAGGAGACGCCACTGGCAGGCGTTCCCCTCTGCCAAAAGGGTATGCCCAATGGTCATACCCGTTTTATAAAACTAGTTTTCGCGTGTCACTGCACCATTTGCAAATCACATTTGACGCGTCACGACGGGAGTAAATAATGCCAAATTGCAGCGTATTTTCGTGCAAAAAGTGTTCAGAAAATTCAAATTTACAAAAGGATAGCGTTACTTTTCATCGGTTAGTATTATTTTGTCTTTATAATAATGAATAATGAACTAAATTTGCAAAAAACTGAATAAAATTGTCAATCAAAAAGTGTTGCCACTAAAACAACAAGCTGCAACTTTGCGTAACTTTCAAAGAAGAATGCCAACAAAAAAAACTAACCAATATAGCACATTCGTTATTGTTAAAACTATTTTTCACTATAGATGCTTATTAATTGAATGATACATCACTATTTATAAATTGTTACTTATTTTTATTTTCTTAAATATTTTTTAGCAAATTGCTTTAAAAATTATCATTACTTTATGACTGTATGTTTATGATCGGTCTACTTTATTAATTTATTTATATTTACAGCCCGTTACTTTTCTCGAAATTAGAAATTTTTTTTATACATTGGCACACTGCAACTTAATTAGAGATACGACAGTATAAAATATCGATATCGACTTATCATAATAATGTTTATTCTTGCTATAAATTTTTCAGATTTACAAAAGATGCAAATATTAGGGATATTTGGATCCGAGCCTGTGGAAAACATGTTACGTGGGCTCCTATAAGCGCACGCAAGGCTTAAACAATTTGGTACTGGATATCCAGCAAACATAGTGTATTTTCCTAGTATTCTAAAGTGATTGTGAGTGAGTGAGCTGAAATGTTAGAAATATAAGTTGAGTCGGTAAAGAACAAAACAATTAGGTACCTACTTAAATATTAAATTTCATAAGAATGTTTGAAATTTACATAATGTTTTAAAATTAATTAATTAATTATCTAAAATTTAATTACATTTGTGTCAGGCCTGTTTCCCAAATATTTTTGTATGAAATTTCTAAAAATATTCTTATAACTTTGCCCACCTAACTCACGGCGCGACGGTACTAAATGTTTGATCATTTTTAGTATCACGTTTGCATCTTTGCCCAGTTATAAATGATGGCTCCAAAAATCGCAACATAAATCTTAAAATGGCTTAGCAATTTAAAGGTGGCAAAGCTGGGTACTTTTTCACTTTACTTTGCCCGCGTCTTCCTTCTTCATTTTTAGAGAAACTTTAAAAAAAACAAAGTATATATATATATATATAGCATATATTTTGGTCCATAAATTTGTTTTCGAAACTAATATTGACCTAGTTGCTGTTTGTTTGCCGTACGTCTTTGTCAGTGATCGAAAAAGTGAAAAAAGCGGGCAATGTTGTTGGGTATGACGATACACGTGCGATCATTCAGAAACATGGTAATTTGTAGATGAGAGAATATGCAAATAATCATCTTCCTAACGCTGATTTACTAACACATTTTTTTAGGCTGACCCTTGCGAAGAGTTTGAAACAGAATTAACAAAAACGCCAATATCTAAAAGGAGAAAGTTTGTCAGAAAATTTTGTCAGGCCTTTTTCTGCTGTAATTTTTAGAGCATTCAGAGCTTCTTTTGTAAAACCTGGTTTACCATCGATATTGCCGTACCACTTTGACAGAGCCTGTAGGAGGGGTAAGCACGCTCCAAAGGTTTTACGTAGATTATTCATACGCTTTTGGAGAGTAATAATCTAAGTTAAGTGCAAAACACCATAATGTAGGCGAATACTTTTTTCGAAGAAGTTTATCGCTATCTTTCATTTACATTTGTCTCTTTAATTGTTCATGCTCTCCCACTCCAATGATTTCTAAAATTCTTCGTTCTTCCTATTTTATTAAAGATTTTTCACTCAAATGGTTTCACAGTTCAGTTAAATCATTTACCTTGTTCTTTAAATATCAATTTCTTGCTTGCAATCTCTTGATCTTTTTACTTTTGTATTCCAGTTGTTTTTAAGTTTTCACTTCCTATTAGTTTATTTAGATAGGTTAAGTCTTAAAATAAAACACGAAATAAAACCCTTCATTGTAATATTATTAATAATCATCTTAATTAATACGTATTTTGGAAGGATGAATAGTTTATGTTTTATATAGGTACTACATATACTTTAATCGTCTATTAAGAGTGCTTTAATATCATGCTCTAAAGTAGATAGATAAAGATTCATTTGGCATTTGCGTAATAAATAATATTCTAAAAATACTTTTTTGTTTTAATTGACATCTTGGTGTTTGTCTTTATCTTTGTCTTTAACTTATCGAAAAAAAATAATCGATAGTGTCAACCTCTATAGACGTTTACATAAATATGACGTTAGACTTGTGCGAGCTTCTTGGCGGGAAAGTGAAGCGTCATGTCTGCAGTTTTGTTTTATTTACTAAAATTTGTGTTTTTTCGAACATTAATATGAAATAATAGTGGATTATTAACCGTTAAGTGTTTGTGAACGTGCATGAGTGTTGGCAAATGAAACAAAACAGTGCAACATCACTTTTCAAATTCTCTCAAGAAGTCCGTGTGAGACCTCAGTAAAGTCCCACATCTTTACTGAGGGCTCAAGGGGTTTCAGGAACATTATTTATCATTCATCATCTTAATCACCACTCATTATCATTAAGGGGGAAAAAAAGAAATAAAAATACTAATGACTAGGCAGTATGGTCTCTGATCTTAGCCTGTTCCTTCACTGAACAATTATGTAAAAAAAAAAAAAATTGATTAAGCACTAATGTTTGCTGATAATTTGCAGTGTAGATTTAAAATACTTGAAAATAAATACACAATTAACAGATTATTCGGTGGCAATAATTAGCAAAGTAGAAAGGTAATCGTAAATGAAACTGTCACTAACAAAAAATTTTCAATTCGATATTTTTGAAGACAGAAATCTTACGTTCACTTTTGGTTGTCCGTGTTTACCATTTTGCAGATTTTACATAGTGTTTTCATACCTTTTCAGTATATAAACTGCTAGACAATGTTACCACGTACATACTACTCAGAGCAGGACGTGAGGAGACGACAAATAGACACGTTAAAAATATTCAACGAACATGTTGTGGAAATTAACGAAAACACAGAATACCGAGTTGAATTCTTCGCTGACGGAAAGAATATGAGTCTGAATGTGGTATTAGGCCCGGAGTTTCCCAACGAGAAGCCTTGCATATTCCTAAATCCGCCAATAATGCACCCTTGGGTAGCAGATAATTCTAATCAGGTAAGTGTAATTTTTTTCTTGTAACTCACAATCAGTAGGAAAGTTTTCTCGCACAACTCTTTCTGAATTACTACCACCCTCACATTATTGAAGTGTCATACAGTAATGCAGGAGCATTGCTATGTTCTGACGTAGAGTGTATAAGATTTAGTTAGAGATATCTGTAACTCACTGACCGTAATGTTAATTGGAACGCTATTATTCTATGAGCTTGGTACAGTAGATTAAATTTAAAGTTTAATAACAAATGTTACAACAAAAACAACTCTGTTGAAACTCCAAGACTTACAAAGGGATGGCATAGTGACAAAGTCAAACTCAAAACATTGTTTATAGTTTTGAAAATACCTTGTTTGATTAGTCATCTAATCGCGACTATTATCCCCGAAGGGTTAGTCAGAGACTAGGCAATGAGGACCACAAAAGCAGTCCTCTGCCATAGTACACTTTTCATCAAATATAGACTGCACATGTGCTCAGCGTGACAGGTGGTGAGCCCATCGCCGCCCAATGCTGTTTTCTTTTACGACACCCAAGGGAAGAGAGGGGGTGGTAGTATTCTTTCACCACTACGCAACACTGTTATGTACACAGTATCAGTATAATTTTGAAAATACCTTGTTCAATTTAATAAAAGTAAACTATCCCATTGGTGGGGAAATGTTTCCCTCATTGTTTATTTATTTATTGCACTTAAGTTTGCGGTATCACTATCATACAATACAGTAATTATAAAAATATTTTAATGGCCTGTTAGGGCATCGTAAAACTAACATTAAACTAAACTAACTTTTATATTATTTATCATCCAAGGTATTGCTAAATTAAATTTTAATACAAAATAACAAAATATAGAAGTAATCATAAACTAAATAAAAGTTGTTGTTGCAAGGGTGAGCTTTCCGTGGATAATGTTTTATATATTTTTTTTCATTAATTAACTAATTATCTTTGTCAGACATGAACTTCTGTATTTTATACCTAGTAGCATTTTTGTGATAAGTAGGACTGAGAATTAATTATTATTCATTACATTAATGCAACTTGCCAAATGCAAATTGGTGATTGTAAACCTGAGATATGCCTCTTTGCCCAACCTGAGAATTATGTGTGACAGAGCGCTTAGCCACTGCTTTCGAGGTGTTTCTTTAGTATCTTTTAGCTCCTACCCTCTTATTATTATAGCTTACTTAATGGCTTTGCGTTAAGCAATAAGCCAATTTCAAGTGGTATATATTTTTAGTACATTTAGTATTGTATGGTAGATTGAATTAAAATGGAGTCTAACAACATGTGTTGTTGCGAAAAGAAACGGGAGAAACTAGCTTTGTGTTAAGCAATAAGCCAATTTCAAGTGGTATATATTTTTAGTGCATTTAGTATTGTATGGTAGATTGAATTAAAATGGAGTCTAACAACATGTGTTGTTGCGAAAAGAAACGGGAGAAACTGGCTTTGCGTTAAGCAATAAGCCAATTTCAAGTGGTATATATTTTTAGTGCATTTAGTATTGTATGGTAGATTGAATTAAAATGGAGTCTAACAACATGTGTTGTTGCGAAAAGAAACGGGACAGCAGCATTGTTGTGTTGGTGCTTAAAAAACAATAGCCAGTCAATATTATGCTTTGTCGATAGATGAAAAGGTGTCACTAAAGGATGCACACAATACCTGAGATTACTTATTAAACATTGTTGGTGTCGTGTCGTTAACCGTGTGCGTAGCAGTGAAAAAATACTACCACCTCCTCTCTTCCCTGGGGTGTCATAAAGGACGACTAACGGAGTAAAGGCTGCACATACATCCACAAGCATAGAGCGGCGATGGGCTCACCACCTGTCACGCTGAGCACATGTGCAGTCGCTATTTGGTGAAAAGTGTACTATGATAGAGGACTGCTTATGCTATCCTCACCGCCTGGTCTCTGACTAACCCTTCGGGGAAAATAGTTGTGCTATTATGTATTCAAATTAAGCTACTACTATCATCCAGTAGTGCTTGAGCAAGTTGGTTTTTGTGTCTTTGCAGTCTCTGTATGTAGGCCCTATATGACCTTCCAACATCAACATTAACTTTATTCTAATTAATTCTATACTTTTCAGGTAGTTGGTGCACCAGGTCTCATAAACTACTCTCCACATTCTGACCTAGGACGCGTGGTCCAAGCTATAACTCGTGAGCTGCAGCGCTCCCTCCCCAACTTGTTGAACGAAGACACGTTACAGGATATGAGCCCGCAGCCTCGTAGCAGTCATACCTCACTGTTTCCTGAGTTGAGTGATCTGACCGTTGAAGAGCTGCAAGAGATATTGGAGAATACAGATTTGCAGGTGAGTACCGTCAAAGATAAGGTAGCTGAGTGAAAGAAAAACACATACATATACATACACTGATGACTATTTTCCCTTAAGGGGATCCTGCACGTAATTGTGAAAATTTACATATTTTTAAGTTACTTGTACTATGCTCTGAATTAGTGAAATACATTAAAAGAACTTACGTAAGTTAGCCTGATCATTGTACAAGGTCGTGGCCTTGTTGAAATTCGAAACAAATTGTTTAAACAATAACCAACAATACATAAATTTAATGACTCCTAAAAACATTTTTTTCGACAACTTTCTTAATTTTACGCATGAAACAATAATTCTTACATGAAAATATTTGTATTGATATTCCGCAGGTCACCCCCATCTTAGAAAAGTAAATTTTCATTTTTAACACAAGCGCGTGGTGGTTTTGGACATTTCGCAGAATAAAAACATTGCTTTAATCAAATTACTAGGTCTGAAACTTCAAAGCAGAATTGTCCTAATTTTAAATATTAATATGATTAATTTTGCTTTGAAGTTCATTAAGAGACTTATGTCAATTTTTGAGACCGCGCGGCACCCTCATAAGTGTTAATTAGACTAGGCAAAGAGGACCGCAAATCAGTCCTCTGCCATAGTCCACTCCATATTTCACCAAATAATAACTGCACATTTGGTCAGCGTGACAAGTGGTGAGCCTATGCCGCTCTATGCTGTTGGATGTATGGGCAGTCTTTAGTCCGTTAGTCGCCTTTACGACACCCAAGGGAAAGATGGGTTGGCAGTATTCTATTAATGAGCCTCCACCACACAGCACAATAATGAATATTGCATAAAGCACCATTTGTTTTCTGATATCTCTGAAAACTAACATCCCACAGGACAAACTCTTAGAAACCAACCCGCAACTGTTAAAACTCGACCTAGAAACCGAAGAACTGATGAGTAGTATCGAGGAGATAGCCCAAGACAACTTATCCAAGCAACAGATCTTGGACACCCTCAAAACTGACGTGGTAGATCGCATTTCCACTATAGTACAAATGAAAATGAACTACGAGGAGTTGCATAGGAAACATCAGAAGTTAGCGGAGATGTATGACCCTCATAGGATAAGGGATTGCTTGAAGCAGGCCGCTTTGAAAGCTGATGAAGACGCTGAGATGGTGGCGGAACTGTTCCTTTTAGGTACGTATGTTGTCCTAATCATTCTTATTACAAATTGTCGCCGTGTACCTGTCTGTGGCACTGCGTTGTTCTTCTAAGCCACGCAATGGATTTTTATGCAGTTTTCACTAAAAGATAATAATAATAATGATAAACTTTCCTACACTCACACCAATTATCTAGCCCAAGAGAAGCTTCGTTATGAAACTCGTTAAATGGTTACTAGACAACGGATATACTTAAAATACATAAATACATACTTATTAAACATGGAAAACACCCAGACCCGAGACAATTCAGAAAAACAATAGTTTCTAAATTGACCCGACCGGGGATCGAACCCGGGACCTCAGAGATGGCGACACCATGAAAACCGGTGTACAAACCACTCGACCAACGAGGTCGTCAAAGATAGAACGATAGCTGAGGATGGTTTTTCTAGATTTTTGTAGATATTTTGTTCAAAATGGCAGAAGTATGAATGTGTTTCTAAGTTAGCGTAGACGAAGGCGCGGGCGGGCCACTAGTATAATTACATACATACATATCACGACTATTATCCCCGAAGGGTTAGTCAGAGACAGAGGCAGTGAATGAGGACAGCAAAAGACGACGACCTCCTTGGTCGGGTGGTTAGCACGCCGGGTCTGGCGTAGCGCCATCTCTGAGGTCCCGGGTTCAATTCAGAGTCGGGTCAATTTAGAGAAAAACTGTTTTTCTAAAGTGATTTTTAAGTCTGGGTATTTTTTCTATGTTTAGTATATTTATCCGTTATCTTACCATATTAACGAGTTTCAAAAGAATACTCATCTTGGTCTAGATAATTGGTGTGACGCTAAACAAATTTAATTTATTTTTAAAAGCAGTCTTATACCATAGTCCACTTTTCACCAAATAGCGACTGCACAGCATGTGCTTAGCGTGACAGGTGGTGAGCCCATCGCCACTAAATGCTGTAGGATATATATGTAGACTTTAGTCCGTTAGTCGCCTTTTACGACACCCAAGGGAAGAGGGGGTGGTAGTATTCTTTCACACCTACGCGACACACTAGTATAATATATAACAATGATCTTTATTGTTTAGAACATCCCATTTGACACATTTTGTTTTACACTTGAGTACCTAAACTAAGTCTAATCTGCTCTTATAGGCACTTATGCTGTTCCAAGAATTGTGGTTAGTTCGACAGGTGGTAAGCCCATCGCCGCTCAATGCTGTTGGATGTATGTGCAGTCTTTTCCATTAATTTCAGAAAAAAGCTAAAAGGTGGAATGACCGTGCATGATTGTTTGGCACATAAAAAAAAACAGTGCAACATGGCTTTTTAAAATCTTTCATTTAAGATTTCAGTAGGTATAGGTTTTAAACTGTCCCACTCCACTGCTGATCAAAGGCCTCTATCATTAAGATCAAATCATGCCACACTTGATGTGCATTAACTTACGCCCGTAACATTAACCTATCTATATAATCTATAGATTTTTTAGCTTACTAGAGTGAGAAGTTTGACATAATTTGTATGGAGCTTTAGCTGAGACAGACAGCCTAATCTGGTACACCGACGGATCCAAAATAAAGTCGGGCACTGGAGCAGGTATCTTAAACAATGACTTTAAGCACAGTCAAAGTATGGGGAAAGTTCGCTACTGTATATCAGACAGAAACTTTCGCAGTTCTCCTGTGCGCTATAAAGAATTTAAACCCGCGCTCAAGTCATTTATATCGCCTCGGATCGACTCCTGCCTTGTACTTGAAACCACGAAAGCCTTAAACAAGCTAGGTAAGCACAACAGGGTGAGGTTGATTTGGGTACCAGGCTACATGGGAATCCATGGCAATAAGGTGGCCGTAAAATGTATGCAAACTATCTGGCCCAGCGCCGCCATTAGGCAGCACTGGCAGGGTCATCGCCATGCAATGTGGGGACCGGAAGAAGCTTTATAGTGAAACGACTGTAGTGACTTAAGTATGATTTATTACTCATTGATTGCCGGTGTGACATGAAATAAGAGGCGAAGTGAGTCACACGCTACAGCCGATGCACTTGCTAGGGAGGACTCAGAGACGCCATACATTGGTCCTATGAGTCATTTGTAGCACGGCAACGAGTACCATCAACAAAGCCTTTAAGGACCACATCCAAAACAGGCACAGCCGAATGGAAAAAGCTACCCAACATAAGATACTCAAAAACCTTCATAGGCGAAGGCGCCATAGGATTGAGTAAGCTCATATGCGGAGGTAGCAGAAGGCAGGCCCGAATAATCACCGGTGCCCTGACTGGGCACTATGCCACAAAATGCAACTAGCAACAGAGAACCTGTGCAGGGCATGTGGAGAGGAAACCATCCATCCAACACCTACTGTGTGACTGTGACTCTTTTGCTAGGAAAATAATAAATCTCCTGAGATCGGCCTACCCGAAACCAGAGATTTTAGGCTTTTCGCCCTTAAAGACATTGCCAAGCTTATGGCAGTCATCTTGACTGAGGAGACAGTGCTAAGACGGTGTTGCACAAAAGATCCCAATGGGTCGACATGTTACTGCGAGAGGGAGACCTCTGCAGGCCCCACTAGAAAAGATATGAAGACAAGTTAAGATAATTTCGGGCGTTAATCACACTCATGAAAAATCTGATTTAAAAATAATTCAACAAAGTTTTTTTAGTCTTTCTTGATGCACATGAAAAACATCTTCAACTTGCCTTTTCACACCTTTACAATCTATATATATATTATATATTTATCTATATTAATATAAGTCTAGCTAGATACATTATTTTATTGTTTTATTGAGGAGCGTCAGAACAAAAACCGATAAATTACATTTTGTAATTTTTTTATGATGCCAATTGGTTGTTCTCGTACTTTGCTCTACACTTGAAACCGATTGGTATTGTAAAATTTCATACTTTTAAGTTACGACACCAGCGCTAATTTGGATTCATATTGGGTGAACTAAAAGGCATAGAGTTTTGTATTTTTTTCACTCGATATCCGCGAAATATGAATCCATATTAGCTCTGGTGTCGTAACTTAGGAGTACGAAACTTCACAATACCAATCTCGATCGATCGGGATTAGTTTCAAGAGTAAGGGGGCTGTTCGAAAACGGAAAATCCGCTCTAAATCTGTCCGCTAAATACCCGGATCTGAACATAAACCGATAATTACATCAATCGTATACTTACTAAACAACGATGGCGATCGGAACAGATATACCGATAAATCCCTAACATTATTCATTGTTGACTTTTTTATCCTGTCAAAAACCGATACTTATCTAATTTCGAGTTTCTCATGACATGACAAAACCTTAGACAATTGTAGGAAATAATTAGTGTAAAGCCAGTATTATCCATTTTCTTTTTTTTATACCTCAACAGGTACCACATTCACGAATGCAGAATTTAGGTTTCTAAAGTGATGCTAACACCAATAAATTGATAGATTTCGTTAACTCTAAATTAGAAAACCATGAATCTGCCCATTTTTTACATTTTTCCACAAAAAACACAAATGTGATTTATCGGTTTTTGTTCCGACGCTCCTCAGTTGTGGTCATACATTTCTTTGAACTAAAGCACGTGATGCTAAGGGGAATATCCCGAATACTAAGTCAACAGTGAGCGCATCTAATTCTACGTGCTAAATAATATGTTTTAGCCTTCACCACTGAATTAATATTTGCTGTGTAATAATATTGAGTGGAAATACATAGCGCTGGCATTTTACGTTGACGTAAATGCTGAGCAAATTGAGTGCAGTAATACGTCATTGAAAGTGTACATTTATTTTGAAAGATTTAAATTGACTACCGTTTTTTTATTGTTTTCTAATCGTTTTGAGCTCCGACAGCGTTTTGCGGCGCGGCGAGGCGAGAGCGGATCATCCGTCCAAATTCTTAGTGCACATTAAAATATGTAGTTATCTAGTGTCACCAAAATGTTTACTGTTTCTTGGGAGAAATTAACGAGAAAACTACTATTATGGTATCTCTCTCTCAAGAAACAGTAACAAATGCGAGTGACACTTAAAAGTCTGGGGTTACTCGCATGATGACTAATTTCTTACACGCATATTGGCTTACACGCATTTTGACTTCACGCATATTGTCTTAATCGCATACTGACTTACACGCATTTTGACTTGCACACATATTGACGTACACGCATATAGACTTACACGCATATTGACGCATATGTATAAGTGTATTTGACACTAGTTTCCCGTCAAGAGGCTTCGCCTACGATGTTGATTACCAATACTCATTAATTGTAGCGACAACTTGACTTCAATGATGGAAGTTGTTTGAATATACGAAAATACTCTATTAAATTATAATTCTATTGATTATACCATAAGTACGATCAGTTTGTGTAACGTTCACTATTTTTGTATTAGTCACTCAATTGACTTTTCATATAAAACCGTTGTGCCAACGGGTCTGCGGGCACGAGATTGGCGACGGCCGAGCGATGGCGACGCGACGCGACGGCGGAGCGGGGCGACGAGGCGTGATATCTCCCGTGGGCACGAAACTTGTCGCTCCATGTCGCTCTAGAGGTAGTGTTGTGAGCAATATGTCACGTCATCGTAACACAAGTTTACGTCGAAGAGCATTGTTGGAGCCAAGTCTAGAGATGGTGTCCATCCAATAAATAAAGGCAGAAGTAATATGGGCGAATTTTCTACCCTTTATTACGAGCTAAGGTGCCATCCAACAAAATTTTCCAACTATACAAGAATGAGTTTACACACATTTGATTACATTTTAGAGAAAATAAGAAGCAATCTAAAACGTGTAATTTTTGGAAATCGTATAATTATGCCTGAAGAAAAAAAAAAATTAATCTTTATTCGTAACATTATTGTTTAGTTTATTATTATGCTGTTTATTTAAATATAATCTTAAGTAAAATTTTTTACAATATTTTATATAAAAAAATATATTTACAATATAAAATATTATAAAAAACTTAACCTAGGTTGCCACCGGCAGCGGGGATAGACCCAAGTTACCGGTGGTTAGGGCTGCAGAGTGAGGAACCTCCTGACAATACGTGCCGTGTCAAGGAGTACTGCCTTCTGTATCTGACCCTTGACCCAACCTTTTAGCGAGAGCCTCTCTAGGTGTTGATCGAGGCTCTTAGCTAAAAGACCGTTTGCCGAAACGACTATCGGTACAATAATGGTTGAATCCACATCCCACATGGCGGTAACCTCGTGAGCCAAGTCAAGGTACTTACTGAGCTTGTCCTTCTCGGCTTTCACGAGGTTCTCATCATGAGGTACGGTGATATCAACCAATATTGCCCGGCGCTGAGATCGGTCGACCACCACGATATCAGGCTTATTGGCGACAATAGTCCTGTCCGTGATGATAGAGCGATCCCAGTAGAGCGTTGCATGACCATTTTCGAGAACTGGCGCAGGTGCGTACTTATAGTACGGCACCTCTGATTCAACAAGGCCATATTGAAGAGCAAGTTGCTGGTGAATTATTCTGGCTACTTGGTTGTGTCTGTGCAAATACTCTCCGTTAGCAAGATGAGAACAACCGGAAATAATATGTCGGAGTGATTCTCCAGGACGGCGGCATGCCCGACAGATGTCGACCGTACCGTCCTTCATAATATATTTCCGGTAGTTATTCGTCTTGATAACTTCATCTTCAATAGCACAGACAAAACCTTCGGTTTCCCCAAAGAGGTCACCGAAACGTAGCCAGTTCACCGAGGCAGGCAAATCTACATCAGGCCCAGTTAGAGCCCGATAGTAGCGCCCGTGTAGCACCTTGCTCTTCCATATGTCCTTGCGATCGAGAGTGCTTAGCACCACTGGTTTGCGCCAGTTTTCTATTGCCAAGGAGAGCGGCGTAAAGTGTCTATCAACTGCCACGACATCCAAATGCATTCCGCACTCACTGTTAAGGAAATAATCCCTGAGACTGCACACCTCACGGTTATGTAGGTCCTTGGCATTTAAAAAGCCGCGACCCCCACATCTCCGCGGGATGTACAGCCTCATAACAGATGAGCGCGGGTGTAACATTCTGGAAGTCGTGAGCATTTGACGGACTCTTCTATCCAAGGCGTCCAATTCGGTCTGAGTCCATCTTAGTATGCCAAAGGAGTATGTGAGGAGAGGCATAACCCAGCCATTAAAAGCACGCGTCCTATTGCCACCCGATAAAAGACTGTTAAGTACTTTTTTCAGGCGACAAAAGAATCGCTCCCGTAATGACTGTTTTATGTCCCTGTCCTCAACACCCAAAGCCTGTGACATACCAAGATATTTATATGTTTCAACTTCGGAGAGAGATCTGAGGTTTATCGTTTCGGAGAGTTGTAAATTGGTTGAATTTACTACTCTCCCACGCTGTACATGCATAACCGCACATTTATCCACACCAAATTCCATCTTGATGGCACTGCTGAAAGTCTCAGTAATTTTCAGCAGTTTCACCAAGTCTTGGCGGTTTGGTGCGAACAATTTGAGGTCATCCATGTACAACAAATGCGACATAACTTCACCCCCTCTCCGCAGTTGACAGGCTAACTTTGAATTTCTTAACAAAGTACTGAGAGAATTCAAAGCTAGGCAAAACCATAAAGGACTCAGACTGTCGCCCTGGAATATGCCACGCTCTATCCTTATAAGATCCTGCGTGGCAGAAACACTATCTCGACATCCTGGTTGACACAAGACCGTGGTCCACTGCCGCATGCATGACATCAAAAAGGATTTTAAAGTTATATCAATTTTATATAACTCTAAAATCCTCACCAACCATGAATGCGGCACCGAATCATAGGCCTTCTTATAGTCAATCCAGGCTGTAGAGAGAGTCCCTCTGCCACGCCGGACCTTCTGGCATATGGTCATGTCAATGAGGAGAAGCTCCTTAGTACCACGGGACCCAACCCTACATCCATTCTGAGTCATGTCCAAAATATTGTTTGCAACAATGTGCGTGTTAATTTTTGTTCTCAGAATGGATGTAAGGAGCTTGTATAAAGTAGGTAAGCACGTGATGGGTTTATAATTTTTCGGTTCCGTGGTACTACCTGATTTATGGAGCAGAAAAGTGACACCAGTAGTCAACAAACTTGGGAGTGAGCCGAGCTCTATGGCTTCTTGGAATTGTGTTGCCAGTAACTCGTGTGAACATCGAAACCATTTGATCCAGAAGTTGTGCAATCCGTCCGGTCCTGGGCATTTCCAATTTTGGGCCGTACGGATTGCACAACTTACGTCAGCTGTACTAATATTTATAGGCTGCATGGTCTCGATAGGTTCACACGCGTCACTGACAACACTCATCCATTCACCTTCCGTGTGCTCGACGGGCACCGACCAAATGCTGCGCCAGAAATTAGTCATGGCATCAACATCTGGTAGCCGCCCGTCGCTCACACGTTGATCAGCTCCTTCCCAACGTCTGTATACTTTTCTTTGGTCACTTTGAAAGAGGCGATTTTGTTGGTATCGGTCCACACGCACTCTGTAGCGACGTATACGGTTTGCCCACGCATAGACTTTTTGCTTCAGAAAGTCAATACGTTCCGTCACACAAGCCATATAGTTTTCCGGACGAACATCAGTCCCAACAAAGGCTTGTGTGACGAATCGCATGACGCGAGGCCGATTATTGCCATTTCTGAAGCAAATTAGCTTTGCAATGAGTGTCCTGAACTTATTAATACGCCCCTCGATCCTCAATTGCCAAGCAGGGGCAGTCCCGGTTCGCCGCGGTACTCGGTCAGAATCCTGGAATTTGACACGAGCAACGCGACACACCGCGATGGCCCCACAATAAAGGATCGAGTGGGTATCAATTAAACTTTCACTGGTTCCAAGATAAGGAACCAGTATATCGTTCAAGGCACTCATTAACGCTAAATTATGTCTATTCGTGGGCAAACAAGGTATACGCGGCCTAGAGTTACGCGTGTCACGATACTGTAGAATAGCATCTTTCAAAGCGCTCCTCATTTGCTCATTCGTCTGTGTACATTCGTATTTATGAAATCTTCATCGTCGGGTACCGGATCTACTCGCGCCACCAAAACCGGCGTCACGGCCGGTAATTGTGGGGCAGGGCGATCCTGCACCGAAGAAGAAGCCGCACAAATACGTAGTGACTCCAGGCGTAGCCGATCAAGTGCTGACTGATCCAGCAAGTTGTTACGCTGGATCACCCGCACTTGATCCGACAATCGTTGGGCAGACACGTCGATGGTCGGTTCAAGGCCCTAAAACAAAGACAGCAGTCGAACACGATACGCAGTGAGGTTAGTTCCTCCCTCTGTTGCCCTGTAGTAGGCGCGCATGCAGTTCTCATTTATTTGTTGAATCCATCGCATGCGGCGCACTACACCACCGGTAGCGGGGGTCGTACGCGGGGCAGATTGCCCCACTGATCCCAAGCGTGCCGGCAGCGGTGGTCGTCCACGTCGCGCTGGTCGTTGTGGCGGCGGCGGGGACGGCGATCGCCCGCTCGCGCTGCTCGACTCGTCTCTGGTGAAGTCATCAGACGAGGAGCTTACGGTCGGCGGAGCGGGCGATGATGGAGGGCGTGCGCTTCGTCTTGCTCTTCTTGTTATCATTATTTTCCATTATTATTTCATTTTATTGTATCTTCTGATCTTCATGTTAATTTTTGTAAGTAATGTAATGTGATATTGTATTGACATTTCACGTCATCATGGGTCAACTTCATTTTTGTACTCGTTGTAAAATAATTTTGAATAAGTATATTTTTCGTTCCAAAGACATTAAACTATTACGTTTTTGAATAATTTGCAGCCGATTTATTGAGGACTAGGTTAAATTGTAGTTAATTGTCGAAAAATTTGGTAGAAAATAAAATAATATACAAATAAAGGAAAAAATGACGTGTGGTGTTGACAACAGCTTAGCTTTTTTTTTTTATTTTTTTATTATTATTTATTTATTTTTTTATTTATTTTATTATTATTATTATTATTATTATTCTCGCATTTATTTATTTCCATAAATCTAGGTTTTTTATAATATTCCATATAAAAATAATAAACAAAACTACTATAAAACATTAAACATTATAAAAAACCTAAACCTAGAATGCCGCCGGCAGCGGGGCAGGGCCCAAACTACCGGTGGTTAGGGCTGCAGAGAGAGGAACCTCCTGACAATGCGTGCCGTGTCAAGAAGCACCGCCTTCTGTATCTGGCCCTTGATCCAGCCGTCTAGCGAGAGTCTCTTGAGATGTTGGTCGAGACTCTTCGCTATTAGGCCGTTTGCAGATACGACTATCGGGACAATGATAGTCGAGTCAACATCCCACATGGCGGTAACCTCGTAAGCCAAGTCAAGGTACTTGCTCAGCTTGTCCTTCTCAGCCTTCACGAGGTTCTCATCATGTGGGACGGTGATGTCGACTAGCACTGCCCGCCGCTGGGACCGATCGACTATCACGATGTCAGGCTTATTAGCAACAATAGTCCTGTCCGTGATAACCGATCGCTCCCAATAGAGCAAAGCACGACCATTTTCGAGAACTGACTCAGGTGTGTACTTATAGTACGGCACCTCGGACTCAACAAGACCGTATTGAAGAGCAAGTTGCTGGTGAATGATCCTGGCTACAAAATTGTGTCTGTGCAAGTACGCGCCGTTAGCAAGATGAGAACAACCGGAAATAATATGCCTGAGTGACTCTCCGGGACGGCGGCATGCTCGACATATGTCGACCGTACCGTCCTTCATGATATACTTCCGGTAGTTGTTCGTCTTGATAACTTCGTCCGCAATTGCACAGACAAAACCTTCGGTTTCCCCAAAGAGGTCCCCGAATCGTAGCCAGTTCACCGTCGCGAGCAGGTCCACATCGGGCCCTGTTAAGGCTCGATAGAACCGGCCGTGCAGCTCCTTGCTCTTCCATACGTCCTTGCGGTCCTCGGTGCTCAGCACTTGAGGCTTGCGCCAGTTCTCTTTGCCTAAGGAGAGAGGCGTCAAGGTCCTGTCAACCGACACCACATCGCGATGCATCCCACACTCGTTGTTGAGGAAATATTCTCGAAGACTGCACACCTCACGGTTGTGGAGGGTCTTGGCGTTTAAAAAGCCTCGACCACCCAATTTCCGCGGGATGTACAGTCTCATAACAGACGAGCGTGGGTGGAGCATGCGATGTAATGTCAGTTGCTGTCGAACCTTTCTGTCCAGGGCGTCTAACTCGGTCTGAGTCCACCTTAGTATGCCAAAGGTGTATACCAGTAAGGGCATAACCCAGCCGTTGAAAGCGCGCACCCTGTTGCCTCCTGACAAAAGACTGTTAAGTACCTTTGTCAGGCGACCAAAGAAGCGTCCCTTCACCGACTGTTTTATACCCTCTCTATCTATACCCAATGACTGTGACATACCAAGGTATTTGTAGGTGTCGGCTTCGGAGAGAGATCTGAAAGTCATTGTCTCAGAAAGTTGCAAATTCGTAGAATTTACAACTTTCCCCCGCTGTACGTGCATGACCGCGCACTTGTCTACACCGAACCCCATGTTGATGGCGCTGCTAAAAGTCTCAGTGACTTTCAGCAACGCCACCAATTCATGACGTTTCGGTGCAAACAGTTTGAGGTCATCCATGTACAGCAAGTGCGAAATAACTTCACCCTGTCTCCTAAGCCGATAGCCCAGCCTTGAATCCTCTAGCAATATGCTGAGAGGATTCAGGGCTAGGCAGAACCACAACGGACTCAGACTATCACCCTGGAAGATGCTTCGCTCAATCCTTACGAAGTCTTGCGAACCAGAGGGGCATCGGGTGGTGGAGACACCACCACCCGATTGACGAAGGACTGTGGTCCACTGTCTCATACAAGAACCTAGAAAAGATCTCAGAGTTGTATTAATTTTATACAGCTCTAAGATCCTCTCCGACCAGGTATGAGGCACCGAATCATAGGCCTTCTTATAGTCAATCCAGGCGGTGGAGAGAGCCCCTCTGTTCCGCCGGACTTGTTGGCAAATGGTCGTGTCGATGAGGAGGAGCTCCTTAGTACCACGGGACCCAACCTTACATCCATTCTGAGTGGGAGCCAAAATATTTTGCGCAACAATGTGCGAATTAATTTTAATTCTCAGAATGGATGTAAGGAGCTTGTAAAGCGTCGGCAAGCATGTGATGGGTCTATAGTTCTTCGGTTCCGTGGTACTACCGGACTTGTGGAGCAGGAAGGTGACACCGGTTGTCATAAATGTTGGCAAGGAACAGACCTCGACGGCTTCTTGGAATTGCGTCGCTAAGCAGTCGTGTGAGCATCTAATCCACTTTATCCAAAAGTTATGCAACCCGTCCGGCCCAGGACTTTTCCAGTTCTGAGCCGTACGGATCGCACAACTGACGTCTTCGGGGCTAATAGTCACAGGCCCCATGGATTCGATAGGCTCACACGCACGCTTAACGACGCTAATCCAATCACCCTCAGTGTGTTCGACGGGTACCGACCAGATACTACGCCAAAAGTTATTCATGGTAGTAGCATCCGGACACTGCCCGTCGTTTACACATTGGTCGGTTCCTTCCCAACTCCGGTACACCTTCCTTTGGTCATTTTGGAAGAGGCGATTTTGACAATATCGATCCACACGCGCTCTATAGCGACGAATACGGCTTGCCAGCGCATAAACTTTCTGCTTCAGAAAGTCAATGCGTTCCGTGGCACAAGCTATGTAGTCCCGGGGTCTAATCCCGGTCCCAGCAAAGGCCTGGTTCACGAAACGCATAACTCGGGGACGATGGTTGCCCCCTCTGAAGCATATTAATTTTGCAATGAGAGTCCTAAACGAGGTTATACGACACTCGATTTTCTTTGCCACGCGGGGACAGCGGGGTGTCGCGGCGCTCGGTCAGTATCCGGAAACTTAACACGAGCGACGCGACATGCCGCTATGGCAGCGCAGTACAAAATCGAGTGTGTCAACTAATGTTTCGCTAGTCCGCATATACGGGACTAGCAAAACGTTTAGGGCTCCCATTAATGCCAGATTGCGTTTATTCGTTGGCAAGCGTGGTAGTCTCGGCCTAGAGTCGATGAAACGATATTCCAAAATCGCGTCTTCCAAAGCCCTCCTCAATTGCTCATTAGTCTGGGTACTTATGTTCGTATTCATACAATCATCTATGTCCAGCGCGGGATCCGCCAGGGCAGGCGTCGAAGCCGAGCCTCTCGGCCCCTGCGTCAACAACGCAACATGCGAGTCCCGCGCTAAAGTAGAAGTGGTACGAATAGGTAACGCCTCCAGACGCAGTCGATCAAGCGTAGAGTCGTCCAACAGCTTGAGCCGCTGGATGGCCCGCACCTGATCCGACAGTCGTTGTGCAGAGACGACGGCGGCTGGTTCAAGAGCCTGAAACAGAGGCAGTATCCTATTGCGGTACGCGGTCAGGTTCGTTCCTCCCTCTGTAGCCCCGTAGTAGGCGCGCATGCAGTTCTCATTTATAGGCTGAGTCCATCGAATGCGGCGCACTACACCACCGGTAGCGGGGGTCGTACGCGGGGCAGATTGCCCCACTGATCCCAAGCGTGCCGGCAGCGGTGGTCGTCCACGTCGCGCAGGTCGTTGTGGCGGCGGGGACGGCGATCGCCCGCTTGCGCTGCTCGACTCGTCCCTGGTGAGATCTTCATCAGACGAGGAGCTTAAGGTCGGCGGAGCGGGCGATGGTGGAGGGCGTGCGCTTCGTCTCGCTCTATTTCGACTTCTCGTCAACATTTTTCATGGTTTAGATATTGGTTTAGATAAATTGGTTTTGATTTTGTGATTGACGTACAATGTGTTGACATTGCACGTCAACATGTCGCTATTGTTGATTTTTCATTTTGTATCAGGCAAATATTGGTTTGGTATTTTCATGACTCTTTGTAGGTAATCAGTAGTAAGTAAGTAGCACAAAATAACTTGTATATACTGAGTAAGTAGTAATGTTATGTTACTGATATTAAAAATTAGTATGAATAGCAAAATAAAATAAAATAGGTCTAAGAAAAAATGTGACGTACGAATGACATGAGAGCTTTTTATTATTATTATTATTATTTTTAATATCCATTAGGTAGGTAAGTACTATAATATTTTTCAACACAACACTACTGTAATCGCGAGCGACCTAATCAAACCAGTTTGTTCATTTGTTCTCGTCGCTTCCTCGCCGCCGCCGTCGCTCCCGTGTCGCCCGTGCATCGCTCGATCGCATCGCCCCGCCATCGCTCGTTTCGTGCGCGTCACCATAGGTGTCCATGTTGTTGATGCATTGCCGTCGCGTCGCGTCGCGTCGCGTCGCTCGTCGCTCGGCCGTCGCTAGTCTCGTGCCCGCAGACTAACTCTCACTTGAATCAAAGTATTCGTTCAGACAACTTGGAAGTTTTACTTTGTCGTCACTGCGTCCCTGCCAATAAAGGCCTTTTCCCTGCAGTGGGATAGTATACTGGCTGTACTTTTTATAGTAAAGCCT
Organism: Scoparia ambigualis; assembly: GCA_963921215.1. Taxonomy (NCBI): domain Eukaryota; kingdom Metazoa; phylum Arthropoda; class Insecta; order Lepidoptera; family Crambidae; genus Scoparia; species Scoparia ambigualis. The sequence continues at coordinate 28,990,466 of OY992515.1, read as the reverse complement.
GCTATCTCAAACCCGGGCTGGGTTTGTGGTCACCAAGCTTCCAAAGGATAATTATCAATGATACTTATCATGATAATTATCGTGATAATAACAGATAGATAATTATCGATTGATAATAACAAAAAGTTTTGCTCGTGAAAGTGAACTGTTTTCGAAGTATTTAAACGTGTGATTCCGCACTTGCGTGTTTCTCAACGTACGAAGCATCAATGTCAACGTGCCGCACCGTAGGAATTACTCTAACAAAAAAAGAATATATCGGATTTTACGAAGTTGAGAAAACTCGAGTGTCATTGTTTTGTGAAGGTGATAGTTATCCGATATTTATCTGATAATTATCAAGAAGCGTAATTATCTTGATAATGTCGAACCCTGGTGGTCACCAACCCGCATTTGGCAAGCGTGGTGATTAAGCACTGGCCAAATCACCACGCTTGGTACTGACCAATGATATTATAAACTATAGATGTGTTACGTTCATAGTAATTTGCGTGTTAAATGTGTTCTGAGCTGCACATTGACAAGTTTCACTGATAAGTAAAACAAAAGATACGAGATAGCACGCAAATGAAAGAGATACTTAGCTATAATTTTAATGATTGCACTTCAAATGTTTCTTGTGCATAATTACATACAAGACGTCCCTATTGGGACGTATTTGAGTCTTTACTTCGTGCGCGTTTATAACATAAAGCTGCTTCTTTTTATATAATATCATTGGCCAGTAATATACCCATCAATGGTTTTAGCGATCTTTATTATTGAAATTTTGCATTCACAATGCTATATAGATAACGGATAAAATGATTACTAGAAAAAAAAATCAACCAGTCTCAGGAAGCTCGAGTGGGATTCGAACCCACGACCTTTGGATGGCCGGTCCACTGCTCTAACCGCTGAGCTACCGAGACCCTAGAAGACTCGTTGAATTTTTTCTAGTAGTTTGAATACGCTGCAAGCCAGCGGTATTACGTCACTGTGAAGTCTACCCTCACATTCGAAAGGAATACTATTGCAAGTATTTAACAATCGATAAAGACGTATTTGCTTATAAATATCTTTATTATTGAAATTTTGCATTCACAATGCTATATAGATAACGGATAAAATGTTTACTAGAAAAAAAAGTCTACTAGAAAAAATTCAACGAGTCTTCTGGGGTCTCGGTAGCTCAGCGGTTAGAGCAGTGGACCGGCAATCCAAAGATCGTGGGTTCGAATCCCACTCGAGCTTCCTGAGACTGGTTGATTTTTTTTTCTAGTAAACATTTTACCGGTTTTAGCGATGTCTTGACTTCAATGAAGGAGGGCTTAACCCAGTAGTCAGACAGTAAAGTATGACCTACTTTTTAGGGTTCCGTAGCCAAATGGCAAAAAACGGAACCCTTATGGATTCGTCATGTCTGTCTGTCCGTCCGTATGTCACAGCCATTTTTTTCCGAAACTATAAGAACTATACTGTTGAAACTTGGTTAGTAGATCTGTAGTATTCTGTGAACCGCAATAAATTTTGGGGGTTCCTCATACTTAGAACTGAAACTCAAAAATTTATTTTTCATCTAACCCACCCGTGTGGGTTATCTATGAATAGGTCTTCAAAAATGATATTGAGGTTTCTATTATATTTTTTTTCTAAACTGAATAGTTTGCGCGAGAGATACTTCCAAAGTGGTAAAATGTGTGCCCCCCCCCCCCCCTGTAACTTCTAAAATAAGAGAATGATAAAACTAAAAAAAATATATGATGTACATATTACCATACAAACTTCAACCGAAAATTAGTTTGAACGAAATCTAGTAAGTAGTTTTTTTTTTTAATACGTCATAAAAAATACACTATTATTAAAACATCGATCAAAGTTACAACGAACTACAAGAACTTTTATATAATGTTCTTTGCTGCTACTGAACTCTTCATGGGCGAGTCCGACTCGCACTTGGACGGTTTTTTAATTTAAGTAATTTAACCGTGACCGTGTCGCGGTGAAAGAATACTACCACCCCCTCTCTTCCCTTGGGTGTCGTAAAAGGTGACTAACGGACTAAAGACTGCACATACATCCAACAGCATAGAGCGGCGATGGGCTCACTACCTGTCACTCTGAGCACATGTGCTGTCGCTATTTGGTGAAAAGTGAACCATGGTAGAGGACTGCTTTTGCGGTCCTTATTGCCCAGTCCCTGACTAACCCTTTGGGGATAATAGTCGTGATTATATGTTTGTAACTATGTATGTGTGTAATTTAAATATTTTTTTTGTTTCAGGCAAAGTTCCAGTTGAGACTTTCATAAACAAATTCGCCGAGAAAAGGGCTTTAGGGCAAGCAAGAAGGGCCAGGGAGGAGAGGCTGGCTCACCAGCTGGCACAACTCGACAGGGCGACCACTTAATGCATTCCTCATTCGATCTGAATGAAGTTTAGGAGCCGTATCACACTGCGCGGACCGATAAACTTGCGTAATTGCGATTTAAAGTCCCCTATAGAAAGTTTAAAATCGCAATAACTCAGCTAGAATGTTTTCTACGGATACGGTTAGAGAGTTGACCCTCTGGTCGGTGCATGTTTTGATTGCGTACTCAGTCAACAAGCTATTGCCCCAGAGGCGATGAATTAGTCATACATTCATTCGTTCATTCGTTCATTCATACATACATTCACGACTATGATCCCCGAAGGGTTAGTCAGAGACTAGGCAATGAGGGGTTAGTATCAAATGGTCAAAAACGCAAGTGGTCTACGGGACCAACTCACCTAAAAATCATTTGGATAAAGAAGAACCGGCACTTTCCATAGAAAAAATGCTTAATTTGTATACAATAGAATTTGGTCATAAAGTAAAGCTAATATTATTTGCTACCTAAACCAAGTTGTCTTATTTTTATCGAATCGCGGATAAGAGTTATTTAATTATTAATATTTTTTAATATGGAAACACTAAGTCTTCAACAAACACATGTTACTATAAAAATGTCTAACGTGGCTGCATAAACCATAATTCTTTTGCTTTTAAAAAAGAGAAATGTCAAAAATGCTGTCACGACATGTTTGATTTGACAGCTAGCAGCTGTCATTTGTCAACAACTGTCATTTGTTGACAGATATTGCCATATAGAATTATCGATTAGTCATTAGACTAACAGATTAAAAAAATAAAAAAGTATACAACTTAAGCATAAAACGCCGGGTCTCCTTTGCAGATAGTCGAATACGTAATCGGTCTATGAAGCAACTCGTCGCAAAATTATTTCGCCTACTGTCATATTATTAATTCGTTTTAAATGCATGTGGTCTAAGTAGCTGGTCGCCGACAGAGCAATTCGTCTCAAATGCATGGGATCTAAATTGCTGGTCGCCTACGAAGCAATTCGTCTTAAATTCAACGAGTGTCTTTCCATATAAGTGGCCTGTTAATTCCAGATAATAAACCTCTTTCCCGCGTCTTTTAAGCGGGGCGTGAAACGGCATTTATGCAGGCCGTCATGTAAGGGTGCGCTCGTTACCGTGCTTATTCCACGGTGGTCTCATTATTTTGGACTGCATCGGTTGCTTACCATCAGGCAGGATGCAGTCACTATGACGAAACAAGATAAAAAAAAAACTCAAGGGGAGAGAGGGTTGGTAGTATTTTTTGTGAGCTTCTCTACACACGGCTCGTTTGTTCATTCATTCGTTCTAAATAATTATTACAGGAGATTAAGCTCCTCACGCTGCATAAGGATTATGTTGTCCCCCATTTTCGTTTTGCCGCGACACTGTTACACTTATTGAATATTTCCTTATTTATAATGAATTTAGAACCAAATTCACCAAAAACACTCTGTAGTGCACTAAATCTATAGATTAATGTTTTATATTTTAGCGTTTTAATAACGCTTAAATATACTTAAGTAAAATTTTAAACACTGAAAAAGACTACAACCTCAGGCGGGAATCGAACCACGCACCTTCCGCATTCCGGGCGGCTGCCTTAACCACTTGGCTACCGAGGTCTGGCTTTCAACCGTCGAAATTTTTCAGTGCTTGATGCTTATGTTTTTAGCCAACATTGCTTCATCAAATCTTAGAAGTTTTCACCTCTGAGATGCGAAAGAAATATTTTTACAAATATTTGAACATTCGGTTAAGATGAAGCTGCGTTTATAGATTAATGTTTTATATTTTAGCGTTTTAATAACGCTTAATTATACTTAAGTAAAATTTTAAACACTGAAAAAAGACGACAACCTCAGGCGGGAATCGAACCACGCACCTTCCGCATTCCGGGCGGCTGCCTTAACCACTTGGCTACCGAGGTCTGGCTTTCAACCGTCGAAATTTGTCAGTGCTTGATGCTTATGTTTTTAGTCAACATTGCTTCATCAAATCTTAGAAGTTTTCACCTCTGAGATGCGAAAGAATTATTTTTACAAATATTTGAACATTTGGTTATAGATGATTATTGTAGATGAAGCTGCGTTTATAGATTCATGTTTTATATTTAAGCGTTTTTAACGCTTAAATATACTTAAGTAAAATTTAAGCATCAAGCACTGACAAATTTCGACGGTTGAAAGCCAGACCTCGGTAGCCAAGTGGCTTATTAAGGCAGCCGTCCGGAATGCGGAAGGTGCGTGGTTCGATTCCCGCCTGAGGTTGTCGTCATTTTCAGTGTTTAAAATTTTACTTAAATTTTAAATCTATAGATATTTTTTTTTTGTAAATGTCATTGCTTCTGTGCGCTGTGGTTTCTTGCGCCCGTTCTTTGCCACAGTTAAAAAAATTACGTACTGAATGGGTGGTAGGTTAAAAAAGATGTGGACGATTCAAAGTACTTATTAATTGAGTTTATTGAATAAATATATTTTGAATTTGAATTTTAATTTGGATGTATATTGTATTTATTGTCTATGTAGGTACCTACTACTAGCAGCTTTTTTGATTATTGCTAACTGTGGCCACTTTAGGCAATGATCAAAATAGACGCATATAATAAATACAATATTATTACTTCATTTGAGGTAAACACACTAGCAGATCAATGAGCTGATGCGTGTGTGTCTAGTGGTTTGGAGAATTTATTCAGCCTGTTCTTAAACAAATTTATGGTTGAGCGTTTATGACTTCTTCAGGTAGCTTGTTCCACTCCGTGACAATTCGGTTAGGCAAGAAAAACTTCTTAGGATCTCTATTTACCTATGATCGGCATAGCTTCAGATAGTGACCACGGATATGCTTGTTCTCACTCAGCGTGAAGAGCAGCTGTCAGAAACATCATAGTGTCAGTGAGAATTTTGTATGTCTCTATTAAACTACCCCTCTGTCTCCTTGTCTCAAGAGTAGTCAGCTCAAAGTCTTTGAGGCGCCGTTCGTACGGCACTCTTCTCTGCACACCCTCCAACAGTGCAATATCTTTCTTAAAGTGAGGATACACACCACATACCCAAATTCCAGAAGTGCACTTTTTCGTGAGACAATTAAATATACGTCTATACGTAATAACGTCTCAAAAATATCTAAAGATGTTTCTTTAATGCACTGCCAAACATTTGGTTCTAGATTCATTATAAATAAGGAAAAGTTTAAGTTCATTACGAATACAGCCTGGCCTGGGGTAGACGCGATTGTGTGTGACTCCCCTGATGTTGTGGGGGTCTACCCACTATACACCGAGATACCCCGACCGCATTTTGGGGATAGGTCTAGGGAGCAGTTTCATGCTGACGATTTCTCGCAGTTAACCTTTCTATCCGTTTGTTTATCAACGCCTTCGATCAACAATACAACTAGATGTCAGGTCGGCGCTAAAAATGTGTCTCGGTAAATAAGAGCGCACTTGAGAAGTGAGCTCTTATTTTCTCGCAAGGCATAACAGGAAAAAGTACTTTATTTGTTGCCACTTAAGGTTGATTTCACCACTAAATGTTATTGACGTCTTTTCTTTTTTAAGTGACAGGAGTAATTTATTGCTTTGAAAAAGTATTTATTCACGTGGACAGAATTTAGCTTTGATTTTGTACCTGACGCGTTATCTAGTTGGTATTGTTGATCGAAGATCGACGCTTATAAAATTGAAAGATTGTTGAAGTTGGAGATTTTATTAACAGTCTTAAAACTATCTAATGCCGCTCTATAGCAGCTCCTTTTCCTTAAAATGGCTTTACTCCTACATTTCCTTGGCACCAGTGTGCCCTATTCTACTCTATTCCTATTCCATTAATTCTATATAATTTTCCATAAACCAGCTATTTCCATTTTTATTGCACTTACGTGCCCTATCTACTCATACTTAATTTCTACTTATCTATTTGCTTATTCTAATTACATTTTTGTTGCATTTTATAATGCCCTATTTCCTAGCTATTTCCTATTTTAACTCTTATCTATTTCTCCGGTTGCCCGGTACCATTTTTATTGCATAGTTGCACTATTTCTTAATTACTATTCTTATATCTATCTTGTTTCTATACAATTACTTACATCCGCTACATTTATTACATTATTACTTATTGCTAACTATATCGTCTACATACATGAATACATGACACACTTTTAACATTGTTGAGTAATTTTGCTAATTGCTTACATTTTATTTTTCCTATTTTAATATGTTACTCCTTATATACTCAATATACTTGTGAGAACATATATTTGGCTGAGTCTTGTTTCTACCAATTACTGGCTTACTGATTTTAATACAAAATTCAAAAAATTGTGATCGTTTTTGTTTGCCTGTTACTATTTCGCTGATGTTATCTGTAGTTAGTAACATTCCTATTCTTTTTTCAAACTTTATCCGCTCATAATTATAAGTAGGGCATTCCGTAAGTATATGAAGAACCGACTCTTCCTTTTCAGTTACATACAGTTGTGGTCATATAATTAGGAACAGAAAGTTTGTTTGATTTGTATAAAATATTCTGAGTTGGAACTTTAGTCATTTTTACGTGGTTAAAAGTAATTGATAATAAATCAGCGCTAAGTAATTTGAGAACTAGATTTCATAAAATTGAATCAAATACTACCCGAGGTAGTATCAATAACATTTAACTACGTAAAAATGACTTAAAGTTCCAACTCAGAATATATTATACAAATCAAATAAACTTTTATCATGTTTCGAGACAATAAACAAACAAGACATGTTTTTGCAATGTAGGTAGTGGCCGCTGGACAAATAATAATAATTAGAAACGCAATATCAGTTCGTTTTAAAATGGTTCTAAATTAAAATTTAAAAAAATATTGTTTTTATGCTATAATTCGGTAGTGTATGTATGTATTATTTATTAAGTACAAAACATGGGTTAGCAAAAAGTTGCGATTCTTTGACAACAAAATTAAAATTGCACTTTATGAACGTGATTGGTCTTACTTATATGTTTTTTTCTGTTTAGGGAACTAAATTTAGCCAAAATAAACTCTCCTGTTTCTGGAGTAGGGTCATGTTTTGGTGGTTCACTGGATGTAAGTAGTTGAAACAGGCTCCGCTTCATGGGATTGAAGTGCAGGGGTTACTAGAGTGTTAGGAAGCGGTATCCAATCATGACACATTTCAAGTGAATGGTTTTCTTGATCTGTCTGATCTTCATCCTTTGCCGACTGACCTTCAAGTGTTTGGATTACGCTATCGTAACGTAATATTCGTAATCCTCGGGTTGATTATTTTTTTAAATGTTGTCAAACAAGGTTTTCACAGTTTCGTCCTCATCGGAGTCACAAACTGATTTGTAAGAGCCTGAACTATTACTTTCCCTTTTTTCCGTTTTTTTATTTGTTTTATTTTTAATTTTAGCCCCTTACCGCATGTAATTTTATTATATTCTAGAATAAATATACTTATGTTGTACTTAAGACACTTTCCCATAATTGTAGTATTTTTTGATATATTTAAAAAAATATATCTTTCCCACAAATGGCATTAGTTATATGCAATAAAGTATCCATTAACATTTATGCCATAAATGGCATAGTTTGCAGTTTAGAGGTTGTTTTAAATAAAAGTCATGGTCTTATGAAATAAAATCAGTTTATTATTATTTCGCAGACCAACTTTTTCTTAAACTTAGATTAGATTTAGGTAAATATTATCTCTTATTATTCTTGAGGCATGTTTTCGTCGCCCAAAAAACAGAACCAGATTCATCATGTTGTATGGCATCGTCGTCGTTGTAAGTCAAAGGATCTGGTTTATTCAGAGGATCGTCAGTGGATTCATCTTCATCTAATGTAGTCTTCATCATTGTCAGAAGGATAAAATCAGTGTGTCTACTTCTCATTGAACCTGTACTAAGAATTTACTCAGGATCATCTGGATCTTCCGCGATTTCAATTTCATCCCTACTTTCCCGGAATATTCGGGAATGTCAAGACCGTAAAACCGCCTTACATTCATTTGTCTGCCGAATAAAGAAAACAAAATTGACTTAACCACATTTAGTGCCAAATATGAATAAGTATACAAATAGCAATGCCAGATATGGAAATATAAAATTGGTAATACTGTATGTTATTCCTTAAATGATATTCTAGTTTAAATTACGATTGACACTAAAATATCAATTGGTACTTACATGTTTTTTTGTGTTTCGACTACTTTTATTACTCTTCTTTTCGATATTATCCAAATTGCCTGGAAAACTAACGAGTTTTCCACTCAAATTTTATCACTTGCCGTTCACAGCTTGAATATCATTATAACAACGGTTGCCGACTGGGTTTGACAAGCAAATCGATGTTGTCTCCAACTCACAGATGGCAGCACTTGTTATTAAATGACGTTTTAACTATGCCAAATCTGATATTATGTGCAGTAGTCACCAAATCAGTTTTTTGTTATTACTCTCTGTTCCGCGAGATGTATTATGTACGTAGTAAATTGTTGCCCGTTCATTTCCTTGTTATATTGTTTTAGTTCCAGTTATTTTTGTTTATGAGTATTTGTTTTTGGTCCCTGGATCGCTTCAAAATCATTGATCTTTTCTAAAGATAATTTTAATAAGCTCGGTACGCTACTTGCGGTGTTGTAGCTTTTGTGGAAAAATTTGGCAATGGTAGCATCAATCTCAGCAGTTTTCACTCGTAGCATCTGAGCTTTGTTACAGACATTTAAGACATTTTTCAAGTTTTTGACTGTCAAATGATGCTTTTGGTATGGTATTACGATCTACTGGGTACGCGCCGGTTTTCCGAAATCCATTTTGAATAACGACAGGGTTTAATTCGCCCCAAATTGTTGTTATTACGAGTGCAAATTCGGGCTTCGACAACTTAGACCCAATGTGAAGTCGCTGCCATTTTATAATCTCATCTTCCCATTTATCTTTAAAAGGTTTCACAACGCTGTATTCTTGCATGTGAGAAGAGTGAGCTGGAAGTTTGATAATTGTGATTCCTACGGATGCCGCTAACTCAATAACGACATGTGTCGAATGTCCATCAAATATAAGAATAACAAGCGCTTCTGCTTTTAATGAAAGCACAAATAATTATTGGATGTATTTTTTAATATGGTGGTCTTCATCCATCCTTTTTCACTAACAGCATAACTTTATCACCACAGGCATTCGTTGCCAGAAGAATAGTTGTATTAGTAGTAATAGTAATGTCCAGGTCCACTAGTAGTTCTGGTTGCCTGAAATCCTTTTTTCCCGATTATTTTACCTTTTAGTAGATCCTGGCAAATCGAAGTTTCATGAAGGTTATAGATTTGGTTTGGCTTGTTTTGTAGGCCTTACTCTTCCACCACTTTCTCTAATAAGTAGAAGTACGCGTACACTATAAAAGGATCGCTAGCCTTTCGCCGCGATATATCGACCGCTTGCGGTTTTTTAATAGAGAACCCATTCCGTTTCTTGAACGCATAAAACCAGTCCCTTCGTAACGGTATCAATTCACCATTTATAGAATGGTAAATTTCTCAAACTTCTCATTTATAGAATGGTGAATTGATACCGTTTCTGCGTATATGCTACTCTGTCCAGAAAGTATCGGAAAAGATCAATAATACACAAAATGTTAGTTATTAATCCGAATTAATTTTATCGCCTTCAAAGTATGCTCCTTTAGATACACGTACGCCAACGAATAATCCATTCATCAAAACATTTTTTTTAAACTTTAAACGGAATTGAGTTCTGTTCTCGCCGCGAATTCGTCTTTATGTCTTCTACCGAATGAAAACGGGTGCCACGATGTGGTAATTTGAGTTTAGGAAAAGAAAGAAATCAACTGGAGCCATATCTGGTGAATAAGGTGGTTACTTGATGATATTTCTTAAGTTTTAGGTCAAAAATCGTTTACAATGATGGCCTTGGGCGAAGGCGCATTACCGTGGTGCAAACTCCAAGATTTTTTTTTCCACAAATTTGGCCTATTAATCAAATTTTTTTAAACGTAACGTTGGTATTTTATCAACTTAGTGCAAACATTCATCATGACAGCGTTTTACTCTGCTAGTAAAAGTTACAGTGAAAAACTTTTATTTCGTTATCACATTACAGATTACAGTGCACTCTAAATAAGTAAAAAATACCTTTAGGTTTTTATTTTATTTATGTAGGTAGTTTTATCGCATCGTCACCAGCAGGCAGCGTGTTTATTCTTTTATTCATATTTAAAATTAGTTTTGATAGCATTTCCTTAGATGATAATGATAATACACGATCCATGTTCTAGACTATATAAATAGTGGTCACCGGTGACCGACAAAAAATTAAATTTCAATTGTGTGTGTGTCAAGTTGGTTTGTGGCAGTCAACGTGTTTACATGCTGGGCCGCCAACAGGATCCCGTTAACTGTCTCTGTGGACAGTTTATTACGAATTTTAGTTTTCATAAGCTTAACGTAGCTGAAAACTCTTTCACACTGTGCATTAGAATGCGGGATACATAAAGTATCTAACGCAAACTGTGATAGCTCCTGTGTGAGTTCTCCATTGATCATCGATTTTTTTTATTAAATTTACATTTTCTTCCGAGACTACTCTGTGTAGTAACTGGATCAATGGAATTATCGAGGGATCAACTTCTCGAAATTTTGCCGATGAAGCATTTGTGGCATGCAGCATATTATGAAGATTTGATAAAAGCGGGGAAGTTCCGACAAACATGATAAAATCTATTTAGTTCGACTCTGTTTCTCATACTTAACTTCTGGATTTTTGAGGTCATTCATGACTCTATCATAAGTACAGTTGCTCGTTCCTTAACCAATTTACTTGGTTTTCAAAATTTATGACTTCAACTTATGTCGCATAACGTAATCTCTGCTTGAAAAACAAAGCAGGATGTCCCTGTATATTTCGCAAATCTTATCATTTATATGGTTAACACCAGAGTCAAGAGTGAAGGCACTTCTTTATATTATGTAATGAGGTTATCATTCAAAGGTTCTTGTGTTTGCAGTACTTCCTCTAGAAAAAATTCTGTGCATTCTCTTTTTTTAGTACTCATTTTGTCTGAAAGGTATTTTTCCATTTTGACCATGACACGATGTCAAACTTTTCTTTTGAAATAGCACTTCTATTACAGGATAAATTCCTGCTCTCATAAAACGTTTTGTAGAGTGACCGGATTAAGGTTGTCCCGAATTTCAGTCAGCAGTCGCGCAAATTCACTTTCGGGCAGTTTGGCACCAGAATGTAGTCGCTGCCATTTGACAAAGAGCGTCTTCCCAGTGAACTTTCATTGATGTGCTGCAGTCTAATAGCACATGCGAAGAATGAGGTGGTAACTTTATGATGGTGATATTATTAGCAACTGCGAACTCCACAACGCCCAGGTCAACGTGTGTTTGATGTCCATCATAAACAAGAAGCACAGGCCGTTTATTTCCGAGGGAAGGCAAGAATACATCTTTGAAGTATTTTTCGAAAATGGAGGTCTCCATCCATCCATTTGTACTACCAGAATATGCCGTTTTTACATTTTCGTTTTTGTAAAACCATTCTTTCTAGAGACTTTTGCCCTTGAAGACAATCAAAGGTGGTACTTTGTCATCCCGTGCGTTTGCACCTAGAAGCACTGTAGTATTATCACGTCCAGGACCACTGGCCGTGCTTGTTGAACTGCAGCCTTTTTGTCCAATTACGTTACTCGATGAAGGATCATTACAGAAACTAGTTTCATCTACATTGTACTCTTATATATTTTCCGGTTTGTCAGTCACATTTAATTCCTGTACAACTGATTCCAATAAATCAAAGTAGTGATATACTGTGAATGGGTTATATGCTTTTTTCTTTGCGACCTCTACGCTTTGTGGCTTTTTCATTGATAAATTGTTTCTTTTGATGAAACAACGGCACCAATCGTACCCGGGAATATCATTATTAAACGGGGCCACAGTACCGTTTCTTCGCACATATTCCGCAATCAAAGATTTTAGTTCTTTTCGTGTTAAAGGATAGCCAGCCTTTTCCATTACATGTAGCAATGAAGCGAGATGTTCTTCTTGTTGCTTAGAATATATGGTGAGTTTTCCAGGTTCAGGCATATTTGCACCACGCGTACCGGTTATACGAGCTACTATGGTTGGCCGCGCAATACCAAATACATCTGACGCTGCATAACTATTCAATCGTTTGGCTCTTACGCCTTCTGCAGCTTTCAGAAGATCTTCCCGCAAATATCATTTATCCCGCTTTCGCTTGTATTTACGAACCATCTGAAAATTAAAAAGTGTTGATTGACACACGAACATAAAAATATCAAGTAAATAATGTTACTTAAGTAAGGAATAATCAGAATTCATTTTTTTTTATTAATTAGAAACTATATCGACACAAAATTAACGTTAGCAACACTAGTAGGTACTTTTATTTCCATACTAAAATTACCGGGGCTATTGTGTCTTTTTTTCTATTTACATTTGCCTCACGTCACAATTTGAATGAGGCTAATGTATCTATCCACATAGACACAACTCTAGATAACTTCGGCACAGGAAGAAAATAATAAGTAAATATCAGTGAACTATTCACTATTATTGGACTTAGAGTCCCCGCAGGCTGCAAACTTTATATCGGCCGATAGTATGGTCGGGTTAAGCTGCTAGTGCGCACACTAGGCCAACAAAACAGTTGGGTGGTACGTGAGTGCGCAGACTTACACCTGCACATGTGCTCAGCGTGGTAGATGAGGTGAGCCCATCGGCAATAAAAGTTACTTCACAAATTTATCAAAAAATGCTTGATCTTAGTAGTAAGTGTATAATAATGTTGTTACTAAAGGGCTTCCTACTATGGTATTAATATTTATTATACATACATATATACATAGAATCATATAATCACGTATGCTATTTCAGCTTTAAAGTCGAGAGTGTCTTTTTTTGGGAGTCTACAATATTTGGGCTTCTTTTATATAGGGGAAAGTCGGTTATATTGTACCACTTTTTACTTTGACGTCAATATTTCATTTACAAAAACACTTACACATATGAATGACTTTCACAATAATAGGTCAACATCTTGGTTTATCACATGTAAAAAAATTGCTGTTTTAGATTGCAGTTAAAGGGCTATGTGTTTTACGGAGGTCTCCTAACTGTACAATTTAGCCAACTAGTTGTTTAAATCGTACTACAGGTATTTTAAATCGTACTATTGGTGTTTAAATCGTACCAGTACTAAAAACAATATTTATTTAAATGAAAATATTTATTTATGGTGTGATTTACTGAGTGAGTGAGGTGGTGACTATAATTACTTAATCTGACAGACATGCCAATTATGTCTTAAATAAATAGAGCTACGCAAGACACCGAACCTATTGTCATGTACTACTCTAATTCAAGAATGTATATTATATCTTCTATCTTTTGATTAAATACAGCTGGTCTTCCTTTTTGGATTTTATTATCAACAGCATTCTTGTTTCTCTTCTTTACATGTCGTAAAATTGTTGGCTTTGGAATTGAATAAGTTTCAGCAATTTTGTTTAAGGTTATTTCTTTTATTTTATAGGCCAAAAGTGCTCTCTGTGTCGGTCTTCTTTGCTTATTTATAATATTTTCGTTTATCACCAGGGTCCGTCATCAAAGTAAAAAAAAAAACAAATAAAAATATGTTGTTTTGTAACTGTCCGATAAATTGTACCGGTACAATATGTCCAACCACATGTGGTACGTTTCAGCCAACCATGCATTTAAAAACAAAACAAATGATAGCTACATAACCTTCAAACTTAAAGACTCAGCGAAAACAATGTTTAAAAATTGTTTAGTTTGGCACTCAAATACTATCGATATTGTTACAAAAACTCACCTTTTCTGTGAGTACCTGCCTTACGAATCAGCACGAAAATTTAGTTCAAATTTCACAAAATCTTATTTTTTTCACTAGCACTCAACGTTCTCAACCGACGCCATTACAAAATGGCCGAGTGTTGGTGGCGCCACTGAAGCATAGTTTAGTGTTGCCAGCGTTAAAAATATGTGTTGGTTTGTGGGTAATCTAGTGGTGGTACGATTACAGCGACTCTACCCTACACCAACCATCCTGCAGCTGCCGAAAAATCAAATAAATAGAATATCAACCGAAAAGTCATTTTTTTTGAGCGAGCGCTTATTCTGTAGAAGCTAATTACTCTATCAAGCAAGTCCACTCCTCCCATCTTTTCATTATATTGCTGAATAGCAAAGGGCCTATCAATCTCTATGTATTCCTCTGACTTCTTACACCAACGCTTGCATTTGTTTTCAGGTCGTTTGGAATCAGCAGAAGAAGCCATTATTACTGGTTTATTGTGAAACCACTTCAGACAAGCAATTTTACCACCATTTCTTACTAATTGGTCGGAAGAACTGTGTCCCTGATCTCTCAATTGCTTGTCAGTCTTGAAGTTGCAAGTTTTTGGGATTTTGGACATCTTGAGTGCATGTATCTTGCATTTTTTCTCTCTGCGTATAATTTATCTAATAACTCAATGTACTTAAAATATCTGCCCTTACCTAAAGGTTACCTAAACGATTCCAAGCTTGTATAGCATGGAACCTTTTGGTAAATTGTTAGCAAACCTCATAACGACTTTTCCGCTAATATCCAATCCCTTCAGCTTCGCCAGTTGGTAATATTGTATCGCCCTTGCCCTTCATGCATGAAAAAATCTAGAGGAATACCATCTGGGCTGGTATATACAAAATGCCGCATTGATACCTAGCCCCAAAATGGTATCATTTGTTCGTCGACGCTAATATCCTGAAGTCTAGGATTTTCTAGGCAAGCTTTCCGCACCGTTTCAATTAGGGGTTGCTCTTTCCAAACTTTATTTTATTTGGAAGCCTTATCAAAATCAAGATCATTCACTAGTTTCAGGTTAGTTCTTATTCGAAAAAAACAATCTCTAGTCATACGGTCAGCAATCATTGGTAACCTAGTATTATTCATCCAATTTATTTTGATTCTTTGCAAACCCAAATAGCTCATGCAATGCCAAAAAAGATTTTCATTTCATCTTTTGTAGTGCCAAAGGGTCTTTCAATTTTTCAGCAAGTAAGTTTAAATTGAAAAAGAGCTAAATATTTTGAATATTTCTTCAGGAAAATATCTTGAAAAATATTCAAAAGGCAATAGTAATACTCTTACGCGACTGGCTGCTAGAGGATGACAACAAAGACACCTTCGATGATTGGATCATTATCTCTAAACTCTAACATCGACTGTATCTCTTGCAAAAATAAGCCTAGAAAGGAATAAAACACTTTTCTGGATAATATATTTCAGAAATAGAAATATAAAGACTAAAACCGAAAGTCCCCTATATACGAGACATGCACGAGCGAGGAGTCAGTACGGTCATACTATTTAACGAAATACAAAAAAAAGTGTTTACAGTAAGTCTATTATCCTCATAATCACAATACATAGCAATTACAAAGGGTTACGGCGTTATTCCAAGAACAAAACAATTAAAATCTTACCATGGGTAGCCATTTTACTGATAGTCTGTTAGCGCGCGACTTCAAACTGTCAAAACAAAAACTTCCCCGCAAATAGAAGATCGAAAGTAATTTTTGTAGAATAGCGACATCTGTGCTAAAGTTATTGCGTTAATCGTTTGAATGTTTTCAATATCCGCCGACAGCGAGCGACACATTGTTATTGAAAATTGTCCCCTATAGAGGGCGTCGTGACTGAGGAGGATAGTGACGTATTATAAAGAATGATAATTAATGTTATGGGGTTTGACTTACGACAACGATTATTATTGTGTCATTTAGCGAACGCGTAATTTGGTAATTTTAAAACTTAAAAAAAAAATTATAATATTTGATTTTTTATTTATTTAATAACGCTCAAATGAACTTTATACGTTTTTTTACGTTTATACGACTTAATACGTCTTTATACGTTACGTTACTTAACTTCGAGTTCGAAACGCAATCCGAGCGGCTACGTGTGGAGGACGTGAGTTCAATTATTTATAAATCTGTATTAGTGATCGAATAGAGTGAGCATTTACAAAATATCTGTAAACTTATCTTGTCTACCAATTCACTATTGACAAACGCTGACAAATCGGTTGCCACTTGTCTACGGGGCAGATTTTAATTTAATTGTGCATAAAACTACTTAAATTGTATCTATATAAGTGCGTTGTATGTTGTATAAGTCATATAACTGTGAAAGTATTATTAATACATAGGTAATTATATAAAAGATTTCTTATTTTTCGTTGATCACTTTTAGAGATAAGCCTTTTTCGTTAATCTTTACTCATAAATGTATGTAAGTATGTGAGATGTGATTTTTTTCTTAAATGCTTTGTGATTGTGATCACTGAAAACCAACCGGCATCGGCAAGCGCGGTGATAAAGCCAACACCCATCTATTGTAGCGATGGCTTGATTGCAATGGTGGAGGCCTTTACCCAGCTGTGGGACAGTATACAGGCTGTATTTTACTATAAGCATGGACAAATAAGATAATAAAGACTGACAATCTCCATACAAAAGAGCGTAGCGCGGAAATGTCAAAAATGTACGAGTTTCGTACACTTCCGCTTGACGGCGCCACGACCACTACATACAGGTACTAAAAAAGTGCGCTAGCGACAGAGCGCTTGCTTTGGTTGCTTTCAGTTTTTTTTATTCACGTATAGATGGCGTTAATGTAAGTTGTATTTTAGGCATCTTTATGAGTCCACGCGAGTTTAAATTTGAGTACTTTACATTAATATAATACATAAACTAGGTACAAATAAAGAAAAACAAACGAAAACATTTTTGATTTACAGAGCGCCGTCTAACGTTGTAGTATTAACTTCGTTTGACGAAGTAATAAATAGCTGCTGCAATAGGATTACTTAATTTTGCAATATTTCAATTTGAAACTACCGGAGACATCTATCGTAACATTTTATAACTATATTAAAAGTTACGCTCGTTTGTATGGAGAATGGCAGTCCTTATTCTATATCGTTCTTGCTATAAGTCATACATCTCGTTAAGAAGGTACTTTTCGTGCGGACGTTTGGAGAGCGTTGATTATGTATTTAGTTTGTATATGACGACGACCTCCTTGGTCGATTGTTTGTACACCGGTTTTCATGGTGTCGCCATCTCAGAGGTCTCGGGTTCGATCCCCGGTCGGGTCAATTTAGAAATTATTGTTTTTCTAAATTGTCTCGGGTCTGGGTGTTTTCTATTGTAACAAGTATTTAAGTATTTTAAATATGTTTATCCGTTGTCCAGTAACCATTTAACGAGTTTCTTAGGGAAGCTTCACTTGGGCTAGATGATTGGTGTAAATGTAGAAAAGTTTATTATTTATTTATTTATATGTAACCGAAGGTAGGTACCTCAATAACGTTTGTGATAATTTTATTCCATTAATATACTGTTATTGGTAACATGTATTTATTCTAATTAGCATATAACTTTTATCAATAAATAAAGAGTTACATAATTAAATGCTTTTTTGCTAATTTACCTCACCTCTGTAGCCGAGTGGCTTCATTTCCCGGATCGGGCAAAGTATGTTTCGGTGTTTTTTGATGTATTGCCCGAGTTGGTGAAGTATTTTTCGGTGTTATGATGTATTGCCCGAGTTTGTGAAGTATTTTTCGGTGTTATGATGTATTGCCCGAGTTTGTGAAGTATGTTTGGTGTTTTTGATGTATTGTCCGAGTTTGTGAAGTAAGTTTCGGTGATTTTGATGTATTGCCCGAGTTTGTACTGTATGTTTGGTGTTTTTGATGTATTGCCCGAGTTTGTGAAGTATGTTTCGGTGATTTTGATGTATTGCCAGAGTTTGTGAAGTATGTTTCGGTGATTTTGATGTATTGCCCGAGTTTGTGATCACCAACTTGAAAAATGCATGGATGGTGGTGATAATACAAATTATTTTATTAAAATAAGAAATATATTAAAGTATAAGTATTAAAAGCACAATATAATAAACTTGTAATATTACAGGATGCATCAGCTATGGGTTCCACACACTACACTGGAATCGTTCCAAAACCGGAATCGTGGACACCGAGCAATAAAAGCCTTTAATTGTAGTAATGACTTGATTTCAATGAGGCCTTTGTCCAGCAGTGGACTATTTACTGCTTGTTAAACAGAGACTAGGCATGAGGACCGCAGAGGCAGTTCACTGCCAATAGTCCGTCCGTCCGACCAAATTACAACTGCACATGTTTTTTACGACACCCAAGGCACCAAGGGCGTCGCCAGCCGACGGCCTAGCATGCGCAATAGACTTTGGAAAAATGAAAAAAAGTTAATTTTTACTTTATACTATTATAGAAGTCGTTATTCTAAAACCAATAGTTTTATTTCACTTTGATACGAGAAGTATTTACAAAGTTATTGTACATAAATAATTCGTTAAAACACTACTACTTCGCTTAGTTCGCTGGCACTCGACTGACGTGACGTGACGTCATCGTATCCGATAGTCCCCGCCGCCGCTCTCGCCGCCCGCACCTGGCGGGCGTCCGATTACATATCCGATGATGTCACGCCGCGGGTTTCGCGCGTATTTTGATTGTCACAAAAACAATAAATAGCGCGTGGTCATTTTTATGAATCTTTAAATAGTAGATTGTTATACAAGGGGCTAAAATGACCCATTATATACGAGGTAGTTTTACTAGTCTAGTTAGTAAATAGAAACCGAGTTTTAATGGGTTTTTAGCGCCGAGTGTTACACTCTGCTTTTCACTACGATTGCGAGAAAATATAACAATCCAATACAATATGAATTGGTTTATTTTATTTAAAATTAACCCATTAGTTGCTTTAACGACACCCAAGGGAAGAGAATGGTTTGTAGTATTATTTTGATGAGCCCATCGCCGCTCTATGCTGTTGGATAGTAGATATGTGCAGTCTTTCCATCTCTTCCCTTGGGTGTCGTCAAAGGCGACTAACGGACTAAAGACTGCACATACATCCAACAGCATAGAGCGGCGAAGGGATCATCAAAATATTATTACCAACCCTTCACTTTTCTTTGATTTGGTAAAAGAGGACTAACGGACTAAAGACTGCACATACATCCAACAGCATAGAGCGCGATGGGCGCATCAAAATAATATTACCAACCCCTCACATTTCTTCGATTTGGTAAAAGGGGACTAACGGACTAAAGACTGCACATACATCCAACAGCACAGAGCGGCGATGGGCCCATCAAAATAATATTAACAACCTCTCTTCTCTTCGGTGTCGTAAAAGGCGACTAATGGACTAAAGACAACTCATACATCCAACAGCATAGAGCAACGATGGGCTCATCACAATAATATTACCAACCCTTCACTTTTCTTCGATTTGGTAAAAGGGGACTAACGGACTAAAGACTGCACATACATCCAACAGCATAGAGCGGCGATGGGCCCATCAAAATAATATTACCAACCCTTCACTTTTCTTCGATTTGGTAAAAGGGGACTACCGGACTAAAGACTGCACATACATCCAACAGCATAGAGCGACGATGGGCTCATCAAATTAATACTACCAACCTCTCTCTTCTCTTCGGTGTCGTGAAAGGCGACTAATGGACTAAAGACTGCTCATACATCCAACAGCATAAAGCGGCGATGGGCTCATCAAAATAATACTACCAACCTCTCCCTTCCCTTGGGTCTCGTAAAAGGCGACTAATGGACTAAAGACTGCACATACATACAACAGCATAGAGCGGCGATGGGCTCATCAAAATAATACTACCAACCCCTCTCTTCCCTTGGGTGTCGTAAAAGCGACTAACGGGCTAAAGGCTCACCATCTAAGCACATGTGCAGACTGTGCAGTTTTTTCTTGCTGAAGCTGTGTTATCTCAAAAAAGTTGTTGATTGTTGAAACAGTAATAAGTCGAGTCTTTATTCATGATTATTCTACATAAGACTAAATACTTTTTCGTTTTTGTAGGCGCATTGTCATGTGACAGACAAAAATTTAAAAAAAAATTACTTTTTCCCCTAGGGCGAGAAAAGCTATTTTAGCCCCGCTCTAGAACGCTACAATGACGGTCTTTTTGAGCAAGAGGAGTGAAATAGTTATTTGTTATACAAGAGTGCAAACTTGCTTTTTAACCGCGTGCTCAATTTTGATGACCGAGCAAGCGAAGGATCCTAAAATTGAATCACGAGTGCAGCGAGTGATTCAAACATTAGAATCCTGAGCGTTAGCGAGGGAATCAAAAGAGTACGAGGTGAAAAATCTTTGCACTCGAGTGCAACACGTAACTTTTCATCCCACCTCAACGAGGAAATTACCAACCAAATTAAAAAAGTAGGTACACCAAAAAGGTTCCGAGTCTGAGTTTTTAACAAATTAAAAAAAAGTTGTATGATATATTCGGCACCATAGAGGTAGCAGTAAATAGGTTTAATGTTTTTTTTTAATTCACAAACTTAGTGCACACGATGTTCTGAATTCAATTTACTTTATCCTCTAGAGAATAAAAACGGCTTTTCCATTCAGATATTGAAGATTAAAAATACTCTTTCCGAGATGGTGGGATGAAAAAAATATTGTGAAGTATTTTGAAGGGCTACAGAAAAAAATTTAATGTCATATTTTAAGTTAAAATGTAAATATTTCAAAAATAAATAAAAATACTGTTCCCAAGCTCATTGCGCAACACGAGAACTGTTCTCGACCCGTTTTCTCGTGTTTTATTCATTTATCTCTAATGTCTATCGACACTAAAGAAATAGACTTAATAGTAGTTTTTGCATAAACTGGTATTTTTGTCTACAAACCACACTGATTCGTCGTCTCTCGTCCGCGACATATCTCGTGTTGCGCATGCTAGGCCTACAGGAGGAGGGGGAGGGGCAAGCCGATATAAATGAAGGATGCGATGTAATAAGAACGGTGCAAAATTGCATTGTGTAAACTCTAGTATTCTTTTAGTAAGCCGCTATACTTATAATTATTTTATGATTTGCTGTTTATTTATTATTTACAACGGGTAAGCGCTTGGCCTTCATCTACCAGTAAGGCGGTACCTAAGTGACGGTATAGCCGAAGGGGAAAGCGCGCTTCACCCGCTTCACTTCATCTCTGAACTGTCGGAACATAACAATTATTATTTTATTATTATTATTCATTTAATTTCGGACAACATGAATCCATGGATTAGTATAAAATTTCTTGATTAAAAAGGTGTATAATAATAAACACTGTTACATAAATAAATATTATAGTTTAATGTGTTATAAACCTCAGTGGCACTCCGTGTGAACGCAACCCGGAGGTGCCGTTTCCGATTTCGGTCATCGAACGCGCGAAGTGCCTTAATAGAGGCGCATGCGGATCATCAGCCACCATACTCAGGATGCTGTTGTCACCCCCCCCCCCCCCCCCGCAACCGACCCATCAGTGACGCTACTTTTTTTCTCAAGAGAGCCTGAAAGCCGTCAGTTCGTGCTTGCGCAAACATTTCAGACGCACTGAAGAAGCGGGGAAGTCCCAGCATCATCCTGAAGATGTTATATTGGATCCGAAGAGTGTTGAGCGACTTTTTAGAACAACTCATCCACAGACCGCCCGTGTAGAGCCCCTGACAATACGCCTTGATACGCGTGACGTAGTTACCGCGGAGCGTGTAGGGCCACTGAGATACACGCGCTCTGCGTCGCGAAATAGTACAGTGCGTGGAGGTGGCGTTGTCGACGGAACGGGGATGCCGCGCCCACTTGTGGTGCGCCTGGCGCGTCGCACTATTCGAGACGAGCTGCTCCATGGTATGCGCGTGCGCCGCGGGGCTAACACGGCGGACTTCGGGCTAGCAAGTGATCCTCGGCCATTCTACGAAAACGAGCGCCTCACTAAGTACAATAGGCAGCTGCTTCGTAGGGCTCGCTATGAGCGCAAACGTTTGCCGTAGAAGTTTGTCTGGGCGAAGAGGGGTCGCATTTATGCCAGACAGGAGGAAGGGAAACCACAAAATAGAGAGGGTTTCGCCGCGCGGCCGTATACTTAATTTGTGGGGAAACCGTCATTTCTTATTCGCACAGACAATGACTTGGTTAGGGTTTTTGGTAGTAATTAAGTTCACAGATTTGGGATGTTTAATTCTTTGTTTAAGTTATTCTTTGAGCAAATTAGACATTGGACAATTACATAGATTGGGTTTGTTTATTGATTGTAACCATTTTGCATTGAATCTTATATCTGATTTGTTGTTTTTTGTGCATTGTTTTTGTTATGAAATTGATGTTGGGAATTTAATGAAATTTCATATTGGTAATTATATGAATCGAATTTTGATATCTTTATGTGGTATTAATTATTTTAGTTATGAAATCTGTGATGGAAATATTGTGAAAATGAATGTTAGGAATTTTAGGAATCGAATTTTATTTTATTTACTTTTTATGTACTGTGTTTGCTTTAAAATCTATGTTGAGAATTTTATGAAATTTTATGTCAGGAATTCTATGAATTTTATTTTATTTTGTTTACTTATCATTAATAATTATTGTTTTTTATACATTTTTAGAAATTTTATTGGAAGTATTGTATTATGTCTTGTGCTTGTAACATGTGTAATTGGAATGTTAATGTTACTATTTCTGTATATTGTATTATCTTTTCATGAATTGGTTCAGCCGGTGTGGTGGTCGTTAGCTGTACACTTGTTGTTTGTTGTATTTTATTTCAGTTTTAAATATTCGATTATCGCTTTGTGGGGTTCTTTGCATTGGAACTGTTTTAAATATGTTTTTTTACACGACATAATTATAGAAATATTTTTATATATATGCCAGAATCTAGTCACAATTATATGTTCTATTTCGAACATGTTATTATTATTATTGTATGTTTATATAAATAAATAAATAAATCTTTCCTACAATCACACCAATTATCTAGCCCAAGAGAAGCTTCGAAGAAAACTCGTTAAATGGTTACTAGACAACGGATAAACATACTTAAAATACTTAAATACATACTTATTATACATAGAAAACACCCAGACCCGAGACAATTCAGAAAAACAATAATTTCTAAATTGACCATATTGCGTAACCATGTCATATACATCGCAAATAATAATAATATACATTCATTATTATTCATTTACATATGCAATGTATAGCGCCAAATATTTTACTGTTGGTCTCTTAAATCTCGGGTCATTAGGAACCAATCATGATAATCTGTTACTTGCTATGCAGCGTGGTTTTGTTGATGTATTGATGATAAATGAAACATGGCTCAGAAGTGGAGAGGATAGACGAGCACCAATCATTCCAGAGTATCGTTTGAGACATAAACCACGACCATCAAGCATGGGTCGGAAGCGTGGAGGAGGTGTAGGCTTTTACATAAGACGGGGATTAAGACTCAGAATTTGTGATCACCCAGAGCATCCTTTAGTGGAGCAGATGTGGTTTAAACTTAACATAAATAATAATAAAGTTATGATTGGTACAGCGTATCGGCCGCAATGGCTGGGTACTAGTTTGTTTTTGGATGCCCTTTTTGACACTATTGGCAACATAAATATGCTTGATACCACCGATAGCAAGTACGGTAGTCTCAATAACTTTCTAGAGTGTACAGGTTTAACTCAGGTTGTAACGGAACCAACCCATTTCACGGAGCACAGCCGCACTCTGTTAGATGTCATGTGTACCAGTGTTAAAGTTCGTAGTGTTTCTGTTGATGGTCTGGGGGTTATTAATGGGCATGCTTTGGTGTCATGCGAGATTGTATTCCGTAAGCCCAAAGTTCCGCCCCGTGCTGTTACATTTAGGTCGTTATCGAGCATTGATGAAGGTTTTTTTAAGCGGGACTTAGGTTGTTTTGATTGGAAAGCCGTCGAAAAATTACGCGATGTATATGACATGGTTACGCAAGTTAATAATTATTTGACGTTTTTGTTCGATCTCCACGCTCCCCTAAAAACAAAATGTTTTAAAGACCAACCATCACCTTGGTTTACAGACACTATTAAATTAATGAGAAAACTACGTGACGCTGCACTTCAGCGTTATCGGTGTTCTAATCTAGACTCTCATAAACAATTTTATAAGGATTTAAAAAAACAAGTAGAAATAGCATTACATAACGAAAAGAAAAGTTCCTTTAAATATAACATAAATAACAATATTCATAATCCAAACAAGCTATGGAAAAATTTGAAGTCTAAGATTATACCACCCTGTCATACAGAGATCCCGTCGCACCTTAGTGACCCTAACCTTATAAATAATCACTTTTTAGCACAGACATAATAATAGAAGCAGACCAAACATTACAACAAAAAAGCGTGCCCATTACGCCTACAGACAAATTTCATGCACACATTTACAATAAAAGGGGCTGAACTCAGGCACGCAAGGGACCTCAAGTACCTACATCTATAGTAATGTTATACGTAAAGAGGACAATTTTATATTTTATACTTAGACATTTGAAGATACTCATTAAATTAAAAAAAAACACCAGTAGAATGCTATGTTACATATCATTGAGTGCCAATCAGGCTGTCTGTATCTGTATCTGGCTGCGACGCCACCTCACTAACTTAATAGGCCTATTACATCTCGACTGTGATTTTTGCGTAAAATGGCCAATTTTGGCGTTCTTGATCCAAGAAAAAAAAATACATCACCAGTTTTGACTTATTGAATAATGTAGAATAGCTATTGGCATAGTTCGTAGCGGCCTCGCTTTATGTAAATTTTGCTTAACTTTTTTTATGAAACCCAAAATTGATGAAGGTTTTCATAAAATGCGCTAAGGCACTTTTTTGAGCTCCTAGATTGAACTACTGTTCTAAAGAAATGAAAAATAAATTAGAATGTTATCTATTATATAGTCGTATAGTGCGTAGCGGCCTCGGAATTTTTAGATATCATTGATTTTATATAGAAAAAAATCTTATTACAAACCAAAAAACTTCGAAAATCGCTTTAAGTTAACTGTGAATTTCTTCTACCTACGATATTATTGAGCAAAATTTATACCAAAATAATTGTTACTTCTTGAGAAATAAAGATTGTATAATGAATTTTATATCCTATTTCGATAAAAACGATAAATATAACTGCAAAATTACTACAAAATACGATATGCCGGCCGTCCGAACTCAGCTTATTCTCGCAGAGAAGAGATTTGTAATATTAAGCATGATTTTATTATCCTATTTTGATAATAACGATAAATACAACTAAACAAGTTACTACAAAATGCAAAAATGCGCATTTTACGCAAAAATCACATTTAAGATGTAATAGATCTCTTAATAAAATGCATGAAATACTCGTAGTAGAACCGTTAGGTAAAATAAGAAAAATGAAATAAGTAATTAAAAACAACATACATACATACTCTGCTGGTATTTTTTTAATAAAAATAAAAATTACAATATATAATGTCACAATTTTTTAAACTAGTGATAAGACCGCCGGGTGGTCGAGTAGTCAGCGACCCTGACTGCGGGTTACTGTATATTTTGCAAGTCCCGTAAAAATGATATCCGGGATACTTTTGAGTCTGTTCAGGAAGTAATGATGAAGGTTTCTGAAAACAAATAAATTTATCATTTTCTGTATATCAAAGTAACAGAGTTGAGAGACTGCGCAGACTCATCTTATTGATGTAATAGCCTAGAATACTGTACAACAATATAATACTTAAGTTAACTCACTAAGTGAGTTAATACAGCACTTGAGGTACTCGGCTGTAATTTTTGCAAATTCCTCAAAACATGATCTCTACTGGCATTGCTTCTTACCGAACCTTTTAGTAAAGATTTAGATGAATTCTGAAAAACAAATGTAAAAAGTTATTATTTTATGCATATTTTCATACAAAAATACATCCCTACGACTACCATAGGGTTAAAGGGGTAGGATAGGGTTTTAGTTAACAATATTATAAAAATAATTTACTCATATTTAATTTATCCCTAATGAAAAAATATATTGCATACTTAAATCTAATCAACCTTCAAAAATATACCTATTAAACAAAACTGGAGCCTAAATACGGCCCCTTAAAATTGTACAAGTACATGAAACGTCAAACGAGATCAGAGTTACTATATAATTGATTATTGTTACCACAAGAATCTTTCAGAAACTACTTTACGTTAAGATTTCACGAGATTTGCACTTATGACAATTATTCACTACTTCTACAATGCCGAAAGATTAATAATAATCACACAATGACTGAAAAAAACATTATGAGATTAGATGGCACAACAAAACTTACCAATGGAACGTAATTTCAGGTGTTTTTCTAAATGAAGAGTTGCCGCACAAGGGCGCACTACACTTCACCATTTTATTTTAGTACTTTTGGCTCATAAACTTTATTAGATCACAAAAAATAAGCGAAAACAATCTCCTATACGTCCTTTGTTGACAAGTCTAGGAAGACATTTGTAGCCATAGATAAAGTGTTTGTAGCTCAGACTAATCTAAGGTTTGTAGCTTATTTGTAGCTTGTCAAGATGGCGTTTTGCCTCACGGTCCAGTTTGTCTATGTGTGTGGAAGTGTTGCGACATTAAAAAGGAACGAGATAGTCTCATTAATTTGTGGTTAGAGAGAAAGAAGTAGAAATATTGTTTTATTCTCATCTATGTAGTTGTGAAATAATGTTTGGTCTGCTTCTATTATATGTCTGTGCTTTTTAGATATTCCTGGTGGATCGAACAGTGACATATCGCTTTTGACGTTCTTTGAGTTCAATAGACACGGACATTCGGCGTTTACTTTACAACCAATAGAGACTGCTGAGTTCTTAAAGTTACTAAAAACTATTAAATCGAATGCGCTTGGTGTGGATCGTCTGTCACTCGACATGATCCTCATGACATTACCTCACACCCTTAAAACATTTACAGAACTAGTCAATAGATCAATTGAAACTTCCACTTTTCCTGCTTTTTGGAAGATAGCTATAGTCAAACCATTGCCCAAGATCACAAATCCTACTACTTTTAAAGATCTACGGCCAATTAGCATTTTACCCTGCCTTTCTAAAGTTCTGGAGAAGGCGGTCGCGGCACAGCTCTCTAAGTACCTTGAAGATAACAGTCTTTTGCCGGATAGACAGTCGGGCTTTCGAAAGAGTCGAGGTACTGGCACAGCTTTATTTGACGTAACTGACTCTGTTCTGGCAGCACAGGATAAAGGGATGGGAACAATCCTTGTTTTGCTAGACTTCTCCAGGGCCTTTGATTCGATAAACATTACTTTGTTGTTGTCAAAATTGGCATACTATGGTCTTGACAGCAATGCGATCAAGTGCGAACCACTTGATCGCATTGCTGTCAACTCTTATCTCACAGGCAGATCGCAGATTGTGGAGTTGCAAGGGGGGGATGGTATAGCAACTTGTTCAGAGAAGTCAATGTTGCGGAGTGGGGTGCCGCAGGGTTCAGTATTGGGGCCTCTATTGTTTATTTTATATAGTGCTGATATAGTTTCGGTAATAAAACATTGTAAGTTCCACATTTACGCAGACGATGTACAGGTATTTTTGTCATTTAATCCCAATAATACTCACGATGCTATTAATAAGATCAATAATGATCTTCAAAATATATTTCATTGGGCAAATAGGAATTCTCTTATGCTAAATGCTAGCAAAACAAAATATTTGATACTGGGATCTAGGGAACAAATTCGTAGAATCAGTTTGCTAAATCATCGAGTGCTTGTTGATAATGTCGAAATCGAACGAGTTACTGAAGCTCGAAACTTGGGGCTATGCTTCGATGAGGAGCTGCGTTATGAAAGACATGTGTCTGAAGTGGTACGTAGTTGCTTTTATAGATTAAAGACTTTGTATAAAATCAGGCAATTTCTCAGCATAGATCTTCGAGTGCAATTAACGGATTCACTGGTGCTTTCAAAACTCAACTATCTTGATGTGGTTTACGGTCCTAGATTGTTCTCTAGGACAGCTAATCTCATCCAAAGAGTACAAAATGCGTGTGCTCGATATTGTTTCAATATTCTACCACGGCAGCATGTAACTCCTTATCTAATTAGGGAAAACATACTGAAGATGCAACATCGGAGGGAGTTGCATCTAGCAACCTTACTGTTTGGAATAATAGAAAGTAAAAAACCAGCTTATTTGTATTCCAAACTTGACTGGAGGAATGAGCATAGTAAGTACGGTGTCCGCACTTTGTCTCAAGTGCTGAGTGTGCCTGGTCATCGAACCGCAGCCTTTAGAGGAAGTTTTAAATACAGTGCCACTAAGTGCTGGAATGACCTTCCGCCGCCACTTCGTAATTTGGTTAATGTATATAGCTTTAAAAATAAAGTAAAGGACATGCTATTACAGCGTCAAAAATCTAGCACTTAGGTGGCTGGTAATTAAGATGACATCTACTCGAATTTATTATTACAAATTTTATTTTTTATTTTTATATTGCCTTAGTTTGTATAGTTTATTTATTTTGTAAAAGCTGAGCAACTTTATGACATTTAATTTTATTTTGTTTATTTAATTTCCTAACTGATTAATGATTTTAATTTAATAATGCAATAATTTCGTTTCGATTTGACTACTGATTGCTTAATCTGATTTGTGTATAACTAGTCAATAGCGTGGGGCCACGAGCCACCCATTGAGGCTTGGGCTGAAAATCGACGCTGTAGTCAACTGCAGCATTATGTCGAGCCTTGGCCTTTTTAACACCACACCGGTTATTGTGTAATTGATTAATGTGTATTTCTTTATTTAATTTAATTTTTTTTTTAATTATATCTAACTTGTTTATTTTATTTTTACTGTACTGCATGTTATTATTATTTTTTGGTGTATGTGTGTGTGTTAAATAAATCATTTCTATTCTATTCTATTCTATTCTATTCCTTGAATAGCGTTATTTTGACTTGGTCCGTACATCGGGCGAATCTACGAGCGAGCATGTTGCCGCGCACCGCCAAAGCTCTTCTTTCCATATCTATGTCTAGATCGTCCTTAAGGTCGTCGGTAAGTACCTATGTGGGCTAGGTATTTAAACTGGTTTACCCTCATTAGTTCCACTCCACTCAGGTAGATTGGAGGTATAGATTCGGGACACTTACCGGCGGCCTTAAAAACGATGTATTCGCTTTTTTTGACATATGTCAGACCATGTGATACAGCATACGCCTCGCAGACCCCCAACATCTCCCCAATAGCAGTCGCAGTTGGTCCCAGCAGTACCATGTCGTCTGCGTAGCTGATGTTGTTAACAGTAATACCACCCACCTTGCATCCGTCACGCCTACTGCTGAGCTCCACCATGAGGTCATTGACGTACAAGTTAAAGAGCTTTGGAGATGAAAGCCCCCCCTGTCTCACGCCGCCCTCCAACCCGTACGCCTCGGAAAGTTTGTTAGACCATCTGACGAAGTTCAACTGATTCGCATACCAATAACGAAATATATTTAACATTTCTACCGGTACACCCCTGCCCTCCATCTTCCTCCAAAGCACATCATACGAAACGCTATCAAATGCCTTGGAGAGATTCAGAAAACAGGCGTACACCGGCGTTCTTCGGTTCGTATAATATTGGACAGTGTGCTTGACACTCAATATTGCGCTTTCGGTGGAGAGTCCAGGCCGAAACCCGAACTGGGTGTCATGTAATTTTAAATATTTTTGCAAGCACGAGTCAAGCAAACTATCCAATATCTTTGCCACTGTATAGTGGCAAGGGAGATAGGGCGATAGTTACCCTTATCCGAGATATCTCCAGTTCTGTTCTTTACTACCGGTACCACTATAGTTTTCATCAGGTCAGATGGTAGGTACGTGTCTAATGCACATATTGAAAAACAGAGACAGGACCCTCGGCAAGTGCACACCCGCATTCTTCAGGTGCTCAATACTGAGCCCATCGTGCCCGGGCGATTTGCCTCTACTCATTCGTTTAATAACATTCTCAATCTGAGTACCTAGCTGTATACCATTACCATGTACCATTTATAGACTGGGATCGCGAACTTCTTTGAGAAATATTTTTAAGGAAGTTGGTGTTCTTACTGTTGCATCGCAGTATATTTATAATTGTATAGTTTTTGTGCGTTGCAATATTAACACTTTTTCTAAACACGGTGATGTACACAATTTCAATACTAGAAATAAGTCAAAACTAGTAATGCCACTGTTTAGGTTACAAAAGGTTCTCGGCTCTTTCTTGGGGAAAGGTATACACTATTATAATAAAATACCAAGTACTATACTAGATTTACCTTTAGATAAGTTTAAGAATCATGTAAAATCTTGTTTACTTAGGAAAGGTTATTACACAGTCAAGGAATATTTAGAAGACAAAACAGCCTGGTTATAATAATATATTTACATTGTTTTTTTCTTAATCCATTGTCTTTATAACTGATTGTATAATTTGGTAACGACATGTTGTTTTGTAAATGTCGTTACTTCTATATTATTTTAAAGCTGTGGAGTTTCTTGTGCCCGTTCTTCTCCACAAAGTCAAAGTCAAATTATTTATTCAATGTAAACCTTTACAGGCACTTATTGACGTCAAAACAAATAATAATAAAAAAACAGTTAACTAACTTATAGTTAAGACTTAACAACTAATCTAACGAGCTTATAGTCTGTGCCAGACAAATGCGCATCGCTACCCCCAGTACCACTGCACGCCGAAACAGAATCGCGTCGAACCGAAATATAAGCCGTGGTCATAGAATTGTGTAAACATACGTATCCCGCAGTGCGAGCACGGATCTTTTATCGATCGATAAAGTGACATTAGACGTCGACAAATTGACATCGGCCGTACATGAACTGTCAAATTTTATCGTCTAATGTCACTTTATCGGTCGATATAAGATCCGTGCTCAGGGGGCTGGTACGAGAAAAAATAGCGGGCAAGTGTCTCTCCCCTAGCGACACAAACGGCTAAAATTTATAGGTAATTTATCGTTTTTTTGGGATGAAAGGTGAAAATAGATAAATCATAATGAATTGTTAATGATTTCCAATTATCGTATTGATAATGTGGTAAGTAATAGAAATTGGAGTTTTTGAAGTAAAATAAAGTAACCGCTGAAATGAGTTTTGGAAAACATTAGTACCTAACCAATAAGGTTGACATTTTTAATTCACATTTTTAATCATTCAAATATCTTTTTTTATAAAAACTTAAGCATAAAAAAACGTCAAAAATTATTAATCATTGTGTTTAAAAATTGTTTCGTTTTTCGTCTTGGTACAAGCACACAATAACTAATATTACTACCGTACAGAAGGTTCACCCTCCAACGACCCCCACGCGAAACCGAAACACATCGCGTGACCCGAGCGTTCATATTCCGATAAGCACAGCCGACTCGATATCGATTTGACGTCCGTCAGGAGCGCAGGGTTTACGCGTGCGCGTAGGGATTACGAGTTAAGGCTAGATAGATCGCGCTTTGAGTTTTTTCAAACCATCTTATGAGACATAGAAAATAATGGTTTAAATTCTGGAAAAAAAAAGTATGTATTAGTTAAGGATCCAATCTATTCAAAGTCTCATTCAGTTACAAGTTACAAGATCCAATAAACTTCACTCGATGGAAAAAAAAAACCCAAAGTTACTCCTTTTTGTAATGTTTTATCAATATTATGACTATACTACTGATACTTTACATTAAATTTTTGTACTCAACGAAATACAAATAATTCGCAGATAAAGGACAATGGGCAAAAGTGGCCCAAGAGCTGAGACCAGATCCTCCACCGATGAGACCCTCGGGAAATAACACACCTGCCACATGATTCCGTCAAAAGACCATTCAAATCCGTCCCGGGATCCCCCCCTATGGCCAAGTTAAACTGACCATTAATAATGAGATTTTATGTTATGTGTGGCGCATGTTTGGACATCTTTGTGCCTGTCTAAATAAGATACGGTATCTCGTTTCTTCGCCACTAATTGCCCCCCTCCCCGCTCCTCCACCCCCGTCAGGTTAATGTGACCACAAAAAAAAAACCCGGGTCGGACCCCGACAATACCCTGCAAAAATCATACGACAAGCATGCACCCTCACCCCCCACAAGTCCCACCAGCGGAGGACCAGTATCATCCCGGACCAAGTTCCATACATTTTTGCCTATTGTCCTTAGCAGAGAATCCTATAAAGTCTATACATATAGGCAATAAAACCTATAAAACGCACCGCTTCGCTGTTATACCCGTGCCGTACCGTCGTACCATCGAGAAAGCGAGAGAGAAATAGCGACGACGCGCGACGTGGAGCATGCGAGCCGAGTGGCAACCTTTACTGTCATGCGCCTAGGCGGCCTTCCTGGGAGGCACGCCAGCCGAACGTACCTAAACTGCAGCACCCCACTGGTACAAGTGGGGTAAATGACCCTTCATGCACATCTAGCTGGCACAGACCATAATCTACTCTACCTACCTAATCTACCTACCTAACCAATCTACCACCAGTTCGGATTTTGGGAGAGCCTTCGACCGAGAAGAGCTGGCAAGAAACTCAGGAGGTCTTACTTTTTTCTCCCTCTAAGTAACAATGTTACTTTACAGTGTCATAGATCTAATTATCTAGGTACAATTTATTAAACAATAATATAGAAGTAACGACATTTACAAAAACATATGTCGTTACCAAATTATACAATCAATAATCATAAAATAAAGCTAAAGGACTTCCTGAATGGGTGAAGTGGGTGGGTGGGTTCCTATGCCTATCCATCCATCCATAAAAAAATAAATTTAAACGATTCAAAATGCTTAATTTAAGCTTACTGAATAAAGATATATTGATTTTGATTTTGATTAATGATTTTGTAAACATTAGCAATTGCTTATCCCCCCCGGGGACGTCGGGCCCAGTACTAGGCATTCCAGCGGATGGGCCAAGTGGAGATCGCATTTTAAAGTGTTCCATGAACAAGTTTGCGACCGAACGGTTCGCTCCTTCCATCCACACTCGCCGGCAGGCCAGGCCTACTATCAAGGTCTCCGGTAGATTTCCAAAATTTACTAAAATTTTTCTCGGCTCAAAGCTTTGCTATTTTGTCCATGTTAATTTGCTCTTGGATGTTTATACACCATTTCAATCGGCCTTTAAAGGTTTTACGCGATTCGCTCATCTGCTCGAATATTGCGCCAGATGATGGTCTATTATGTAAAACCCACATTTAAAATCTAAGCCTGGCCTCCCGATGAGCGTTCCTTACATTTTTATTCCAACCACACAATAGCCTATTTCTTTTTGGTTTATCACTAACAAAACTTTTTGTATCAATAGAAATTGAAGCGTATTCACAATTTTCTTATAAAAAATGTCCAATTTGCATCTATGAGTATTTATTTATTTATTTATTTATTTATTTATCTAATTAATTGGCACAACTACAGAATACAATTCAAAACATTCATCAAGTAATACAAACTAATTCTCACATTAGAACTGAATTCCGGTGATTGTTGCGCACAGCGTTTACATAGAATAAGTAGTTTAACAAATGAGTATAACAAATACTTAAACTTTTAACAAACAAAGTCTAAAAAGAGTGTTAAATAACAATTTCAAAAAATATATATATAAAAAAAACAATTGAAAGAAATAAGGACATGAATTCTTACAACATGATAAAACAGTAAATATGCTTGGAATAAATCATTAATTTATATTATCAATTGTAGCACGATGTTGACTTACAATTTTAATGTATGTGTACAGATTCTGAGAAAATATATCTAAGTTGCTTATATTATTGTTATAAGACCTACACATTCGATATAATGGATCATTGAAAGTAACATTATTATTGCAATAAGGTACAGAGAATAATTTAAATTTCCTCTTACTTCCACAAGTTTTGATTGATAAGTGGCTCAACAAATCCGCAGCGTCCCACCGATTATTAATAATTTTGTAGAGAATCGAAAGATCCTGAATTGAACGTCTGGACATTAACGTATTCATTCCAAAGAACTTAAGTCGAGCTTCATACGTAGGTAATTTACGTCTCATGCCCAACTTAGAGCTTAAATTACGCAGGAAACGCCTCTGGATAGCTTCGACTCGATCAATATGAGTATTGTATTGTGGACACCATATTACTGAATTATATTCCAAGATACTCCTAACAAGGGCAAAGTACAGCGTCAACACACTAGCCGGTTTTTTAAACGGTTTTGTAGTTCTAAAAATAAAACCTATCATCTTATTGACCTTTGTCAACATATTTTCAATATGATACGTATAACTCAATTTTGAATCCAACCACACACCAAGATCCTTGACCTGATTCTGGAGATTTAATAATTCATTATTAATATTATAATTATATTTAATAGGGAATTTCTTTTTAGTAAAAGTAATGAGGCAGCATTTTGTTACATTCAAAGACATACCATTATCAACACACCAATTGTATACTTTATCGATATCGTTTTGCAAAAATGCAGCATCTTCAATGCGAGCCACTTCATGATATACTTTAATATCGTCAGCATAGGCGATACATTTGCAGAAAATAGACTCAATGAGATCGTTAACAAACATTATAAATAAAAGTGGGCCCAAATTTGATCCCTGTGGGATGCCGGATGTGGACTCATAAGGAACCGAATCATAGTCGTGCACTGCTACGAGCTGTGTGCGACGAGAAAGGTAGGAGGTCAACCACCGCAGGAGTACCCCATGAATGCCAATGTGATAAGCTTTACAGCAAAGTATATAATGATCAACCTTGTCAAATGCTTTGGTGAAGTCAATATAAAGTGAGTCCACTTGCACATGCTTGTTAAAGGCAACATTTAGGTCATGAACATATGTAAGAAGATTGGTCGTAGTATTGCGACCAGTGACAAAGCCGTGACTACTAATAAAAGGTTTTAAATGAAAATATAAATATTTATATATTAAACTTTCAAAGACTTTTGCAAAGCAACTCAGTATACTAATTGGTCTAAAATTTGTTACATCTGATTTATTTCCAGACTTAAATATTGGTACAATTTTCGCAATTTTCCACAATTCAGGGAAATTACCAGAACACAAGCTAATATTATAAATCAAACATAGAGGCCTTGCCAGTGCTGATCTACAATTTTTAATTAAAATAGGGGGTATCCCGTCAGGACCTGCACCCTTTGCGACGTCGACAGAACCAAGGGCCACCAAAATCTCACGTTCCGTTAAAGTTACTGAGGAGATATTTGTAGTTGTTTCCGGAAAAGTAGCATCGGGGAGTCTTGCTTTCTTTGTTTTTATGAGCGACTCTCATGCAATTCTTTATATCCGCGTCGTCTAACTTGTGCGATACTACATTGGCGATATTGTTAACTATAGTTAGTATATTTTCATTTTTGCGCTCCGGAATTCCCTGAATTTCAAGATTGTTGTTCCTCAGATGCTGTTCAAATAGGTTGATACGCTCAGACATACTAGAAACCGTTGCGCGAAGCTGTTCACATTCTGTTTGCATATTTTTGTGGTCCATCATTATTGTATTTATGGCTTTAATTAAGTCATCGTATTGATTGCTCATGTACTGTACAGAATTATTTAATTCCTTTAATTTCTCGTTAATAGGTGCCATTTCGGCACGGATAGCAGCTTTTATTTCACTTCTTATCAGAGCAGTAAGATCATTGTCAGCATTTACTTTCTGGCTGCGGGAGCTTCTTAATGTTACGTTGTCTTGTGAAGAATCATCTGACGGGTGGTCCGGAGATATATCCAGTGCGAGGGTCGAATGCATCGGTGTATTTGTAGTGTCACTTTTAGGTTTCTTATTGATACACTCAGGGCAGACCCAGGTCTTCTTGCGATCACTTCCAGCGCCATAAAAGCTGAGAAAACGCTTTTCACTCACATCAGCGCACAGATGATCATAGGCATGGCGCACTTAGAGCACTTAAGAAATTGTTTGCCCTTTATAGGATTGGGGCAGCCCGCGCAAATCACCTGTTTTGTAGACATATTCACGTCCAATTTAATAACAACACAGCAACAAAGACCCACGCTTCTAGCGTTAGGAAGGTGTACGTGCAGGTAAAAATCAAGGGCACACTAGTAAATGCCCTCACGCGGGCTCAAGCACTGCACTTGGTGTCACAAGTTGGCTATGACTCTTTGTAAAGCTGTATGGGCTAGATTCCTTTTGCTCGCAAAAGAAGAAATCTGTCAATGTTGATTGTTGTTGATTTTGATTGACAGTTGATTGATTGTTGATTGTACACTCACCCGTAGATTTAGTATTTCAAGCTCGGACCAAATATCACAATTTGGTCCGAGAGCGAGGCCAATCATTCATCTATGATTTCAAGCTTGTTTTTATGACCCGGCGCATTGGAGTTTCTATTGGAAAACGATAATCCGCCGGAAAACCACTATGCCACTTTCATTCTATGCACTTTAATTGTACTTTCTTCAGTAGAACGTATTAATACGAGGTTAATTTTCTAGGAGGTTTTGACACATCCGTTAGTAATTAGGGCATATGACCCATGGCTGCAATCAGTAAACTCAGAGGGAAAATCAATATCTCGTAGTGCGTTGTGACATAGTTTGTGGTATCTACTTAATTGCGACTCATCTCTCTCCCTCCAAATCACCGCACTACGTTGCTCACCTGTATCATCCGCCTAGGCCTAACGATATCCAACCAAACTACAATTTAAATAAACAGGCAGATGATAACACATCTTCCACAATTCCCGCATTAATGACAGTTTGCCAGGCTGATAGTGGTCAAGCCAGCTCCTACTTCCATGATGTGAATCCGTAAATGTATATGTATCAGTTCCAAGAATTTCTACATCTGCGCATACCCAAGATCGGTCAGTACAAAAACGACTCAATGCTATAAACATCGTTGTTATGATGACAGAATTAGATAAGATGGTGGTAGCTAGCCAGGAGGAATTGACTGCCCTACCACCAATAAAACCAACTTACACAATATTATTTATTTATTGAATAGAATCATGACACAGGTATAATGGCGGACTCCGTCGCTTTACCAGTCTAAAGGTCAAAATCCCTTGCACACCGCGTCGTCTATTTGGTACGGCCACGTATCCGGGCGGTCCACATAACAGTGTCCCACACAAAACTTTACTAGACAGTTTGACTGCGGGATCGGACAAACCACATATTAAAAGCAGGACAATTATGAATGCGGTAGGTACACCACATACCTACATAATCATTGTTTATTAATTTATTCTTTACTAGCGGCCGCTCGGTTTCACCCGCGTGGTTCCTGTTCCCGTAGGAATATCGGGATAAAAAGTATCCTATGTGTTAATCCAGGTTATAAACCATCTCTATGCCGAATTTCATCCAAATCCATTCAGTAGTCTTTACGTGAAAGAGTAACAAACATCCATCCATACTTACAAACTTTCGCGTTTGTAATATTAGTAGGATAGGATTCAATTACATACCCTATTCTTATGGATCAAAGACGAACCTAATTTTTAAAAAAGAAATCACTATTACCCACAACCGAATACAATTTTAATGATAAAGTCTACAATTTAATAAGTATGAGTCGCGACCGAGAGAACGTCCGTTGTCACCAGAAGCTCGAGCAAAAGTGGTGCGCCGCTGCCACAGCCGCCGTGAAATCAATTTCTCCCTCCATTCGCATGACGTCACGCAGTAGTGATGTCAGATTGTAGCGGGGGGGAAGATATTTCTAAGACGGCCGTTCCTGACAGTGCGGCGTCCTCGTCCGCTGCTTGTTCTGCTAAAGGCTGATTTTGGTCTTCCGACACCAGGTCTGCCCAGGGTTGGTCTTGATCGTCTGGCACCTGGTTTGCAGGAGGCTGGTTCTTATTGTCCAGGTCATCTTGTGACTGATCCGCTGAAGCATGACCCTGAATTTCCTGTTCATCTGGTTCATTGTTATATTAAACAAACATTAAGGTTTTAGTTATTCTGTCCACCACTAGAACACTTTTTAAAAACACTTCATTTAATAATAGAACGATAAAAAATTTCTAACGTAAGACCACAAGTGACCAAGCGTAAGAAAGTAATATTAATTGTGCAATAGTTAGATAAATACTAAACAAAATTATAAAATGTTAACTGAAGTTTTATAAACATAGCCAGCTATTGCAAGTCAACACTAATACGCCGGAGCATTGAGTTAAACTGAGGCACAAAGTTAGCATAACGTCTGCCTGGACGAAGCCAGAAATTGTCAGAGACAACATTTGCTTATCGACACACATCAGAGGCACAGAGTTAGCATGATGTAATTATCCAAACTCACCATCACCCTCGAAGAAAGCTTGGCAAGTTTCCGGGGTCCATTCGCCTTGCCACCGTATCATGTGCTCAGCGGCGGCTTGGGTCTTCTTGCCATACGACCCTGCCAGCAGCTCCAACTCATAACGGTGATGCGGCAAGGCCTTCAGGATCTTGTAGGGGCCGCGCATGCCGGAGTCTAGCTTCCCCGTACTCTATGACGTCTTACCGACAAACACGAAGTCACCTACAGAGCATTCTCGTGGCTGTCTACGACGCTCATTGAGGTAAGCGTCTTGTCGCAGCTGATTAGCAGCAAGAAACTCAGATGCTCTTTGCCTTTTTAAAGTTAACAAGCCCTCCGTGCGTTGTTGGTTTACTGTCAAGAGTTCAGACTGTTATCTACATACGGACTGCAATAAATGAACAAACATGTACTTATTCAGCAAACACATCAAAGTAGAAAATAAACAGACGGTGTCTACATATAAGACTGGGGAGTGGAAGTCAAGCGCTAGGCTAGGGATTGCTTACGCATAAGCCATTAGCGCATACAGCGACTGTCTTTTATACGCTCGGCTGTACCTGACCATAATTATAACTTCAACTAGTAAAGTTAAAGTCAAAGGTATTTATAGTCAATTAGGTGTACAAAAGGTCTTGTATATAAAAAGTAGTACTAGACTTGTTACCGAATAAAAATTACTGACAACTTCAAATATTCATTAAAAAAAACCGTATGTAAGTAGTTATCTTATTTGCAACTCAGATAGCTTTAAGTTTCGGTATCTTGAACTCATTTCATTACTAATTACTCGTAACTAGATCTTGTCAATCACGTCTAACAAGAGTTGTTTGATGACTTTGGTAACAGGGGTATTATAATTACCTACTATCAGTTCCTTTGATCCAAATCTATGACATATTAGATATTGGTTAGATCTCACCAAGTTACAGTAAACGAAGTGCAGATGATGTTCCATGATGTTCCGCTATGTTACACCCTTTTTTCTTTGTTTTAGTCGGAGAAAATGCTTCTCTGCACTGGCATGGGGCCTCGAGAGGATGGTGAGAACCCCATGCACTGTCCAGGGCTGGAACCCATATGTCCCCACCCGCCCCCCCGCGGGGGAAACGGGTGAGTAAGGACATATGGGCCCGACCTGGTAAAAGAACCGACATCTGCCGTCAGGGACGCGACGCGGCGCCGCGGTACCACGGTAACATGCCCCGCGAAACGCCGCCACGCTATGGACCCAGTCAGACCTGGGTCCCCCGCACCACGAGGAGCAGTCTGGCAGATGCAGACTGCTCCCCAGCGGGAGGAGGGCTTGTGCAATGCAGCCTAGTGCTCCTCAACACTAGGCCGCGGCCCTCCTAATGTTACACCCTCGGCTTATTCAATGCCTGCAGCGACGCACATAGCAGTGTATGCGATACTGCACGCCAGTGCACGCAGCAGTGCACGCAACAGCGCACGCCATAGTGTACGCTAGCGCACATAACAGTGCACGCCATGGTGCACGCCAGTGCACGCAGCATTGCACGCAGCAGTGCACGCCATGGTGCACGCAGCAGCAGTGCACGCCTTGGTGCACGCCAGCACACGTATCAGCGCATGCCACGGTCGTAGCAGTGCACGCCGTAGTGCACGCCAGCGCACGCAGAAGCACACATAGCAGAGCACGCCATGGTGCATGCCAGTGCAAGCAGCAGCGAACGCCATGTGCACGTCACGGTGCACGCTAGTGCACGCGTGCACGCAGCAGCAAACGCCACGGTACACGCCAGTGCACGCAGCAGTGAACGCCACAGTACACGCCAGTGCACGCAGCAGTGCAAGCCATAGTGCACGCCAGCGCACATAGCAGTGTATACCATGGTGCACGCCAGCATGGTGCACACCAGCGCACGCCACGGTGCACGCGGAATGAGGTCT
This sequence comes from Scoparia ambigualis, assembly GCA_963921215.1. Taxonomy (NCBI): domain Eukaryota; kingdom Metazoa; phylum Arthropoda; class Insecta; order Lepidoptera; family Crambidae; genus Scoparia; species Scoparia ambigualis. Next base: position 28,949,863 of record OY992515.1, on the reverse strand, counting down.
CGGTGATGACTGGCCCACCGATGCTCGACACTGCTCTTCTGCTGAATCTTCACTAACCACTCGATACCTCGGATAAAGGCGACGTTGAGGCGCCCTCGCGATGCACGGTGTCCATCACATGGCTCTGCGTGGAAAAACAACTCGCTAACAATCGAAAGGCACGGCCGAGTGGAAAGCGGCCTGCGCTGGTACATATTCCAATAATGAAACCCGATAAGGATTAGTTGAATTTGAAGTCTAAATTAGTTTCGAGGCGAGTCATGTCGCCTGCGATCATATGCCTAGAACGTGACCTAGAATCTCTGTTTCTTGACAGACTTCTACTTCGGCGATTACTTGGCATAATTAATAACGTAAAACGAAGAAAAGATTGTAAAACTCAGCACTTGTATAAAAAGAACAGCAAGCACACCTCGTAAGCAATGACTTGAATTTGGTAATTATCTGCTTAAGTATTAAGTAATGAGTAGCTATCAAGCTTAATATAAAAAAAATCTAGAAAGCTAATAAATAAAACACTTTCTAACACGTATTATAACACAATGAAATTCCTTATTGCAAAAGACAAGAAAAAAATATCAAATGAGGGTAGTTTGATCAAGAACTTACCAGATTTTCTCCAACACTTATAACGTACGTACCTACTTACAGTAATTCCACGCTGATTACCTATTCAACCACCCAGGAAATTCAAAGAACAAAATCATAACCGCAATCGTATGATTTGACTTTTTGAGAAAAATTACGGAAACGGAACTGAATTGACTAGTGCCAGGAACAAACAAAGCCTAGGACGGTTTAACACACGAGAGTCCTATCCCACTTCTGATGTTATGGATCAAACACGAACCTAATTTTTAAAAAAGAATACGCTATTACCCACAACCGAATACAATTTTAATGATAAAGTCTACAATTTAATAAGTAGGTACGAGTCGCGACCGAGAGAACGTCCGTGGTCACCAGAAGCTCGAGCAAAAGTGGTAAGTGGTGCACCGCTGCCACAGCCGTAGCCGTCGTGAAATCAATTTCTCCCTCCATTCGCATGACGTCACGCAGTAGTGATGTCAGATTGTAGCGGGGGGGGAAGATATTTCTAAGACTATTGTATTGTATATTCATGCGATCGAATAGCGTAAGCATTGCAAGCATTGCATTGTAACGGTGTCGCGTAGCTGTGAAGGAATACTACCACCCCCTCTCTTCCTTTGGTTGGCGTAAAAGGCGACTAACGGACTAAGACTGCACTTACATCCAACAGCATAGAGCGGCGATGGGCTCATCAAAATAATACTACCAACCCCTTTTCGTCCCTTGGGTGTCGTAAAAGGGGACTAACGGACTAAAGACTGCACATACATCCTACAGCATAGAGCGGCGATGGGCTCACCACCTTTCGCGCTGAGCACATGTGCTGCCTATTTGTTGAAAAGTGGACTATATGTAGAGGACTGCTTTTGCTGTCCTCATGCGTTATTTACTGGCTCCTATAGATAGGGTTTCGCAGCTGGAATTACGGGTCCGGCTGTGTTGCTCAGGGGTACTACGGGGATCCGGTTCGTGCTCCCCGCTGGTTTATTGTGCCCATACCGGCGCCTCCAGCGGAATCCGGACATGGGTTGGACTCTCGTAGTGGCTTGTGGTTAGCTGTAGAGCTTGGGAATGTTCGTTTTGTCCTGGTATTGTGTGCCAGGACTTCCAATATCGTGCACAGCGAGCGGGGCTTAGTAGCGGTCTCGGTGGGGCCAAGCGAAAAGTCCCGCGGGGAACGTGAGTAAACTGTATCAGGAATTCAGATTCGGAGAGCTAAATGCACGCGTTACCTACAATATATACACCAGGGCGCAAACGTTCGTATATTTCCATCAGGAAAAAAACCTGACGTTCGTTTCGGGCGCCAAACCGCCGTTCAGGTTTAAATAAACGGAAAAAAACCGAATGGCGTCATTCCGAACGCAGCGCTCGCACAGTTTTTGGTTTACCCGGCCGTACACGCACGGACGGAACGGAATTTTCCATTCAGAAACCGCATCAGCGCTGTATTGGACATGTGCTACTGATATTTTTAGTAGATTAAATTGTGTGTTTACATGCAATTAATCACTTAAAATTAAGTTAAAATTAACTTAATACGTGTAAATCGGTCATTAGCGCCAGCAACAGTGCCACAGCAATCAGGGGCCCAAGTCTGCTAATTTTGTTAAGATCACATGCTATTGATATTCAATTGATATTCAATGACGACTCCATTGCGATTAACACCAATTGGTTAGTCTGCAAAAACTTAGAAGTAGTAACAATCTAATCGTAATGAAATCGTAATAGATTTTTTTTTAAATTTATTACGTGGCCATTTATTTGTCTTCCGTCGTAATAATAGAGTTCATTGATTATGCTTAAAATAGATGATAATGAGTGATGATAATATGAATGTGTAATGCTTAATGATATTCCCCCCAAACTCGTTGAGTTCCAGTAAAGATGTGGGACTTTACTGACATCTCACACGGGCTTCTTGAGAGAATTTGAAAAGTGATGTTGCACTGTTTTGTTTCATTTGCCAACACTCATGCACGTTCACGAACACTTAACGGTTAATAATCCACCATTATTTCACATTAATTTAAAACAAAACACAAATTTTAGAAAATAAATATTATTTTGTTTCATTGAACTGCCATTGGACTATTTTGCTAGTCTGCTCTGCAATCGTGTTCCAATGTAACTCCATTGTAGATTAAATTGGCATTCTACTCTTATTTGACGTTTGTTTGACATTTCGATCAATGAGCTTTCAGTGACAATTTTGCTATTGACGTACGATCGAGCAACAATACCTTAAACAATAATGTTGTCACGATTATTTCGGACTTTTATAAAACTATGAGGCCATTATGGACATGTTTACGGTGGCGGTCAGGGTGTCGCAAAGAGGGGGCAGGACTTACAAAATTTTTGAGCAAAAACACTATTTTTTTTTTATTGTGAAAAAAATTGTGAAAAAAAATTATGCTTATATTATTTTTATCTCCATACAAAATATGAATATTTTTTTAAAATATTTTTTTTAATAATTTTTCGGATGCCGCTCATGTTCCTGCGGGATACCCCAGGGGAACCAAAAAATCGTCAGATTTTAGCTACGACGCACCGTTTTTGAGATATTCGCGTTTTTATAAAAAGTTACCTTGAAATTTTTCCAAGTGTCGGCTCCATATAAATATCAATTCCATTCCATTACGATTACATTACGATAAAGACAAATTGGGTAGTCTTCAAGAACTTAGAAGTAATCTCAATCTAATCGTAATGGAATCGTAATAGACTCTAATCGGTGTTGCCTAAATCTACCAAGAGACCGAATGAGTGAACAAACTATTATTTTAGTTTAAATAATCGTTTTTTTAGTTATCTGTGATTCGATTACAAATTATTTTGTTCGCAATGTTTAAAAACATGACCTACGGATATTAAAAACGCTTCTTTTAAAAAAAAAGAGTAGAATGCCATTTATCCACAATAAAGTTACATTGCAACACGATTGAAGAGCAGACTAGCAACATAGTCCAATGGCAGTTTAATGGTATGTTACTGCAAAACCATTGGTCTTAAATGAGTAAGAGAATACCAAATGTGTCAAACAATGGGCGATTTTCCGAGATCAAAAAAAAAAAGAAATTGGTTCGTAAATGACTTCATAGATGGCGCTTAGCATAGATTAGTATGGCGCTTAGTAAAAGGCGGGTTCATGAAGAGCACGTGTATGGCTGCGTAATATTTAATCTATTCCAAAATAGAAATAGGTTCTGGATGTCCTGAATATAAATAGGTAAGTAAATACTATTTTTTTATTCTTTTGGTAGACAAGTAAAAGTGTAGAATTTATTACAGCCCTTAGGTAGGTACGGCTTTCATAAAACGACATCTATCGAGTGTTTTTGAACTAATTTTTACTTTTTAATTTGGGCTGTCAGAAAATCGCCCATTACAATGCGATCCAATTGCAATTCAATTATGCCATTCGTAAATTAGCAGAATTGGGCCCCAGCTCGTCTTCGTCCATGCTAAAACGTGCTTTCACGAAGGAGTCAGTCACTTTATTCCGAATAGAAAAAAACAGAATACAGCTTGTATCAAGCAGGGCCAGCCATATTTCACGTACCTAATCACTTACTTTTAGTGAGCTGGTACACCTAAAAACATTTCTTGATATCTCGGGCATTGTGGAAGTACATACTTTTAAAAATAATACGAGTTTATCGACATTATGACAACACTATCAATCAGCAGCTGATTGGAGTAATGAACTCTGTCTAGTGTTACTTCCTCCTTTGCCTCTGCTGTGAGCTTAGTATTTTTGTGCCTATTGTGCTGACTCCACCCGCTTTCAACTATTTATTTTTGATTAAGTTTACAGGGTTCCGTCTTGTTATTTTTTTCACTAAGAACATAAGTTACGACTACCTACTTTTATTAGTTAGAAAAGAAAATTGAGACGTTCTTTTAGTCAATTTATTCTGTGTTCCTATCACCAGGTCAGGTCATACGAAACGCACTGAGAAAATATGTCTTACTTCGCATAGCATTTCTACTTTGCTTAGACCGTGATTTTCTAAGGGACACATAGACGCTGTGATTGCTGTCTCTTTCCAATTCTATGAATATGAAAGAGGCAAAGTCAATTCTCAGCGCTGCGGAAGCCGCTACTACCAAGGCTTTAACTTAGAGAATCGCACTGCTGAACAATAACTAAAGCAGTATTGTTCTGAGGCTTAGACAAGTAAATGTTTGTGAATACGGGTTTCATTCAGCACTGTACTAAACTCACCCGTTTACACGCAGTAAAAATAACAAAACAAAAAAATCTGTCACCATGTGAGTTTTCATTGTAACTTTTATGTCGGTTCTAAAAAAACAGAATATAATAGTGTTAATAATTTGAACAGTGATAAAAAATGACTTAACTAATTTAAAAATATTGCTAGTTTTCGTAACTCAAAGTCTAATTTACGAGCCCTAAAAAGTATGGGCGGTATTAACTTATTGGCGGTATTGGTACTAGGAGTCACTCCTGGTATGGGCGGAGTCACAAGAAAGCGTGCGCGTGCGTCTTTCTTCTTAATGGGTTCTGTAGCTCATTTTATTTTTCTAACCGCTTTGGTTGACCCGCTATAAATGTAAGCATTCCTGAAATCCTAACTAGTGTGATACAACATAGTTAAACTTTAACTAAGTTTAACGAGGTTGTATCACACAAAATTTCAATACTTAACACATTCGTTTTTGTTTACAACAATAATGTTAAAAAGAATAACATTTTTAAACATCTGTGACATGTACTAAATAAAACTGACGTGTGATGGAAGATTTTATCACTAATTGACCAAATTAATGGCAACAAACCTAAAAATAATACGCAGCGCTTAAGCCAGTTTACACTTTGGTAGTATTTTGTGATGAATTGATGAAAAACTTAACTAATTTAAAAATATTGCTAGTTTTCGTAACCGTAGTCTAAATTTCGAACCCTAAAAACTACTAGGGTTATGGGCGGTATTAACTTCTTGAACCCCAAGCGGTCGCATGAGACCGCAGTTGACAGTGCGCGCATTTACGTGCCTTTGTGGGAGCGGGTGAACTACATTTTCCGAATTCTAAGTACCAGGAGTAGGCGGCACACCCCACCATAGCAACGCCCAACGGTACGGTAGGTTTGTTTGCATGTTTGCCTACAATTTTTTCGCAGTTGTTTGTGAAAGCTTGCAGAGTGCATACCTACTTTTAGTTATTTTTTTGCTGTTTGGTTTCGATTCGACTACCTATCAAATTAATATGGCATTTCTAAGTAATCAGGAGTATTACGAAATTATTCTTTGTTTCGGAGCAGCTAATGGCAGTCTCCGTGGTGCTCGTGAACTGTACCGCGAGAGATTCATCGATGACAGACCAGAAGCTGAGCAGCGACGCTTGCCATCGGCGGATTGCTTTCGACGAATGGTTTTGCGTCTCCAGCAGACTGGATCCTTTCGTGGGACGAGTCTGGAGGTCCAGCCAAATGTGCGGGTTTTGAGGAGACTGTGCTGGAGCCACTTTTGTAAACTGTTTATTGTGAAGTGCAGTGGACTACACCTGCTTCGCTTTACCTCTCAAGCCCCAAGCGGCAAGAAGTGAATCTTTGTGTTCTGTTTTTATCAGATTTATCTAATGTAAGTACTGTTGTTTATTAGAAAATTATTATTCTGAGTAATGATCAGTAGGTAATAAGTTGTAAGAAATACATCGAAATACGAGTAAAATAATACGTGGTGTAATCCGTTAGCATTTTTTCAATTTCCGAGTGAATTGTAAAAATATTTGTTTTGTTAACTGTTATATGATAACTTTGTTATTTTTAATGTTTTAAACAGTTTTTAGCTTGACAATTTTTTTTATCGACTGACCGTGAGTGAGTGAATTTCTCTAATGAATATTGATCCTTAGAACCTAACAATAAAGTTCAAAATTGATTGTACCGGCCGGTCGAGAACTGATGAGCCAGAGTGACGCCAGTGAGTGGGGAATTTTTGTTGGCGTAAAACCATTTGGAGTGAAGCTACAGTTTTAGGCTAATTTCACAGTCACGCGTTTGATCAGCGCCGGCCACACGCGCGCGCTACACTACATAGTAGTTGCGCGTTTGAACTACATGAGTAAAGAAACGGTACAGAGAAAAAGCTTCTAGGAGCATACGAAAATCCTTACCTAAAGTAGTAGGGTTGCCAAAGATAATAAAATATATTAAACAAACTTTTAAGAGTTTTTTATTAGATATGTAGACAAGATAAGATATTTGATACTCTAAATATAGCACGTGGGGATGTTGAGCCATAACCTACCACGCTGGCCCAATGCGGGTTGGTGAGTTTTAACGAATGTCATCTTACGACAGCAACCGGGACCAACGGCTTAACGTGCCAACCGAAGCACGAAGGAGCTCGAGATGTTTTTAATTGGTCACCCATCCAGCGACCGGGCATTGGGAAAATTGCTTAGCGAGCAAGATCGCATGCCGAACGAACCGAACACTAAGTAGGTAAATTATTTTATTACTGCATAAGAAATAGTATTACCAACCGGAACCATTGGCTTAAAGGTGATATTGTAACAAAGGTGTAAAGGTTGTGTGCACTTGAGTATACAAATATTTGACGACAAAGGCGACCCATGTAAAAAAATACTTACACTCTGAAATTAATTTATGTTGACGCGAGCATTTTGAAATTAATTTCTTATTGAAATACAAATATTTACAATGATTACTGCATAATTAAATCGATAAAAGTGTGAAAATGGATGAACCTACAAAAAAAAATCTTTCCTACAATCACACCAATTATCTAGCCCAAGAGAAGCTTCGAAGAAACTCGTTAAATGGTTACTAGACAACGGATAAACATACTTAAAATACTTAAATACATACTTATTATACATAGAAAACACCCAGACCCGAGAAAATTTAGAAAAACAATAATTTCCAAATTGACCCGACCGGGGATCGAACCCGGGACCTCAGAGATAGCGATACCATGAAAACCGGTGTACAAACCACTCGACCAAGGAGGTCGTCTAAAAAAAATGCGGTTGCTTTTTCGAAGCTGTCCGCTTCCTCACACGAATTTCATCATTTAAAATATGTTTACGATCACACCAATTATCTAGACCAAGATTCTATTGAAACTCGTTAATATGGTAAGATAACTGATAAATATACATAAACATAGAAACACACCCAGACCTGAAATCAATTTAGAAAAACAGTTTTTCTCAAAATTGACCCGACCAGGAATTGAACCCGGGACCTCAGAGATGGCGCGACGGGCGTGCTAACCACTTGATCACGGAGTTCATCATTATCAGCCTTTGTGAGCAATCGAATATTTACCTACATTGAAAAACACTTGACATACCTACATCATTATTTCGTTCGCATAATAATTTCAAGCTTGTAAATGCAAACTATTTTAACGACAGTCGGTGATAGATAAGGTTAAGGTAATGACGATTCGGAAAGAAAACAGCAACATATTTCTAGATTCACCTAATTAGTTATATGTAATAAAAATAACAATTAAGTACTTAAGTTAAGCAGAGTCTCCGGCGACACTGTTTTCTGATAACCTAACCTAACAACAAACCTCTAACTAATTAAACGACCATATTTTGTTAGATGTTAGGTGTTAGAAAACACAAAACAGTGTCGCAGGAGACCTGTGTGCTGTGTCAGTGTGACCCGGCTTAACATATATAGGTACATAAATAACATATAGGTTTCTGTGACCTACTTAAACATATCTAATTTTAAATAGGTATAATCTGGTTTCGATTTACTTAACTAGTAGACTCCTTGGGATAATTGAAATTTGAAATATCTTTTTTTTACTATTATTATTCATACAAATGGTACAGGAAACACAACCATTTTACAAGTCCAGTACTAATTATTTACACTTTCATAACTATTTACAGTTTATTCTACTTAAAACAATTTCGTAAAAAATATACAGAAGAACAAAACAAATAAGACGCGTGCTTGTGCAGGCCCTCCGTTTGATGAACGTCAGGATTGAGGAGCCACCCCTAATTTTTAAAGGAAAATCATACCATCAATTAGTAGTATAAAAAATAATTTTGTAGGACAAATTCTGGAATTTGTAGTATAATACTTTCTAAGGTACATCAATATAAAGCTGGCTCCTCAATCCATACAGTATGGATTGAGGAGCCACCCTAGAACTCGGAAAGTAATGTAGTTACATTTTTGAAAATTTTGTATGTTTTAGTAGGTATTTTGTAGGTTATCTACAAAAAATTACAGTGCGGTACTGCCGAAATTAAATAAAATACAATAGTTTGGTTGTGGCTCCTCAGCCCGTATACAAAAGCGTGAATTCCTGTGAAATTGATCCACATATTAATATATTCGAACTAATGGACAATTAGTAGTATGTATGCTTGAATTTGTAGTATAGAAATAAAATAGCAAGATTAAGTAAATTAGCTAAAAAAACACATGTCATCTGGCTCCTCAATCCAGACACTTGCATTTAAATAATTGACTGTATCTACCTAACTATAGAAGATAATCAAAAGCTTTATATGCCAATATTTAGTAGAAATTTCTACTAAATATCTATGTACAAAATAACATTGTACAATTTGGTCAAAGGAAGTTATGATGATTATTCGATATTCCATATAATTCACTATATAGGGTGACCATATCGATACTGGCAAAGAGAATAAAAATATGGTTAAGTACCCGTATTAAGGTAGCGTATTGTATGTTTTGCTTCGTATGTACAAAACGTTACGCGTACGTAACGTTTTGTAATAATTAATTAATTAGATTATTTATTTATTTATTTAAATAATAAAATGTAATGCGTACGTTAACTTAAAGTAAATGAGACACTAACCCGCATTGGGCCAGCGTGGGAAAGCCTGTTCCCAGCAGTGGGACGTGTAAGGTTGTTGATGATACTCATGTGGTATTTCCGACTGCTGATACAATTGATTATTAAAATGAATACCTACAACTCTTCATACTCTAGTTTTTGAACACGACCAGAAATGGAATTTATCACAATTGCGGTTATATAGCATTTGTTTAAGTTTATAGGAAACATAAACAGAATTTTACAAATTGTCATGAAACTAACTTAGTTCTGGTAAAGAATCATAGATGGCTCTTTTATTTATTTGTTGATTCCTAAATCACGCAAACAGGTTTACATTCTAAAAATTCTTAAGAAAAATGTAACACTTTATCTAGCTTTCGATCACTACTAATAAACCATACATGTTTTGTGGTTTTGATTGAAATCTCAACCTCGACCTTTTGATTAATTATAGTAAGTACTTACCTACATTAAATACTATTGTAGTAATATAAAACTAACTAATTAACAAAGTAAATATAAAAATAAGAAAACCTGAACTCTTAGCATCATAGGATGTAAACTAAAGATTGCGTGGAAAGATTGCTATATCGTTGTTGTTGCTGAGCTGACGTAAATTAACTGTGTCGCGTAGCGGTGATAGAATACTACCACCCTCTTGGGTGACGTAAAAGGCAACTTTCGGACTAAAGACTGCACATACATACATCCAACAGCATAGAACGGCGATAGGCTCATCACCTGTCACGCTGAGCACATCAGCACTCGCTATTTATTGAAAAGTGGACTATGGTAAAGGACTGCTTTAATTTGCTGTCCTTATTGCCTAGTCTCTGTCTAAGCTTTCGGGGATAATAGTCGTGATTATATGTTAGCATGTGTTTGTACCTACTAATTAAGTTTTCATGGAACATTATCAAAATGCAAAGACAAAATATAGAAATTTGGAGTCATTTTTAAAACTGTAGAAAAACATTATCTTTTAAAGCAACTACCTACAACTAATTTAACATTTTTAAAATATTTTGAAGTACAACTTACGATTTTAATGAACCTTTAAAAGAAAGGACTGAAAATGTTGGTATAATATGTAAAAGTCGAAATCACTTTCATGTTTAAATCTTCGAGTTGGCAACATTACGCTAGAGCCGAGTAATAAGCGTGTATACCTACCAAACTGTTGTAAACCGAAGTTTTCAACAGCGGTTTACAACAGTGTGGACAGTTGTTTGCAACGAAAGGAGACCCGGCGTTTTATGCATAAGTTGTATACCTACTTTTTTAATTTTTAATCTGTAATTCATTGTCATCTGGCAATATCTGTCAACAAATGACAGTTGTACAGCCGCTAGCTGTAAAATCAAACATACTTGTGACGGAAAACATCAACGGCGGTTGTAAACTAAGTGAAAGCCTTGTTTTCAACAAGTGTGGACGGAATACAACAGCGCACAGTGTGGGAAAAACGCAATCTAGCGGGATTTAATTCCTAATCGCGCTAACCTAATGGTTTATGTAATAAATAGTGTTATTTAGTGCTTCAATTAAATAATAATACTAGGAAGTTACAAACCATGTTATCTTATTACATTACAAAAAACGTATGCAGTAGGTACAAATTTATTGTTATTTAAATTAATCACTTAATTTACCATCTATCATATTTGAGCTGGATTCTGTTAAGGTTTTTCCGGGAAATGTTACCCATTGAACTCATTGAAAGTTCTCTTACGATAGCAGCAGCAGCATCTCTTTAACCAGATTTTCGAAGATTACATTCAGTCGCAATTATAATTTCTTCAGGGCTAGTGGACTGGAAAAGATTTTGAACTTTTTGTTTTTTTGTTTTATCGCAACATTCCATAAGACATTTTTGTGGTCTTCCTGGTGAGATGGTACATCTCGCAAAACACTATCTGGCCAGTTAATGTAATTTAACCATGTTATATTTTTGTTCAACAAGCGTTCACGATGTCTACCGCTTGCTGCCCATTTTTCTTCAAATTTGCTGCACAACTTTCTTAAAAAGTCCTTAATTTCCTTCACAGCATCTTAAGAAAACTCACTTGATCTTTTACAAACGCAAAAATAGCATTAAATCGCTCGTTTTTTGCGTTTGCAGTCCAAATATCGAAAATTTATTTTTTTGGTATTTCGGTAGGCATTCTGAAAAAGGAAAAAAAATGTATGGGTGTCGCAAAAAATCGCAAAATGTATCAACTGTACTTTAAAGTTAAGCCTCTGCACTATTGAGTAAACTAAAAGAAAATACAGGATAATACGGGCGTTTTGATATATGCACAAATTTGTTTACAAAATCTCTCTAAAAAAAGAATATTTTTACCTCAGCTTTGAAATGATGTTTCTTTAATCATAGTTTCATTATAAGTTCCAAAAAATATACTTGAACTTACCTCAAAGATATACACAATCCAACAATAAACCAAAAAACTCTCTTGTGTCTATAAGTACATAATCAGAAATCGTAATAACAGTTGATGCTTTAAAAATATCGCATGAAATGTAAATGTACGACGAATATTGTTTACCCACTTTAACATTTTTTATTTTTTATTTTGAGTTACTTACAAAACAAATTCTTAAATGCAGAAGTGACTAGTAGGGTCTTAGGTATAAACAGGCAATACGGTATCTTCAATGAATAGATGTCGATATTTTCAATTAAATCCAGCTAGATTGCGTTTTTCTTAGACTGTGCGGCGGTTGTAAACCAGCCTCCGCCAAGGTGACCTGGTGGGGAGGCTTGTTTACAACAGTCTGGTACACGCTTTTTGTGCGTTACAAGCAGTGTTGCCATTTTTAGCAGGATCCTGCTTTTTTAGCATTTAGGCTACCTGCAGCAGGATGTTTAGCATTGTAAAATTTTTCATATTTGGACATATTTCTGTAACTGTTTTTTTAATTATTATTTTAATTCTTTCTTCCAGAATCATAAATCCTAAAATTTTTACGTACATAAGCAACAAATCTACTTATTTAATAGCCCTATTGACATCCCTTCTTTGATATACTTAAATAGTGTAATTAAACAAAATTTGATCCACTTGATTAATAATAATTTTGTATCTTTATTGTACGTACATTAATATAAATGAACTTGGCTTTTTTCAGTAACCACGTTGTATGTAGGTTGAAGATAGCGGTGTTATTTGTAATTTGTTAGAGGCAGTGGCAATACTGCTTACGTGGTTTACAACAACGTCCACACAGTGGACCGCCCGCCAGAGGAATCGCAGCAAGTTTATAAATACGCTCCCGCAAACCAAGGTCGTAGAAAGGTCAACCGAAATTTCGTTGCAAACATCTGACTACTTTAATACATTTTTAAATATAGGAAAAGCAAAGAGATTGATCTCATACAGTCTTAATATAACGTTATACGTAATGTGTGTTATGCATCATTACATTTTTTGTCAAATAAAGGCTGTTATATAAGTGACAACTTATTTCTTTACTTTCGAACTTTAACTTTAACATACAAACATACATATAATTACGACTATTATTCCCGAAGGGTTAGTCAGAGACTAGGCAATTAGGACAGCAAAAGCGACTGTATTAAGTAGAGGATAAACTATGGTAGAGTACTCTCTACCATAGTCCATTTTTCACCAAATAGCGACTGCTCATATGTCAAGTGTAAGTTGTAATTTCACCTGATGGAGAGCTATCACCGCCGCCCATGGACACCCGCAAAACCAGTGGAATCGCAGACGCGTTGCCGGCCTTTAAGGAAGGAATAGGTTTAAGGAAGGAATAGGAATTGGGAAGAGGGGTGTGGGGGAGGGGCCTCCGGAACCCTCACTGGTCGGACAAAACACAACAGCACCAAGTGCCATTATTTAGCACCACCCAGGGGTCACGTGTAGGGTCTCAGGGGTAAACCTACGGACGCGAGTAACTATAACCCCCAAAAATTACTTTTATAAGAATCAATAGTAAAATGTATCGATTAGACTTTTTTATTTATAAGGTTCGGCTTAAAAGCTTTTGATGCCAGTGCTGTAAAGTATTACAAAATGGCAGATGTGGTAGATAGGACATGATGAAAGTTTCACTTTGATTCCTTTTATAATGTTTAAACATAATTTAATAGGTACGGAGTATCTTTTAGATATTTGTTTACATTAATTAGGCTGTAATTTTATTCAAACAATGTATTTTATTTCCCAGATTTAGGTCTTATATATCTGTCATCAGAAATAGGTTCTGATAAAAGTTTAACGTTTTAAACCCTTAACAAATGACATTACTGAATAAAAGGAACATGATGTGATTACAACAGTCCAGTGTAATATAGGTTTTAAAAATGCAAAGCTAGGTATGTATTTATCCAATATCATCGACACTTTTTCATACTTATTATGAAAAAGTGTCGAAAAGAAAGAACAAAATTTGCGTTAAAATTATATAAATAATATTTATAACATTATAATTGTTAAGTTCATAATAATATATATTTTGTTAAAACTTAATGTAAAGAACAATTTGTCCTGTTTTCATTCATATAACATGGTCACCCTTAGTGAATTGTATGGAATATCGAATAATCATCATAACTTCCTTTGACCAAATTGTACAATGTTATTTTGTACCTAGATATTTAGTAGAAATTTCTACTAAATATTGGCATATAAAGCTTTTGATTATCTTCTATAGTTAGGTAGATATAGTCAATTATTTAAATGCAAGTGTCTGGATTGAGGAGCCAGATGAAATGTGTTTTTTTAGCTAATTTACTTAATCTTGCTATTTTATTTCTATACTACAAATTCAAGCATACATACTACTAATTGTCCATTAGTTCGAATATATTAATATGTGGATCAATTTCATAGGAATTCACGCTTTTGTATACGGGCTGAGGAGCCACAACAAAACTATTGTATTTTATTTAATTTCGGCAGTATCGCACTGAAATTTTTTGTAGATAACCTACAAAATACCTACTAAAACATACAAAATTTTCAAAAATGTAACTTCATTACTTTCCGAGTTCTAGGGTGGCTCCTCAATCCATACTGTATGGATTGAGGAGCCAGCTTTATATTGATGTACCTTAGAAAGTATTATACTACAAATTCCAGAATTTGTCCTACAAAATTATTTTTTATACTACTAATTGATGGTATGATTTTCCTTTAAAAATTAGGGGTGGCTCCTCAGTCCTGACGTTCATAACGGAATGAACGTCAGGATTGAGGAGCCACCCCTAATTTTTAAAGGAAAATCATACCATCAATTAGTAGTATAAAAAATAATTTTGTAGGACAAATTCTGGAATTTGTAGTATAATACTTTCTAAGGTACATCAGTATAAAGGTGGCTCCTCAATCCATACAGTATGGATTGAGTAGCCAGCCTAGAACTCGGAAAGTAATGAAGTTACATTTTTGAAAATTTTGTATGTTTTAGTAGGTATTTTGTAGGTTATCTACAAAAAATTTCAGTGCAGTACTGCCGAAATTAAAGAAAATACAATAGTTTGGTTGTGGCTCCTCAGCCCGTATACAAAAGCGTGAATTCCTATGAAATTGATCCACATATTAATATATTCGAACTAATGGACAATTAGTAGTATGTATGCTTGAATTTGTAGTATAGAAATAAAATAGTAAGATTAAGTAAATTAGCTAAAAAAATACATTTCATCTGGCTCCTCAATCCAGACACTTGCATTTAAATAATTGACTGTATCTACCTAACTATAGAAGATAATCAAAAGCTTTATATACCAATATTTAGTAGAAATTTCTACTAAATATCTATGTACAAAATAACATTGTACAATTTGTTCAAAGGAAGTTATGACGAATATTAGATATTCCATACAATTCTTTATATAGGGTGACCATATCGATACTGGCAAAAAGAATAAAAATACGTGTACTTAAATATATAAATATATATAAGTACACGTATTGAGGTAGCGTATTGTATGTTTTGCTTCGTATGTACAAAACGATACGCGTACGTTAACTTTAAGCAAATGAGACACTAACCCGCATTGGGCCAGCGTGGGACGGCCTGTCCCCAGCAGTGGGACGTGTAAAGGTTGATGATGATACCAGTTCCGACTGCTGATATAATTGAAAAAAAAGGCTACAACTCTTCAGACTCTAGTTTTAGAACACGACCAGAAATGCCATTTATCACAATTGCGGTTACATAGCATTTGTTTAAGTTTATACAAAACATAAACAGTATTTTATTGTACAAATTGTCATGCTACTAACTTAGTTATGGTAAAGAATCATAAATGGCTCTTTCATTTATTTATTTATTAATTCCTAAATCACGCAAACAGGTTTACATTTTAAAAGTTCTTAGTAAAAATTTAGCACTTCTAGCTTTCGATCACTACTAATAAACCATACATAGTAGTAGTTTCGATTGAATCCTCATCCACGATCTTTTGATTAAATATAGTAAGTACTTACCTATACTAAATACTACTGTAGTAATATAAAACTAATTAATTAACAATCTAAATATAAAACTAAGAAAACCTGAATTATTAGCATCATAGAATGTAAATTAAAGTTTTTTTCTTGAGAACCTGATCCAAAATGTCAAAAGGATGTAGGATAATAATCCTTTGTAGTTAGAAAAATAAAGGAGATGACCCACCCCACTTTCCTATTCATTGTCCGCCCTACAATAAAAAGTTCATGCGTCATCGTGATCAAAATTGAATTACTGTATTGGTTTTTCAACCTTTAACAAGAATCAACAGTAATTAGCAGTTAAGGTTAACCAAAATACTAATTAAAAATTACTCGTGCTTGTGACAGGTAAAATTCCCGCTGACAATTTTGTCCCAAATTACATTTTTAAGCATAGGAAAAGCAAAGAGATTGCTCTCATACAGTCTTAACATAACGTTATTCGTAATTTGTGTTATGCATCATTAGCATTTTTTGTCAAATAAAGGCTGTTATATAAGTAACAACTTATTTCTTTACTTTCGAACTTTGACTTTTTTCTTTGATTAAAAATAATAAAACGTGTGATTCATTAGATTGTTTTATTTATTTATGATGTTTGGCTCAATAATCTTTGATGCCAGTACCGTAAAGTATTATCAGATGGAGTAGATAGGACATGACGTACACTTTGATTCCTTTTTATACAATTTTCGACGCCTGTCAGTTAAGTAATTCAATTATTGCAACAGAACACATACACTGGTAATACAGCGTGAGGCGCAAACATTAAGTTTATTTGTGTATTAATTATTGTTATTTAACATACAATATGATTTTCGAAACTGAATAAGCCAAAATACTAAGTGCCCGTTTTGATTGCTCGGACTGGATTTGGGGGTTAAAGTTTCTCGCGTCCGTAGGTTTACCCTTGAGACCCTATACGTGACCCCTGGGTGGTGCTAAATGAGTGACACTGACTGAGTGGTAGAGCCACGCTGCGTTGCAGCACGCATTAGGCCGGCTCGCCCGGCGTAATACCACGCTCTCACGAATATCCGGCGTGAAATAATGGCACTTGGTTCTATTGTGTTTCGTCCGGCCAGTGAGGGTTCCGAAGGCCCATCCCCCCCCCTAACACAATTCCTATTCCTTCCTTAACCCTATTCCTTCCTTAAAGGACGGCAACGCGCCTGCGATTCCTCTGGTTTTGCAGGTGTCCATGGGCGGCGGTGATTACTCTCCTGTCTGGTGACCCGCCTGCTCGTTTGCCTCCTTCTTTTATATAAAAAAAAATAAAAAAAACAGTGTCGTTCGTAGGAATTTGTAAAACACTAACAATGAAAGTCGCAAATTCGTAGAAACAATATTCAAAAAGTTGTAAGGGTTTGACCATAGCCGCGCGGTTGAAAAGTGGCTGTCACTCATTCTCTCTCTCAAACGATGCATAATAGACGTCCCATTCTTTGTGTTAATAACAGATACGATTTTTCATAATTTAAAATAGCTAGTAATAAATACGTTATTATGAGATTACTTACCTTACCTCAGTTTGTAGCTTAGTTTTCCAAATACTATAGGTACAGTAGAGGAAGTTCCCGATCGGCCACTTTTCGGCGATGTTCGTTTGCACACTATCTACGCGTACGCTACTGTACGTACACGCGGTCGGAATGGAGCGCAAGCGAATATCGCCGAAAAGTGTTCGTGTATGTATGTACACGTGTATGTTGTGACACCTTACCGGGAAGCGAATAACTACATAAAAGGTATTTGTATGAAATTAATTTTGTTTTATTTAAGCGAGACTGATACCTTTTTTGTAATTATGACAAATAATATATGAATGGGTATGGGTGTCGGTGTCGTTAACAGAGTTGAAGTGAAAGGTATTATTACTAGGTACTTAATTATTTTAACGACTGTATTGTATACTGTACAAGGTTCACAATACACGGAAAGCAAAACAAATTGCGTTTCACTGTTCATATTAGTCCTTCAAAAAGATAATAGATGACTCCAGGATGACGTTTAGACAATTATACTGCTATTGTTGTTCTCGTTTAACATTTAAATCAGAAAAGTGATTGAGCGATGCAAAGTGTTAAAACCAAGGAACATACATACAAACATACATATAATCACGACTATTATCCCCGTAGGGTTAGTCAGAGACTAGGCAATGAGGACAGCATAAGCAGTCTTCTACCATAGCCCATTTTTCAAAAAATAGAGACTGCTAATGTGTCAAGTGTAAGTTATAATTTATTTAATTACTTTTATAAGATTCAATAGTAAAATGTATAATTAGATTTTTTTTATTTATAAAGTTCGGCAAAAAGTTCTTGATGCCAGTGCAGTAAAGTATTACAAAATGGCAGATGTGGTAGATAGGACATGATAAAAGTTTTACTTTAATTCCTTTTGTACGTAATATTTAAACATAATTTAATAGGTACGAAGTACATTTTATATATTTGTTTACATAAATTTGGTAGTAATTTTATTTAAACGTATATATTTTATTTCACAGATTCAGATCCTAAATCTCTGTCATCAGAAATAGGATCTGATAAAAGGTTAACGTTTTAAACGCTTAACAAATTACATAACTGAATCAAAGGAACATGATGTGATTAGAACAGTCCAGTGTAATGTAGCTTTTAAAAATGCAAAGCTATGTATTTATCCAATATCATCGATAAGTATTAGCAATTATTAAGTTGCATTGAAAAAGTGTCGAAAAGAATTTTATTTGTAATCTGTATAAAACAAAATTTGCTTTAAAATTATTTAAACAATATTTATAACATTATAATAATAATTGTTTTCTAAGGTTTAAGCGAACACTACACATTGAAATGAAACACTTTTTACGTATTAACTCGCGTTTAATTTTACTACATTACATAGTTTTTTAGTTTCCTGACGTTTCGAACCCTTATGATAATTATAATAATTGTTAAGTTCATAATAATATAGGTAATATATTTTGTTAAAAATTAAATGTAAACAACAATTTGTCCGGTTTTCATTCATAAAACATGGTCACCTTATATAAATTGTATGGAATATCTAATATTCGTCATAACTTCCTATGAACAAATTGTACAATGTTGTTTTGTACATAGATATTTAGTAGAAATTTCTACTAAATATTGGCATATAAAGCTTTAGATTATCTTCTATAGTTAGGTATATACAGTCAATTATTTAAATACAAGTGTCTGGATTGAGGAGCCAGATGAAATGTATTTTTTTAGCTAATTTACTTAATCTTACTATTTTATTTCTATACTACAAATTCAAGCATACATACTACTAATTGTCCGTTAGTTCGAATATATTAATATGTGGATCAATTTCATAGGAATTCACGCTTTTGTATACGGGCTGAGGAGCCACAACCAAACTATTGTATTTTCTTTAATTTCGGCAGTACTGCACTGAAATTTTTTGTAGATAACCTACAAAATACCTACTAAAACATACAAAATTTTCAAAAATGTAACTTCATTACTTTCCGAGTTCTAGGCTGGCTCCTCAATCCATACTGTATGGATTGAGGAGCCACCTTTATACTGATGTACCTTAGAAAGTATTATACTACAAATTCCAGAATTTGTCCTACAAAATTATTTTTTATACTACTAATTGATGGTATGATTTTCCTTTAAAAATTAGGGGTGGCTCCTCAATCCTGACGTTCATACTTAACCAAACACTCACACACGCACACCTATAACGTGTAAATCGAGCGAGCGAGACAAAACGGTAAGTTTCAACGTCAGCTCGAGGGAGTCAGCGAGTAGCGTGACTCCCTCGAGCTGACGTTGAAACTTACCGTTTTGTCTCGCTCGCTCGATTTACACGTTATAGGTGTGCGTGTGTGAGTGTTTGGTTAAGTAGTTGAGTAGGACTATATTTTGAATGACTACAAGTAGGAGCATGCCGTATCTTCCCTTTTTGTTTTAATCTAAGGTCTTTGTTTAACAAATCCAACAAAAAATGCCGCCAAGCGACTGCCGACAAACAACCCAGGTGGGTTGTTTGTCTCAAATGTGCCGCCATGGTCAAAGGTTTCGTTTTGGGTGTAGGTAGTTGTTTGGTTAAAGTTTAACCCGTTTGAGTTGCAACGAGCTACGGAACGATCGAGTTGTTTTTATCACAGACGTATCTTATTATAGGTACGTCTGTGGTTTTTATAACCTATTCTGAAGTATTCCTCTTCAAAACGGGAAAACATACTTCTGTCTCCATTTTTTCCACTTTTATACCATAAATAACAATATTATTAATATAAAAGTCCCAAGGTACAAACGGTGATATTGTATTGTACCGACACTGATATTGTTCCTTGGGACATTCATTTAAAAGGATATTTTAGAAATATAACCAAAAAACAAATAATAATCATCGTAATAAAAAAATATTTACTTAACTGAAGTGACAAAGTTAACGGAATTTGATTTTTCTTTTTTCCCCGATTCCGCATTTTTGACTTTAATTGCCAAAGAATGTGCATTCTTTTCATGAATGCTCTAATTATAAACCCAGAAATGACAGATGCACTGAACCCAGTCTTCTTTGCTCGAGGTTTTTAAAATAGTTTTTACCACAACCCACATAAATATTTTCAACATTATCTAATGCCGTCTTATGGTACAAAAATTTAAGTGTCCCAAGGTACAAATCCTTGCCTTAACTACATAAAATTCGTTTAAACATTAAGAATATGTAAGAATAAAATGATTTCCATTACGGAATTATAAATGTGTATACTAGTGATGTAACGAATATTCGCATTCGTATTCACATTCTCGAATATTCGCATGTTTTTTGACATTCGTATTCGCATTCGCATTTGCAAAATTTATGCGAATATTTTGCGAATATCAACGTCTGAAAAAATATTATAAGACGTAAGTTAAAATAAGTCCATATTTGACTAGAAACAAAGACATTAAACTATTCTTTGACTAGAAACTTATTTATTCAAGTTATAAAAAGAGTAATTACTCTCTAACCTCATAATTCACGTGTTTTTATTTACAATCTTTCGATACGTAAACATGAGGGGGGAACAGTCCAAATATTACAAAGGAGGCGAGGTAAATCTTTTTTATTTGTCGAAATATTTTATGGAAACTTCCAGATGTGAATAAATTACACTAGGTGACGCTACATACAATTAAACGTTTAAAAATAAATATTAGTAATAAATAAACAATTATAACATGATAATAATATCAAAATATTTTGTCTGTTGAATGAATGAAAAATGAATTGAAATGTTACCTACTAATTTGAATAATAACACACTTTCTAGGGATCAAGTAAGTACATTTTAAAGTATCGTTGCGTTAAAGAATTAATATTTTAACTATTTTGGATCGTTATTAATGAATAACGTGAAAACGTGAAACTTACTAAAAATAATAATTTTTAGTGAGTTTCACAATAATATTAATGGATTTTATTTACATTTTATAAATAATGGAAAATCAACTGTCAATCTGAATTCCTATGAAAGAGCGTAATGGCAATTTTACAAAAGCAGTACAATTTCTGCACTGGAAGTGAAAAATTTGCAACAATAAGGAGCGACGGCGTCATTTGTTGGCAGCTGATTCCAGGCAACGTACAGTGGCTGCCGCCATTGGCACTACACAGAGTGTCATACAGTTGTTGTGGGTGTAAGCGACCAAACCATCCGGAATCGTTTACGCGAAGTGCGTCTGCGTTCCCGAAGGCCGCTGAGGGTTCCACCCATAGCACCCCACGATCGTAGTGCCCGTTTACGAATCGAAGTTCATCCATAATAAGGAGGGGGGAACAATCATGGTTTAAGCCGGTATTTGGAGCGGTGGAAGAACCGATCTCATTTGGATCAGGGGCAATCTCAATGCTCAAATCTACGCAGAGAGGGTTGTTTCAGGTGTGATCATCCCCTTGCAAGGCCGATTGGGTGATTCGTTTCGATTAATGTATGACAACGTACGTCCACACACGGGTAGAGTCGTAACACGCACTCTAGCCGATTCTCATATTAACGTCCTGCCGTGTCAATGCGCAGTCACCAGACCTCAACCCAATTGAGCATGCTTGGGGCATGCGCCAAAGAAGAGCTCTGCCGAGTATGGATGCCGTGCACACCCCACAACAACTTTTTGACTTGTTAAAAAGAATATCAATAAAGCTATTTATCAACGTAATTTGGATAAACTGATTTTAAGCATGCCAAATGCTTGTGTGACGCGTGTGATGTGAATGGTAGAAATAAAGACTATATTTTTTTTATTTTTACAATAAAATTTGAAAAAATCAATCTTGTTTTTGTTTTTTTTTGCCAATTAGGTGACGACCTTAACGTAAACTTATTGTCCCCAAATTGTTAAAAATGCATTTTTTTTCTTAATTTTTTCAACATAGATAATAGGGATAAAATAGTTTACTAAAACATAAAAAATAAAGCAAAAAGCTAGGCTGGAAAACCAGATAAGGTAAACATTAAAAAAAAAAGTTTAATATCTAAAAATGTCCATGAGAAATATTTTAGTTTAATGAAATTTTCTTCATAATTCCGAAGTCAATTTAAGTCAAAATAGAGCCATAGATAAATGGCGCCAAATTTAAAAGTAAATATTCGCATTCGCATTCGCGAATATCGGCAGCTAATATTTGCATCCGCATTGATATTCGTTACATCACTAGTGTATACTAATAAACTAAAACTTAATGTAATCACTGACCTTAAAATAAATACACAAAATCGAAGATTAAAGCAAATAATTAAAAAAAGTTTGCACATGCAAAAACAATCTTCTTCACTGAGCGCTGCAATCAAAATTGCCAACTTTCTCTGTGCGGCTTTACTTTAGGCTGTGCCTATGAATTAGTATACTATAGGAGAACCTAGAGGGCGCTACGTGTACTTTCGCGCGGTAATATTTTTGTCGTAATACGGTTGTCCTGAGGTACAGGGAACTCGCCCTTACTAGTCTGGAGAACTAGTAGAGGCGGCGGCCCCCTAGATGCCGTAGCCTCCGGTCCAGCCAGCCGCGTAGGACGTGGGAACTGGCTAGGCTCCCGGATAGGTTCCGAGAAGTGAGTGTGCTTAGGTACTACTCCGCGACCAATGTGGACACTTGGAAGTTGACTTTAGAGTTGGCGACCCAAGCAGTGTCAACTGCGAGTTGTGCCCTTCGTGCAACGAGATATCTGGAGATATCTGGAAAATAGGCAGTGAACTACACGTGTTCATGGGGAAACTCTTCCGAGACGCTAGTCTTATGAGTACCAATGAATGAAGACCAGATGGTCTCCTGCGCGAGTTTGTTTACTGGCGCAGGGACGCCTGGCACTTCTTGCATAATCTAACGGCTGGTCTCGAGGTGCCAGTACAAATAAATTAGCGATGTAAGGAGAGGGATGTCCTCATTGCCTAGTCTCTGACTAACCCTACAGGGATAATAGTAGTGCGTAATTCGTACCTATATGCCTGTATTGCAAAAATCTTTAAACTTGTCTGCCAATTTACTATTGCTAAACACGCTAAGGAATAGACAGGTAGCGTTTCCCACTTGTCAAGGGATGCTGCTGCGTCAAGTCAATATGGCGGCGGCCATAGAGTAGTGAAGTGATATATTTAATACAACAGCGCTGGATCGCGTAGAAACTGTACTGCTTTGAACCTGCTTTTGGTGTGCAACCCTTATACCATAGAATAAAACAAGTATGCTATCTTCATACCTAAGCACGGAAGGTAATTTTAGGAAACTTTGTTTAGATATTAAACAAATTATTCTGCTTGTCAAAAAAAAATTAATTTGAATATCAATTAGGTTTCCTTTTTTAAATGCACAAATGTACAAAAAAGCTTAAGTTGAAGACATATTTTATTAGGTAGTTTGGCAATTATTATAATATCATGTTAATAATACTTGTATTCATTTCACGGTCGTCTGATAACAATACTTATAAGAAGTCTAGGATGCGAGTATAGAACGACCTTCACCAGGCCGCGTATTTCCGTTCCCGTGTATAGTCTTAGGAGGCAGCACTGCCTTGAATCCTACACGGGTTTAATAAGCTAACTCTCTTTTGAAACTCGTGTATAATTTAAGGCAGAAGTCCTCAAATCGCGAACGGGTTTGCAACACAGACTGTTAAGCTAACTCCCTTTCAAAACTCGTGTCCTATTCAAGGCTGGAGTCCTCCAATAGCACACGGGTTTGCAACGCAAAATGTTGTCCTAAACACGTGTACGCATGGCGATTGGCGATGCATGGAACTTAACCATCGACGGTCCCTAAGTATTAGATGTGACATATCCATGATTTTCAGTTTTTTTGTTTAATTGTCTTCTCCTGATTTAACTCTATTGGTCTATGAAACAAACAAGTGAAAAAGTTTAATAATTATCTAGATTTCGAAGTATGTCAAATACTATAAGTAACTGCTATTTAAATTAAAGTTTAATGTAAGAAGTGATTTGGAACTAATTATGTAAATTAATAAAAGTTAATTTTATATCTATCCTATATACTTATACCTACCCTATCTTAAATTAAAGCAATAAGTTTCTACACATTTAAAGATAATAATGAGCCTTCAGCCAAAAAACATTGACTTCGTAAAATTACGTTATGTATTTTCACTTTTTGTAAGGAACGTTGATTGCCATACATTATAATTATAGTATTACATCATTGAATGGATATTTCTTTTGCCCTTATATAAAATTAAAGACTAATTGAGTTTTCTTGCCCTAATGCCCTCAAATAAACATAGATTCCGTTGGTGGTAATGTGCACAGAACAGATAAGATAAGTACTTACTACGTATATGTGTATCAAGTCTGCCTCCTATTGAACACGGAAATAAATACGTTAATCAGAGCGTATAATAGTTACAAACCCGTGTGCTATTGAAGGACTCCAGCCTTGAATAGAACACGAGTTTGGAAAGGAAGTTAGCTTAACAGTCTGCTTTGCAAACCCGTTCGCGATTGGAGGACTTAAATTATACACGAGTTTGAAAAGAGAGTTAGCTTATTAAACCCGTATAGGGTTCAAGCTTATTTGTCTATGGTTCAAGGCAGTGCTGCCTCCTACTACACACGGGAACGGAAATACGCCACCGGGCCGGTTAATGGATGAAAAGTATTTTATATCAAATTTAATATGTTAAAAAATATTATATCGCGAGTGGGTTGGCTGAAAAATTTTAGTCCAGTACTTCTAATGATTAATTTAATATTATTTTTTTTGCACTGGTTTGATCTGTGTGTTTGTAATGAGATTATCTTTATATAAACATAAATTTTATTTATTTAACCATGCGGTTGCAAATCACTAATATTGACTTACCTGTTGACACTTGCCTACCCAATGTTAGACGGGAAATAAAGTCAACCTAACGTTTGCATATTCTAGCTTCATCTTTCGGTTTAGAGCGGTCGCGGTCAAGCTATAGTACGGTACTATTAGTACCTACCTATGCAATTTTTCTATTATCCAAACCAGTGCAATATTTTAATTATTTTTTTTAATTTTTAATAAATCATACTAGACCGAAATTTTTTAGCCAACCCACTCGCAATATATTTTTTAACATATTGATATAAAATACTTTTCATCCATTAACCTGCCCGGTGAAGGTCGTTATATACCTACTCGGATCCTCTACTATAATAGGCAATGATGTATTAAAAGTTAATTTATATGTCTTTGATAATAGGTAGGTATTTACAACACAGACAGTTATAGATTGTTGAAATAATATTTCTTGAGGCGACCATGAATACCTACATATTACCTACTATTATCTGTCTTGTCAGTTAAGCAAGTTTCGCAATGCTGGGCCACTGGATTGGTGACCATGTAGCTCCTATGTGCTTCGGAAGGCACGTAAAGCCGTTGGTCCCGGTGGTTGCCAAAAGATAGCAGTCGCAAAACCTACCCACATTAGGCTGCCTGTCCATTGAAGCGGAGCGATGCTGCGGTGCGGAGAAGCGGAGAAATATTAACCAATAGGATTGTCCACTGGAGCGGAGCGGAGATTTAACGCAATCCTATTGATTAATGTTTATAATTTTAGCGTTTTAATAACGCTTAAATATACCTACTTAAGTAAAATTTTAAACACTGGAAAAAGACGACAACCTCAGGCGGGAATCGAACCACGCACCTTCCGCATTCCGGGCGGCTGCCTCAACCACCTTGCTACCGAGGTCTGGCTTTCAACCGTCGAAATTTGTCAGTGCTTGATGCTTATGTTTTTATTTTAGTCAACATTGCTTCATCAAATCTTAGAAGTTTTCACCTCTGAGATCCGAAAGAAATATTTTTACAAATATTTGAACATTCGGTTATAATGAAGCTGCGCTTTGCCGTTTATAGAATAATGTTTTATATTTTAGCGTTTTATTAACGCTTAAATATACTTAAGTAAAATTTTAAACACTGAAAAAAGTCGGAATCCTATGGGTTAAGTAATACAAAGAGTAGGGTATTTCTCCGCTTATGTGGATATGGCCTAATGTTCACATGTGCTGTTTTACATATGATAAGGGACTACCTATGTCCAGACTATAGGCAAAGAGGACAGCAAAAGCAGTCCTATATCAGTACCTGTTAAAATAATCTTCTTTATTGCTACACATGAAATAATTGCTAATATATATTTGATAGGCGTTTATTTTATTTTTCTTTTAGTGGCAAACTAGGCAATGAGGACCGCAAAAGCAGCCCTCCGCCCACCATAGCCCACTTTTCACTAAATAGCGACTGCACATGTGCTCAGCGTGACAGGTGGTAAGCCCATCGCCACTCCAAGCTGTTGGATGTCCTATGTGCAGTCCTTAGTCCGTTAGTCGCCTTTTACGGCACCCAAGGGAAGAATAGAATAGAATAGAATATATTTTATTTGCTAGAATGCGGTACATATAAGATCTTAAATTATGAAAGTCACATCACATTCACCAGAAGCTGGCATGCAAAACATAAAGCAGAACATTTAAATGATATACTTACCTACTATGTCAACCTAATTAGGTACCATTACATGTCAGAATCCAACATACTCGTAATAATATTAAATTGATAATTATAATAAATTAATTTCCAAAACATTAAACATTTAAATTATTTTACAATTGAAATTAAAAAAAATCATTAAGATTATAGAAACAATTTTTCACTAGCCATGACTTTAATTTGGTTTTAAATTGACTGAGAGACAGATCTTTAATGTCGTTAGGAATACAATTAAATATTTTAATAGCCATAGGATAACAACTCCTTGACCTGAGTTCCGTTCTCATCTTTGGTAATCTCAGTTTAGATGGATACCTTGTAGGAAATTTTCTAATAAGAGAGGGGGTGGTAGTATTATTTCACCGATACGCGACACGGTTTATTTACCACGAATGCTCATTATCTAACGACTTCATAATTAATGTCAATTAAACGCTTCGCTAACCGTCCTGCGATGACTTTGAACCGAAAAAAAAGGATAAACGAAAGAAACTCGACTATTTCTAAGTATACCTACTGAGGATAATTTGTATGGCATAGCATCGCTCTCTGGTGACATAGGCGAGTCGCCATTTGTCGTAAAAATCTCGTATGGTGGCGGCTCAAATAGAGTATACCTACCTACATAAATGTTTTTTAAATGTCTTGTAAATGTTTTTTAAATGTTTTGTAAATGTCGTTACTTCTTTATTATTATAAAGCTGTGGAGTTTATTGCGCCCGTTCTTCTCCACAGCTAAAAGACTTCCTGAATGGGTAGGGTGGGTGGGCGGGTGCCCATCCATCCAAATAATGTAAATTAAAGGTTAGACGTTTCAAAATAAAGTTTATTGAAAAAAGAAATTTTGAATTGAATTGACTACCATTTCGTCTTTTTGGTGTCGTAAAAGGCGACTAACGGACTAAAGATTAGTAGGTACGGATATGTGCACAATGCACATACATCCAACAGCATAAAGCGGCGATGGGCTCACCACCCACGCTTAGCACAATGACATGTGCAATTGTTATTTGGTGTGCCGCCGTGGTGTGGCGTGGCACCGTTAGCAGTGCCCAAAGAGATTAATAGTTTAATGTCTTTGGCAGTGCCCTTTTGCGGTCCTTCTCCTTGATGTGCGTCTTTTGCCCTCTTACTATTGAAAATTTGAAACCGGTATTGGGAAGTTATGTACTCATATTGCGCGGATATTGAGTGAACTAAATGCAAAACTCAATACCATTTAGTTCACCCCAATATAAATTCAAATCAGCGCTGCATGGTAACTCAAAAGTACGAAATTTCACTACACCAATCTCGATCGATCGGGATTGAATTCAAGAGTAAGGGGCTGTTTGTTAGTCGTCTTTTACGACACCTAACTGCGACCGACAGCAAGCACACTCCAAAAAAAAACCTGTTTTTTGTACTTACTTACAACATAAAAAACATTTATAAGTAGGAATGTAATACGACTACCTACAAACACATAGGTACAAAATAAAATCTAATAAAAAACAGGTAGGTACTTATTGCTCAAATTAAAATAAATTATACAACGTCTTACAATAACCTTGAAACAAGAAAAAGAAAGACTATTACTGACATCACACACTAATAAAAACAAGCTCACGAACTTTTAAAACGCAAACATTTTCCCTAAGAGAGGCAGGTAAGTACACACGGCGTCAGATCAACCTACCCAAAACTGTCAAATTTTTACAATCAATTTTGAACTTTATTCTTTGGCTCTATGGATCAATATTCATTGGAGAAATTTGACAGTTTAGGGTAGGTTGATCTGACGCCGTGTGTACCTACCTGGTAGGTACTATTAGCTGTCAAGAGATATTCGTTGCTACCTACAAGGAAACAGCAAATGGTTTACAACAAAGAGATATGGATCGAAATGACCCCGCAATGGAACGTAATGCGCTTTATATCTAATTCAGATTTTGCAATAAAAACCGGCCAGGCACCGTTTACACCGCGACGAATATTTAGAAACTGAATGTGTTCATTCGTAGACTTCGACGTTAATGATTATTTATAACTGTGCTTTGTAAATTAATCTATCTATTAAATAAAAATGAATCCCTATTTCCCTTGGTCACGCCATCACGCGTGAACGGCTAGACCGATTTCGCTAATTCTTTTTTCTTTTTTAGTTGTGTTTGTTACTGTCAGGAGAAGGTTCTAAGAAAAAAAATAACCCTTTTTTTTTAAATATTTTTTCAATATTCATAATTAAGACAGGAAAATGTCTGTCGGGTCAGCTAGTCTATAACAATATTTGCATTGTCTTGTTGGAAATAGGAAAATGTTATTTGATACAAAATCAATAGGCTCAATTCGATGAACTAACCCCTCACTCTGTGGTCTATTGGCTACAAGGTAGTACATACCTATTTATTATCCCCGAAGGGGCTAAGGGTTAGGCCGGGTTTCCACAAGATTTCGAGCATCGTATTCGTGATTGATCTTCAGCTCCGCTCCGCTCAGTTCCGCCTTAGTGGAAACGCTCAGTTAGACAGAGGCAAAGAGGACCGCAAAAGCAGTCCTCTGCCATAGTCCACTTTTCACCAAATAGCGACTGCACATGTGCTCAGCGTGACCAGTGGTGAACCCATTGCCGCTCTATGCTGTTTGATGTCTGTGTAGTGTTTAGTCCGTTAGTCGCCTTTTACGACACCCAAGGGAAGAGAGGGGGTGGTAGTATTCTTTCGCCGCTACGCGGTACGGTTATCTATTGGCTAAGCCACCGGTATTAGATCCAGAGGTCCCGGACTTCACTCTCAGCGGGAGGTATTTGTCTACTTGGGTTAAGTTGGTGGTAGTCAGAGATGGATTCAAGTAAGTATCTGAAATACAGATACAATATACCTACATAAGGAGGAGCTCGATGGCGCAGCGGCTAGCGCGTTCGGGTTGCGGTCTTGCTCGCTAAGCCACTTTCGCAATGGAGGGTCGCTGGATGGGTGACCAATTATAAACATCTCGAGCTCCTCCGTGCTTCGGAAGGCACGTTAAGCCGTTGGTCCCGGTTGTTGTCGTAAGATGACAGTCGTTAAAACCTACCAACCCGCATTGGGCCAGCGTGGTGGGTTATGGCCCAATATCCCCACGTGCTATTGTCCACGTGGGAGGCCTGTGCCCAGTAGTGGGACGTTTATAGGCTGATGATGATGATGATACCTACATAATACGTATTTTCATCTTGTATCTAAAATACTTACTATTTTAAAATTCATATCGTATATATAAATACCTTTTGTTTGGTATCTTAGTATTTTGTAGTTAAGTAGGTACTTTGTTTGCCAAAATACTTTTAGTAATAGCTTAGGGTAATACCTAACTGATTCTGTTGTGACATCCGCCCCCTGAGCACGGATTATAACGACCGATAAAGTGACATTAGACGATAAAATATTTATAAAGATAAAATTTGACAATTCAAGTACTGCCGACGTCAATTTGTCGACGTCTAATGTCACTTTATCTGTCGTTTTATGATCTGTGCTCGCACTGCAGTGACATTAATTTTAAAGGTCAATGTTGTTGTAGATAAAACTGATCGCGCCATTGAATCTTTTGAGAATTGGGGCCCAGGGCCCCAATTCTCATTTTTCGAGATGTAGTCTCGAATCGAGTTTTGATTTCGATCTCTATCTCCATAATCGACATTTTGTTCACGAATCTCCTATTCTCAGCGATAATCGAAATAGACTTCGAGTTTTTTTTTTATAAATATTGCCATTCTTTTTAATGCAATCAACTCGGGATGCGTTCCGTTTGACACGTTTCATCCAGTTTTAAACCGGTTGCAACTATGTACCTCAAATATTTTTACTGTAAAGGTATTTAAATGTATTGAACTTGCTTTTTAATTAAAGAAGTAAATTTTTAATACGTATCGAAAAATCATTATATTTAATGTGTTGTGATCAAATTTAATTTCCATAAACAACTTGTATTGTTTAAAACGTGACGTATCGTCGATAAATTTTATGTTTTTTGTTTGTGGTTGTGTGCTTGTTTTGTGACGAAACGATCATTTTAGTATTCACAAGACACACACAATGTCACAATGTCAACAAAAAATACCCAACGCTACAGCAGAAGCAGCTTCTTTTACAAATGTTGGAAGCCGATATACAGTTAAGGAGTGGAAAGTTTTCTTCCACCTTTTAAAAAAAGAGAGCGAGCTCTCTCAATATTTTAAATCACTTCCACGACAAAATTGGAAATTAACTCCTCCATATACATCGTAATTTCGCCGCTATTTGACGTTTCATTAGCTTCTCGTAGTCGAAATTACGTCTCGACCAATGCCGACCACTCGAAGCAATTCGAGCGGCTCTCCTTCGAGAAATGTCGAGTTCGAGATGTTCAGAATAACTAAATTGGATTACCACTCGATAAAGTTCGAATTCGAATTAAACTCGAAGTCGATTAGCGCTGAGAATAGGAGATTCGTGAACAAAATGTTATTAACGAGATTTTATGGTTGAGATAGAGATCGAAATCAAAACTCGATTCGAGACTACATCTCGAAAAATGAGAATTGGCCTTCTGGGGCCAAATTGTTAGATGGCGTGGAAATTCTTTCTTTCTACAAAATGTCATCGGCTATGCCCCTTGACTCGTGCCATTTTTGATTATTCCGCATATTAGTCTGTGTTTGAGGGAGACACGTAAAAGTATGGTCGGTTGATTGGAGCTATGAGAAGATTCTTTTCTTGAGCCTTGACGACAGGCTTTATACAAGATTGAAGGTGATATAAAAAAAGTCAAAAGATGAATACAAATTGAAAAAGACGGTGTCGAAAAAATTTCTGCAAGCAGGATTCGAACTAGAAGAGTTTGTTTTCGAATCCGGTTTGTAGAAATTTTTTCGACACTGTCTTTTTCAATTTGTAATTTCGATGGCTTAGAGCACACATGTACTAATTAGAAAAACTTGATTTTTTAGGAGAGCATTTTAAAGTTTAAGCATGAATATTACAAAAACTGTGTATGACATGGAATTCAAATTACGTTTATCCATATGACTTTTTCTTTGGTTCTACAAATAAGTAGATTTCATAACCGAATTACGTTAAATTGATAACAAAATCAGCTGAATTTCTAGATAACCCCCTCACTTAGTACATTTGAACCCTTAAATTTAGTAATTTGAATGCACGAATGTACTAAGTGGGACGGAGTCAATATTCTAGTAGATAAACAGTTACTTATCAAAATTAAAATATTCCAATATTTATTAAATACCACAGAATACCGACTTAAGATATTTTGTGCAGGTTAGAACATAAAATAATAATAATATTATTAAATAGGAAATCAATAGAACATTGCATAGTAGGTTAGTAATAATTTATTAAAGTTCTACAACATTTCATTAATTATTAAGAATAGTATAGGTACCTAAATCAGTCTTTCATAAACACTAACAAAATTAGGGAAAGTACCTATTTTTTCAAGTTTCTTTAATTATAATATAAATAAGGTAGGTTATTATAATAATACTCTCATCCAGATGTTTCAGCGTCAGTGATATTGATATTAGGAATATTTGCAGAACTAGATGGTAAGTCTCTATAGTATTGCCCATAATCTGATGGGATCACACCATCCTTTAAAGAGTAAGAAGATCTTTTTTCTTACATTGTGAAATAGGGAGCACCAAATTTGTATGCTCATTTCAGGTTTTTTTTTAAAATATGTTAATGAAGTTTTTCTTTTTTCCTCCATTTTTGCCTTCCAAATATTGATTTCTTCTAAATCTGAATCGTTCAAGTCGTATTATAAAATATCGAAGTAGGCAATTCTTTGTTTACCCGAAGCCACTTAATTTTAAACCATTTCAGTCGCATTTTTTATGTTTTTAGTTGTGTTAGTATTTTAAGTTTTTTCAAATGCCTTTATGTCATATAAATCGTAATGTTTCATAATATTAACATCATAATGTTTTGGTATGATCGTGGCAAAACCCATTACCCAATAATAAACAGTGTTGGCATCACACAACTGGGCGCAATGTACTGTTTTTTTTTTCTTAATTTTTATTTTTTGTTTTATAAATTGTTCATTTGTGTGCTTGTTGTGTGATGTCAATAAACGTTTTTCAATTTCAATTTCAATTTCAAATATAAAATAGTTAGATTGTACTATGAGAGTTTTCGTAAATAATATATTTTGCAATCACGGTAAGAGGTATAGAAAGAACAGCTTGTAGGTCGAATGTATTTGCTCTAAAAGCACCATTTGTGTTTAAACATATTTCTTTGTCTTCTTTTTTCATATCCAAAGAGTCTTTTTCGCGTTTTTTGTGTGCATCATATTTTTCTTGTAAACTAGCTTTTTAATTTGATCGCTTATACACATTGCAGGGCTTATAAAATGCTACTTTTGGCTCATAGGAGTGAAAAATCCTGTGGTATATACATAACACGGGAGTTATTTGTTTTTCTGGGCAAAACAATTCTTTGTAAATTTTGTACATGCGAGATAAGTTCATTTAGAGATGGTGGTAAGGGTCCACTAAATATAATTTTTTGGAGTCTTTGCGACAATAGTAACACTCAATTCGAGGGTACTGGTCAATATTGCTCTTTCACAAATTTCGTAGCCTAGGAACGTTATATTTGCGGGAATTTTACCTTTTCGATTGTCAGTGCCAACATAAGAACCTGCATGTCCTCTATTTTTATAACAAATATTAATAATACTTGTGCTGATATCGAACGTGTTACAAAAAAATGTTTGGCAAACACGGTGTTTTCATAAAGATTGGTGAAAAAGCCAGTATGTACGTGACATTGACTGATTTTTCTTAGCCTTCGTGCGTACACGTAAAAATTACGCACCAAAACGATTATCGAAAGCACACTTAACTTAAAATGTCGTTAGTTGAGCATTTCAAGAAACAAAACAAAAATGAGTTAAGTGTACTAATAGATATGTGATTTTCGATGATTTTGTAAACATATGCACAGTTATTTTTTGTATCATAGCGACTTAGCACATTTGTGCACTTAAAACAGTTGCAAGCATTAGATTTGTTTTTGTATTAACTGCACTTACAACATTTGGATTGTCTGTAATAGGTAAAATTACTTAATATTTTTGTGCGTAAACTAGTACCGCGGGAGGGAATCTTAAAAGCACTTAAGAAGTTTTCGTAGCAGATTAGTAAAAATAAAGGATTTTAATACTTTTAGACAAAACCGAAGCTTACTTGATACAACCGTGACACTGGGTTTTTGATAGAAAGAGATGGAATATCGACAGGTGGGTAAGTGCAAACGGTAGAGCACGTCAATTAATACAGTTGGCAGTCAAAAAGTAAAAATCGCAATTTTTGTAGTTAGTAGGTACATGTGTGTACTAAGCCATCGATTTGTTCGCAACAAAATTTGCGTTAAAATTGTATAAACAATAACATTAAACTTATTACATTATATTTTAGAGGATTCTGATTCCTCTGTTGCAAGTGCCGAAA
The DNA here is from genome assembly GCA_963921215.1 of Scoparia ambigualis. Classification (NCBI taxonomy): domain Eukaryota; kingdom Metazoa; phylum Arthropoda; class Insecta; order Lepidoptera; family Crambidae; genus Scoparia; species Scoparia ambigualis. The sequence goes on along the minus strand of OY992515.1, from coordinate 28,915,461 downwards.
ACACAGGATCTACTGGCAACACCGCTGACTTAGAAACATTGCAATACCTACTTATTTAATAAAGATACCAAATAAAAAAATATATTTGAAATACAACACCTGTTTGCTAAGTTCTGCCCTTCTGGAGAGACTCTTTTCATTTGGGGGCATGATCATGTGAGGCGTCATCGGAGAAAATTTAGTGATTTAAACTATTTGAAGAACTGGTATTACTTACTCAAGTCTCAATAAAAATCTTAAAAATATAATATTTTTAAGTTTTTAATTGAGATTAAAAATATTATATTTTTAAGGTTTAAATTGAGATTGAATGTTGTGTCACGTTTGCGCGATCACACGATTCATGTAAGTAAATCGTGTAAAAATAAACTTTCATTAAAAAATATTATGTCTATTTAATGAAAAGTATTAGCAGTATTTTATCTATAAAAAGTGAGTATTTAAAAGATACATATTCAATCAAGTATTCTAGATACCTACCATTCAAGAAAGTTATTTGTATCTGGTATCTGAAATAGGTACTTAATTTAAAAATATTTTGCATTTTGTATTCCAGATACTTTATTTAAGGTATTTACGTACATCTCTGGTGGTAGGGCTTGTTAAGTCCGCCTGGCTAGCTACCACCATTTTATCTCAAGTCTGGTGCCATAACAACAATGTTAATAGCTTTGTAGTGTTCCGAGCTGCTGTTTCCGTCAGTTTAGAGATAACATAGCAAGTTCCTCAGTGGTTGAAGATTCCGGGTGAAGCGAGTTTTCAGCTCGGCCTTATCGCCACTTACCATCAGGTGAGATTTTAGTCAAGGGCTTACCCGTAGTGGACAATAAAAATGATTTCCCGCAGCGCTTAGGAGTCCCATATAAGCCATAAATGTTAAATATAACTGATGCATGAAGAATTGTGAAAAATTTGTTTATAACTCTTCGTCGAATTTGGCTCTAGTATTAATAGGTGCCTTTATAAAACTCAAGATGAAATAACTGAATAACACAATGAAATATCTAAAATTGAATTGACCTATTGCGATAAGTACTAGTTTTAATAAAATTGTTATTGAAATGAAACACTTTTTTACGGATTAAATCGCGTTTAATTTACTATTTACATAGTTTTTATATTATCCTGACGTTTCGAACCCTTTACAGGGTCCGTGGTCACAGGGAGACTGAGGTGTGTTGGTCGTCTCATTGTTAGAAGTTATTTGCCTACCGTCAAAAAAGTTACCGAGTTAATCCGTAAAAAAAGTGTTTCATTTCAATGTGTAGTGCTCGCTTAAACCTCAGAAAACAATAAAATTGTTATTTTTTTTTAAATAGATGCTCTCGCGGCAATAAAATTCTAAACACGATGATCGAAGCGCGGCACCCATAGATCTAGCGCGCATGCATGTTACGTTACGTTCTGCACTGCACTCCAAAACGTTTTCTTTTACGAGTAGTATCGGTCGCTGTTCACGGATCGGCAGTCGACCGAGTCTCAATCGGTGTCGCTTCGAGTTCGTTCGTACCCATTGAGATAAGAACATTATCATAATACCTAATAGTGAAAACGAAAATAATTAATCAATAGTCAGTCAGTGTTCGGTCAATGAAATTTTACTCCTATCCTGAAAAACAAACGAATTAAAAAATGAAGAAAGTAATTTTGGCTCTTTTGTTTTTGGTGTTCGTCAAAGTGGACAGTTTGAAATTGGAAAATGTATTAGTTCTAAGTCGGCATAACCTACGAACGCCGCTGACTTCGAAATTACAGAGTGTTACATCACATACTTTTCCTGCATGGGACACGGAGGACGGCTATCTCACCGCAAAAGGAGTTTTGTTAGAAGAATTCATGGGTGAATACTTTAATGGATGGTTGAGGAGAGAACGGCTGTTCACGGAGAAGTGCCCTGATGAAGGAACCGTATTTATGTACTCCAACGTGAAGCAGAGAACTATAGAAACAGCGAAAGCATTTGCTTATAGTGCATTTAAAAATTGTAACGTGTCTGTCAATTTTAAAAAGAACGCGAAGGTAGATCCAGTTTTTAATCCTGTTATAAAGAACGATACATCGAATTATAAAGAACTATTCACAAATAGCATGCAAGAGAAGCTAGATAATTTGGATTTAAACGATGCGTACGAAGAACTGAACAAAATTGTGGATCTGAAAAATTCAGAGATTTGTAAGACTCAATCTTTCTGTAACTTTGTTGAGCAGAGGGATGCTATTTTGTACAAAGTTGGAGAGGAACCCAACATTGTAGGCCCTCTATCTATTAGCAATTCTTTGGTGGATTCGTTTCTAATGAGCTATTACAGCGGTGCGGATACAGAAGAAGTAGCGTGGGGGAAGATAACCACACAAACACAGTGGCGCAAACTATTAAAAATTACAAAAGAAAATCAAAATATCCGATTCAATCATACGTTGGCCAGAGACATTGCCAAACACATGCTGAATCAGATTAAAACCTCTTTGCTGGACAAGAGTACGGCGCGCAAATTCACAATGTTGGTAGGACACGATTCAAATCTCAATTCTGTATTGGCAGCACTGGAATTTAAAAGTTACGCGTTGGCGGGACAGTACGAGTTGACACCGATAGGCGGTAAAATAGTGTTTCAAAAATGGCGTGACGAAAAATCTAAGGAATTCTTTAGAGTGGAATATGTCTATCAAACTATGGATCAGTTGAGGAATGCGACACCGTTATCATTGGAGAACCCTCCCAATTCGGTTATATTAGAGTTAAAACACTGTAAAACTGATGTACACGGATTTTGTCCTTGGAATGACTTTGCTAATGTAATGAAAAACATAAATTGAAACTTTTAGGCATGAATGTTGGTTTTATTTGACAAATCCTTTGGTTAATATCTTTAGGTAGCCTACTTTACAAAAGATTGACTGTCTTCTCTTCTCGCTTTTATAAGTACCTATAATACGTAGGTAGCTTCTTTCATGTTTTGCTGCCTTTTTAAGACAAAACACAAACAAAACTTTTTTTCTAGGACGAGATTGCCAGGGGATTATTTCGAAATATACTGAACTTATTTATTACTCTTATAGTCCTATTATAGGAAACTGACTGAATTACCATACTCAAAAATTTTAAAAATACAAGACGTGAAGCCAGTAAAATAAAAATCATCTTAGGTTGACATGACAATTCATGTCATGAATGTCCAGTGTTGCCAATTTAGCTCTTTTAGAGCTAAATTTAGATCTATTTTTAATGAATCAGCTCCAAAAAAACAATTTTAGCTCTTTAGCTCTTTAATTTTGATATTTTAGCTCTATTCCGATACATGAAAAAAATAAGTTTTAGTTTTGTTCCTTTCAAAATTTTATGTGTATATCAGAATTTCAAGCAGAGCCATGTAGGTATTTAGTCTATGACTTGAACTACGGGGATTCCCCATGATGTTTTATTTCGTTCGTTTTATTTAAATACCTACTTCGTTTCGTTCGATCATTCATTGCTGCAAAAAAATGCTGCCACAACCATGAAGTGCCAAAAAAAGTCCTTAAAATATTGGTACCATGGCTATTATGATGAGGAAAACTCAGGACCAAGCGCAAGTGGATCGACTCTACAATCTTCATAGAAGCTACTTGGTAAATAATGAAATTGTTACACTACCAAATTTGATTGGACACAGAAAGTTAAACATTGGCATAATAAATAATGTATTTTTATTTTAGTAGCATTATAATTTGATTGTTGCCGTAAAAGCGATAGAGATGACGCTAGCAGCAATATAATAATACTAAAATTAAAAGTAAGCTATTTTACGACCTACTAAGTAATACGGCCATCTCCTCAAATCAATCGTATAATATTTGCGACATTACGTTACACTTTTTTGCTTTTAGTAGTTTTTTTGTGTAAACAGGTCTTACAATTTAAACTTTTTTAAATATATCCTATACTTACAGAAATGAACTTTAGTCATGTATAACAATGTAAAATATGTAGCGTTGAAATTCTTTTAATTAAAAGTAAAAAAGGTTATTTTTTTTAATCGCCTAGAATAATAGTTGGATTTGAGTAGTTCTACTAGCAACACTTGCAATTTAAAAGTTTGTTTTCCACACAGACCTAAAAAGATGTCTGCTCTGTTGTTTTCCACAAGTTTGTCTTGCGACTTGCGAATCGAATTGCAAAATTTAAAATGGTTTACTTAAGTACCTAGTTTCCTTTTGCTTTTTCCGTCGAGTTGAATGTGTTTTCCTCCGTATATTGCATTATGCATTATTGTGTTAGTTGTATTGTGAGAGAGACTCGTAGTTTTGCGTTGTTTATCGAGTAGTAGGTACTCATTTTTATTTCCTTGTGAAATTGAACGTTAGGACTTTATTTAATTGTAAACATGTCCATGTCAAGAAAAAAAAGCTGTGCTCCCGGTTGTCTGGACTCAGGAAGTAAGTGTAAATCTCATATAATCTGGGGGTACTTAATTGTGTGAGCCACCACCTTAGGGCGCATGATTATTTTTTCCTTTAAGTAAACTTGTAATTACATTTAATATTATCACGACTATTTATCCCCGAAGGGTTAGTCAGAGAATAGGCAATGAGGACCGCAAAAGCAGTCCTCTGCCATAGTCCACTTTTCACCAAATAGCGACTGCACATGTGCTCAGCGTGACAGGTAGTGAGCCCATCGCCACTCTATGCTGTTCGATGTATGTGCAGTCTTTAGTCCGTTAGTCGCCTTTTACGACACCCAAGGGAATAGAGGGGGTTGTAGTATTCCTTTACCACTATGCGACACTGTTAACATAACTTAGAGAATATTAGAGTAATAATAAAAAAGTAATTTTAAAGAAGTTCAGTGGGTTGTTTTTTGTTTAAAATTAACACTGTGTTGTGCATATCAATAATAAATTCAATCATAAAATGTTTATAATAAAAAAACTTTTATCTCTTTTAGATTCACATCCAACTCTGCATTCCCGAATCCAGCAAAAGATAAAAGGAAGATTCGATCAATGGGTTTATTCAATTGGAGGTGATTTTATTGATATTGATGATCAAGATATACATAAACGTCTAGATGACGCCATGCACACTGAATAAAAGTTTTGTTGTCGTTTTGATAGAATCAGCAATATTGCAGTACCGAAGTCAAATATTTAGCGGGACTGTTGCAACTAATATGGGATACCTTGCAGGTAACTATTCAATGCTATTCAATATACATTAAAAACATTTATTAGCCAAAATACTGCAACTGTGATTTTTTTAAATTCTGTGATAAAGAGGCAATTTGTTTTCCACTCGCCTGATGGTAAGTGACAATAAAGCCGAAGGTGGAAGCGCACTTCACCTGGAATCCTCATTTTAATGAGAAACTGTATTTTTTATCGTTGAATTGCCAGAACATGTCAAAGCCATTAACATTGTTGTTATGTCAACAGACTTAGAAAGGATGGTAGTAGCTAGGCTGGTTTATTACAATCCCTATCATTGAACCCGGGACCTCTGGCTCTGAGACCCTTAGCTTCACCAATACAGACCACAAAGGTGGCTCTAAAAAAAATTATTATCTCATCAAAAAAATATCAATTACATACTAAAACTAGCATGTATTATGTATATCAGAGATATTTGTGTTTATGTAAAGTCCTATCCGCAGTATTGGATGAAAAGGAGTGAGGTCATTCCGAGGCAAAATAGAACAAGATTCATGTACTTGATATATCAGCCTCCTAGCCATAAATATATATACGACAAAAATGTAATTAGTATGTATTAAAAAGTAATTAGTAAAAATAAATTTAAAACTGTATTAACAAAATGGCTAATGGGTCATTGCTTTTATAGCGTCAGTGAATTCTTAAATCACAAAATGTAATAATTTTGTCACAATAATTAAGATTTTTGCACACCTGCTTGCAGGTTGAACACAATTGTACTAAATTTGTAAATGTAACATCCTAATTTACTGTATTCTAGCAAATAAATGTATTATCTTATCTTACCATACCATCTCCCCTCCCGGGCGCCATAAAAGGCAACCAACGGTTGAAGACTGCACATAATATCCAAGAGCATGAATAGGAGTTGGGCTCTCCACCTATCAGGCTGAGCATATGTGTAATTGTTACTTGGTGGGCTGTGGAGTGTTGCAGTGCACTGCTTTTGCGGTCCTCATTGCCTACTCTCCGACTAACACTTTGGGGATAATAGTTGTGAGTGTATGTATTAATAACTGATTTTTTATTTCAGATAAGGGCATTCTTCTTAGAATGCAAAGAAACCGCAGACATTTTTCGGGCCTGTGACACCGAGCTCAATTCACCACAAGGAGTGGGCGGAAGCAAAAAGAAAGCTTAAAGGAATGATATTTATTCATCCAATTTTGTTATAAGAAAAATTTAAAATGTTCCTACTCTTAGTAATTGGGCATGGACATTCGAAAGGTTTGAAGTTTTATTAAAAAAATAACAATGAGTATAACGTTAGTTCTAAATGGATGAGATACTTAAACCATGACCTGATTAAAACCTTTTTTGGTGCAATAAGGAGTCACGGGTGCCGAAACACTAACCCCACACCTAAAAACTTCAAAAATTCTTTTATTACAATGTTAATAAACAATATGACGAGTGTCAATGCTCCAGCCGGAACAATTTGTAAAAGTGATTTATGTAAAAATTTACATGCCTTCATCGTCAGAGTATATTTAAGTAATATTATTGTCCAAACTTTAGATTCAAAAAATTATCCACGAATAATTAGCGCTCTCTAATATGTAAGAGGATATTTCGCCAAAATGGCAAAAAGTAAAATTTGTAAAAGTTATCCGGACTGCTCTCGTAATCTTGTTACAAATAGGTGCACAATATATAAAATACGGAGAGTATGCACAGGTCGCAAATGGCTTTGCAGTCCCATTGATGCACTACATAAATGTATTTCAGAAATACAGGACATAAATGATGTGATTTTAAAAGAATATTAGAAAAAGTAACCCTAAAGAACTAATTGTTAAAACACCTTTATTAATACATATTGATTTCGATTTTATTGATTGTGCAAGTATCAAAAACAAAGTAATTGAATTTAATCAAATTTTATCTATGTCACTAGTAGATTTTTTATATTTAATATTGCAAGGAAATTAATAAAATTCTTAGTGGCAAAAGAGACTGCCAGGATGATGAAGGCATGAAGGCAATAACTTAAAAATTAATGCGAAACAGTACTTCAAAAAATGTTGTAAAGACCAAAAAATAAATGGTAGTTTTAAGTATGTACTTAGTTTTTATTTTAGAATGTTTTTGGTTATGAATTGTCAACGGTTAACATATTGTTTTCATTGTTTTATGTATCTACTAGTACTCAGGAAAACATAATTGTATGCAATTGGTGATTCATATTACAAAGCTTATCCCCCAAATAAAAATCGTATATGAAGAATAGTAGCACTATAGCTAGCTATATAGGTAACAAAAAAGTTGCCATAAAACTAATACAGAGGGCGCTTTTTCAACGTTGCTTCTTTTGAGGGCCGAGAGAGGTCTCTATTTCCGTATATAAAAAAAGTACTTTGTGAAGTGGATTAGAATTAGTGAATTTGGCACACAATTTCGATAGTTCTGGCGACGAATAATCGTAAATCTCTTATTAATCTAACAAATAAATGGGTGAGGCCGCGAATTTTGCCACTTTTCATGACCTCCAAAGAAACCTTCTTGTTTTTCATAGAAAGTCACTATGTAGAGATTTTCTAGATTTTTTTGTAAAACTCTGTTGTCTTTATCCAGCATGGCCAACTGTCAAAGTCGCAATATTGTGGTACACAACCGTATAAATTGAATATTCTTATTTAGAAAAATAAAAAAATGTGTAAAACCGCCGTGGTTTTTGGTACACTGCTCACTTTGAGAATAATTTTAAATAAAACTTTGGCTAATTGCTGGTCTATTATTATTCCTACGATAAAAGCATATAAATCTACACACATTGAGAGAAATGCTTCTAAACTAAGGCAATTTAATATTGTCATTTTACTAATTTGTATAATTGTAAGCGAAATCATACTATTGCGCGACTTTTGTTGCGCAACCTATATTTAATTGTAGTTTGTCGATTACATTTGATAGATTTATGTTCTATTGAAATATCAACACCGATGTGTCTTGTCTATGGAAGCTAACATCACAGAAGCAATATTGAAGGAAATATTTAGTCAAACTTGTGGTGAAGTGAAGTGGTCACTGTTTTCGTGAGCAAGTTTTTGTACAATTTTAAAGGTAAGCGTGAGATTTTTGCAAACATTTTAACTGCGCTTGATTCTTGAAAACGCGGGAGATCTTATAGTGCTTATTTTAATAGAAAATTATGAAAATTGTGAAGTAACGCTCAATATACTTTTGCGCATTTTTACTTTTGCGCTACTTTTGCGTCACTATTGCGAGACCAGTTGCGAAATTATTGCATCACTACTACTGCGCTACCAAAATAAGGTCGTGGTACACTAGTTTCAGAAGCATTGCAGTTTTTTAAGCGTTTTGTTTTCTTTTTTAGATTCTTTTGGAAGTAAGTATACTCGTGGTCGGGATTTTGTAAATACTTTCTTAAAATATATGTTAACGTGGTCCATAAACCTAAAGTGTAGGATTACTGTTTGCGCTACCGCGCAACGGGAAACAGCCGTCGCTGCGCCGTAATAGAGTGCATATCAGAATGCACTAAGCCGTCGCGCGGCCATGTTAACTGGTCGCCGCCGGCCCGCGCCGCGCAAGAGTCAGTAGCCCTTGACATCTCAAGACGAACTCACGCGTCGCGCGCCCTTGAACTCAGCCTTCGAAATAAGCAGTACATAGTACATAGCATATGTGTAAGGTTACGCCTAACGAACCGCCCCTAGTGAATAGTTTCGTGTAGTGACTGTGCGCCAGGAAACCAACCAACATCGCCGCCCTCAAGCCTCGCCGCCCGTGGTCAGCTCGTCCGCCGGTTCCTGACCCATCATCCCGGTAAGTCATTCCTTCCTACAGCCTTCCTGCCTTCAGCCTGTAACCTCGCCGCATGTTGGTGCCTAAGCGCTAACATTTTTGGTCCAATCGAGCGCGGAATAACCGCTAAGGTTCAGCCCTAATCTGAACCTAACTTTCTTTTAATTATCAATTTTAAGTCCTTTTAATTACAGTCCGCTAAAGATAATTATTTCCGCCCATATTCTTGTTCTATTTCTGAATCTTATATCTAATTCGTGCCATCATTTCGGAATTCATTTGTTCACATAACTTTACCCTGCCCCAATAAAAATTTGGTGAGGTAGGTGTAATTTGTTTGTGGTAGGATTGCGACCACACAACATCCGAATTATCTTGACGCAATTATTTCTGCATGTTGTTTTTATGTTGCTTTCGTGTATGCATCCGGTATTCTGAACCAGGATCACAGAACTATTGTGTCATACAATGTTATTGTGCCTAATTCGTGCTTAAAATAATAATTCAGCTCAGTTACTTTACCTTTGCCTTTTTCATGCTACGTTTGGCTACCGTTTGGCTACAGATTTAGTTAATTGTATGGTGCCTGGTATTACAACAGCTAAGCTAATTTAACACTGCATAAAATAATTCAGCTTAGTTATTTGGCCTTTATTTTAATTTTTTCATGCCATGTTTATCGGCTGCAGGTGTATTTTTCTTACATAATAATACAACAAGATTAAATTTTTTTTTGAGTGTTAATTTTTAATTTTATTGTTTTGATTGTTGCCTTTGCGAGCGGCTCAGATCTCGTGCATGCTCACCACGCGTGCCAAATAGCGTGCTTTATTTTTTCACCCGTGTTAATTTTGTATCTTTTTTTTATTTTTAATTTTTGCCTTTGCGATCGGCTCATTCGTGGTGCGTGCTCACCACATGACCGTAGTGTGTTTCATTTAGTTTCATCAGTTTTTTTTTATTTCGCTTACGGCTATTTGCGTGCGTCGCCTTCGCTGCTACACACGTTAAGTTTAATTAAATTTTTATGATTAGTTTATTTTTATTTTTTTTGCTTGCGACTGACTCATTCTTCGCGCCAGTGTCGGCAACAGGTCTGCCCGATTGTGAGCGCCTTGCCCAACAGTGGGCTACGGATAACGTGATTCTTTTGTTTTTGTTGTTTTTGTTTGTTTTTTGCTTGCGGTCGGCTAATGTTACGTACGCGCGTTCAATAAGCATACATACACATACACAGACATACCGACACATACACGCGCTTGCCCACCCGTAGGCCATATACAAGGCGCCCCAACTTAGTTTTGCTTTCTTTATTGTTGCGATAATTTTAGCCCATTTGCTCTTACCTTAGTAAACAAATACCTCCAGCCCAACTATAGAATATATACAGGGTGTTGTTTTTTTTACTGCCTTTAAATTTGTTTAATTTTTTATTTTTTTATTATTTTGTTGTCTCCTTTTATTCATCGCAATGCCAACCAAGTCACAAGCCGCGATATTTAGGGAGGCCGCCAAAGCTTTACACCAGCTCCTAGAGGTGGGATCAATGATCATTGCTGGCGACACCAAACATTCCATAACGGAATTTAACGTGCGTTTCGCACAGATACAGGGTATAAAGGAGAAGCTGGACTCAGTGTACTACAACATTCTCGACGAAGAGAACTTAGACGAGGGGGTTGAGAGGACATACACTGAGAACCACACAAAAGCCTCCGGAGCATACCTGGGGATACTTGTGGCTAGGGAGGAAATCTCACCCTCTTCCACGTCGTTCCCAACCCATAGCGCTCAGCCCAGTTTCGGCGTCAATACGCCCACCGCCGTCCTCCCCAAGATAGCGCTGCCCAGGTTCAGCTCAAAAGTGGAGGACTGGCCTTCCTTCATTGCGCTGTTTAGAAGTTTGACTGACGACATGGCGACCCTGTCGGACGCAGTCAAGCTCCACTACCTGTTCTCAAGTCTCAGCGGTGAGGCATTAAGTATGGTGTCCCACTTAAAGGTCACCAATGAAAATTTTGCCGTGGCCATGGACATCCTTACAAAGCGATACGAGAACCGCCGGGTTCTCATCGATAGTTTCGTCGACATAATCCTGGGGCTGCCGAGCATCCACACGCGCTCTAACATACGCACACTTTTCCTCACTCCGCTGGTGTCCGCCCAGTGTGCTCTTAGTAATTTGGATCTGCCCATAGGAGACGACTACGTGTTTGTGTCGATAATGGTGCGAAAGCTTAAGGGTGAGCTCCGCACGTTATTTGAGCGCAGACACGGGTCTAGCAGCACCCTGCCCACGTTGAGTGACCTCATCTCCTACCTCGAGGAGCACGCGCGCTGTGTGGAGACAGAGTTCTCCAACGTAGCCCAGCCGCAGCCCATTCACGCCCTGCCCGGCCCTTCTCGTAGCCGCGCGCCTCCACAGTTGCCCCATCGCACTTATGCTCAGATGGCTCAGCAACAACCCGACCATTACCGTGGCCGCTCCTCAGCTCCATCGCCTCACCGCGCCTACGATCAGCCTACTCACCAACCGTCACGCCCAGCGCAGCAAATGCGACACCGCCCGTCCACCTCCCCGGCTCGCAGTCAGCCCTTCCCCGTCTACTCGGCCTACCAGCAAAGCTGCTCCTCATCATCGTCATCGTCCTCTTCCTCACGCTCGACGCCCTACTGTCCCTATTGTGCCATTAGGGGACATACGCTCATGACGTGCAGCTGGTACAATGCCCAGCCAACACAGGGCCGTTGGGACTTCGTACAGGCACGCGAGCGCTGCCAGCGTTGTCTCGGCCGTCACTACGAGAGCGAGTGCAGGTCAAGGGGGGCATGCAAGAACTGTGGGAGTACGAACCACCACACGTCCCTCCATCGACCAGACGGCCCAACGCACTCAGCTCATTCGTCGTCTGTACATGTGCCCCCACCACAGCTGACAGAGCACTCGAGGGAGCGTCCCAGAAACAGCAGGCGGCACGAACCCGCACATGCCAAACAGGCGCAACCCAGCTCTGCTCACAGAGCCAGCCCGCCCAGGTCCGGTTCGCCAGGTAGGCCCCGCGAACGCCGCCAGCAATTATGACTCCCTACTATCACAGAGCACCCTAGCGAAGAGGTAGATTTAGCCCATGCCCAGTCAACCCATGCCCACACAGCTGATACATACTCAGCTCATACAATTTCAGCTGATTCTCAATCAGCTCACTCACCTTCTGTGCCCACTGGCACACCCATTTTGTTGCCAACCGTCTCACTAAGAGTCGCGGACGTACATGGCCATCTTCACACAGCCAGAGCTTTATTGGACTGTGGCAGTATGCTGACGTTAATAACGTCACGCATGGCACGACTTTTGAACCTGCCATCAAAACCCACTTCTTTAAAAATTACAGGAGTTGGGAATCAGCACAAACATGAGTCAAAGGCGGCAATAACAATAGTATGCCGACCCACTCACAATGATACTCCTACAATTACTGCCACAGCTCACATTTTAAAAAACGTCACTGGCTACCTTCCCTTAGAGAAGGTACCAAACATTTCCCACGTACTAGGCCAGCCACCCGTGCCATTGGCTGACCAGCTTTACCACACACCAGCCCCGATCGACCTCTTGTTGGGGTCGGACGTTCTTGGTCAAGTGTTGGACGGGACTAAGGTCTCGTTGGGCCCGGGCAAGCCCATAGCCTTCGGCACGATTTTCGACTTCGCGTTGATAGGACCCATTGAGGACTTGTATGCGCAGCCGGCGCAGCAGGTTAACTCAGCTCACGTCGTCAGCTCACAACCAGACTCAGCTGAATCAGCCCAGGACATACGTCAGAGTCTGGAAAGGTTCTGGGAGTCTGAGGAGCCCCTCCCTCAATCTCACACTCATAATGATCCCCTGGAGGAACAATGCGAGGAAATCTTCCGCTCTACCACTACACGCGATCCCTCAGGCAGATATACGGTCGCTCTGCCCTTTCTAAAGGACGCCCCTCAACTAGGCAAAACTCACCCTATCGCATTACGCAGATTCCTCAATATTGAGAAGAAGCTAATGGCGAACCCGTCTCTGCGTTCTAAATACGTCGACTTTATGGCCGAATACATCGACTTAGGGCACATGGCTCCCTGTCACCCAAATACATTCGCCCATAAACCTCACTTCTACATCCCTCACCATGGCGTATTTAAGTCAGGGTCGGACAAGCTGCGCATTGTTTTTGATGGTAGCTGCAAAAGCTCCAATGGTGTCAGCATAACATAACGAATGCCTACACACAGGCCCCGCCCTTCAACAGGACATTGTGGACATCATCATGTCCTTCAGAACGCATCCAGTCGTTTTCAGCACTGACATCCAGAGGATGTTCAGAAATGTGCTGGTTGCCCCAGACCAGAGACGGTATCAGCTGATACTATGGCGGTCCTCACCAGATCACCCTCTGCTCACCTACGCCCTCAATACAGTCACGTACGGCTTAAGTTCAAGCCCATATCATGCAATCCGCACCCTGCTCCAGCTGGCTGATGATGAAGGCCATCGCTACCCTGGAGCCGCTCAGGTTCTTCGCAAGTCTATCTTCGTTGATGACATCTTGTGTGGCCATGACACGGTTGAATCCGCCCAAGCACTTCAGGACGAGTTGATAAGTCTGCTAGACCTAGGCGGCTTTCAGCTCAGTAAGTGGACATCTAACTCGCCTAAGCTGCTCGAGAGATTTCCCGACAACCAATGCGACATGCCCAAGGACTTCGACATGAACCCAGAGTCCACGTCCATTAAGGTCTTGGGTATACAGTGGAGCCCTCAGTCAGACGAGTTCACCTACCGCATCTCTCTGCCCCCCATCACACATGTCACAAAGCGGTCTATTTTAAGCACCGTAGCCTCACTTTATGACCCAAACGGCTGGGTTTCGCCCGTTATCTTCCGCGCAAAGCTGCTGCTTCAGCAATTGTGGCTACTGAAGCTGGAATGGGATGAGCCCACTCCCTCTGAAGTACAAACGGAGTGGCACCACATCTCAGAGGATCTACCGCTGTTGGCTAGCATTCGTTTCCCTCGGCACATTTGTGCAAACAAAGGCTCAGCTGCATACTCGCTTCACGGGTTTGCAGATGCCTCTGAAGCCGGGTTTGCCGCCGTTGTTTATCTCCATGAGCTCGATGCCTCCGGAGATACTTTGGTACACTTGATTGTCGCCAAGTCGCGAGTCGCACCAATCAAGAACCGCCTCACAATCCCCAAGTTAGAGTTGTCGGCCGCCACTCTACTCTCCCAGCTCATGATCCGTGTGTCGGTTCAGTTATCGGCCCATATCAGTATACAACAACACATATGTTGGTCAGACAGTACGATAGTACTGGCCTGGCTCAATACCCCGCCTCACCGTCTTCAACCCTTTGAAGCCAACAGGGTAGTCAAAATCAGCTCAGGCTCACCAGAATGTGCCTGGCGACACGTACCTTCTGAGCTCAACCCGGCAGATTGCGCAAGCAGAGGAATGTCTGCGCAATCCCTGTCAGCCCACGACCTATGGTGGTCTCCCACGTGGCTTGGACAGCCTTGTGAGTCTTGGCCTGCGATGCCCTTAGCTCTGGGCCATCACGCCCTGCCCGGCCTTAAGCCCAAACACGTCCCGTCACTGGTCACAGTGCCCGGTCTTGACTTTGACCTGCTCACTCGGTTCAGTTCACTAGACAAGCTCGTCGGAGTGACAGCTTGTCTAAAACGCTTTCTGCACAACTGCAGACACCACCCAGATTCGCGACGCTCAGGCCCCTTGTACGTCAGTGAACGAAGAGAGGCCCTACTTTATTGGGTGCGCAGTGTCCAGCACAATGAGTTTGCGGAGGACATCCACCGCCTTCAAACTGGCAAAATCTGCTCCGTCAGACTCCAGCGGCTGTCACCTCTCATTAAAGATGAGCTCCTTAGAGTTGGTGGACGACTGTCCCATGCGTCTATCCGATATGACGCGCAGCACCCGCTCATACTTCCCAGCTCTAGCCCACTTGTAGACCTTATCATTGACCACTACCACAAAATACACTGCCATCCTGGCGCTGACACTTTACACGCTATCCTACGCCAACAATTTTGGATATTGTCCGCGCGCCGCATCATTAGACACCGAGTTTTTAAATGCATTAGATGCTTTCGATGCCGGGCCCAGCCGCAAGCGCCCTTCATGGCCGACCTGCCAGCCGATAGAGTTACGCCTCAGCCAGTATTTAGTCAAGTCACGACCGATTTTGCCGGACCATTCCTCGTTAAATCTAGTACCCTACGTAATGTTAAACTCTTAAAAGCGTACTTTTGTATATTCGTGTGCCTCTCGACTAAGGCGGTTCATTTGGAACCGGTCTCGGACCTCAGCACGGAAGCGTTCCTCGCGGCATTACAGCGTTTTATAGCACGCCGCGGTGCCCCGGTTCTCATCCGCTCGGACTGCGGTACAAATTATGTAGGCGCTAGAAATCAGCTCATCGAAGTACAAAACTTTCTTGCCTTGAATAATGACACGATTGCGCACAAGCTCGCTGGTCAGCACATTACTTGGTTGTTGAACGTCCCTAAGGGACCATGGTTCGGTGCGTTACATGAGATCAACGTAAAATCAACAAAGCAACTTTTATATCGCGTAATTGGCGAACAACACCTCACATTCGAGGAATTCTCCACACTTTTAGCTCGAATTGAAGCGGTCCTCAACTCAAGACCTCTCTGCCCACTTTCGTCTGATCCTTCAGACTTTGAGCCGCTTACAGCCGGACATTTCCTTATAGGCCGCCCACTAACGGCCCTTCCCGAACTATCCGTGGAAGATAGGCCGATCTCCACACGTAGGCGATTCCAGATGGTACAGGCCCTTTCCCAGCGCTTCTGGACGCTGTGGACCCAATCCTACCTGCATACCCTTCAAACCCGCTCCAAATGGTTGTCCCCATCCTCCCCTCCCCGAGTTGGCGAGCTCGTCCTCATCAAGGAGGACAACCTGCCTGCCCTTCAATGGAGACTGGGGCGCATTACTCGCACCCTGCCTGGGAAGGATGGCGTCGTGCGGGTGGTGGACCTGGACACCGCCAATGGACACCTCCGGAGGCCTGTGTTCAAGATTGCCAGGCTCCCTTTGGATGAGACCACCCCTGGGCCCCGGGAAGATGTTTGCGCTACCGCGCAACGGGAAACAGCCGTCGCTGCGCCGTAATAGAGTGCATATCAGAATGCACTAAGCCGTCGCGCGGCCATGTTAACTGGTCGCCGCCGGCCCGCGCCGCGCAAGAGTCAGTAGCCCTTGACATCTCAAGACGAACTCACGCGTCGCGCGCCCTTGAACTCAGCCTTCGAAATAAGCAGTACATAGTACATAGCATATGTGTAAGGTTACGCCTAACGAACCGCCCCTAGTGAATAGTTTCGTGTAGTGACTGTGCGCCAGGAAACCAACCAACATCGCCGCCCTCAAGCCTCGCCGCCCGTGGTCAGCTCGTCCGCCGGTTCCTGACCCATCATCCCGGTAAGTCATTCCTTCCTACAGCCTTCCTGCCTTCAGCCTGTAACCTCGCCGCATGTTGGTGCCTAAGCGCTAACAGATTACCAATTTTATTATTTAGTTGATTCTAATGATCTTGAACTGAAAGATGACTCTGACGATGGACCTTTTATAGATGAAGATGAAGAAATCGAAGACGATGGAGTAAGCCATAAAAGCCAAGAAACACAATCACGCTCTGATTCAATCCCGACCGAGAACGAATTCGTCGTTGTCGATTACGAAGGAGAGTTGTGGCCAGGTCAAGTCCAGAAAAAAGAACATGATGGGGCATACGTTAAATGTATGGCACGCTGTGGACTTTCCCGGAAATGGCCAGAAAAAAAAGGAGAAAAGAATTTTCTACCCAATCCAAAACATACGATTTAAAATAAAAGAGCCAAAACAACTAAGCACCAAAAGAGCTGTATACCATGTACCAGAACTAGAATAGAGTTGGTGGAAATCCAAAAATCACTATCTATGGGATATGTTTGATTTTTGTATTTTTAAAAAATATTTTTATATGGTAATTAAGCCTAACAAAAGATCTTGTTTAATTTTAGTTCATTTTTTTAAATATCTTTATTATAATATAATTAAGCCTAACAAAAGATATCACAATGAAAGATACTAAGTAATGTGATAAGTAAATAGAATAAATTGATTGGGGGAAGGCGGTAAACGTGTTCATGTGCCAATTTGATAGTTGATTTTATTACATTAGTTAAAATTGTAATTTTGTTTAATTTTTCACCCTATACACACAAACTATAATACCTACTAAACTTCAAGTAGGTACCTATGTAGGTACTTAAAAAGTGCTTTAGTAAGCATGTTATTTTTTTTCAGGCTCGGTATACTCCAACCTTTATAATTTTGCACGACTATTTTGCGATACTTTTACGTCACCGTAGCGTAAATTAATACGCTACTTTTACTTCACCGTCGCGCAATCTTTTGCGTCACTAATGCGTCATTTGTGCCAAAATTCATCGCCTCACCCAAATAATATCATGTTACGTTTTTTATTTTTCAATAAAATATTTGTAACGTTCTTTTAATTTAGCTCTTTTTTTTCGTAAAATATAGCTCTATTCTAGCTCTTTTTCGTAGGTGATCTAGTGATCTTTAAAAAATTAAGTTGGCAACACTAAATGTCATCATGATGATGTCATTGTCAAACAAAATGTAACATCATCTGATTTCAGTTTGTTTTGTTTGGTTTTGTTTACGAGCTATAAACTTTTCCTTTTTGTTTGTAAATTCATTGTTCTAGCTAAGAACACAAAAGTTAAGTACCTACCTACCTAAGTATTTTTTTTGCATCTAAAGATAAACACTTTTTGTTAATTTATGTAATAATTAAGCAATTGCAGAAGGTCACACAACGAGAATGGGAATGTGTAATAATTTCGTCACGTTATCTTTCGCAAACGAACGTGTTAGATTTGTAATTCGTCAATGCTATCACTCTTGTATATTTAGAACAAAGAGAGTGCATCTCAGTGAATATAGTTTAAGTGCGTACTTAATAGAAAAATAATAATTTTACAAAAAGTTTGCCATTCAAAATGCACAAAGAAACTATTTTAATTTTCTGTGTCTGTATCTGTGTTATTAAACCTGAAAAGACGTTAAATACCAACGAAGAGTTAACATTAAAACAAGTTGTAATTCTCAGCAGGCATGGCCTCAGAAGCCCTCTGTCAAAATATCTTAACCAGATGACACCAAGAAAATGGCCTACTTGGCGGGAAAAACCTGGCTATTTAACCACTAAAGGTAGCATTTTAGAAGGTTATATGGGTGAATTTTTCGGTACTTGGTTCAGTAAAAACGGTTTGACGAACAGAGAGTGTCCGACCGAAGACATTTTTTATGTTTATGCTAACACGAAGCAAAGAACTCGAGCGTCTGCTAAGGCGTTTGTCAACAAAGCTTTCCCTTTATGCAATATAACAATACACCATTCCTCAACCGATGTGGACCCAATATTCAACCCTGTAATACACAACACTTCGTCTAACTTTCTCCAATCAGTCACAGAAGATATGCAGATAACTTTAAAAGGTTTGCTAATAAATGGATCTTATTCAAACTTAGAAACCGTCTTAGATTACAGAAACTCTGAGTTGTGTAAACAGGAAAAGAAATGTGATTTAGTTACAGATAAAAATAAAGTTATTGTTGCGCCTCGAGAGAAACCTAACGTTGTCGGTCCGATAAAGATTGGTAATTCAGTGATTGATGCATTCATTATGCAGTATTATGAAGGCTTCCCTTTAAATAACGTAGGGTGGGGATATTTACAAACGCCAACTGAGTGGCATACTCTAATGGACATAAGCAAAGGTTATCATAATGTCATATTCAATACAACACAAATTGCTCGTGACATATCTAAACCGCTAATTAGGTATATGAGAAATATTTTCTTGAGCAATGACGCAACAAAAGTGACTTTGCTGATGGGTCATGATGCCAACATGTATACTGTTTTAAATGCTTTGGGTTTTAAGCCTTACGTGTTACCAAATCAATATGAGTTGACTCCGATCAGTGGTAAGTTAGTCTTTCAAAAGTGGTATAATAACGTAAAGAAAGAGTATTTATTTAAAACAGATTATGTGTATCAGTCAGCTAAACAGTTGAGAGATAGTAGTGTATTATCTCTGAGAAACCCACCGCAGTTTAAAATGTTGGAGTTATGTGATTGTAAAATCGATGTCAAAGGTTATTGCTTGTGGGAGGATTTTAAGAAGATATTGGAAGAAGATTAATGTTTGTTTTAGTATTTCATCTTAATGTTTAGAACATCGGATTTAATTGAGATTATTTAGTTTTATGTTCTTAATTAAAACAATGGTTCTATCGTATTGTAAAAGGAGTACCTAGTTAAATGTAGTCAAAATATTTCATATTGTCTTTCAAACCTATTTTAGCTAAAACCATGTGCTTTTTTATTATTCACATAAGTAATCTTTTTACCTAGTTAAATGTAGTCAAAATATTTCATATTGTCTTTCAAACCTATTTTAGCTAAAACAATGTGCTTTTTTATTATTCACATAATCTTTTTGAAACTATGTAAAGTACTTATAGCCAGGGTTGGCTGATTTAAATCAAACTGATTTAAATCACTGATTAAAATTAAATGAATTTAAAATGTTATAAGTAATACCTTTAATGAAAATAACAATAAATAAGTATACTTAGTAGTTACAAACAATAAAATACTTTGAAAGGGCTTACACAGAATTAAAAGTCCTAAAATAAATAAAAAAAAAGACCTGCATGAAATTGAAATGCTACTTGAAATTTGTCTTCAAGTGTAGCAAAACAAATCAGAAATCAGTCTTGTAAAATTGGATAAGTACTAACAATTTTTAAAGTACTTACTTACTTAATTTAAATAAATCAACTTTTAAAAATATTAATTTTATTTTAATAATTTTAAAAGTATTTGTGTCATACAGCTTATTCAATTGTCAGTAAGTACAATTAATAGTGTATTTGGTTTTTTCACATAAAAATCAAAATAAATAATAAAAATCAATAAAAATCAAAAAATCATGATTTTATTAAGTATATAAATTTAAAAAAAAGGTTTTTTTTTTAAATCATGATTTTTTCCAACCCTGCTTATAGCTTAATTACCTAGATATACTAACAAAGTGCTTGTTAAATAGGCTATTTGCTTGCGTCTTAGGTTCGAGTCCTGCTAGAGGCTAAACTTTTTCATGTAGTATTGTTTTCATTTACATAGGTACTTACCTACTCATATTTTAATAATCCATGACAAATGCAAATAATTATTAAGTTGTACGTTGTACCTATAAGGTCTTGTTTGTATTAATTTTTACAATCTCCATAATATAACATGATCCTCAATCTAAAAAAAATTGATGTGGGAGTGCCATCTCTTTTTATAAACAAGAAATCTCAAAAAGAACAAATTGTGTACCATTGTGATCCAAAGTTACCAAAAATAAGTGATTAGTTACGTAAGTACTCAGCCAAAATATATTATAATAGAACATTATTATTAGAGACTACTGAGTGAACAAGATAATGCTCATTTTTTAAGTTAAGGTTTAACTTTTTATAAATTAATATTACGTTACTACTCAGGTAATTCTAGTCAATAAGATCAATTAAAAAATAATAATAATAAAGATTTCTATTTTGTACCTACTTGTATAATCATTGTTGTGTGATTTATCCTTATTCCTATAATAGGTAGATACCTACTTCACCCAGAATTCTCACATCCATAACAGGGAATACATTTTTGTGTTTTGTATTAGTCGTTTGTCACCAGGGGACGCTGTTTAAATGCCACACAAATTCTCCAAGTTTTAGATAACGTGATTCTGATTCCTGGGTTCAATTCCCAGGTCGGGCAGTGTGTTTTTAGTATGTCGATGCACAGCGCGAGTTGGTGATGATCACCAACCCGCTTTAGGCAAGTGTGGTGATTAAGTCAAATATCATCACCCATCCAACTGTATCGATGACTTGATTTCAATGATGAAAGCAATGATATTATACATCATTGGATGGAAGCCTTTGCAATCTTTGCACAGCAGTGGTACGGAGATAGGCTATAGTTATGCCCAGTGTTCTGCAAACTTTTTGTGTTCAAGCTACATTTAGAAAATCAGCCCCCTTAGACATGTGGTAATCGTTTACCTTCTGTCTATGCGTAATTTGTCGTACACTGCTGTCTACTGTGCTGACTGCTAGTAAAAATACAACAGCGCGCGCGCATTGTACGACGAATTACGAATAGACAGGGGGTGAGCGTTATACACTTGTCTCCGTCTACAGCTGTCGTAGTACCAGATTACAATTACTACCATAGACCAACTAGATCTACTACTAACCAGATGTGTGAGTGAAAAAAGCTAAATAAGTAAGTAGTTACAAAATAAATTTATTTCTTACAATATTAATTATGTCAATGTGTAATGAATAACATAATAAAACATTATACAGATACATGATATGTACTTACATGTCATTAACTCATTAGGTATGTATAAATCTCCCACCTGGTTTTACTCTTCCTGGATAAGTAAAACGGTGTAACGCTAACCAAAAAAACCGTTACGAAACAATCGTAAAAAGAATAAATTCGCAACCAAATATGCGGAAAATTTTAAATACCTACCAAACCGGTTCCCTTTGTATTTGACCAATTATCGGATTGTGATGATAAGAAGAGCTTGCTGTCAATTATTTCCAATGCGGTGGGTAATGAATGACGGTATAAGCCGCAATATGTTAGTACCGATCCTTGATGTCATCCTCCCAGTCCTCACTTTCCTTTTCAATAGCTCCTTCTCCAACGCTGTATTCCAGTCCTCTTGGTAAGACGCTCAAATAATTCCTTTGCCAAAAAAAGGTAACCCTAAATGTAACCCTAAATAATTTGCTGAATTTTGACCAATCTCCATTCTTCCTTTCTTATCCAAGGTCCTTGAGCGTCTTGTCCACAAACTAAATTAGTAAGTTCCTTTCTCATCATAAACTCCTAAACCCACTCCAATCCGGTTTCCGTCCTGGCCTACTTCAGTCAAAACCACTGATGACATCCGCCATGGAATGGAAAACGGCCAATTAACTGTGCTGACGTTGCTGGACTTCAGCAATGCTTTCAACCTCGAACCAAATATCACAATGGACAGAGCCTTTGGATTTTTAGCATGTCCGTATTTTGTTAGTGTGCAGCTTTCTATCTGTACATGTGTGCGTGAGTAAAGATGTGACTAGTATATCGATATAATCACTTTAATGTGGTGTGTACCTAGTTCGTCATTATAATTTGGGGTTAAAGTTACTCACGTCCGTAGGTTTACCGTTTAGACCCTACACGTGACCCTTGGGTGGTGCTAAATGAGTGACACTGACTGAGTGGTAGAGCCACGCTGCGTTGCAGCACGCCGGGCACGCTGGGCCGGCTCGCCCGGCGTAAATACCAACCTCTCACTAAGGTGTTACCCGACCAATCGATCGATCGTCGATCGACGGAATCGATCAACGTCGATCGAAGTTGATCGACTGGTCTGGTAGCTTTAATCGATCGACGGATACCTACCGTTTGACTAACCAATTGATCGACGACGGTCGGTCGACGTTGATCGATAGGTGTGGTAACTTTAATCAATCGACGGATACCGTTCCTCTAACCCATCGATCGACGGTCGGTCGACGTTGATCGATTAACCCTGGCTAAATTCCATCAGCGAAATGTATTCAGAAAAGGACTCGTTGTTCTTGGCCAGTACGATGTTGCTCGTACTATTATTACGGAGACGCAAACGCAGAAGAATCTGGATGCGGCCGTTTTTTAAAGCCAACGATCGCTTATTATATCCAAATGACATTTTAAGCAGCGGTTTTTGTTTTTTTTTTGCGTAGCGATTGTCATTAATTTCGAGGTTAGTAGTTTCGAGGGAGGTAGAGAGGAGGGGGATGGAGGGGGTACGGTAATGCTAACAAAGTAGAATATTTGTTTTTTTTTCCTAAAAATAACCTAAAATAACCTCAAAATAAAAATATCTTGAAAACTATGCATTTTCGCACTTTGGCTCCCCCTCCCCCTCCCCTTCCCCCCTTTTTCGGTGTTGCTTAATCTAAAGTGCTTCCCAAGGTGTTTGGGGGAATATCATTTAGTATTTAAACGTTCATATTATCATCACTCATTATTATCAACATAAACATAATCTAATATTACGATTATTATCCATGGGCACGAAATAATTTTATTTTTTTTTTATAAAAGAGGGCGGCAAACGAGCAGGCGGGTCACCTGATGGAGAGTAATCACCGCCGCCCATGGACACCCACCCGCAAAACCAGAGGAATCGCAGACGCGTTGCCGGCCTTTAGGGGAGGAATAGGTTTAAGGAAAGAATAGGAATTGGGAGGAGGGAGGGGGGGGGGGGGAAGGGCCTCCGGAACCCTCACTAGTCGGACGAAACACAACAGCACCAAGTGCCATTATTTCACGCCGAATATTAGAGAGGGTGGTATTACGCCGGGCGAGCCGGCCCAATGCGTGCTGCAACGCAGCGTGGCTCTACCACTCAGAAAAGTGAAGCGGTCGGTGCGTCTAATCAAACAGCTCGATTTAACACCCAATCCATTTTACCGGTCGATTGTCGATCGACATCGATCGACATCGACTAATCCATTCTACCATCGATCGACGATCGATTGGTCTGGTAACACGCTAATATCCGGCGTGAAATAATAGCCCTTGGTGCTGTTGTGTTTCGTTCGGGCAGTGAGGGTTCCGGAGCCCTCCCCCCCCCCACCCGCTCACAATTCCTATTCCTTCCTTAAATGCCGGCAACGCATCTGCGATTCCTCTGGTGTTGCGGGTGTCTATATATGGGCGGCGGAGATTACTCTCCATCGGGTGACCCGCCTGCTCGTTTGCCTCCTATTATAACAAACAAATAAAAAATAATAATTTGTGTAGTAAAGTGAAGAGCAATACTTTTTACTATTCATATTCCCGCCCATATTATTAAGATTCAATTTTGAACTAAGGCTAAAATTTTACTGTAAAAAAAGATTTTTCAAAATGTTTGAAACAGAACCTTGAATATTTTGTAGGCTCTCAGTTATCACGTCTAATAGCTTTAACCCATTCACGTCTTATTTCCGGGCATTTTGGAAACCTAAAAAAAGAATAATAAAAAGAATATTAGTAATATCGATAAAGCTTCGATACACAAATACGTACATCACTAATCATTATGCCAAAAACAAAGCCTTTAAATTACATTTAATTAAGGTTTAAAACCTGATTCTTATGAATAGTGTACGATATAGTATGATTTAGAATTAGCAAAAATTAATGCTTTGCCGTTTTAATTATTAAAAAACTCATAGTAAAGCATACATATTATGAGAAATCACTAACGTATGAAATGATAATTCCTGGTCCCTCACACCTCCTTTTGTTGTTCTTGACGAACAATAAACAACAGAACAAGACATTATGTCAATTGTATATTACACAAATAACACAAACACTAAGATTTCTTAATATTTCACTATTATTTCGCACAATCCAGCAATGTTTTGACCTAGTAGTCGGTCATGAAATGACACGTCTCACACCGACAGTGCGTCGTTGCCAAACGTACATTCACTATCTCTTTTACTCATATCACACTACAGTCATACAGACAGAGATACAAATACTTTACTTTGATACACGTATGTAAAAGCGGCAACGTCGTAAGACTCTGTCCATGTAATATTTGGTCCGAGCTTTCAACACTGTTAACTTTGACATCCTTTTAGCTTTGCTGCGTTCTCTTAACATATCTCCAACGGTAGGGTAATTGAGTGGTTCACAGCTACCTGTACGGGCGCAGGCAGCAAGTTTGCCTTGAGGAGAAGTATTCTTCGTGGTGTGACTCGACGGCTGGTGTCCCGCAGGGTGGCGTTTTAACTCCTCTTCTCTTCACTATATTCATCAATTCAATTTCTGAAAACCTTTCTTCTTCCTACCACCTATATGCAGACGATCTACAGATATACTGCCGGCGTTGTGCCTGGCAGCATATCTGTAATCTCGCTGAAGCTGTTCAAACTACCAACGGAGACCTGGGTCGAATAGTTGATTGGAGTTGAGCCTTCGGACTTAAGTTCAATCCAAGGAAAAGGGGCTATTTGGTAAACGTGGGGCTTTTTGGAAAAAAATAATATTTTTTAACGAACGTATACAAATTAAAAATAATAAACGTGAACGCAACCTTTTATTTCTCTAACATTTGGTAACTCCGTTATCTGTCAATCTCGACCAATCAGAGAGAAGAACACCGCGCGTGTGATGATACGAACTACATTTAGCGAGAGTCTGTCAGTGAGTCAGTGGTAATACAATTTTCGTATTGAAACTTTCGGTTGGAATTTTTATTTGCAAACGTATTTTTAAGACTGTGGTAAGTTTTATTGTTTATTTAACTATTCAAATGAAGGATTATAATAAAGTTTATTAAGCTATTTGAATATACTTAAAATAATACAACTTTTTTTTAAATAAGTATGGCTTTTTGGAAGCTGATATGGGGTTATTTGGAAATTTTAACCTACCCTTATCCAAATTGCCTTGCACCATATTGTATTAGTTTTTATTTTATCTCATATTACATTAATTCGTTATTTAAGTGGCAAGAACAAAAAAAGCGGAGCTAGGGATAGAAGGGCTCCGCATCAGGCAGACTGCCACTGGCTCCAGGATAATGTAGATCCCGGCAACATCCAGTGGACCTAAGGCTGATGCTCTGGCGACCAAGGTCCAGCACGACCGCCACAGTAGTGAGGCCCACTCGGTGCATGGACATCAGGGTTTCGGGCTTGGATGATTCCATCCGGGCCGAAGAGGTCGTCGCCGCCTTGGAAAATCAGTTTTGGGCCAGGCGCGATAGACTCCGTTCTGGTCCGGTGTCCTGTGGGAGCCGCTAAGGGTATTGTGGAGTCAGGCCGGATCCTGGTTGGTCCCTGGCAAAGTAGAGCCCGTGTCGTGGCTTTGGAACCGCTGGCAATGAGGTGCTTTAAGTGCATGAACCTCGAGTACACTCGGCAGCGGTGCCCAGTCGAAGTTGACCGCACTGACACGTGCTACAATTGCTGTCAAAATAGCCACAAAGTGTTGCGGACATGAGTTGCGCAGTCTGCGTCGCTGCTAAATTGCCTTCTGGGCATATCATGGGGGGAAGGATCTGCTCCCCACCAGTTCCTTGGACAAGGGCTACTTCAAGGGCGCCATGGCATTTGCCTAAGGAGGTTGAGTTGCAAGAAACTTAATGTGAAGTACGGCCCATCTCAACTTCCTCTAGACTAATTTAAACCAATCCGGAGTTTCGCAAGACCTCTTAGTGCAGCACATTATGGAGTGGGGTTTGCACGCTATGGTTGCCGCTGTGTCGTCCAGCCCATATTGGACTGTGGACACGACCAATACAGTGGCCATTGGAACCCTTACGTGCGCTGTCCAATCCCCTCCCCTCTCAATTAATGAGAGGGGTTCGGGATTTGTGGCTTGCGCCTGGGAGAAATAGCCCTCGTAGGGGTATATTTCTCCCCAAACGGGGAATTATAAGACCTGGAGGATTTTCTCCAGAACCTGTGCGTGGACGTAAGACGCTTGGCGCCGATCCAGGTCTGAACATGCATAGGGGACCTGAACTCCAAATCCACGACATGGGGTTGCCCTTTTTTTTGTTCCAAATTAATTTTTAAGTAATAATGTTAATTATTTAGTGTTGACTTTTGCATTTTGTAAATTTTTAAATGTACTTATGTTACCAAATATCGCCGTCCGTGTTTATATTGAAATAAAAACGGTTTATAAGTAAAGATATTTTCCATGTCACTTTTTATTCATACCAAATAACCCCACCCTGGGGGTTATTTGGAAAGGCACCTTCTTTTTTAAAATATACCTTACTGTTTGTTCATTCTGTGTTTATATTTTTGTATTTTCATTAAGTTATATCTATATTAAGCAACACATACTTCTTTGTCTGTTAAAAATTAAAGGAAAAATAAATATTCAAATTTTATCCCTACTTTTTTACCAAATAGCCCCGGTTCTATGGTATTGTTTTTTTCTGATACTTAGGTAAGTACTTACCTACCTACATCACATTTTGTTGTTCACTAAAATACTGTCTAAATAAATCATGCTACATTTTACATCTTACTACAAATAAAAAACGGACCGACTTGAAAACAAAATGTTTAAATAATATTGTTTAAACTAAACCGTAACTACAGCTAGTAATATTATTCTGTGACTACAGCACAAATTGGTTTTGTAAATCGATTTTGATAGTTTATAGAACAAAGTATTTACAAGTTGATAGCTATCAATAGAAAAAATAAAATGTACCTACATCAACATAATATTCCAACACTGCTAAACAATAAAATTTAAGTACCTACCTATACTAAACATTATCACAGTAAAAAAATAACTACATCTATAATACATAACATAATATACTATTGACGATCCTAGAATACTTAATATTACAAGTCCAATTTAATTAAAATGGTCAAACGTGTACCTATATAAGTAGCAGAAACTGTTTTTCGCTATTCGACGTTAAACTACAATTTGTTTGGCATCGTTTTAGCGCCATCTAGTACTAAATTTATGAAACCAACTTGTTACTACTAACTCGCGTTCGTGGCGCTAGGTGTCGCAACTTTTAAATCTTAAAAGATTTCTTTTAATAATTTTTTAAACATTTCCTTATCTTCGAGTTTATTTGAGCATTATTAACGCAAAAAAAATTACGAAGAAAAATTTCTTCTAGTATAATATCCGAATTTTTTTATCATACCAAACGAAACACCAGTCATTAGTGCCAAGTGAAAACGCAATGGCATACCAGCAGATACGCGGAGGCGACTATGAGGTGGCCTATCATGACCGGAAAGCCTATTTTGAAGAACTCCATGAACGTGAAACGGTAGCCGTGTTGCTCCGCCACTCCTGCGCAGACGACGTTCGCGCTGGCACCTATTAGAGTACCGTTACCTGGAAAAAAGAGTCAGAATCAGAATCGGAATATTTATTTGTACTGTGTGTGACAGCTAGAAATTCCCGCATTGAGTATACCAACAAGTACAACATATCAACAAGTAATGCTACCAAACGCGAATGGTATTAACGGTTACAGACCTATTATGCTCAGCAGTGGGCTGAGAAAAGGTGACAATAATAGTGATGATGATGGTGACGGATACGGTGCTAAATGAGTGTCACTGTCTGAGTGTTAGAGCCACACGCATTGGGTCAGTTTTTATAAAAATTAAACATCTATAAAAATAATAAAATATTTATGTAACTCAAATAACAAATAGACAAACATCTTAAAAAATATAATAGAATAAATAATAATATAAACTAATTTAGGTACTTAACTACTTCAAAATTATTTGGAAAAGGTCTTCCCTCTTCAAATTGCTGTGCCTGAGATGTGCAATAAAAATATTGAGTAGTGAGTAATACCACCTGAGCACAGAATATCGGTGCGAAACAATGTCAATCGTTGCTGTTACTGTTGTGTTTCATCCGGCTTGTGAAAGTTGAGGGGGGGACCGGAAGCCCGTCTCTTCCGTCCCCCCTCACAATTCCTACTCCACCCTCAAGATCGGCAATGCATCTGCGACTCCTCTGGTTTTGCGGGTGTCCATGGGCGGCGGTGATTACTTCCCATCAGGTGACACGCCTGCACGTTTGCCTTCTTTTAACATTAAATAAAAGTATCAAGGGAAAGGGACATACCCCCCAAACAGGCCCCGAAGGACAATGCCCACACTAGAGGAGCCATAGGCAGGCCCAAAGTGGGATTAGAGCCCAGTGACGTCACTACGCGAATCATCATGGTGGTAAGGGGAATGTTGTCCACGAAGGCGGAGGTTACGCCGCACACCTGAGAAAATAATATTACAAGCTTTTATTTAACTAAGGGATAATATAACAATCCCTAGATACAACTTATCCATCTGATAAAGTATGACGCGACACAAATAAAATGTCACTTGTCCAAAAAGAAAAGACGTGATTTGACAATACATTTCAAAATGGTTGCGTAATACGTTATCAAACGAAGAACTTTAATCTGGCAATTGAAAAATCGACTCTTAGTCAAAGAATTTTATTTATTCATAGTCATAGCCGTAAATTCTTTATTTAAATACTTAAAATTAAAAATTACGTGTTTTTAAATCGTCGAAAAATATTTTTTTATGAAATCCCGTTCAGGACAATCTTTGAGCTGTGGAGAAGAACGGGCGCAAGGAATTCCACAGCTTTATAAAGAAGTAACGACATTTACAAATTATATAAAAATGTCGTTACCAGATTATTCTAACTACAATTAAACATACATACATATGACCACGCCTATTATCCCCGAAGGGTTAGTCAGAGACTAGGCAATGAGGACAGCAAAAATAGTCCTCTACTTGCTTAGGAGGCTTTACGCATTTTGGTTTCGCAAACCAACTTCCAAGTCGAAATTTTTAAAAATTAATAAGCCAATTTTGATGAAACTTTGCATGCTAAAGTAAAACACAGATCTAAATAGTTTGTTGAAAACATTTTTAAAAAACGTTTATTTAGCTGAATTATTGCGATTCAAAAGTCCACTATAGAAAGTTTAAAATCGCAATAACTCTGTTAAATAAACGTGAATGAAAATGTTTTCAACAAACTCTTTAGATCCCTATATTTTAGTTTAGCGTGGAAAGTTTCATTAAAATTGGCTTATTTGCTTTTAAAAATTTCGACTTAGAAGTTTGTATGGGAAACCGAAATTCGTAAACCCTCTTAATTGAGCACTTAAGAATGTTGTTACGCTATCGGTTCGTTAGTAAGTAAGTACCTACCTAGTCTATAAGACGGGAGACCTTGTACTGAGAAGAACCGGCAACAAACTCGGCAAGGGCATTTCTTTTCTCCCTTTCTTTTACAGCGTTCTGTACTAGCGGTTCATTAATAGAATACTACCGCCCCACCTTCCCATAGGCCGTAAAAGGCTACTAACGGACCAACACATCCATCAGCATAGAGCAGCGATGGGCTCACCACCTGTTACGCTGAACACATGTGCAGTTATCATTTAGTGAAACGTGGACTGTGGCACAGGACTGCTTTTGCGATCTTCATTGCCTGGTATCTGACTAACCCTTCGGGGATAATCACAGAAATATATCAAGATATATATCAAGATATATTTCTGTGGGGGTAATAGTTGGTGTTGGTGGTGGTTGGTGTAATAAATACAGGGTGTCCCAGAAATCAAAGTCAAGCCGGAAATGGGCAATAGGCCAAATCGTATTAGTTATTAGAAAAATAAGAAAAAGATCTTGGCCATGTATTTCTCAAATTATAAAAATAAATCCTAAAAATTGACATCCTCTGATGATCTTTCAAGTCCTGTGACTACAAATAATAACTTTCCGTCAGTTTTTTTTCTGCGAGTGATGTAACCATGAATAACCCTTCTGTAAATTACAGTTAAAACATATCTGCCTCAGTTTAAAATAAAATATTAGATTTGTGCCTAACATTGATTCAAAATAATGACACCGACCAACTTTAACCGACTGTACTTTAATTTTTTTTTTCATAAGTTTTGTCATAACTAACACGGCCTTGCCTTTTGCCCATTTCCGGCTTGACTTTGAGTTCTGGGACACTCTGTATATGTTTTTATGTATGTCTACAGCGTCATAATATAACACATAATATAATATAACTTACCCATAGCACGAGGACTATGGAAACAGCGAGTCGTGCACTCTCGTCCACCTTGAAGATCAGAGACTCTGTCAGTTCTCCGATGAACTCGATCAGGCCAAGCTTCGATAGGGACTGGAAGTAAATAAGTCCGTAATTAGCTTATACACCCTTAATTTTTATTCGTTTAATAGAAATTAAGGGTGACTTTTCCCATGAAACTCAACAACTATCCCCAGGAAACCTAAATGCAAAAATGACAAAAAAAATTCGACCTTCCATACAAAATTGTCCGATCAGCCGACGACAATTAGTATGGGAGGTCGAATTTTTTTTGACATTTTTTGCACATAGGTTTCTTGGGGAAAGTTGTTCAGTTTCGTGGGTGGAACTCACCCTTAATTTCATTTAAACAAATAAAAATTAAGGGTGTATACAGTATTATTTAGTATGCCCACAGTTAGGCAAAGTCTCTAACTCAACTCCAACTCCAACAAGTGACGACCTCCTTGGTCGAGTGGTTTGTACACCGGTTTTCATGGTGTCGCCATCTCTGAGGTCCCGGGTTCGATCCCCGGTCGGGTCAATTTAGAAATTATTGTTTTTCTAAATTGTCTCGGGTCTGGGTGTTTTCTATTTATTAAAAGTATGTATTTAAGTATTATATGTATGTTTATCAGTTGTCTAGTAACCATTTAACGAGTTTCATAATGAAGCTTCTCTTGGGCTAGACAATTGGTGTGAGTGTAGGAAAGTTTATTTATTTATTTAACCGCCTCTGTGGTCTAGTGGCTAAGTCTAGTCGTAAACCCTGAGATTCAATTCCCAACAGTACATTTTTGTGTACTGTAAAAAGCGAGTTGGTTGTTGGAAGGGCTTGTTAAGTCCACTTGGCTAACTACCACCATCTTATCTAAAGCCTGGCGCCATAACAACAATGTTAATAGCATTCTTGTGTTCCGGCAGTTTACAGATAAGATCGCTAGTTCCTCAGTGTAAGGATTACGGGTGAAGCACGCTCCCTTACACGAAGCGGTGAAGCACGGTCTTACCTGCACTCGCCATCAAGTGAAATAAAAGGTCTATTCGGCACTTGCCCTCTTTCTACATTAACTTTCATACCTTTAATGTAAAAAAATAAAATGTATCTATAGATTTCCGCCAAATACTTTTAGGAATAAAGGTACCCTTTTACTGGTACAGCATTAAATATTTTTATGGGTATTCCATCCTATTACAACTGAATATGGTTCAAATTATGGTGGCATTACCAGATACGGGGTTTAAAGTGTAAAAAAAAATTGCATACATACATACATACATACATACATTATAATATAATCACGACTACGACTAGAGACTAGGCAATGAGGACCGTAAAAGCAGTCCTCTGCCATAGTCCACTTTTCCCCAAATAGCGACTGCACATGTGCTCAGCGTGACAGGTGGTGAGCCCATCGCCGCTCAATGCTGTTAAAAGTATGTGCAGTCTTTAGTTCTTTAGTCGCCTTTAACGACACCCAAGGGAAGATAGGGGGTGGTAGTATTCCTTCACCGCAACGCGACACGGTTAAAAAAAATACTTTTTAATAATTGAGGACTACTAAGCTGTGGAGGTATATAGGGTGTTGTTAATCGGTATTATAATCTACCTCCATCAACACGAACAGCGCGGCGAAGAACAGTAGAGTAGACCACTCCACCCTGTGAAGGACCGGTTCCAGATCCTCTCTATCAGCCAGCAGTAGCAAAAGAATGGCTCCCAGCAAAGCTGTCCAGCCTAAGGACACTCGTTCTGTGAATCAAAATCAGACTTCAGTATACAATAATACTATTATACTTTTCATAGCTTATCACGGTTAAAAATATAGTGTGTTAAGTGTGAGTTCGCAGATGCGTTGGCAAACGAGCAGGCGGGTCACCTGATGGGAAGTAATCACCGCCGCCCATGGACACCAATGTGTCCATGGGCGCCAGGACACATAGGTGACACCAGAGGAGTCGCAGATGCGTGCCGGCCTTGAGGAAGGAGTAGGAAGAGTAGTAAGGTTGACGATGCGCTCCCGGGTCTCAAGGGTTCTACGGACGCGAGTGACTTTGACTCCTAATATACATACATACATATAATCACGACTATTACCCTCGAAGGGTTAGTCAGAGACCAGGCAATAAGGACACCAAAAGCAGTCCTCTACCATAGTCCACTTTTCACCAAATACCGACTGCACATATGCTCAGCGTGACAGGTGGTTAGCCCATCGCCGCTACCCAACAACAACAACCCCTAAAATCTTTAAAATATATGAAAAGTAAAACAGACATAATGACTGACTGATCTGATATATCAACGCACAGCTCAAACTGCTAGGATTAAACATTTGAAATGATGCACCATGTAGGTGACCACTAAGATAAGAATATCAATACTTACTCAGCTCAGGTATGGAGTGCAGAAAGAAGACTGCCACGACGAAGCTGACCGCGATCGACGCTTTGATGAGAAGCGTTTTATCGCGTATTTTGTACTGGAAGTTAAGAATGAACTTTACAGTTATAAGGGATCTTTTTATGTCCAAAAATAAGTTGCTTAAGTCCACGAACCCCGTAGACAAGTGGGGGGCAACCGCTCCATAATGATTCGTTAGAGTTAGTCAATTTAATAGTGAATTGGTAGACCAGTTTTTTTTTTAGATATTCGGTATCAATATCGATATTTTTTCATTTTTTAATATTTTTTTTCATGTGTCTACACCCAGCGGGATCACCTGTCTGGGAGACTTATGAGTGTTGCAGGGAATTAGATCTGGATTTGTTCCACTGAATTATGCTGAAGACAGAATTTGTTCCGTATAAACAACGGAAATATAACCTTTTCTAACCGTATTTTTTTCTGAGGTTTAAGCGAGCACTACACATTGAAATGAAACACTTTTTTACGGATTAACTCGCGTTTGATTTCTAACCGACCTCCAGCCAGCGGGTTATTTACCAAAGTTACGTCTGAAAGTGTAAATTGGTATTAACTAGCTCACTAAGAAAAAACCCGCTGACTGGAGGTTTCTTTGCAGCTTGATTGTGACTGAAGTAAGGACGTTAGAAGAATGTTTTTATTTTGGTGAACACAACAATGACAGATCTAAAAGTTAGTACTTACCAATTTCAGACGTAACTTTGGTAAATATCCCGCTGGCTGGAGGTCGGTTAGAAAAGCTTATATTTACGGAACAAATTCTGTCTTCAGCATAATTCCGTAGAACAAATCCAGATCTAATTCCCTGCACCACTCATAAGTCTCCCGGACAGGTGATCCCGCTGGGTGTAGGTAGACACATATTTTTATCAATCTGAAACCGTGTCACGTAGCGGTGGAAGAATACTCCCTTACCACCCCCGCTCTTCCCTTGGGTGTCGTAAAAGGCGACTAACGGACTAAAGACTGCCATACATCTAACAGTATAGAGCGGCGATGGGCTCACCACCTGTCACGCTAAGCACATGTGCAGTCGCTATTTGGTGAAAAGTGGACTATCTATAGTTAGAGGACTGCTTTTGCTGTCCTCATCGTCTAGTCTTTGACTAACCCTTCGGGGATAATAGTCGTGATAATATGTTATGTTCAATAAGAACGGCTGTAACAATTTGCTGGAGCTGCAGCTGGATAAAAAATGCGACGGTGGAAGACATTGAGGTACAATAAACTAGAGAAGATACCGCGAAGCAAGTTTGTGCGCAACTAAGGTGCGGCCGCAAGGTCCACAATCGCTAGAATCACGCGAAATCAATGAGGCGTTAGCAGCCCATGGGCTGCACCTTAGTGCGTACAAACTAGCTTTGCGGTGTCTTTTCTAGTTTATTGTACCTCAATGGTGGAAGATGACTCGGCCGCGCAAAACGGAGGCGGCACATCGCGGCAGCACGGCGACTGCTATGCGATTCTCTAAGCGACACATAGACGCTGCGCGCATGGCTGTGATCTGCTGTCTCTTTCCAATTCTATGAATATGAAAGAGACAGAGTCAATTCTTAGCGCTGCGGCAGCTGCTGCTACCAAATCTTTAACTTAGAGAATCGCACTGCTGGTGCGACTCGGTCGAAACGTCTCGGGTATAAAGTAAAAAGAAATGCGGAGTATGCCTTTAATAAGCAGTTAGCGTTAATCCCCGTCTAATTGTTTATTTTAGAAGATGAGATATACTTTCAACTGTAAAGTGTACCTCTACAATACATTTTATTGTCAATCATTATGCTGAAGAAGGTGTCCAAAATGGAATCTATACTGGCCTGCAAAAATAAGTATCACACTTTTAAATTATTTTTTTTTTAAACTATAGTAGTTAGAGATTTAAAATAAAAAACGTTTTATAGCAATTTTATCAGCTTTCTTTGAAACTATAGTAAATTATACAATAGTAACATTTTAAAGTCTTGTGTGTCTTGTTTATCTTGTGTACCTACTTTAAAAGTTATTTCAATTTTGAAAGTGTGATACTTATTTTTGCAGGCCAGTATAGTACCTACATAATATGAACCCTGTTGGGTGTGAAAATTAGAAACGCCAGGCAGCTTATAATGAAAACATTATGAATTATTAATAAATTAAATTAGACTTTATTTAATTACCTTTCCTCTCATCTCGTCCAGCGTGCTCTGAAACGTGTCTTTGGGGCAGGCTCTCTTCCTACTCTCCTTCTGCAGCCTCTCCAGCTGGAGGTTCAACTTCATCACCTTCCCCTCGAGCCTCTCTCTGACCACGTGCTCGTCTTTACTGAAGTGCGGGAGTGAGTCGGCCGCCCGACGCCATATTGTTATCTGTTGGCGCAGCTCTGAAAACAAGATGGCGACAATCTCAAAATCAAACTCGTAATAATTGAATATTTGCGAGTTATTATCGCGTTAGAAACCGTGTCGTGTAGCGGTGAAAGAATACTACCACCCCCTCTCTTCCCTTAGGTGTCGTGAAAGACGACTAATGGACTAAAGACTGCACATACATCCAACAGCACAGAGCTGCACCTGTCACGCTGAACACATGTGCAGTCACTTTTAGGTGAAAGGTGGACTTCAATAGGTGAGGACTGCTTTTGCTGTTCTCATTGCCTAGTCTCTGACTAACCCTTCTGGGATTAATAGTCGTGTTATAATTGTAATAACGCTCATATAAATACAAAGATAACGAAACGTTGAGTACAAGAAAAGGGTACCTAAGTAAGTAGGTAGGTACTTAGTAAATTTTTCGAATGTTTCTTTTTTATTCTTATTTTTAATCTATGGACTTTTATTGATTACGATATGCCGGTTCTATCGGACCCTATGCAATTTTTCTGTTTCTTTATCGTTGACAATCTCTGTGTCAAAAAGA
Organism: Scoparia ambigualis; assembly: GCA_963921215.1. NCBI lineage: Eukaryota > Metazoa > Arthropoda > Insecta > Lepidoptera > Crambidae > Scoparia > Scoparia ambigualis. The sequence continues at coordinate 28,879,335 of OY992515.1, read as the reverse complement.
GGCGGCCGGCGGTTATTAATAATTAAAATAATTAATTTATTGGAATGCACATCATGCACATACATGAAACAGAATAGAGCGGTGAATGAGCTCATCATGGGCGATGGATTTTGCGGTCAACGCTCTGCCGTTGTTGGAATATACGAAAATACTCTATTAAATTATATGTATTGATTATACCATACGATTACTTTGTGTGACAGTCACTATTTTTGTACTACTGTGCTATTAGTCACTCAATTGACTTTTCATATAAAACCATTGTGCCAACGGACTCACACTGAAACTGACCATAGCAAAGAACTGATTTTGCGGTCCTCGTTGCCTGTCTCTGACCAACCCTTAGGGGATAACAGTCGTGAGTCTACGTATGTAGGTATGTGTTTAGAAAAACAAATACCTTGTATCTCCCTGGGTACATTCAGCCTCAGTTTGTTCGTATCCCTGTATATGAACCTCAGCTGGAAATACGACTGTACAGACACCAGTACGACGCCTAACGTCATGTGCAATGTGAAGTTGACGAAGTTAATGCCCTGGAACAGACGAAGAGAAGGATCAATCGACGTAGAACGGTAGTATCTTATGTAAGATGGTTAAATACGTAGGTGGTAGACATAATATACGTTATTTTGTCTGAGTGGTAGAGTCACGCTGCGTTGCTGTACCGATTGGGCCGTCTAATACCACTCTTTCGTGCAATATAAGGCTAGGCTTTGAGTAGCAGTGGGCGCCCTCTGGCTGTTGATGATGATTATGACGACGATCATAAATACTCACAGACAATATAACCTCTTTGTTAGAGGCGATGATGACATTCGGCGGATCGCCGACAGGCGTCGCCGTGCCGCCGATGTTACTGAACAGCACCATGGACATCAGGATGGGGACGGGGTTCAGGTCCATCACCTCACAGAGCCTGTCCAAAGAGGTAACTGTTACAAATGGTGGTTTTTACTTGGTATTATCAGGGGGGTGTCACTCCGCAGTTTAGGTACGTTCGTTTGGCGCGCCTACGCAGGCCGCCTAGGCGTATGGCAGTAAAGGTTGCCGCGAACCATAGCACTGAACACCGAGCGCCGAGTCGCTTAACTCGTAATCCCTGCGCGCGCGCGTAAACCCTACGCTATGTGACGTCATGACGTCAAATCGATATCGAGTCAGCGTTGCATAACGGAATATGAACGCTCGGGTCACACGATAAGTTTCAATTTCGCGTGAAAGTCGTTAGAGAGTTAACCTTCTGTACGTAGTACAGTTAGTTATTTTGTGGTAAGTATTACATACATATTTTATAATTACGACTATTATTCCTAAAGGATTAATCAGAGACTAGGCAATGAGGACAGCAAAAGCATTCCTCTACCATAGTTCACTTTTCACCAAATAGCGACTGCACATGTGCTCAGCGTGACAGGATAGTATATAGTCCTATACCTCACCACGTCTCACCAAGGGGGAGGGGGGGCTAAAAAAATGCTAAAAATGAATCACGTGGTTAATGGACGGCCCCATACACCGAGACATTTTACTGGTTGTTTTCCCGCGGCAAAACGATTTACCTTTAGTAGTACTAATGCAGTCAAGTCATCTTATACACCGACCAGTCGTTTTTAATATAAATTAAAAACCACCATTGATTTCTACTCGGAAATGGAAACATTAAGTCGGATTGTGACACTTTATGTTAACATGAAAAAATGACGCTTGTTTGACGTTTTTTAAGTCAATACCTACGCATCGTAGACAGATGTCAGACTGTCAGCCGCTAGATGATTCCCCGCCGCGCTTTCGTTGTGTTACTTGTGTGTAGGAGTTTCTCCCGTGTTCTTTTCGCAACAACACGTGTTGTAAGACTCCATTTTATTTCAATCTACCGTACAATACTAAATGTAGGTACTTTTAAAATATATACCACTTGAAACTGGCATAATGCTAAACGCGAAGCCATTAATTAAGCTATAATAATAATACTTGTGTGTATCTTTGCTAAATACTTTAAGTACGAAAAGATAACTGTGCTAACGATATCGTTTCTACATTACCATAGACCTCATAGACTTACCTACTTAATAACCCTGCGTTCGTTAACATTAAAACACCGGAACTTTCGTTCGGAAACGTACAAAACTTATCGAAATAGATACAGTATTCTTTAACAGAGGTAATTAAAAATTAAAAAAATATACAGAAAGATAGCATTTAGTCTTTTGGACAAGGTAGTATATAAATTGTTGCAGTTAATTTTTCTTTTATTTAAGTACCAAAAAATTGTTTTTTATTTTAGCTAAATGTTTAAAATATTGTAAAATTTTGATCTCTATTTGATAAGACACTGTTGCTATAAAAGTAAAAAAATTTCGTCAGATCTAACCAATACCTCGGAGGCGGAGTGTTCAACGCAGCCGCCCGGATTGCGGTAGACGCGGGTTCGATGCCCGCCTGAGGTAGACATTTTTTAACGTTTCGTTATCTTTAAGTTACTGTTTATTTGAGCGTTTTTTAACGCAAATCAAATATAACATGAGTTTTAATATGTTAGAATACCAACTGATTTTGACTTCTACCTGATCGTGACTGGCGTCATCAGCAGCACTGTCGTGACGTTGTCCAGCACAGTGGACAGTATCGCTGTAATGGCGCACAGCAGGGTGATCAGGGGCCACAGCTGCCCTTTCGTTACCTGAAACAACAGAATTATGAATACTTAATTTAGTAAAGATTATAAAAAGACAAAAGGTTGTTAAAGTGGGGTATGTTTTACATAAAACTAGAGGCCCGGTGTACCCCGTGACGAATTTCCGTAAATTTTCGTGACTACAAACCATGTCCTGACAATTACAAATACAATAAACAAGGAATTATTGTTTTTTTTATATTAACGCTTAAATATACTTAAGTAAAATTTTTAAACACTGAAAAAAGACGACAATCTCAGGCAGGAAAAGAACCGCGCACTTTCCGCATTCCGGGCGGCTGCCTTAACTACCGAGGTCTATTCACCCGTCGACATTTGTCAGTGCTTGATGCTTATGTTTTTAGTCAACATTGCTTCATCAAATCTTAGAAGTTTCTCGCCTTCCTGCCTGAGGTTGTCGTCTTTTTTCAGTGTTTAAAAATTTTAATTAAAAAAGAATTAGTCAAATAGGTGCTGCCGTTCTGAAGTGATGTGCGAAGACCTGGTACCTAGGAACTGCCTGACTAAAAGACTGACAGTCTTACTAATAAACTGACTAATAGACTGGCTGACTGACGACTGACAGGCTAACGGACTGACGGAATGGCTCATCTTACTAGATTATGTGGCGCGGAGACTCAAATTTCACCCTAAATCTTCAACCACTATTTATTTGGACTTGTATTACATATCTTACATCTGGCGGAAGGCAAGTGCTAGTAGTAACTGGAAACAAGTACATTCCTACGATTCACAGGATTTTAAAATTAAATGATAATAATATTGGCGACGCTGCGCGCTGACAAAACTGTTTGCTACAACCATTAGGATAATTTACCTACCTACTACGAAATCTGTGTTCGCCAAAAACATAACATTTTCACATTACCATAAATAGAATGATATGTTTGTTTGTTACGCTACTAAAACGGTGAGTGTGATTTTTGTGGTACGAGGGGCGTTCAAAATATTCTCGGTATTGATACGTTACAACCTCTTTTATATATATATTTGTTACTGGCCGCTAAGATTCATCCATTGACATTAAAAAAAAGTAAAATTGGAACCGAGATGTTCTTTTGTTTTTCTGCAATTGCCGAACAAACATGAACACCATGAGCGAATTAACAATTTTAACGAAATTAGAGCACCGATCCGTCCTAAAATTCTTGACAAAACAGGGTAAAAATCAAAAAACCATAAAAGAGGAAATGGATTGTGTTTACCGTGAGTCTGCTCCTTCTTTATCTACTATTCAAAAATGGTCAAGCGAATTTAAGCGTGGAAGGGAGAGTATTGAAGATGACCCTAGACCTGGCCGGCCTGTAGTGGCTACCTCACAAGAAAATATTGATAAAGTGGAAAAACTTATATTGGAAGACGGCCGAGTGAAGGTAAAATCTATAGCTCAAGTAACCAATCTCTCTATTGGTACCGTACATGACATTATACATGACCATCTTAATATGTCACAAGTAAGTGCAAGATGGGTTCCGCGAATGCTGACGCTTCTTCAAAAGGATATGCGTGTGGCTTGCTGTTCAGATTTTATCGACCTGTGTGGTGAAAATCCCGATGAGGTGCTGCAAAAAATAGTTACTGGAGATGAAACCTGGGTTCATCATTATGACCCAGAGAGCAAACAGGAGTCCATGCAGTGGCACATTAAGGGTTCAGCTCATCCCAAGAAGTTCAAGGTAATCCCGTCAACTGGCAAGGTCATGGCCACAATATTTTGGGATTGTGAAGGAGTTTTGCTTATCGATTATAAAGAAAAAGGTGTAAATATCACAGGGCAGTACTACGCTAACGTTATACGTCAATTAAGAGATGCGATCAAAGAAAAGAGGCGAGGAAAGTTAACCAAAGGTGTTCTGCTTCTGCATGACAACGCCCCTGTCCATACTGCTCATATTGCCAAGGCAGCTATTGTTGAATGTGGGTTTGAAACTGTTACTCATCCACCCTATAGTCCGGACTTAGCCCCAAGCGACTTCTTTTTGTTCCCCAATCTTAAAAAGGATCTGCGTGGAAATAAATTTTCTGACGATGAAGCGTTGAAGACGGCCGTGGAGGAGCATTTTTACACCAAAGATAAAAAATATTTTTATGAGGGATTAAAAAAAATAATTGATCGATCTTATAAGTGTATGAACATAGGGGGGGAGTATATTGAAAAATAAAAATATCAAACTTTTAGTACTTCTTTGTTTTTATCCACATACCGAGAATATTTTGAACGCCCCTCGTAATGTTACAAAATAATATTTGTTATTTATTCGATTGTGTAGTGATGTGGCGCTATCGAAAACTAAAGCGTTACGATTATTAATAATAATAATAATAATAGACACTTTATTTGCACAAACAGAAAAAACAACAATTACAAAAACAGTAAACAGTAGTACAGTACAATTAGGCGGCCTTATTGCTTAAAAGCAATCTCTTCCAGGCAACCTTGGGTGAAGAGAGAGATAATATTATAAAATAGTAGGGGGAGTGGGTGCATCTAAAGAAAGAAAGGATTGAAAAATATATAGTTATCTATATACTAAATACGGAATACGGAAAAATAGAAGATAAGGAAAGAAAATATATACAGTTAGTTAGAAGCAGAAGAAAGAAAATAACTTCTAACTTGATCTCCGAAAGACCTAGGAGTTTGAGCTTTTCTGATACTTTCAGGAAGTGAATTCCACAAGCGGACAGCATGGACAGTGAATGAATAGGAGAAGAAGTCGGTAGGGCGTTGAGGAATATTTAAGAAAAGGTTGGAAGAGGAACGCAAAGTACAATGCAAAGCTGAGGAACGGAAGGAAAAGCAATCTTTAACGTAAAGTGGGGCTGTTGGAAGAAAAAGTGTGGAATAAAGGAGCGTAAGAGCGTGTAGGTCCCTGCGCCGTCGAATTGGGAGCCAGTTAAGTTTGGAACGATAGTGAGACACGTGGTCAAATTTACGAAGGTTGAAGATGAATCTTATACAAACATTCTGCAGACGCTCCATTTTGTTTAGCAATTCCTCTGACAAATCAGTGTAGCAGACATCACCGTAGTCGATAATAGACAGCATAAGAGATTGCGCTAGAGTAATTTTGGTGCTGGTTGGCAGAAAGTTACGCAGGCGGTTTAGCGAGCTATATGCCCCGAAAATCTTCTTTCTAACAGCATCAACCTGAGGTCTCCACGAAAGGTTCTGGTCAAAAATAACACCGAGGTTTCTGACGGATTTGGAGTATGGGATTATTGTATCAACAAAAGTTACTGCAGGAAGTTGTTCAAAATCGATCCTCGAAACAAAATAAGGACTTCCAATAATAATAGTTTGCGTCTTGGATGGATTTACGGTCAAACCATAAGATTTACTCCAGTTGTCAATTTGCGCTAGATCTGAATTTGTGACGGCCACAGCGCATGGGAGTTCAGATAAGGTAGCTTGTGTATAAATCTGTAGGTCATCCGCGTATAGGTGATAGGAACTTGAAATTGACTCAGTGATAGTGTTTATAAATATAGAAAAAAGAAGTGGAGATAAGACGCCACCCTGAGGAACTCCGGCACTAATGTCGCACCAGCCAGAGAATGAATCTCCAAGCCGGATACGCTGCCGACGCCCTAGCAGGTAACTTTGAAACCAATCAATTGCAGCTGGAGATATGTTAAGAGAACGTAAAACGCCAAGGAGGATGTCATAATCTACAGAGTTAAAGGCATTGCTAAAGTCAAGTAATGTCAAAAGTGTGAGCTGCCGGTTTTCCATACCCTGGCGTATGTCATCCGTTATCTTGACTAAAGCAGTAGCTGTACTGTGGCCCCTGCGGAATCCAGACTGGAAAGGATTAAAGAGGTTATTAGTATTAAGGTATGAATTAAGCTGGTGATGAACAAGCTTTTCAAGGACTTTGGAGAGGAAGGGAAGAATAGAAATAGGTCGAAACTCGGAGAAAAAGGTAGGGTTAGGTTTTTTTGGAAGTGGGGTAACATTTGCATCTTTCCAGGCTGCAGGAAAAGTACCGGTTAAAACAGATGTATTGAGGATATGGGTAATTATGGGAAGTAAGACGTCAAGAATGGGAAGGATCATTTTCCGACTAATGGAATCCACTCCTACAGCAGTAGAGTTAACAGAAAGTATTGTTCTCTTAACATCACAGTCTGTAAATTGATGTAGAATAAAAAAAGAATCGGGGGTTGGCAAATTTGAAAGATTTTGCAAAGTTTGAGCTTTGCAGTCGCTATCAATAGGCGTAGACGAGCAGAAGTGACAATTAAGTTGGTTAATATCTACTTTGAAATTGGGGCTGTTGTTGTGAGATTATTGTTGTTTAACTCTAACAATAATAGGTACCGCTATTCTAATCTGTCGATACTATATTAAAGCCTTAGTGCTAAGGGCCCGCCCACGCCACACTTGACGAAAATGCCGTCGCAGACCTTCCGCGTCAGAACGCCAATACATTGTTATTGCATAAACGCGGAAGACCGGTCGCTCCGTCTCGCGTACCGCTCGCTCTTTTCGTCTGTTCCGTCGTCCACGTGCTGATCTCCCGTCATCGTAAGATCACCAGTTAACTGATAATCTGACACGGAATATTCAATGTGGCTGCAATGTTAAATACCGGATGTACCGTAACGGAAGTTCGGCGTCGGAATTTCCGTCAAGTGTAGCGTAGGCCATAGGCATTAAGTCCGCCACTGTACAGATGTGAATAAAGTTATAAATAAATAAATCTACATTTATTTATTTATCACTTTATTCATGGTTTTACCTGGCTATAGTTAGATTATCGATGTCCCGGCATCGAGTTAAGGCATCCCTAGTTTTGTGTTAAGTGTTTATCAGCAAACATTACTTCCTTCCATCGACAGAAAAAAACTTGCTTGTTAAAACAAATGTTTAATATTTTGATACCGACACTACATAGAAAACTTAAAACTTGTAATTTTATTGGTTTGTAATGGGGTTTTAAACTAGAGCTAACTAGTTTGTAATAACTAGTTAGTAAATGTAACAACATTAAGCCTATTAAAATTAGTGTAAGTGTTATATGTGTCGCGCAGCGGTGAAAGAATACTACCACCCCCTCTCTTCCCTTGGGTGTCGTTAAAGGCGACTAACGGACTAAAGACTGCACGTACATCCAACAGCTTAGAGCGACGATAGTCTCACCACCTGTCACGCTTAGCACATATGCAGTCGCTATTTGGTGAAAAGGGGACTATGGCAGAGAACTACTTTTGTGCGTCCTCATTATCTAGTCTCTGACTAAACCTTCGGGGATAGTAGTCGTGATTATATGTATGTACCTACGATCTATTATCAACACATCATCATAAACAGCCTATAAGCTCTATATCAAGCTTACCTAAAAAGTGAAGAAAGCCAAGAAGTCAAAAATGCCGGTCTCCGCCATAATAGCGACCATAGTAATATCATGCTTAAAAGCAAAAGTCTCCATGTCCAGCCAGCAGACCAGCTCGGTCAATGCTCGGTTGTGTGACAGAGAGAGCGATACTTTTTATATGCCGTCTTGCTCGTACTAGTGTAGCGGACGAGCGAGTCACTATACCTTCACGATTTCACCATTCATACCCATCAACTCACCAACCTGTGTGCTGGTAGCGGTTTATTAAAAGAATACTACTACTATCTTTATTACTCAAATTTTGCATTTACAATGCTATACAAGTATAGATATTGGATAAAATGTTTACTAGAAAAAATCAACCAGTCTCAGGAAGCTGGAATGGGATTCGAACCCATGACCTTTGCATTGCCGGTCCACTGCTCTAACCGCTAAGCTACCGATACCCCAGAAGACTCGTTGATTTTTTTCTAGTAGTTGATGATTTACGCTGCAAGCCAGCGGTATTACGTCACTGTGAAGGTTTGTATCTACCCTCACAGTCGAAAGAAACACTATTGCAAGTGTTAAACCTTCGATCAACAGTTGGTATTGTTGATCGAAGTGTTAAACAATCGTTAAAAACTATTTTTTTTTAAATATCTTTATGATTGAAAATTTTAGAATACTTAGCCCAACTCTTCCCTTGAGTGTCGAAAAAGGCGACTAACGGACTAGATGGCAGTGGACTGCTTTTGCGGTCCACATTGCCTGGTCTCTCGCTAACCCTTTGGGGATAATAGTCGTGATTTTATGTAGGTTTGTTAGTCACCTTTGCCACTTCTGTCTAACTTACCTGAAAAGTGAAGACAGCCAAGAAGTCGAACATGCCGGTCTCCGCCATAATAGCGATGAGCAACATCATGCTGAACAGAAGCAGCAACGTCTCCATGTCCAACCAGGAGACCAGCTCGGTCAACGTTGGTCTCTCACCCACAAGGGCAAGCACTCCTAAAGCTGTTGTAGAGACGAGCACTGCTGCCATCGTGCGGTTGATCACCTGCAAGTGAAGTGGTGTTAAGTGAAGTGGTGTTAAGTGAAGTGAAGTTGAGTGAAGTGGAGTAAAGTGAAGTTATTTTTACCGAGTGGTAAGTATTTAGAATTCGACGGGACTGAACGGCGATCACTCTGTTATATATTTATGCCGCGATATCTTTCCAGATCCAGAAAAAGTACAACAGGTCATTATAAAAACATTTTCACTCCTCTTGCTCAAAAAGACCGTCATTATAGCGTTCTAGAGCGGGGCTAAAATAGCTTTTCTTGCCCTAGGAGAAAAAGTAATTTTATTTTTTTTTAATTTTTGTCTGTCACATGAAAATGAGCCTACAAAAACGAAAAAGTATTTAGTCTTATGTAGAATAATCATGAATAAATACTCGACTTATTACTGTTTACATAAATCAACAACTTTTTTGAGATAGTTGTTATTAAAGTTTATGGTAAAATTAGTAATCATTTGAATCTATGGACAACACAGACCACGCTTCAGCAAGAAAAAACTGCACTGTCTGCACATGTGCTTAAGTGGTGAGCCTTTAGCTCGTTAGTCACTTTTACGACACCCAAGGAAAGAGAGGGGTTGGTAGTATTATTTTGATAAGCCCATCGCCGCTCTATGCTGTTGTATGTATGTGCAGTCTTTAGTCCATTAGTCGCCTTTTACGACACCGAAGAGAAGAGAGGGGTTGGTAGTATTATTTTGATGAGCCCATCGTCGCTCTATGCTGTTGGATGTATGTGCAGTCTTTAGTCCGTTAGTCCCCTTTTACGTCATCGAAAAAAAGTGAAGGGTTGGTAATATTATTTTGATGTGCCAATCGCCGCTCTGCTGTTGGATGTATGCGCAGTCTTTAGTCCATTAGTCGCCTTTTACGACACCGAAGAGAAGTGAGGGGTTGGTAGTATTATTTTGATGAGCCCATCGTCGCTCTATGCTGTTGGATGTATGTGCAGTCTTTAGTCCGTTAGTCGCCTTTTACGACACCGAAGGGAAGAGACGGGTTGGTAGTATTATTTTGATGAGCCCATCGCCGCTCTATGATGTTGGATGTATGCGCAGTCTTTAGTCCGTTAGTCGCCTTTTACGACACCGAAGAGAAGAGACGGGTTGGTAGTATTATTTTGATGAGCCCATCGCCGCTCTATGCTGTAGGATGTAACTGCAGTCTTTAGTCCGTTAGTCGCCTTTAAGACACCCAAGGGAAGAGATGGAAAGACTGCACATCTATCCAACAGCATAGAGCGGCGATGGGCTCATCAAAATAATACTACCAACCCCTCTCTTCCATTGGGTGCCGTAAAAGCAAGTAACGGGTTAATTTTTAATAAAATAAACCAATTCATATTGTATTGGATTGTTTTATTTTCTCGCATTCGTAGTGAAAAGCAGAGTGTAACACACGGCGCTAAAAACCCATTATAACTCGGTTTCTATTTACTCCCTCGCTGAAGCTCGGGAGTAAAACTACCTCGTATATAATGGGTCATTTTAGCCCCTTGTATAACAATCTACTATTATCGGATAGGTTATTAGAGATTCATCTGGTGATATTAATAGGAAAACTCAATGGCGGTCAAATGGGGTGGTCGATAGTACTTTTGAATCGAGTGTACCATTGGGTGTTTCTCGCATTCTAAGCGTCTTTAAAGCGTCTACCACCAGAACCATGTCGTAGGTTATGTGAAGATGACAAATTCAAAGAACAACAACATTCACAATATAAATAAGTTGAGATGTCTGAGGTTATAAGATAAAACTAACACTTGTGTATAAATTAATTTATAAATCCTTTGCAAACCGTGTCGCTTAGCGGTGAAAAAATACTACCACCCCCTCTCTTCCCTTGGGTGTCGTAAAAGGCGACTAATGGAGTAAAGATTGCACATACCTCCAACAGCAAAGAGCGGCGATGGGCTTATTACCTGTCACGCTGAGCACATGTGCAGTCGCTATTTGGTGAAAAGTGGACTATGGCGACGCTTTTGCGGTCCTCATTGCCTAGTCTCTGAGTAACCTTTCGGGGATAATAGTAGCGATTATATTATGTAAGTATGTACATATATGTATTTTTAAATTTATATTTTTCAAACTGACCTCGAAAATAATCAAAATGTACAATCCGCACAACAGTATGAACGCATATATCACGCCGGTGCTGCCATCTAGCGGATTCACCGTGTACTCCATCGTCAGCGGCGTGGTTTGTGTCGACGTCGAGCGCATGCGCAACGCGTACACGCTGGTCTGGTTTGAGTCTGGAGCATCCGTTATGAGGCTCAAAACTTGTGACCTGGCCTCCCCTTTGCTAAAGTCTAGATCTTGATCAATCAGCGCTATTGACCAGGGTTTCCCTGACTGAAAAATGTAAATAGGAAAATAAATAGAATAGTTGCTCATTAATAGAATACTACCAACCCATCTCTTCCCTTGGGTTTCGTATAAGGCGACTAACGGACTAAACACTAAATTTATACCCAACAGCTAAGTAGTTAATTATTTTAGATGTAAAATTAACGTTTAAATGAAAGTATATTTTCAATGACCGCCCTTGCCGAGTATCTTGCGGCTAATTCTCGGTACAAGCCTTAACTGAATATATGAATTTGATTTTTATCGTAAAAGGCGATTAACGGACTAAAGCCTGCACATACATCGAACAGCATAGAGCGGCGATGGGCTCACCACCTGTAACGCTGAGCACATGTGCAGTCGCTATTTGGTGAAAAGTGAGCTATGGTAGAGGACTGCTTTTGCTGTCCTCATTGCCTAGTCTCTGACTAACCCTTCGGGGATAATAGTCGTGATTATTATGTATGATGTATGTATGATTTAAATTTTATGATTTTCGTGAATTAAAAATTAAACTTAGTATAGTACTAGGCATATTACATTCTAAAACATACGATTTTAGATTCAACTCCATGTTCTTTGGACCATTTGATGTCGTCATGCTTCACAGACCACCGCTCCAGCCAGACATGCAGTCTGTCTCCCTCTGTCGTGTTTATCCCTTTCTCGGCCTGTTCCGACATGAAGGGTCCAGACAGTTTCACTAGAAGGGACAGCTTGTTGTCCTGTACCTGAAGGATGTAACCTAAAACCGAAAGGGCACGGTATATTATCAGTTTTTTTGTGGAAACAGGCAAACGAGCAGGCTGGTCAGCTGGTGGAAAGTAAGTACCGCGAAAATGAACACCCGCAGAACCGGAGGATTCGAAGATGCGTTGCCGGCTTTGAGGATGGAGTATAGGAACTTTAAGGAAGTATTAGGAATTGTTAGTGGAGGGGGGAGAGATGGTCTTCCGGTACTTTCACTTACCGGACGAAACGCAACAACACAACAGAGTGCCATTGTCATACGCCGATATAACGTGAGACGTTGGTATTACGCCGGGTGAGCCGGCCCAACGGGCGATTTCCCAAGATAAAACAAAAAAAAGAAATTTGTTCCTAAATGACTTCATAGATGGCGCTTAGTAAAAGGCGAGTCCATTTAGAGCACGTGTATGGCTGCTTAATGGTATCAGAAAATATCAATATTTTGAAACTGTCAAACTGTGAACGATATTATGGAACATAAAAATAGGTCCTGAAATTAAAATTTTATTTTTTTGGTTGACAATCAAAAGTGCACAATTTATTACAGCCTTTGTGTACGGCTCGGCTTTCATAAAACGCCATCTATCGAGTGGTTTAAAAGTTGTGATTTTTAATCTATACCTGTCTACAATATTTTTTTTGTAATTTTTCTTCACTCCTCTTACTTACTCTTAGTCTCTCCTGCGGCCACAGCTGTGGTTCTTGTGTCTTGTTCTTTCTCATTGCACATCATGAAGGATATTGTGAAAAACAACCAGCATGCTAGCAGAAGCATCATCTTAGTCCACCGTCTCGCTCTTGCCATCTGTTAAAGAAAGAGACAAACTCTAACTCAGATATAAAGTAACGAAAAGAACTGAAAGACATACACCTTAATTCTCGACTATTATCGTCTCAGTTGAGGTCGGGGTTGGAGGATAAGGAGCTCGATGGCGCAGCGGCTAACGCATTCAGCTTGCGATCTTGCCCGCTAAGCAACTTTCGCAATGCTGGGTCTCCTGATGGGTGACCAATTATCAACATCTTGAGCTCTTTCGTGCTTCGAAAGGCACGTTAAGCCGTTGGTTCTGGTTGTTATCATAAGATAGCAGTCGTTAAAACCCACCAACCAGCATTAGGCCAGCGTGGTGGGTTATGGCCCAATATGCCCACGTGCTATTATTCACGTGAGAGGGCTGTGCCCAGCAGTGGGACGTTTATAGGATGAATGATGATGATGATGGTCTCGGTGGAATAATGGTGAATCGGGAAGTCCCGAGTCCAATTCCCATGTCGGGCAGTGTGTTTTCAGTGTGTTTGAGGCTTAGCCCGGGCTTGTGATCACCAACTCGCATTTGGCAAGCGCTGGTGAATAATCCAATACCAGTCAATTGGGGTTATTCCCTTTGGCCCCCGATCTCGTTGTCACCCGTCTCCTTGGCCCCCGATTTCTAGTTATCTTGATAATGTCGAAAAAGTACCATCAGCAGGAAAAGCGTTAAACGATTACTGTAATACTTTGTAATTACTTAGACATTTTAGATGCCGGCAGATACCCAAAAACAATATTCGCACCTTGAAGCACTTTATAACTCGACGGTACAAGTTGAAAATAATAGAAAAAATGAGCAAAGAAATTGTAATGAAATATAGAAATCGGGGGCCAAGGAGACGGGCGACATGACAACGAGACCGGGGCCAAAGGGAACGATGTCGATGTTCATCGTTTCAATTGTCGATGACGTCAATTGAAACGATGACTTGACTTCAATATATTGGATATTAAATATTCTTTTGTATGTGTTGTGTTGTTTTGTAATCGTATTAAATGTTTTTTGTTGTTATGGAAAATGTTCTTCTACGATAGGGGAGGGCATTTTCCAATATGTATTGAAGCTGTAAAAGGAAGGGAGAACAGAAAATGCCCTTGCTGAGTTTCTTGCCGGTTCTTCTTAGTACAAGGCTCCCGCCCCATAGTCAGACATACGAACCGATGGCATAGCGACATTCTTAAGGTGGGCATTCACGGTCGCGCCATCGCGTCAAATGGCGTGATATACATCCAAAGTTTGATCATGCGCGTGAAACCCATTTGGATTGATCTAAAACTCCGGATTTCCATTGGCGCCAAAATTCACCGCTCTGGGCCGTGGCGTCGCGCCGCAGTTGCTCGTGAATGCCCGAACCCACATCCGTTTTGAACTCATATCAAACGTCTTTCGGCCCTGTCAAACACGTAAATGAAAGAAAATTGGAGTGAGTATATGTTTGGCGTCCATCCATTTGACTTAAGTCGTTTGGAGTCACGCCAAATGGCGCTACCGTGAATGTCCACTTAAAGGCCTACCAGACTGTTGTAAATAAGCCTTTCCCACAAAGTCACCTAGGCGGGAGGCCCGTTTACAACTTGTTGTAAACAGTCTTCTTGTTTTACAACCGCCGTTGATGTTTCGTTTAGTATTATTATTTTTAAATAATTTGATCCATTTGCTGAAAAAAAACGCGATTAATTTATATCTTTATTAGCTAAAAATGAGCTTTTAAATATGTAAAAAATACCGCGCTGTACGTAAATTAACATATACGAACTTGGCTTTTTTCAGTAACCACGTTGTATGTAGGTTAAAGATAGCGGTTTGTGTGTAATGATATGTAAGGCAGTGGCAACACAGCGGACTGCAGCAAGTTTTCAACGCGCGCCCACAAACCAAGGTCGTGGAAAGGTCAACTAAAATTTCGTTGCGAACAACTTACCACACTGTTGTAAACCGCTGTTGTAAACTTTGGTTTACAACAGTCTGGTAGCCCCTTTAAGTGCTCAATTGTAGCGATGACTTGATTTCAATGAAGGAGGCCCATGCCCTGCCATAGACAGTTATACAGGCTGTACTTTACTTTAAAGATAAGATAAAGGAACATACCTTCGATGGTTTTTTAATCGTCGAAGCCAGTTCGAGTCTGTAATAAAAATAAATTAAGTTAGATATTGAAACATTAAAAAAATTACTATCTCAGATAGGGATTAGGGGAAAAATTAAGGTTGCATAACTAAAAATAAAATCGTATTAATTGATATTTCAATACCTACTCAGGGATGAATGCAACCATGTTCTCAGGACAGTTAAGTGTAACTATTCTTAATCTAGTAGCAAAACAAGACATGAGCTTTACCTCCGAACCAAAAGTTTTAAAAATTTGAAAGAACTTCAAAATAAAGTATTTGCGCGAAAGCTAGCGCCACCTCCTTTCTGACAAAGTGCTGCAGCACAACCTGGCGATGGTTTGGACCAATCACGAGACTCTTACCACGTATTCAATGAAGTAGGTAAATATAAATTTAATTTTTAGCTTAAGACTTTTTTGGTATTTTGAGGTTATGACAACTGTGATCGTATGACTATCAGTTCAGTTCAGCATTTATTTATCACTAGACTCTTAACGCGGCGTTCTATAGAAAACCTTTTTTAACAGTAATCATTATAACTTAGGAGAACACTTTTGACATGTGAATGAATAAAGACGCAATAGATATCGAATAGGCTGGTTTGAACATTCTCCTTTGGTAAAATATTAAATGTTGTCATGAACGAACACTGAATTAGCTTTACTGAATCTACCAACAATTCAGATTTTGAGAGAGCCTTTATTTAAGAAGTGCTTGCAAGAAACTCCGGAGCTTTTTTCATACATACACAGTACCTTAGATGAATGATTGACTAGATACCGCCCTATCTAAAAACCACAGCTCCGTAAATGCGGCAACTGCAAGACTGACAATTTGCGAGAATGCTGTCCTTCTTAATTTTTTGTAATATTATTTTTACACAGTTTTATTACGCAAACTGGCATTTTACTTTGAATTATGCCCAAAATTTAATAAAAAAATCGGTACGTACACTTTACACACAGCTATCAGTGTGACGCTCTCGGGTACGCCGATTTCGGCGTAGTATTTATTGCTGCATTTTACAATTACGACGGAGGTATCTAGCCGAGCGCAGCGAGACCAATCATTCATTTAAGCACAGTACACAAAAGAACCCAATGGTCGAGCGTGCTATCTTTAGCAAGAGGGAGACCTTTGCAGGCCTCTAAGATTCCATAAGGGTTAGTCATAAAGACTAATGAAGACAGCAAAAGCAGTCCCCTACCATAATAGTCCACGGCACACCAAATAGCAACTGCACATGTGCTCAGCGTGACAGGTGGCGAGCCCACCGCTCTATGCTGTTTGATTTTTGTGCAGTCTTTAGTCCGTTAGTTGCCTTTTACGACACCCAAGGGAAGAGAGGGGGTGGTAGTATTCTTTCACCGTTACGCGACTCTGTGACTCTACGGTTATGGGACCACTAAGGTAAGATAAGTAATACTCACACATTTTGGCCTTTGTTCTCATCTTTGCCGACCTCGATGTCTGGTGGTATACCGTCATCAGCTTTCTGCACGTTGTTGTTCAGGTGGGGGGCAGAGCTGACCGAAGGCAGACGCTTTTTAGGAGTACCGTTTCTACCTTTCAGCTGGATGCTCTCCACTTTGCCTGTGGATGAGAAAGACTTTTATACTTACAAACATAAAGACAACCAAATTTTTAAGGCACTTATTATGTATTTACAATATAGAAACATCCCTCCTTCAATTGACACAATTATTTTAAGAATACCTAAAAACTTGTCAGAGATAACTTTGATAGAACTTACGCTATTTTCGTAGTTAAAAATACTAATGGAAAATCGTCAACGTTTAAATGAGTCCATCTTTCTCAAGTCTACTACCGTAAGAAACTTGGTATTGGTAGAACTATTTTTTTGGCTTCTCTACACTTTATTTTTTTTTAATTTTGTCAAGTACCGGCTACACATGACAGTGCGTTGGTCCCGGTTTTTGTCGTAAGATTACAGTCGTTAAAACCCACTAAACTGCATTGGGCCAGCGTGATGGGTTATGAAAGTTGTGCCCAGCAGTGGGAAGTTTATAAGTAGATGATGATAAAAAAAATTTGCTTAAATTCTGGAAAAACCAAAGTGTTTTTCAAAAATATTTTTGCTATTATATTTCAAATATTTTATAATTTTTAAAATATAATCCTATCTTGCTAAAACTAAGGACCAACTTTCCCGGAACTTAATAATAATATTACGCAAATTTTAAACTAAGTTTTATTACCAGTAGTAGTAGTAATTATAAATATTTTAAATTAAATACTTTTATTTATTATAAGTCGAAAACGCGAATAAAATGGTTGGCACTTAATGTTTTTTTTCATTACTTGACGCTCTATTTCATGTCTTTATTGTTACAAAAAAAATATCTACATAATAATCGAATTATTATACATATAAATTGAGCGAACAATAGAGCAGCTAAAGTGATACTACAGTGAAAAGTAATAAAAGTATGTACCTAGGTACAATATTTATGCAGGTGTAACATTGAAGTAAGATAACTAGAGAATACATCGCGAAGCAAATTTTGCGCACAGAATTGCAGCCCATGGGCTGCATACACTTAAAAACTTTACTTTTTTAATTGAATTTGAAGGGAAAAATCAAATATTATATTGAATTTGAGGCGAAAAATCAAATATTATATATATATATATTTTTTTATACCAAGCCCGGCAAATGACCCCACTCCACCTGATGTTAAGTGGAAATGAGGTCCAGGCGCGAGGACAACTGGTACAGCGTAAGAGACGTAGCATCAGTCATCCTCACTCTGCCGGCCCACAAAGTGCTTCTTCACGCCTCGTTTGAAGGACCCTATGTCATAGGTAGGAGGGAATACGTGTGCTGGTAGACTATTCCATCTTTTGGAAGTGCGGCAAAGAAACGAGTCACCAAATTTCTTTGGATGGATGGAATGTTAGAGACTGTAAATTGGTGACTCCGGAGAGCAGCACGCGTACTCCTATGGAGGAAGGGAGAAGGAGGGATGAGGTCAAAGAGTTCTTCAGAGCACTCGCCATGGTATAAACGGTAAAAGACGCTGAGTGACGCAATATCTCTACGCAATTGCAAAGGCTCGAGAGTTTTAGTGACCTCCGCATTGCCGATAATGCGCACAGCGCGGCGCTGCAATCTGTCCAAGGCATCGAGAAGGTACTTTGCGGAGCCGTCCCAAAGGTGAGAGCAATACTCCACGCAAGACCGCACCTGTGTCTTGTATAATAGACACAACTGATCAGGCGTGAAGAATCGCCGCACCTTGTTCAGGACACCGAGTTTACGTGAGGCATTTTTAATCACGGTTTCGATGTAGTCCTTTTGGTTCAGATCGCAGCGGATATCCATACCGAGCATGTTAATACTGCTCTGCAGGCCTAGAGATGTACCCTGAAGAGAAGGAAGGGGAAGGAATGGCGACTTTTTCGCTGTGAACGCGCACACCTGTGTTTTCTTGGCATTGAACTCCACTAGATTATCGGAGCCCCATTTAGAAATGAGATCCAACACCCGATCGAGCTCAATAACAAGATTTGCTCGCTTCATTTCGGTGTCTAACCGCCCAGCCGTTGGGTGACCGTTATATCCCCCATGCACTGTGCTATCATCTGCATAGCAATGAATGTTTCCAAGAGGAAGCATGTCATTGATATGCAGAAGGAACAGCGTGGGGGATAGAACGGAGCCCTGAGGAACACCAGCGTTCACTGACATGAACCGCGAAGCGCATCCATCCGAAAGGACACAGATTCTACGCTCATGCAGGAAGCTAGCAATCCAGGTACAGAACTGAGCGGGCAAACCGTATGCCGGGAGCTTGGAGAGAAGAGCTTTGTGCCAGACCCGATCAAAAGCCTTGGCTATGTCAAGGCTAACTGCCAGTGACTCGCCACGCTTGTCAATAGCCTCACCCCAGAGATGTGCGACGTACGCTAGAAGATCACCCGTTGACCGTTTTGGCCGAAACCCATATTGACGATCGTGAATTAGGGAGTGATCTTCTAGGTATCGAATAAGCTGTTTGTTCAATATTCGTTCTAGGATCTTACACAACACTGAAGTTACGGCTATAGGGCGGTAATTAGTCGGATCTGACCGATCTCCTTTTTTAGGGATCGGTTGCACATTAGCTTCTCTCCAAGATTCCGGCACACAACCCGAAGAGAGCGAGAGACGGTACAGACGCGTTAACACAGGGGACAACTCCCCTGCACACATTTTCAGAACTATTGCTGGGATGCCATCAGGACCGTTAGCTTTCCGGACATCGATTGACTGCAGCTCCGTACGGACATCACACTGCCTGATTTTAATATCAGACATTGTGTGGCCACAGTGAGGAACTGAGGGTGGCTGTGCATCACAGTCATCGATCCGGGAGTTAGCCGCAAAGAGTTTGGCCAGGAGATCGACCTTTTCCTGCAGCTTGTGAGCTAAAGTTCCGTCAAGACATCTCAGTGGTGGCAGCGAGGGTTGGCAGAAGTTGGATTGCACGGCTTTGGCCAGACGCCAGTAGCTACGGCTGCCCGTAGGATGCGTCAGGAGTTCTTGGCCTACTCGTGCAACGCGCTGGGCATCCGCTCTAATGTAGGCCCTCTTACACGACTTGGTGGCATTATTATAGGCTGCTTTTAGCGAGCGAGTTTCGGGATCCCCATGAGCTTTACCTCTGATCCAAGCGCGGTATGCCGTCTGTTTGCTTTCAACAGCGCTGGCACACTCGCGATTGAACCAGCGGTTGCGTCTGCCTTTGCTGATGACATAGGAGTGTAGAATATAGTATTCCATTCCTAATACTATCTCATCAGCAACGGCAGTGGCGCTAGCGGTTGGGTCCTTCTCACTAAAGCAGTGCTGCCTCCAAGGGACGGATGCAAAATACCCCCGCATACCGTCCCAGTCTGCCGACGCGTAGTGCCAAATCTGGCGTTTCGAAACCGCTGTTGGCGGGCGCGATGCCAAGGGCACTGTGCTGGATATCAAGCAGTGATACGAGGAACCTAAAGGAGCTCGAATCTCCACCCGGTATCCAGCTGGGCGACTCGTCAGCAGAAGGTCGAGTAAGGAGGGCGCATGGCCAACTATGTCTGGGATCCTGGTGGGCTGGTTCACCAGTTGCGTCAGGTCATGCGTGAGAGCGAATGCGTGGGCAGTTCTACCAGCATGGTCTGTTTTGGAGGAACCTAACCACAACTCATGGTTGAAGTCCCCCAAAAACACCAGTTCCGCCGATGGAAACCGCTCCTGCGCATCATCTGCTACCCGACTAAGATGTTCAATTAGTCGAGTTGTCTCCATGTCGCCGTTATGGGATCGGTAGACGCAGACGTAGACATGGCAATGAGAGCCTAAGTCGACGTGTACCACTAGGAGGGAGAAGGAAGGGTCCTCCAGACAGCGCAGACGGCGACAGCAAACATCCGCCCGAACGAATAAGCAAACTCCGGCTTTGGCTTTGAAGGATTCTTCAAGCACAAAGCCGGGATAGTTCAGGTAGGTGGTGTCAGCTGGGCGGATTATTTGCGTCTCCGTCAGGAACAACATTGCTGGTCGTGCCGTCTCGAGATGGTGGTGGACGGCATTGAGGTTTGCATGGAGTCCGCGGATGTTAGCGAACTCCACCTCAAACGGTAAGGTTGTGGTGGGGGTGTGCACCGCTGTAGTACCAGTTTTGTTGTTAGGCGCTGTCATTTTAGGAGTGGAAAGAGAGAGGCGTGAATCGAGAAAATGATGCCGCGATGCGAATGGTCAAAGTGTGGTGGCCTGTTTCCCCAGGAATTTGCCCACAGACGAGTATTATTAACCTGCCGAACGGAAGGGCCCCCGAACCCCCCCGGGAATGGCCGCCGGGGCCCCACCATCCGGTCACCAACCGGCACGACGGACCACCCCGAGATTATGCGTGGCATGGTGAGGCAGCCTCACGAGCTGGTTAGGCTCGCTTGGGCCCCTGTACTGTGCCACGGGCGGCCAGCGGGACAACCGTTTCTACGGGTCTCCCTGGTCGGCAGGTTAACGAAGTCCTCCTGGCACTGGTTTGACGGAAGCCTCCACAGACCAAATACATCGCAGCATCATCCTCTCGAGCTCTGGTTATACGCTGGCTGATCCCGAAACGCGACCGACAAGCAGTCACTTGACGGGTTTTACACCATGCGTACGGTGGTCACCAACCAGACGGGTCAAGCCCTACCACCAGTGGAGCAGATCATCGCTCGAAAGAGTCCGTTAGTGGCTTTTTACGACACCCACCGGACGGAGAGAGGGGCGGCGATTGGTATTCTTTCTCCGTCACCGCACGGAAAAAATTGCATTTGAGGGGAAAAATCTAATATTATGCTTATGCGATTGTTGTAGCTGGTTTTACTTGAGGATAATATGATACATCTGTATCTGATTAATTAAGGAAGAAGTTTAATTGGCATTTCGTTGCTAACTAGAATATAGATACTTAGTTATAAGATTATGTTATTGATCTTCCTAAATATACACCTAAGTGATTGTAAGTGAACCGAGCGAGTCAGTGCGCAAAAATATACGAAGTGTCTACTCTAGTTATGTCACGCAATGAGGTGTAAAGTACGTCAGTGACAATAAATAATGTTTTGAATTTGTTGAATCAGCCGTGTGTTTCATAACTGCTGCAACGATGATGTTTTTCAGTTTTGTAACTTAACTTTTTGATCGAATTATTCGGTAATGGCAGAGAATTGAGTGCGGCTTTAAATGCCTTTATTGGCTTAGCCGCCGGCGCCGGTCTTAAGCCCAGAGGTCAAAACCCGTACAAATAGTTGTATTGTAGTTGTACAAGTAGTCCTATTGTTCTTTGCACTCAATAGGATGAATGGGGAGAAAAGGGCTTAAGTACTTACTTAAACTATTTCTACATACAAACATTTACTCACGACCATTATCCTCGAAGGGTTAGTCCGAGACTAGGCAATGAGGACAACAAAAGCAGTCCTCAACCAAAGTTCACTTTTCACCAAATAGCGACTGCACATGTGCTCAGCGTGACAGGTGGTGAGCCCATCGCCGCTCTATGCTGTTGGATGTATGTAAACTATTTTTAGCTGTATTTTTAACCGTGTCGCGTTGCGGTGAAAGAATACTACCACCCCCTCTCTTCCCTTGGGTGTCGTAAAAGGCGACTAACGGATTAAAGGCTGCACATACTTCTAACAGAATAGAGCAGTGATGGGCTCACCACCTGTCACGCTGAGCACATGTACAGTCGATATTTGTTGAAAAGTGGACTATGGCAGAGCCCTGCTTTTGCGGTCTTTAGTCTCTGACTAACCCTTCGGGGATAATAGTCGTGATTAAATATATTATTATATTGTTGGGTTCCGACAGTTTGTCGTAGTGGATAAAAGAAAGATTTTAATCATTATAACATGAGAATTTGTACAGCAAAATCGAACAAATCCACGAAAAAGATTTAATATGAGTTTAACCAGTTTTCTGATATTAGACGCCCATGGCGCATTACAGTACGGTAGTTTCATAAATCAACATTAATAGAAATAACGCAATGAACACAAACCGTCAATAATCGTGGTCAAAGGTGACTCATATTACAGCATTTTGTTTATGTTATTCTAATGACTCATCGTGAGGTTTAAAAGAGTAACGCCAGGAGACAATGGGGATTTGTGAAATTTACAATTCTTTTTCCTTTTATCCCCATCAATGGCATCAATGGGGAAAAGTGAACAAAAAGTTCACTAATCCCCATTGAAGGGGATTTCTAATGGGGATTAGTGGAATAACCCACGCCAGGGACCCAGGTCTGCTAGTTTGCGAGTGGCGTGGTTGGGTCGTGGTTGGGTCGCGGTTGTGTCGCGTTGTGGTTGTTTGGCACATTTGGTATTCTTAAATGAGTAAGAGAATGCCAAATGTGTCAAGCGGTTGCAGTGCGATCCAGCTGCGATTCAATTGTGCCATTCGTGAATTGGCAGACTTGGGCCCCAGGTATTTCTCTCTCGCGGCTTCTCTCGCTCTCTCGATGGTACGGGACGGGTATAACAGCGAAGCGGCGCGTTTTATAGGTTTTATTGCCTTTAGGTATAGACTTTATAGGATTCTCTGCTAATTTATCTGCGAATTGTTTGTCTTTCGTAGAGTACAAAAATTAAATGTTAAGTATCAGTAGTTTAGTCATAATATTGAAAAACATTACAAAAAGGGGTAATTTTGGGATTTTTTTTTTTTCTATCGAGAGAAGTTCATTGGATCTTGTAACTGAATGAGACTTTGAATAGATTAGATCCTTAACTTTGGCCTGGCCGCAGCCGCTGTGCCGCGCCTTGGGTATGCGCGGGTGGTGGGGGGAGTGGGAAGTAAAGAGCATGAACTCACATGAGATTCGTAGTGTCAGACAGTTCTTACGATATCGAAGCACAGTTTATTGAAGCTTTATATTTACGAGTATAATTACATCCAATCCGTTTTTGAATTAAAGAACCAATATAAATGAAATAAATCTTTAATTCTTGGAAATATATGGGGTGACTGCTAGGGGCCGCGGGGGGCTTCGGGGGCTGGTCGGGTCGGGTGTTTTGAACATGACAAAGATGAAAAAAAGGAATTCGTGTTTTTTTTTCATTTTTAATTAAATAATTCTTTTTGTGAATTTTAATTGTATTTATTTGAGTATCTAATTTATTTTAAAGCAATAACATAAGAAAACTAAATGAAAAGCAATTATTTACAACGCGCGGGCAACGGCCGGCCGGTCGACCGTCTGTTGACCCGTTCGCGTCAGCAGGGCGATAAGTACCTACGTTAATCTGCAATGATACCATTTTTGTCATGTTTAGGACGCTTGACCTGATCGGCCATTGAAGTTTCTTGCGGTTTCTGGCAGTCACCTTATATAATATAAACTTTGTTTGCTTTTCTTTTCTTAAAATATTCGACCACTTTAAAATGACTGTCTTGATTATCTCGTGATAATGCACGACCCATTTTGGATATTTTATCTCATGTGCGTCTGACACACTAGTTGCCGCCGTGAGCGATGAGTGCAGAATAACTAAATGGAGCAACTGTTTCGCCCCCCCGCCTCGCCGCTCGCGTGCCCGGGGCGCGGTGCGGCGGTGGCGGTCAGACTATAATACATACTTTTTTTTCCAGAATTTAAACCATTATTTTCTATGTCTTAGATGGTTTGAAAAACTCAAAGCGCGACCTATCTAGCCTTAACTCGTAAACCCTACGCGCGCGCGTAAACCCTGCGCTCCTGACGGACGTCAAATCGATATCGAGTCGGCTTTGCTTAACGGAATATGAATGCTCGGGTCACGCGATGGGTTTCGGTTTCGCGTGGGGGTCGTTGGAGGGTAAACCTTCTGTACGGAAGTAATATTAGTTATTCTGTGCTTGTACCAAGACGAAAAACGAAACAATTTTAAAACACACAAATTTATGCTTATTAATTTTTGACGTTTTCTATGCTTAAGTTTTTATAAAAAAAGATATTTGAATGATTAAAAATGTCAACCTTATTGGTTAGGTACTAATGTTTTCCAAAACTCATTTCAACCGTTACTTTATTTTACTTTAAAAACTCAGTTATTTCCAATTTCTATTACTTACCACAATATCAATACGATAATTGGAAATCACATTTAATTTTATTCCTTAAAGTAATAACTCAAGTTAACAATTCATTGTGATTTATCATTCTTCACCTTTCATCCTAAAAAAAAACGATAAATTACCTATAAATATTAGCCGTTTGTGTCGCTAGGGGAGAGACACTTGCCCGCTATTTTTGTCTCGTACCAGGATACGTTTGTTTACACAATTCTATGACCACGGCTTAAATTTCGGTTCGACGCGATTCTGTTTCGGCGTGCAGTGGTACTAGGGGTAGCGATGCGCATTTTGTCTGGCACAGACTATAGCTCGTTAGATTAGTTGTTAAGTCTTAACTATAAGTTAGTTAACTGTTTTTTTTATTATTATTATTATTGACGTCAATAAGTGCCTGTAAAGGTTTACATTGAATAAATAATTTGACTTTGACTTTGACTTTGACTTAACGATATTTAAATTAGTGTCTATTTTTTGTCATTTATGCCTACATTATAAATATAATAGTTTGTGTTGCTCTAATAAGGTTCTGCGCATACGTAGACATTTTCTGCACGGGACTCATATCACGACTATTATCCCCGAAGGATAAGTCAGAGATTAGGCAATGAGGACAGCACAAGCAGTCCTCTACAATAGTCCACTTTTCACCAAAAAGCGACTGCTCCGGACCGCTACCGGTCACTGTAAAGTGAGGTTAAAGAATTTATTTAACTCAAAAGAAATTTACATTTCACTTACTGATTCAATGAAACTTAAAATCACACAGAGTGTTACCAACAGCCAATATTCATATGCATGCACTTAATCTAGTAATTTTCTATGTAAGGGCGTGCAAAAATGTATACAAATAATCAAAAACCATTCCTATACATACACAACTTATATTTTAACTTAATTTACATTGTTGACATGTTATTGTAAGTTCGGGGTCACCGTCGCTTTACCACTTTGCAGCGATTTTCGTATAAAGCGCACCGCCCGCCCGGGTACTGCCCGCACCAAATAGACGTCGCGGTGTGCAAAGGATTTTGACCATTAGACTGGTAAAGCGACGGAGTCCGCCATTGTACATGGATCTATAGATACAGAAAAAATACATTTTTTTCTAAAAGATCAAGACATCCTGTATACTGTCCCACAACAGGGCAATTAGGCCTCCATAATTGAAATCAAGCCATTCCTACATTTGATGGGTTATTTGCTTAATCACCACATGCAAAGTGTGTTTCGAAAAATTAGAAACACACTTTGCATGACCTAAAAATTTTACCTCCAGATGCCAAGCCGAACGCTTGACCACTCGGCCACCGAGGCGTCACTGTCATAGCGTTTTTATATAATGGTGTCCCAAGTCGGCAATAGAAACTATCTACGTTTGCAGACCGCCTAACTAGAAACAACACAAACTATTACATTATGTAGGAAGCGCCTTATTTAACGTAAGCAACAATGCTCACAAAATGTATATTATCTCATCGTTTACCCGTGCGGAAATATGAATATTGGCTGTTGGTAACACTCTGTGTTATAAATTGATTTTTGAGTTTAATTGAATCCAAATTTTGTAGCTAGAGGTTTAATTTTCTTGTCTCCAGAGTGCCGTCCTAAACATGAAAGGACCACAAGATATTTTGATTTGGACACCGATTCAGTGCCAGGCGAAAGAGAAAAGTTTTATAACATCCAATATCGCAAACGGAATACGTCAGCCATCTTCATCGAGATCTTAAAACCTAGCTGTTCCTAAAGCTATATGAACTCTAATTCCTAGCATTTTAAATTCTACGCTTTTATCATTTCGTCTTGTTTGACAAAGATCCAAATTTCCGAACAGTTGTTTAATCTATTTCGAGCCGGTTAAATCTGGTTACGAGATATAAAAACATATAGGAGGCTCGTACGTCAACTAGTGCAAAGATTTCACAATAAGAAAGTTTATCTTGATGAAACATTTATACAAATTTTACCATTGAAAAGGGTTATCAGATGCAAATCGCCTGATACGTAATTTTAGCTATAGCTTCAAGGATTTTAGAAGGATCAAGATGGAAATAGTACCAAAAGTTGAAGAATTTATCGAGACACGTGTGAGCGTTTGAGTTTAAAAAATCGGCTGGGAACTTTTTTTGAAATTTTTAAAACTGTAAAAAAGATCGGGATTTTTGGGGGTACTAAATTTACTAAATTGTAAATATTTGGAAAAAACACAGACTTAAGAAACAATTTAAAAAAAAATCCTAAGGTTTTCTTTATAGTTTAGCTAAAAATGGAAAAAAACAAATTGAAAATTGGTTAATACTTGTGACCCCTTTAAATTAAATTTGGAATTGTAGAAAAACTGGTATTTCCGTTTATAAAAGTGATGTAGCTTCTATGATTATTGACCGATCGTCATAGTAATGGTGTTAAAAGATGCAGATGCAGGCGAGAAGTGCATTTTGAAAATCTAAGTAAATTTCACTTAGGTTGTAAAAGAAAAGAAAATTTTTATTTCCTATGTTGTGCAGTGTTATACATTCCTAAGTTATAATTCGACTTGTAAGTAATGTAGTTGTGTTATTTTAGGGAAGTAGTTATTTCTCTATAAAATAATCTTATTATTCAACTTGTAATTCGTAAATTTTTGTATTTATTTTCAATGCTCCGATTCTTGCGGGGACTGCGAAATCTGTGAATTTTTAAACTCTTAGGGTCACTGACATGACAAGCGTACGGCATGCTACCGATCCTTAAACATCTGTCTTATGCCACCATTTCTTGCAATTTCACTGGAGCTAGTATCCTTTCAATCGGGATACAGCAATTTAAGTAAAACTCGCTGGTTGACAAGATAAAAGCTAGTTCGGCACAACTCTATTTCGCTGTTATCTTTGCATCTAGACTCTGCTTTCTCTGGGGATATCAAAGACAACAAAACATTGCCCCTTCCCCCCCCCCACTCCCAATTCCTATTCCTTCCTTAAACCTATTCCTCCCATAAAGGCCGGCAACGCATCTGCGATTCCTCTGGTTTTGCGGGTGTCCATGGGCGGTGGTGATTACTTTCCATCACGTGACCCGCCTGCTCGTTTGCCTCCCTCTTTTATAAAAAAAAAAAAAAAATTGTTTCTTCGCGCTGAGACGGCAATAAAGCAAACACGTCCTATCTGATGATAAGGGACGGCATGTTGACGCTTATATCACCATGGTTATTAGGATTCTCTTCTTACGTATTGTAAGTGATTTAAATAGAAAAGTAAATTTACCTAAAGTGGACGAATAAGTGTAAAACAGAGTACTTAAAACTGCTCTCGGTTGTAAGCACATGTCACACTCAGAAGCGGCGGCAGGGCTTTTAAGTCTGCCTAGTTTGCTAACATTAAATACGGTCTTTAAGGGGATAAAAAATGGGGAGTAAGTTTGTATGAAACTCTTTCAGTTTTGAAGTTAAATCGATAAAAATTATAGCATAGCATTACATAGCGGTAAACTAGTAAAATAATAAGAATGTCACGTACCATGCTCCTTCTCGTACAGTTGCCGCAGCGACGCCAGCGAAGGATCATATTTCACTTCGGGCGGTAGCCCGTTCCAGAGTTCGACCGCGCCTGCTGTCAGTTCCGTATTGGACACCGAGGAGTAGTGACTCCTCGCCACCTCCGGCTCCTGACGCCTGGTAATACCAGTCCACTCTTTAAAACGACGTACAAAACGATCCATAGTTTGTATAACACTAGTTCAATTGATAATTTCGTAATTATTCACTGTCAACACTTTCTTGGATACATTGACGATCACACATGTTTTACTCCAACGATTTTAGTGAACATAGCCTGTTTAGTTTTGGTTGTGTGGATTTAGAAAAACAGCTTGTTTAAGACTTTCTACATTGTTGATTTAGTGTGATAATGACGTTTTCAAATGACATGACGTGACTGCTAGACGTTTGAATGCCGTTGAGAAACAAACAGCTGTTCAGAAATACAAACAGAAAAGTCGTAAAATAACATTAAAACTATCGAAAAATTTACGAACAACAAATTCTTGTTTTCCTTAAAAAGACGGAATGTTGAATTAGTTGAGTTTTACAGATTTCATACAAAAATATTTTTGGAGAGAGATTACTGTCGTTACAACTTAATCTAACTTTAAGAGCGGCAAGTAACATAAGTTTCTTGAAGCCGTAATGACTAAACGATTTACAGAGGTTTTCTAGCGACGAATGGCATTCCTAGTAAGTTGGTTGTCGAAAGCGGAAACCCCGAAGGGGCTAAGACCTTGGAACCTATAAACGTGCCGTGTGTGTAGTGGCTCACTAAAAGAATACTATCGACCGTTGGGTGTCGTAAAAGGCGACTAACGGACTAAAAACTGCACATACATTATAGAACGGCGATGGGCTCACCACCTGCCATGCTGAACACATACGTAGTTGCGTAGTTGTTATTTGGTGAAACGTGAACTATGGCAGATGACTGATTACCGGTCTTTATTGCATAGTCTCTGACTAACCCTTAGAGGATAATATTCGTGAGTATATGTATGTTTGTGGACTGATCTAAGCGTTAAGCTTCCTTGCCGACGTGTGTCATGATAGTCGAGATTTTTTGATAAGGGGAATGACACCATATACGTTTAGTATTAAGTATTATTTGTACAATATTAAAATACGTGTACAAGGCTAATGACACTGTAAATTATTATAGTTTGGTAGTTTGAGGCTTAATGACGTTGTGACGTGTCCACGCTTCTAAGGAACACGCAATAAGATTCTCAAGACTGGGCAATCTTTTAATCTATGGGAAATATCAAAGGTTTTTTTGGATTACTTACCCAAAATTAGTTTGTAATTTGATGTGATTTTGAGTCGTATTGAAGGTGTTTTACTGACGTTAAAAGTTTAGCTTTCTGATAGTCACTTTAATTGACGTGCATTATACAGCTTGTTTAAAACAATTTTCGGTCACCCATCCAGTAACTCACCACACCAAGTGATGCTTAACTTTTACAACTTTTTCCATTGTATACTGTTGAATCGTCTGTGGTTAGTATGATGGTAGTAGGACTAATAAAAGAAATATTATTATTTTGTCTAAAAAGCAGATAGTAAAATCTCTTTTTTTATCTGTCTTATACATTGAGGTAAATAAACTAGAGAAGACGTCCCATACAATCAATGTGCACAGCTAGAATGATACTTGTACCGTGATGCGGGGCTACCTAGTTGTAAAAAAACAGAAAATATTGTTAATCTATGTATTTTACCGAAACATGGATATAATCACGACTATTATCCACGAACGGTTTGTCAGAGACTAGGCAACGAGGAACGCAAAAGCATTCCTCTGCCATAGTCCACTTTTTACCAAATAGCTATTGCAAAGACATGCTCAGCGTGGTGAGCCCATCGCCGCTCTATGTTGTTGTATGTATGTGCAGTCGTTAGCCCGTTAGTCGCCTTTTACTACACCCAAGGGGCGAGAGGGGGTAGTAGTATTCTTATAATGAGGCTCAATCAACGCAGCTAAAATGTGGGACGCCGAATAAAACATTGTACTTAAATACTAAAATAATCTCTTTCACATTGAAGTAAATTAAAATTATGAATGTTGCTTTGTTTGTACGCATTCCAATATCGTCCATCCGCTTATAATAAACCTTTGATCAGTAATGTTGTTCGTAAGCCACAATTAAAGAACAATGGGTCATTTTAATTTTGTATGGAATCCGCAAAAGTGAAAAAAATAAAATAAAAACAGTTGTTTATTGGTTTGGTTGGCATACATTTTTAAAACTAAGATAAAAATTAATATAAATATAAAAATTAGAGCCGCGTTCACGATACCTAGTGTATATTTTCTGGCCGCGTCGCGTAACGTCTCATTAGAAAAATACTACCCCCCTTCTCTTCCCTTGGCTGTCGTAAAAGGCGACTAACGGTTTAAAGACTGCTAATACACCCAACAGCATAGAGCGGTGATGGGCTCACCACCTGTAACGCTGAGCACATGTGCAGTCGCTATTTGGTGAAAAGTGGACTATGGCAGAGGACATTTTGCGGTTCTTATTGCCTCGAGTCGTGATTATATGTATGTATGTAAGGTTTACGCAAACGCTAATTGAAATGAAGGCATTTTGAAGCGCACCAGACCAAGCGCACCTAAACCACATGAGTATCATGTGCCTAAACTATTCCTCCAAGCGCACCCCTTGGGTGCGCTTCAGTATAGGTAATTATAATATTTTATTATTTTTTATTCCTCGAAGCTAGAATTGGAAATAGATATAGTAACTACCAGAAAATATTGATAACGATTAACGTACGTTTATTTTTAGAGTAGGTGTCTACCTCTTTTCATTTATGTCACCCTGGTACTTTTAGCACAGAATAAGTAATAGTAACCGTACTTTTAGTTCAAAATGACTGTCATGATTCAATTTATTATTGACGTAGTACGTTGCAGCACCTATATAAATAAATTCCTACTCATTTATTTCTTTTTTCCTGATAGTTAAAGGTAGTGAGGTCGCTAAGGCGCCTATCTACCTCTTTTCATTTATGTCACCCTGGTAATTTTAGTTTAAAATTACTGTCATGATTGAAGGGAAATGAAACATGACTGCTCAGAACAATAACTAAAGCATTATTGTTCTGAGCATGACTGTTTATCAATGATGCTACAATAAAAAGAGGTAGATGCGTTACATGTGCTAAAATCTGGCACCAGCAAAACTATGCTAATTGGCTTAGGCCACCAACAACATTATCTGTCTCGTTTACGCTTTAGCTAGTTGTCATGCTATCTTGCTCACACTTTCGTACGAGCTTTGGTCCATTATTGACATTACATTAGTACTGACATAACTTAATCTACCTTTTTATTATAATATCATTGGTGTTTATATCAACTTTATATTTAAAGTGAATTTGAAACGTTAGCGTTTCGAACCCCTGCGAGGTCAGTGATCATAGAGGCTGAGGTGACTAAACTATAACTAAAATGTATTTGTCGAAATGTGGACTATAGCAGAGGACTGCTTTTGCGGTCCTCATTGCCTAGTTTCTCACTAACCCTTCGGGGATAATAGTCGTGATTATGATGTATTTAAATTTAGTTATCGTGTATTTAAATGTAGTTAATAATCCGTAAAAAGTGTTTCATTTCAATGTTAAACACATCAGACTTATGTATTTCGGTGCCACTAACTATTAGAGTCTTTGAAATGAAACACTTTTTTACGTATTAACTTGCGTTTAATTTACTATTTACATAGTTTTTATATTATCCTGACGTTTCGAACCCTTTACAGGGTCCGTGGTCACAGGGAGACTGAGGTGTTGGTCGTCTCATTGTTAGAAGTTATTTGCCTACCGTCAATAATTTTTATATTTTACCGGGTGCGTTTAAGTTTACACAATACGAGCTAACAATATTTTTAGGTCTGGCAATGTGTTGCTGTTGGGGCTGGGATTTGATGACCTGTATGATGGGGTCCCAGGTAGGTGGTGAATTCCAACCATCCTCTCTATTGAAATTACGATGTTTTATAATTTCAATAGCCTCGCGTATCATCCTAGGGATGAATCGTTGTTCCTTGGCGAGTATTTGAGGAGCTCGATGGCGCAGCGGCTAGCGCGTTCGGCTTGCGATCTTGCTCGCTAAGCCACTTTCTCAATGCCGGGTCGCTGGATGGGTGACCAAATTAAAAACATCTCGAGCTCCTCCGTGCTTCGGAAGGTACGTTAAGCCGTTGGACCCGGTTGTTGTCGTAAGATGACAGTCGTTAAAACCCACTAACCCGCATTGGGCCAGCGTGGTGGGTTATGGCCCAATATCCCCACGTGCTATTGTCCACGTGGGAGGCCTGTGCCCAGTAGTGGGACGTTAATAGGCTGATGATGATGAGTATTTGAGGTTCGTCAAATCTGATGTAATGGTTGGGTCCCTCGAGAGCATGTTCACACACTGCAGACTTATTTTCGCGCCTATGCTTGACGTCGGCTATGTGTTCTTTTACGCGGGTTCCTACACTTCTCTTTGTTTGCCCGATGTACGTAAAAATATTGTTAGCTCGTATTGTGTAAACTTGAACGCACCCGGTAAAATATAAAAGTTATTGACGGTAGGCAAATAACTTCTAACAATGAGACGACCAACACCTCAGTCTCCCCGTGACCACGGACCCTGTAAAGGGTTCGAAACGTCAGGATAATATAAAAACTATGTAAATAGTAAATTAAACGCGAGTTAATCCGTAAAAAAGTGTTTCATTTCAATGTGTAGTGCTCGCTTAAACCTTAGAAAGCAATATATTAGAGGCTTATTAGAAGGCATTTTCCTTAAACCTTGTCAATTTCTTGCGATTTGAGTAAAGTTTTCCTTTAATAATCCGTTACGTCCTTAGAACTAGGTTAAGTAATGTGTGGGTAGTAAGTAAGCATTTAAATTTAATAGTGCGTCTCAAGTGCGCAGTCAAGTACGTTAAGATGTTTAATTTATTTAAATGTTTTATCCCCTTATTTGTCTCGAAGACTTCTATAGGTTGTTAACAATTGAATTTCTATTGTGTTTGGTGGGTGCGCAACTGCGTATTTTTTCATATAACTTTTTATCTCCTAATTATCGGAAGTCCGAAAACATTTCTTATACCATTTTACATCATAATGATCACTCTTCATAAAAATATTTAATAATAACCAAGGACGATAATAATAACGATCGAAACCCATAATCATCAGAATTATGTAATATCTCTAATCATACACCTTGTAATCACGGCTTATATCGGCTTACGAGGAGTCAGAGACGAAACAACTTCAAAAATTATTAACCGAAATAGAATTGGGTGACCAAAAACCTTCCCAACTCCTACGCAAAATGAGGGAGCTTGGAAGGAACAAGGTGCCGGAAGAAACAATTAGGATTTTATGGGTCGGACGCCTTCCCCAAACAGTACGCGCCGTTATTACAGCATGCACCGTAGATTTAGACGCTACCGCAACTATCGCAGACAAAATTATGGAGACGACGCGTTCATCCGAAATATACAACATAAACAAACAAATGCAGGCAAATACCTCTAAATCAATAGAACAGCAACTTGAAAACTTATCACTAAGCATATTAGAAGTAAATAAAAAATTAAAGAGTTTGGAGGACACGCGCCGTGACGATTTCCGCG
Source organism: Scoparia ambigualis (assembly GCA_963921215.1). Classification (NCBI taxonomy): domain Eukaryota; kingdom Metazoa; phylum Arthropoda; class Insecta; order Lepidoptera; family Crambidae; genus Scoparia; species Scoparia ambigualis. The sequence continues at coordinate 28,845,468 of OY992515.1, read as the reverse complement.
GTTCGCGCTCGTCGCAGCGAGGAGTTGAAAACCGATCCCGCTTTAGGCCAAGGTCACGCTCACGGTCACGTTATCTAAACAACCAAGAAAAATTCCAGCAACAGACAGCTAGAACAGGGGACAGTACCTTTGAATGTTATTACCACTACATTTTCGGCGACGCCGCTTTTAAATGCGGCGACGACAATTGCTGCAAAAAACCGTCTTCATCGTTAAACTAAAAACGGCATCCACGATGGCGAGCGTCGGTGTCGATTGCACATATCGCCTCAGCGTCACTGATTTAAAAACAGGTACGCGTTTTCTTATAGATACCGGAGCTGATGTCTCGGTTCTAGCGCATAAGGGCTATAATAAACAAACGTCTGACTATACTTTATATGCCGCAAACGGTACACGCATCTCAACATATGGTCAAAAAATACTTACATTAGATCTTGGCCTCAGACGTCAATTACGCTGGACATTTATACTTGCTGATGTACAAAAGTCGATAATAGGAGCCGACTTATTAGCCGAACACCATTTAACAGTGGATTTACATGGTAAGAAGTTGATCGACAAACTAACAAACATTTCAAAACAAACAAAAACAGTACAGATCCTTGATTTCGCATCAATCAGTGCAGTAGACCACTCAGATCGTTACCACAAAATTTTAGCTCGTTGTCCAGACATCACAAGACCGGAATCCTTTAAAGAAATACCGAAACATGACGTTACTCATCATATTTTTACTAATGGTCCACCTATCCACGAGAAAGCTCGTCCATTAAATCCAGCTAAATACAAGGCCGCTAAGGCAGAGTTTGAACGAATGGTGGAGCTTGGAATATGCAGACCATCCTCTAGCCCCTGGGCTAATCCACTTCATGTGGTAAACAAAAAAAACGGGGAACTAAGGCCGTGCGGTGACTATCGCCGACTTAACGCTATCACCGAACCGGACCGCTACCCCATTCCCAGGTTAACGGACTTCACATACATATTAAAAGGCAAAAAAATCATGTCAAAAATTGCCATAAAACGCGCATATCATCACATATCTATAGCACCAAAAACGGCAATTATCACACCTTTTGGTTTATTCGAATTCACCAAAATGAGCTTCGGACTCCGCAACGCAGCGCAAAGCTTCCAAAGATTTATCAATGAGGTTTTGAATGTTCCAGATTCAAACAATAGCATTAATAATAGTTTTAACTATGATTATAAAACAAATCAAAACATTTTCGTATATTTGGACGATATTTTGATTTGTTCAGAAGACGAGTACCAACACGAAAAAGACTTAGAAGAAGTATTTAAGCGCCTTAACAAATACGGCATTACCATTAACACTAGTAAATGCGCATTTGGTAAGTCAGAGTTAACATTTCTGGGATACCAAATTAACTGCGATGGCATCAGGCCGCATGAAGATAAAGTCAAGGCTATTAGCGAATACTCACAACCCGAAACCGTTCACGAATTGAGACGTTTCTTAGGATTAATTAATTTTTATAGAAATAGCTTGCCTAAAGCCGCTGATACACAGGCACCATTAGAAAAATATCTGCACAATGCGAGAAAAAAAGACAAAACTAAAATACAATGGTCACAAGAAGCACTCGAAGCATTCGAAAAATGTAAAAGTATGATAAGCGAGGCAGTTGCTCTAAACCATCCCGATCCATCAGCAAAATTAATTTTAATGACTGACGCCTCCAGTACGTGCGTAGGAGCCGCACTTCATCAATTAATCAAAGGAAAATTACAACCATTAGCATTTTTCTCCAAAAAATTTAACAAAGCGCAAACCAAGTATAGCACCTACGACCGAGAATTAACAGCTATTTACTTGGCCATATAACATTTCCGATACATGATCGAGGGACGAGACCTAACAGTGGTAACCGATCATAAACCACTCACTTTTGCGTTATCGAAAAAGGAATCTAAGTCAGATTCGCCCAGACGCATTCGTCAACTAGACTTTATTGCACAATTTTGCAATAAAATCGAGTACGTCGAAGGCGAAATCAACAAAGCAGCTGATTTTTTTTCAAGAATAGAAGAGATCCAATTACCTCATATTTTCGACTACGAGCATTTATATAAAAGCCAAATCGAAGGTAAGGAGTTGGAACATCTCAAATCAAACTCAAAACTGCAATTCAAATCTATTTTTATGCCATACGCAAATCGTGAACTAATTTTCGAAACATCAACATCGCAAGCTCGACTGTTCATACCATCACAGTTCCGAGAAAAAGCGTTATCAAGTATACACACACTAAGCCACCCGGGAGTAGCCGCAACGCGACGTCTTATCGCACAAAGGTACTTTTGGCCTAATATGAATTCAGACGTTGCAAAGTTCGTGAAACACTGCATAGAATGCCAGAAATGTAAAATTCAAAGGCATACTATCACACCGTTAGGAGAATTTGAAAAATCTGATCGTTTTTCACACGTTCATATTGACATAATTGGAGCGTTTCCACCATCTCAAGACTATATCTATTGCTTAACGTTAATTGATCGTGTCACTAAATGGATAGAAGTCATACCGATCAAAAACATAACAGCGGAAACAGTTGCAAATAAATTCGTCCAACAATGGATATCGCGCTATGGCTGCCCCATCAGGATAACTACGGATCAAGGCAGACAGTTCGAATCCCAGTTATTTACACAATTAACTAAGCGACTAGGCATCCAAAAAATACACACCACAGCCTATAATCCCAAGGCTAACGGTCAAGTCGAGCGTATGCATCGCACACTCAAAAGCGCGATTATTACGCTATGCAATAACTCCAATGATTGGATTAAAGTGTTACCGTTAGTACTTTTAGGCCTTAGGTCAACAGTCAAAGAAGACCTTGCTTTCAGCCCCGCGCAAATGACATTTGGAAAATCTATACGTTTACCAGGAGATTTTTTCGTCCATTCAAACAGTAACATTAACGATGCAGAATACACCATTAAACTCATGGATTCATTAAATAATTTACAACCAAATCCACGTAAAGACAGAAATCATAGGAAAGTTTTTATACACGACGACCTAAAACATGCCGATTACGTATTTGTAAGAAAAGAAGTAAAAAAGCCGTTAACACCGCCTTACGAAGGACCGTTTAAGGTTATCCAACGGAACAATAAACACTATACCTTACAGGTCGGTTCTCGAAACGTCGTTATCTCCCTAGATAGGCTCAAACCAGCTTATGTTATAAACACACCGCCATCAAACAGTTCGCCGGATGCAGCAACAACAACAACGCAATTAAAACCTGAGCCAGAACTAATTTCGGCGAAAACGACACCAGCACCCGAGCCCGAATCATTTCAAACACAAACAACATTAAACGCCGTGCCGAAATCACCACCGGTCGTTACGAAATCCGGTCGCATCATCAAGAAGACCGTGAGATTTGACATGTGATCCCGAACTCACAGTTTTAACTCACGGTGATTTAGATAGCAACCCAACCTAGAAGTACTGCAAGTACGTACCTATACTGCAAGCGTCGTGTGTCATCGGTGGTAGACGACCGCATATGGAGGCACGTGCAGTCACAAGCTCCGGTTCCGACGGCTCCTCCGACGATGGTGCATATTCAACCAAAACACATGGTGTAGTGTAGTGAATAACAAGACAATGTAAATAACAGTGAAGTGCGCGTAAAACAAATCGCATCCGATCGAAATCGTGTCGCAGCGTGTTAACGGAACTATTCTAAAAATAGACTCTAAGTTAAAGAACATTTGACAACACTCTCGACTTAAGCTCATATAATTTTGTAATAATTGTATTGTATATGTCACACACTTAAATTTTTTTTTATGTCATTTTAAATTGATTATGCTTGTTTGTTTGTTTTTTTTTTATATTTTTTGTTTTATATTTTTGTAATTCTAAATTTTTGTACTTTACAAATAATTGTTTACTTGTATTAGAACTGGAGCTCCATACAAAGATCAAAATTAAGTAAATTCGGCAGATTGCTCTCTGGTTAGGTACAGTGTTTCAGGCCTGCGAGCATTGTGCGGCGACCACTGTAACTACTTGATATACACTAGCTCTCAAAACTATGTAAATTTCCTAAATAAGGATTGCTGCCGTCTGTATGTAATGTTCTTTGTTAAATAAACGTTAATAGTTTAAGTATGTTTATAGCTAGTTTCGTCATATTTAATATTTTTATTATTTTTTTGCCTCCTATGTTTATTCTTGGAGGGGGAGTATTATGTAGCGTACTGCGTACCCACATTCCTACTCGTATATCTCTGTATGTTTAGCTTATGCATATTATAAATACGTCGCACAGCTTGCCTCAGTCTCAGTCTCACGTCCTGCGCGGACACACAATAAAGACATTGCAAGAACACGCATAGTCTCTCATTCCCTCACTGGGATCGCCCACCACACACGTAATAATACGCCAAATTTTCATATATTTCGTGATCATACATTTTTTTATGACCCTCTATAAAGAAAAAATTAGTACTTAAGCAAAACTATAGTTCCGTTGGTACCTAACCAACGGAACGTAGGTTAGATTTGTGACGAATAACTTTGTAATAATTTTAATAAATGATTGCATGCATGTTGCATGTCTTTTTGGAATACTGCATGCTTGTATGCATGCCTGCATGCATGCTGAATGCTTGCTTGCATGCTGCAAACTCCATGCTTGCAAGCCGGGGGGTGCAGGGGGGGGCCTTGCTGGGGGGGGGGGGATCGGGGAGCCTAAGGCCCCATGCTATAAAGAAAAAGTTAAGTATGCATAACTATAGATCTGTCGTTTAGGTGGTTAGACTTTTGACAAATAACGGAGCGGGCCGCAGGCCCCCCTACCCTTCCTATTTCTTAATCATAAGTAAGTATATGTAAGTATTACAACAATATTATGAGTTCAAATATTTTCTTAGTAATGACATTTTTAAAAAGAAAATTATGATAATTTTCTGTTATAAGTAAAGGAAACAATTATGAAAAAAAAGATTACGAGTTTAAACTTGTTCTTAGTAATGACAGTACATAATAATAAAAAAAAATGATTACTGTCTGTTATGAATTCCGATAGTAGTAAGTACCTAATAAAAATTAACAAACAAAAAAAGTATGTGTATAAAAATTAGGAAGAGTAATTTATGAACACAAATCGGTAGTAAAACAAAAAACAGGAATATCAGTTTTATATGAGCCAATATGAACCCGTGTTTGGTTTTACGTCAGCTGAGCTCATATTGTAAGTATTTTATTGTCTGTCACGCTGAGCACATGTGCAGTCGCCATTTGGTGAAAAGTGGACTATACCTATATGGCAGAGGACTGCTTTTGTGGTCCTTATTGCGTAGTCTCTGACTTCGGGAATAATAGTCGTGATTTAAAGTATGTCAACTTCACTATTTTTATTATAGCGTCATTGAGGCAGTTGATCTTTTACCGTCCGACCGAGTACGCGCTTGCACCTTTTGTTCAGTGATTCTCAAACTTTTAAGTAGGGTCAGGTGGGCTACAGTGAGCCAGTGGTACACAGAGAATCGGTATTATTATATTCAAAACTAGTAGTTACCGGATCATGGAACCGACACGTAGCAACATGTTTCGTTACGTCTCCCTCACTCCCCAGTTGAGGGCGAGCGCCCGTTGTAAGCGGTCGTGTGGTGCGACGATTTGTGTTTTCCCGCGCGAAAAGTCAAAAATAGGTAAGTTTTGCTTTTCTTCTTCAAAGTCGTGTTTTCTGAGCTTTTCGTACCGAATTTTATATACATGTAAAGTCACTATCTAGCAATAATATGGTTATTATGTTTTTAACATATTCCTTGATCAATTGCCTTTTTTCAACATCAAATGTCAAATAACGTAGGTGGTACACAGTGACTCAGTATTGCAGGGTACACAGTGAACCGTGGTTTAGTGTGTACCGCTTGATGGTTCAATGTGTACCAAAGTTCAACATCAAATTAGTTAAATAGATACAACTTTTTTTGCTTCAGGATGGGTCGAACTAAGGCAGTGAAAAGAAGATTGGGGGGCATAGCAAGGATGATATGGTGCAAGCACTTCAGCTTATAAAAAATGGTGCAAGCATACGCAGGGCCGCTAAAGAGTGTCACTTGGCATATCCTACGCTACGGAAGTACGCTAAAAAAATCCAGTCGGATGAAAACACTAACTTAGTTCCTAATTTCGAAGTCAATGCAGTATTTTCCCAGGACCAGGAATTAGTGTTAAAAGATTACATTAAACAATGCGCCTTAATGTTTTATGGGCTCGGGGCAAAAGAAGTTTGTCAAATGGCATACCAAATGGCAAAAACCAAGAAAATTAAAACACCAAACGCAACTTTGAGACTGATGTTATAGGATAGATAATAAGTTGATAACATAGATTTCAATTAATAAAAACCGCATTGATTGTATTTTTTTAGAATATTATATTTTATGTTGCTGTTCTACAGAAATTTAATTCAATACCTTTAAATCAGGATAATCTTAATTATGATAACATACATATATGTTACGTGTATCTTATCCTGATTAAGTTATAATTCTATTTTTGTTTTTTCTTGACATTCTAAGCAACAAACCTTCTTGAATGAATGAAAAAACTTTGTTTTAATGACGCATTTTTGATTGATGACCGATTTACCCGAATTAGTCCAGTTAAAATATAACTATCTTCGTTTTATTCTGTTATGGTTCACTGTGTCCAACGGTGGTTCACTGTGAACTTCATCATGGATCAGTGTGTACCAAAAAGTGTACACAGTGAACTAATTCCCATTTTTTTTAAAACACTTGGTAATGTCTAACCTATCAGTTTTTGAGCTTAATTTTGTAAAGAAACCTTAAGTCTATTAGACACTAAATGGTATGTATGAAAAAAGAAAACGAAAACTTTTAATTTGAGTACATGACACAACTTTGAAATTTTTGTGGTTCACTGTTGCCCACTTGACCTAAAATTTCTCTTTGCTCGGTTTAACTTCTCAAACTCTGTCGAGCAAGATGGTGGTTTGTTGCAGATGTGGTGATGACGTTTCTGACGCGATTCAGTGTAGTATCTGTAAGCAACATTTTGACTATCCATGTTCTGGTGTGACCGAATCTGGGTACCGTAAGCTAGGTGATCGCCGGGCTACATGGAAGTGTCCCACCTGCAAGTCCGGACCAAATTCTGCGAGACAGGCTGCTGGATCTCCCAAACAATTGCTCACACCACAAGCTGATGTATCTCCAAAACCACTCACGCTTGAGCATGTTATGCAGGAGCTTGTTAATATCAAGTTAACGTTTGCTCCATTAACGGATCTAGTTCCTGTGATCAGAGATATAAAGAAGGAAATTGGTGATATTAGAGGTTGTTTTGCTCAGTTTTCGGAAAATCTTCAAAAGTTGGAGGATAGGATCCACACTGTTGAGTCAGCTCAGAAAGAAATTGCCCCACTGAAGAATCAAATCTTGGCTTTGGAAGAAGACTTGAATAAAAAAACCAGTGGTTGCGATTGAATAATGTGGAAATCAAGGGAGTTCCCATGAAAGACCGCGAAAACCTGCATGAGATTGTCGCCAATATTGGCTCTAAGATAATGTACCCTATAGTAAAGGCTAATACAAACTTTGTGGTACGGGTCCCTTCGCGTGATACCGGTAATAATAAATTCAAGCCCATTGTTGTTTCATTCCTGAACCGGTATGGCAAGGAAGACTTTGTGGCTGCGGCGCGCTCCCTAAAGACACTTCGGCCTGTGGATATCGGGTTGGAGGGCACCGGTCGCATATTTGTGAATGACCACCTTACAGTTAAAAACAAAATGCTTTTATCTAAGGCAAAACCTACGGCGGCTGAAAATAATTTTGAATACGTATGGGTAAAAAACTCAAAAAATTTTCATGCGAAAAAACTCGCAATCACCAGTTATAGCTATAAAGAAAGAGAAAGATTTGTTAAAAATTCAATAAAATTAAAGTTTTTTAGAAGTTGGGTAATACAGTTAAAGTTCATTCTGTTTATTTCAAATTTTATTCCATTTTATTTTTTACATTGATTGTTATCGGTTTTGAGTTCAGTACGAAGTGTTGCTCTAAAGTTTTGGGAACCGCATGTTTACTATTCCAAGAATTATTCTTTTGTGCGCATCGCTGCAGCGTAGTTGCTAGCGAGCCTGCCCTTTGTTCGTGTTATCGCTCGGATACACGGCGGTATTCAATAGATGCTAGGACAAATAATTATGTTACCCGCTTTTATGTAAAACATAATTTTATGATTTTTGAAGCTTCTATTTTCTTTTGTTTATTGATGTGTGTTTTTTGCATAATTTTTCATGTGGCTTTCTTTAATTCATTTATTTTATTTTGTGCTATTAAAATAAATATGTGTAAATTCTACCACAAAATTAGATATGTATGTTGCAATTTTGTGAAGTTACCTTTTAAAAATGCATTTATCTTGTTCGAAGGGTATTGTGAAGCAATCTTATTAATTTGTTATTTTTAAATAACTTAAATTGGGTAAATTCTTTTTATTTGTCGTTTAAACCTATTCAGAAATGGCTAATCTTTTGATTTACCACCAGAACGTCAGAGGACTCCGGACCAAAACGAAAATAATTACGATATTGTTACGTTAACTGAGTCATGGTTGCTGGATAGTATTTCGGACAGCGAACTTTTTGACGATAGGTACTTAGTTTGGCGTCGCGATCGTGATTATGCTTTGACGGGGCAGACAAGAGGTGGCGGTGTTGTGAATGGGGTCCGTCGGGACCTACTTGTGACTCATAACGCTGACTGGTGTTCTAGCGCATAGGACCTGTGGGTCCCTGTAACAATACGTGACTCTTATAAAAATAATTTTTGTAAATTACATTTATGTACACTTTATCTCTGTGATCAAAACAAAGGTAATTCATTTAATGTTCAGCTACATAACTTTTTACTAAATGTTAAACATCTTTTACATAATTATCCTTTAGATAAGTTTATAATTGTAGGCGATTTCAATATGAGTAAAATACACTGGTTGGACAGTGAAAACGGACTATGTCCTTCGAATGTGGCTGGTGTTCATCAGTTCAATTTTATCGAAATTTTGTAAGATTGTAATTTACAACAATTTAATAATATTAAAAATGATCATGGCGGTATTTTGGACCTTGTCTTGTGTAATGAAGTCGTCAATGTTGCTGCGTGTTCCGACCCTTTAGTAACGGAGGACCCTTTTCATAAGTCAATAATATTACAAACAACTTTTGTGGAGTTTCATGCTCTCGAGACGCCTGAACGAGTTGTCTTTGTGTACCAACGAGGCGATTATAAGAAAATAAGATCATGTCTTTCCGATACCAACTGGTATTCGATTCTGAGTGGGGGTAGTGTTGATGACGCAGTTGACAAGTTTTATTCTGTCATCTCGCAGTTACGAGAGCAATATATACCTACCCGGCGAATGCGCAACTCTAACTATCCTCCTTGGTATAAACCATTTCTTATCAAGGCGATTAGAGAAAAGTTTAAATATTTAAAAAAGTTTAAAACATTCGGTAATAAATCTGATGAAGCTACCTTTCACTTGCTTCGCGACAGAGTTAGGGTTTTGGAGAACCAATGCTACAAGGATTATATGAGAACAATTGAAGAATCTATCATTAAAAATCCCAAGTTGTTTTGGTCCTACATGAAAGCCAAGCGCCAAAGTGGTTCTTATCCTGCGAACATGACTTTTGGAGGTGAGTAGAGTGATAATGGGAATGGTATTAGTGAGCTCTTCTCCTCGTATTTTCGATCAACTTTTTTGGCCTCTGAAGCATCGATCGGCTATAGCAATCTTGGCAATGTCGATGAGGTTACCGTTTGTAATTTATCTTCCATTGAGATTAATGCCGAGGAAGTCTTTAAACACCTTAAGTCGCTTGATCTTAATAAATCAGCTGGTCCAGATGGGTTGCCTGCTGTATTTTTGGTTGGTTGTGCTAGTAAATTGTCTGTCCCAGTTACCATTATATTCAAGAGGTCTTTATCGGAGGGTGTGATGCCCAATCTATGGAAAAAAGCCTTTATTTCTCCAGTCCATAAAAAGGAATCTAAGGCTCAGATTGAGAACTACAGACCAATCTCTAAATTATGTCTGCTTGCTAAAGTACTTGAGCGAATCGTGTACAATCAGCTTTACAATTCTTTTAAATCAAGTTTTATCGATGAGCAACATGGATTTTTAAGGGGCAGGTCAACAGTTTCTAACCTTATTGTGTTCAATGATTTTCTTAAGCATAGCATGGACATGGGTAACCAAGTTCATGCTATTTATACAGACTACAGTAAGGCATTTGACCGAATTGACCATGATATCCTACTCGCGAAATTGCAATCCCTCGGTATTCACGGTGACTTATTTCGTTGGTTCACCTCGTACGTTAGAAATAGATCTCAGGCAGTCGTCTTGAATGGTTTCTCATCTTCTTGGGTGGATGTGCCGTCCGGCGTGCCCCAAGGATCATTGCTGGGTCCACTTCTATTCGTGTTGTTTATCAATGATATTCAGTCATGTTTTCATAATTCTAGTTTTCTACTATTTGCTGATGACATGAAGATTTTTAGAGTGGTCAACAATATCTTCGATGCGCTTCTTTTACAAAACGATTTATATCGATTAGATGACTATTGTCTCCGTAATAAACTGGATCTCAATGTTGGCAAATGTCTGTCTATGAACTTTACTCGTAAACGTAATACATTTAACTTTGATTACCAACTTAAAAATCAGGTCCTTGCTAGATGCTCTGATGTATGTGACTTGGGAGTCATTCATGATAGCAAATTGTTATTTAAGAAACATATAGAACATGTCGTAGACAAATCTTACAAGGCCCTTGGATTTGTAATAAGATCGTCTAAGCCTTTTAAAAATATGAAAACTATAAAAATAATTTATTGTGCCTATGTTCGAAGCCATCTTGAATACGCGTCTCAAATTTGAAACCCGGATTATGATATCTATATTGATGCTATTGAGAGAATACAGAAGAAATTTACTCGTTTTCTTTGCAGCAAGTTTCGCGTACCGTATGACGCTTATGAGCAACGTTGTACAGCTTTTCATCTTTTACCACTTTACTTACGCAGAAACATTGCTGACATCTGCTTTCTTTTAAAAATTGCTCAAAATAAACTGGATTGTCCGGAGCTCCTCAGCAAAATTCTGTTAAAGGTACCAAACAACAAATTACGTAATAGGCGTAAATTGCTTCACACTCCCTTCGCACATACTAACTATAGAAATAATAGTTTTATGATACGATCATGTGAGAACTTTAATAAGCTCAGCTCAGATAGCCGCATCAATCTCTTTTGTACTAGCGTTGGCCAGGTAAAAACTGTTTTAGCTACATAAGGAATGCAGAAAATTTTGTTCGTTTACCTATATAGTATTTTTATAAGTTTCATTCCACTTTTAGATGTGGTAGCTTAGCTTGTAAGTAACTATATGTTCTGTCTCTTTGTAAATGATGCTGTAAGCTCCCCAAATAAAATAAAAATAAATAATAATAAAACAATAAACTAAAGAAGTCACCGCGAAGCAAGTTTGTGCGCACTAAGGCTGGTTTCACAGTCACGCGTTTGACCAGCGCCGGCCACACGCGCGCGCTACACTACATAGTAGTTGCGCGTTTGAACTGCGTGATGACGCGCGCGTGTGGCCGGCGCTGGTCAAACGTGTGACTGTGAAACCAGCCTTAGGTGCAGCCCATGGGCTGCAAACGCCTCAGTGATTGCGCGTGAATCAAGCGATTGTGGACCTTGCGGCTGCACACAGTATACTGTGCCTTAGTTGCGCACAAACTTGCTTCGCGGTGTCTTCTCTAGTTTATTGTACCTTAATGGATAGCGTCAATGATTTGTCCTCATGCGATTCACAGTGTTTTGTGGTTTTGCCTACGTCACCTTCATTGTGAAGGTCTGCAGAGATAACTGGATTTCCCCGCCCAAGGACATAAAAGGCTTATTTGTTTTATTATTTTTACTAATGTTAAATTTATCGTTGCAAATATACATCAGTTATCTTTACTTACATGACATAATGAGTTAGCATTTCTAGCCCTTTACAGGCGACGAATAAAATGAGGATTTCTGTGATCAGTCCGTTAGTCGCCTTTTACGACACCCAAGGGAATAGAGAGGGTGGTAGTATTCTTTCACTGCTACGCGAGTCGCGACACGGTTATAATAATAGATAACTTCTTTAACCCTTAGCTGGTTTCGCTAAAATGGGCAACGTAGTTGGTATTGGGGGTAAAAAGTGACCCCATAAAAAACGACCTAAGAAAATATTAATAAAATTCAATATTTTCTTATTTTTTCCTTTTAGATAGTGAATCAACTATTAATCTAAGCATCTAACTTTAAACTTACAAATCTCACTATTTTGAAAGACATACTGACTTCATGTTTTCAATCAATAAAAATTTAAGAGTCAAATTTAGGAGCACGAAATTCTACAAAAGCATAATAATTACACAAAAATTATTGGTAGTATCAATTTCTTAAATAGTCATAATTAGCAAAAATAGAAAATTTGAATGAGCAAAATATAAATTTGAAAAAATGAAGTGTCATTTTTATATTTGTAACTTCAGCGACAAGAAAAACAAAAAGTATTTTTATTTAGTCTTTACTTTAAAAGAGAAAGCATTTTTACACTTTTTTATAAAATTTAGGTTCTCTTTGAGATGGCATAAAATTTTAACACCCCAACACCTCTCTTTTGACGTCTGTGTTTGGATCATCAGTAGCATTATCACAAACATCACTTGTAATGGTTTCCTAGATGTTCTCTGGGTCAGATTCGTAATCTTCGTACTCCAAGAATTGCGTAATTTGATCTTTATTCAAATTCCCGGCTATTACGATGGTTATTTACTGAAAAAATTATAATATGTAATATGCCTATTAAAACGACGTGTAACGTTCTTGGTGTCGGGGGTGATTTTTGACCCCAGTAGTGTGCATACCTCTGCCACATGAGTAAATGTTACACATGTATTACCGGCTAAGGGCTGTTCTGTGATTAAGCCAATCCCCATCAGTTGTAGCGATGACTTGACGGCAAAGGTGGCCTTTAAAAATACTAACACCGTCGCATGTAATTTTAACATTTCTTTTTAATATGACCTATTTAAATCCTTGACAGCGTTGGTGGTCACCGAGACCACAGGAATTTAATGAAACATTTTATTAAAATTAATATTTTTGTGTTCGTCACTTTGATCATGTTCGTCATAAATTAAATTGTGTTAACGAAGTACCTAAGTCATTGCGTAAACTTCACATTACGCTGGCCACTTGCATCGCAAGTTCAATTATGTAGAAATAAATTAATAAATTAATCGCAGTGACATACTCGTACTTGGCAAAAGCATAATATAATAATCTTACATCACACATACCTATGTCGTTTCTGAAGCTACGAAGTTAGCCATAAAATATCAATGATCTGTAGTAGAGATGGCCGAACATAGGTTTCACCGAATACGAATATTCGGCTAAAACTTTTAACCAACCGAATATTCGGCATAATTGATTCCTTTACGTAAACAATACAAGTCTAAAATTGCTTACGAAAATTACCTTCCCTCCCGCTAGTTCCAAGAATTCATTGTAGCTTAATCTCAAAACAGCCACATTACTTATATTTTGTTTTTAATTAATCTTCTTTTATCTGCTGTTTTCGGAAACACAGCTACAGTGTCAACAAAAACATAAAGCCTCAGTGTACCTCATTAAAATAACACATTTAACAGTTAACTCTTACATGGCTTAATACGGTAATAACTTTAAGTACCACTTTACCGAACATTCGGTAATTTAGCCGAATATTCGGCCGAATACTTACGAATGTTCGGTAAACCTGCCCAATATGCCGAATACCAAATATATAAAGTAAATATAATAATAAATATAATATAAAGTACCTACAGAGTAGTACTCTGTAGGTACTTTAAGTGCAATCCGAGCCGTGTGGTTCTCTAATATGAACTATTTGTACTTTATGTGCTAGCGGCATATCAAAATAATAATACCAACCAACACCTTTCTTCCTTTGGGTGTCGTAAAAGACTTTTAACGATGTGCTCACCACTTATCGCGTTGCCGGTCAACTGCACATGTGACCAGTGGTAGCCACTGCTGCGCAGTTGTTATTCTGTGAAACGTGGACTGCTTTTGTTATCTCCATAGCCTTTAGTCTCTGACTAACCCTTTGGGGATATTAGTCGTGTATCGACTTATGTATTGTGTGCTTTCGTACCTACGTACGTACTTCGACCAGATCGGAAACGTTCTCATTAAAGGTCAGGTCAAGAGTACCTTAAACCGACGAGTATGTACAAAGAACGTTATGAGAGTAAAATTAGGCTTGTCGCGTAGCAATGAAAGAATACTACCACTCCCTCTCTTCCCTTGGGTTTCGTAAAAGGCGACTAACGGACTACATGCACATACATCCAACAGCATAGAGCGGCGATGGGCTCACCATTAGGACGAATAAAGTATTTTTTCATTTTGTTAGAACAAAAATAAAGTACATAGCATAAAAAAGAGTATTCATTTATTTGTTCTTAAACACGTATTTTTTGTTGCTCTTTGCGACATTTAACAAGTATTTGTCTTTTACGTAAATAGTTTTACATAAATAGAGTATTTAAGCGTACTTTATTGGTGTCGTAGATTATAAAGTACGCCTTCATGAAAAAGAGGACAATACTCTATTTTAGAGTACGGGTGGCAAGTCACAGGGCATGCCTCGGGAATTCCCGGTATTTCCCGAAATACTTTTTACACGGTACCGGTACTGAGAATTCATTTCCCGAGAAATTCGGTATTTTCGGTACTTTGTTATAACTTAAAATTACGGCAATATTAAGATCCGCAATTACGGTTATTAGTCCTTTATTTACTATTCGTTTTATGTACTCAGGCATAACAGTGAGGTTGTGTTTATAATACATAGAATGACGGATATTATAGTTAATAACAAATAAATATACATAAGATAAGCGATAAAACAAATATAATTTGATAAGGAATGGCATGTGCAATGCGTGCCAACGTTATGTTTGGTCTGGGAATGAAGAATTATAATTTGTTTTCTGTGATGCACATGAACACTGCACCACCCTTGCCCTGTCAATATATTCATCATCATCAGCCAGAAGAGGTCCACTGGCTGGACAAAGGCCTTCCCCAAGGATCTCCACCACGACCGGTCTTGTGCTGCTCGCATCCAGCGGCTACCCGCGACCTTCACCAGATCGTCGGACCACCTTGTTAGAGGCATATATTGGACACATATTATATAATTTTGACTGATAATATATACACACATATAATCACGACTATTATCCCCGGAGAGTTAGGTAGAGGACCGCAAAAGCAGTCCTCTACCATAGTCCACTTTTCACCAAATAGCGACTTCAAATGTGCTCAGCGTGACAGGTAGTGATGCGCTCACTCTATGCTGTTGGATGAATGTGCAGTCTTTAGTCCGTTAGTCGCCTTTTACGACACCCAAGGGCAGAGAGAGGGTGGTAGTATTCTTTCACCGCTCTAAGCGTTCCTATTTAATGACTCGGTGCGGTTTGCACATTTAGCCGTGGACAAGTCAAGCATATCTAACTAAATATAACCTGTATGTTTTTAGATGATATTGAGTTTCGATAGAAATGTTGAATGGAAAATGACATGTCTCCCAAACCCTTGAGTTTCATTAAAGGTTCTTCGTGACAGACAAGAACGAATAGAGATGGAGTGTTTGCAACTTGTCTAGGGAGGCAGTAGGCTATGGGAATTGTAATACTTGATTTTTCTTAATAAAAACTTCTTGAAAAATCTAATTTCGAAGTAAACGTAACTATAGGTTGTATGACTAATACCACTACTGACATTGTGTAACCTTAAGGAGTGGAGTGGAGTAATTAGCAATTGCTAATTATTATTCATGAATTTTAGTATTGAACACGGTGACCGATGGTCGTATTGAGAAGAATTAGCAGCATATAAACGTCCCACTGCTGGGCACAGGCCTTCCCACATGGGCAGGTTGGGACATAACCCACCACGCTGGCCCAATGCGGGTCGGTGGGTTTTAACTTTAACGACTGCCATCTTTCAACGACAACCGGGACCAACGGCTTAACGTGCCTTCCGAAGCACGGAGGAGCTCGAGATGTTTTTAATTTGGTCACCCATAAGCGACCAGTTATTGCGAAAGTTACTTAGCAGGCAAGATCGCAAAACGAACGCGCTAGCCGCTGCGCCAGCGAGCTCCTCTTGAGAAGAGAATTCTGCCTGTAATGCTGGGTTTAGTAGTCTCATACTGTCCCACAGCTAAGCAAAGATTGGTCAAAGGCATCCTCATCAAGGTTCATCTTTGAAATCGAGTTATCGCAACAATTGATGGGTGTTGGCTTTCAAGGAAGCATCTAAAACCCACTTGGCCCGACCTGGGAATTGAACTAGGGTTGCTAGTTGTTAAAGTAATTTTTCATTTTGTTAGAACAAAAATAAGTAAAGTAGGCAATCCAATTCCAACGATGCTTGAATGCTATTCAAGCATCGTTGAAATTGGTACATAGCATTGAGAAAAGCGTTTTTATTTATTTGTCTTTAAAAGCGTATTTTTGGCAGCGATATATACGTTACACTAGATAGGCCCTTCCGAACACGCACTATGTTCCACTCATCTGCGGAATCGACTGTGCACCTTGCTATAGTGTGGCTTTGACATTTGCGCGTGCGGAGCAGCGAAAATAATTTTTTATTTCTTTTCAAAGTGTACACCTAGACGTTTACTACAATTCAGTTGTCATGTAAGTGAAATTAATTGTTATTCAAGTCATTATTATGTAGTTATATCGTATTATAAGAATAGAAAAGATATTTTTTTAAATTATTGTTATTGACAATCTATTTGGGACGCCATCTTGATACACACTACGTTATCTTTGACCAATCTGGCGCTGCGGCGCCGCGGCGCTGCAATGTCTGTCTGTTGATTAGACGACATTTAAATGTTTAAGCGCTGCAGCGGCTGCAGCGAATTTTAGGTCTCTCATTCCAGAATTTGAACAAATGGTTTGTATGGACGTTCTTGTCTATACTGCGAAAGGAGAATGCCCATTTTGTATGGGCACTTGGGTCCCTTTCAAAAATTGTTGTGCCTTGATGATTGTTGTTCTATATTGTTGAAAAAACACGTTATATTCATAATTATAAAACATTTTTAATTTATTCACCCAGGTTTCAAGAGATATAATTTTTTTTGAGGTCATAATAAGAGATTGACATTAATATTTCCTTCCTAATCAATTTTATTTTTATTCTATTTAGAATCATTTAATCCAACAGTAATTCATCATTATCATCATCCCATATCAGTCCACTGCTGGACATAGGCCTCTCCCAGTGCACGCCACTGAACTCGATTTTAATTATTACATAACATCTAATATTAATTATAGGCTCTACACCTTTGGAACTGGACTTTCCTTTTTCAAGGTAAGTAATTTGTAGTTCCGGTCTTCAAATACGTAGGTACTTACTCAAAAATAGAACAAAATCATTATTTTCTAATTATGAATATAACGTAATTTTTCTACAATATAGAACAACAATCATCAAGGCACAACAATTTTTTAAAAGGGACCCGTGTTTGAGCATTCTCCTGTAACAAATATTTGCCTTTTACGTAAATAGTTTTACGTAAATATAGTATTTTAGCGTACTTTATTGGTGTCGTAGATTATAAAGTACGCCTACATGAAAAAGAGGACAATACTCTATTTTAGAGTACGGGTGGCAAGTCACAGGGCATGCCTCGGGAATTGCCTGTACCGACTTTTCCCAGTATTTCTCGGAAAATTGACTTTTTACACGGTACCGGTACTGAGAGTTAATATCCCGGGAAATTCTGTACTTTCAGTACTTTGTTATAACTTAAAATTACGCCAATATTAAGCTCTGCGTTTGCGGTACCGGTAACCTCGGCCTATGCTCTTAGTTGCAAACCAGGCAAATTTCGTAGTGTTCATGGTAAACATTTGTTTAGCAACAGTTGCTAAACATTGTTGGTGAGCGGCGAGAATGTTGCTAGCAACTATGTTTAAATCAATACAGGTTGTCCACACGCCAGTCTGCGTTAAAATGTTGCCCGAGGAGGTAGTGTTGTTGTGTTCTCTGTATCAGATGTATAGAATCTCTAATAAAAAAAAGAGAAAAAGATGGTGGATTCGAAATTATCTTTTGCAAAGAGAAAATTTGATGAGTGACCTCAGAATGACAGATGGATCATTTTGTAACTTTACGAGAATGTCGAAAAGTGATTTCGAACATCTTCTAGAAATGATTGGTCCATCAATAGCCAAAAGGGA
This sequence comes from Scoparia ambigualis, assembly GCA_963921215.1. NCBI lineage: Eukaryota > Metazoa > Arthropoda > Insecta > Lepidoptera > Crambidae > Scoparia > Scoparia ambigualis. The sequence continues at coordinate 28,827,046 of OY992515.1, read as the reverse complement.
AACAAATATTCGTCAGCCAGTTTCACCTCAAACGAGGCTGGCTATTACATTACGGTATCTTGCAACTGGAGATTCATACAGTTCTCTTTCATACACATTCAGAGTATCAAAACAATTGATTAGCAAAATTATACCAGATGTATGTCAAGAACTAATTAACTCACTAGCAGGATATGTCAAGGTACAAGAACACTATTTGTGTAATCAAGTATTTTATTAATTAAAAAACACAAAAAAAACAGTGTATGCTATTGCATTGATTCATCACTGAGATAGTTAACTAAGTTTAGTATAGCCGAATCTTCTGTTTCGTCTCGTAATGCATCTAGTCTATTTGTTTCGTGTCTCTCAATTTCCCTTATTTCAGTTTCCTGAACATTATTTGGTGTTGATGATGGATGAGAAGATGCCGTTTGATATCCATGTGTATTATATCGTCCCATTTTTAATTCATACAGTATATTATTAATATGGTACTTTGCCTGTGTCACGGCTTGGTCATCTTTAACACTTCTTAATTCAGCAGCAATATATTCACCATATATATCAAATGGATCCTTCTTCTCCCTTTCATCCATCTTTTTTTTAGCACTTTTCAAAACCTCTAATATTTCATTTGATTCATCTGTCTTATTTCTTTTCCTCGAAGATGTAGATGTTGTAGCATTCGGCCTTGGTGATTGAGATGGCTCTGACTCCATACCACTTTCAAGTGCATTGTTTTCATCTACCTGTAAATTATTATCTTATTATATATTTATTTCTTTTTTAGGTTCCAAGTTCGGAACAAGAATGGAAACAAATAAGTCGTGAATTCGAAATACGATGGAATTTTCCACATTGCATTGGGGCCATTGATGGGAAACACGTTATGATTGTGGCGCCAAATAATTCTGGAAGTGAATACTACAATTATAAAAATCAGTTCAGCATGGTACTTATGGCAATTGCAGATGGCAATTACAACTTTATTTACGCAAATTATGGAGCTAAGGGTCGGTCGTCCGACAGTGGAATATTTCAAGAAACACCGTTTTAACACAGAAATGCCGTATGTAATTGTAGGTGACAGTGCTTTCGCGCTAACGGAGAACATCATGAAACCATATCCTGGCATTCATGAACGTGGGAACAAAAAGCGTATATTCAATTACAGACTATCAAGAGCTAGGAGGATTATAGAAAATGTTTTTGGCATTTTATGTGTGGTGTTCCGTGTATTCACTAAACCTATTCCGTTAAAACCAGCCAATTGTGAACTCGTGGTAATTGCTTGTGTATATTTACATAACTTCTTAAGACGTAACTCAGTTTCCAGATCCATATATACACCTCCACAAACTTTTGATTTTGAAGACTCTGAAGGTAACCTATTAGAAGGTTCTTGGCGAAGGGAACTAAGTTCGTTTCCTATGATTGATTTGCAAAGACGGGGCAGGCCTGCATCACAATCAGCTCTTTGTATTAGAGAACAGTTTGCCGATTACTTTATAACTCCAGAGGGAAGAGTTCCATGGCAAAATAATGTAGCGTAATTGTAATAATTTTACAGACAATAGTATAAAACAATTATATACAAAAACAACTTACTGTTTTATTCATAGTATCCGTTTCACCAGAAGTAGTTGCACCACATAACAAAAATTCCAATGGCTCGTAATAAATCCATTTACATTTTTCTATTGCGCCGCTGCCTGTAGTTTTTTTTGCCGACATTATTTTTTTCTCTCTAGTAAATTGAGTACGCAGTACATGTATTTTAGTTTCTACGTCTTTTTTGGGTATATTTAGGACTTGAGAAATTTCTTCGAATGCATCGTTCTTTTTGTTTCTATCTTTGTATTGTTTTATAGAACAATCCCATAATAATGGTTTTGATTGAAATAATTCTATTAATTGCATTATTTTATCATTGCTCCACACTACTGCCATGTTTATAAACTGTTGCAAACTCGTCCACACACGTCAACAATTGTCGCTAAACTGATGTTTACGCTTGTCGGGCGAGAGCTTGTCAACATGATGCTGTCAACTCTGCAACACGCAGTGTTGCCAGCAACATGTTGACAGCAACTCCGCAACACGTTGATTCAACTTTGTTGCTCAACAAATGTTTCCCATGAATACGGGGCTTTACCCAATTTTTATCTCCTGAGTTCTCAACCGTGACGTCACCTGTACTATGTACTGGGGAAAAAAATTGTGACTAATGTACCCGTACCCTACACCGTACGGTTGCATCGTCAACGCACTCCAATGATTTGATAATTCAATTTAAATAATTTAATTTTTGTTTAGCCTAGATCAGCAAAACAGTAGGTATATTACCAGCGTTAGATATACGGAACACACAATTCATCATCGCGTAAGTGAAATGAATTGTTAGAAAATCAATAAACCATTTGAATTATCATAATAATAATAAAACTACAATTAGTCATATTTTCACAACTAGCAATCTAAATAAATGTATTTTTTTATAAAAGTAGGAGGCAAACGAGCAAGCGGATCACCTGATGGAGAGTATTCACCGCCGTAGACACCCGCAAAACCAGAGGAACCGCAGACGCGTTGTCGGCCTTTAAGGAAGGAATAGGCTCGTTTCTTCAAGATCCCTAAGTCATAAAGTCGTAACGGTTCGGAAATACCACCACGAGAGCTGGTTCCACAACACAATAGTTCGAGGCAAGAAATTTCGTGAAAAACGCACAGTTGTAGACCGCCATCTATTAAGGTGATATGGATGGAATGACAGTCGATTGCGTGTAGTGCGGTGAAGGAAATCAGCGGTAAATATTCCTTAGAACACTCCTCATGATATATGCAGTACAATATACAAGAGAACATCCCTCCAAAGAGCTAGTGGACCTGAAATAACCACGTCGTCGACAATTCGAGCAGCTCTGTGTTAAATGCGGTCAAATGGAAGGAGTTTATACTGGGGTGCTCCAACCCAAAATGGGAGCAGTATTCCATATGCGGCCTGACCTGTGCTTTGTACAGTTGTAAGCGGTGGACCGGCGTGAAATACTGACCCGCTCTATTAAGCACACTCAGCTTTTTCGAAGCGGAGTAAATGCGCAAAAAGAGACTTACGAACTGACCTTTGTAGGAACCTGACGTTTGGCATTGAACAAGCGCAATGCGGTATGGTTGGTGGACAGTTTTCCCCATCGTCCAAGGTCGGCCTTTTCCTATGCAGTATGGGCCAGGCAGTCATCGGTCTTGAGCAATGATGGTAAGGACGGCTGACAAAAAATCCCTAAGATAGTTTTTGGCGAGAGACCAGAACGCACGCGTACCCGAAAGAAGACGCGCTAGCCTCTGGCCAATTCCACTTATGAATGATGACTTTGCCTTGGCAAGGGACCTGGCGGCAAAGTTGTACCTCTTTCTGTATGATTGGGACGTGTCGCCAATGGGAACCACAGAGTTTGGAATGAAAAGTTTCATTCCCTGCCTGCAGTATCACATCAACGACAGAGTCGGCGGCGACATCAGGATCATCCAGCGATAAGCAAACTCGCCACCATGGGTAGGACGCAAAGAAACTTCGCATCCCATCCCAGTCCGCTGCCTATAATGCCAAACTCGACGGCTGGCCGCTGGTTGCGTTTTTAAAGTTTCTATGAGAAACACAGTGCTACGAATCAGACAGTGGTCTGATGAGTCTAGTGGTGCATCAACAGAAACTTGATAGCCGTCTGGGTGCGAGGTCAGCAGAAGGTCCAATAAGGAAGGTGCATGGCTCTCCACATCTGGAACCCGTGTAGGCTCGTTTACCAATTGGGACAGAATGTAGGCCAAAGCAAAGTCATGAACGGCTCTACCCGCGTGGTCAGTTGTGCGTGAAACAAGCCGTGGTGAGCATTAAAGTCGCCCAATACCACAATCTTGGCCGAGATCCCGTTGGAGAAGGGAGTCTGTCGCCGTTTGGACGATCTCGGGTTGGACGAATTTATATTATTTACTCACTTTAAAACACTCATGATAAAAATCCATTGTAGGTGTATACACCCTTTTAAATTTAAAATATTCAACTCTGACCTCTTACCAATTCCATTCGACAAAGTGATTCCACAGATTCCACAGCACAGCAACAATTTTTTTATTTCAAATATTTTGTGTAATATTTTATTCTGCTCAATGATCCATATAGCAAACGTTAGTTACAATATCTGGGTTAAAAAAATATCAGTACCAAAAAGTACCGAATTTTCCCGGTTTTCGGGAAATGAAAAATAATGGGAATCCCATTTTCTCCACAGTACCTACCGCGACTGCAACCCCTTGGCAACCCTAAATTGAACCCAACACCTCCGGATAACGAGGTGAGCGCTTGACTGCTCGGCGATCGATACCGATAAGATAAGATAATACAAGTATTAAACGAAGCTGCTAATACTAATCGACTTAGATCTTCGATTAATTATTATGGAGCTGCAGATATTTCGGAATTTCAGATTGCTTCCTTACTAATGGTTGTTCTTAGCGCTTAAAGGTGATTAAGGGGAGGTATTTCGAGCGCTTCTCTTTCGCTCTCTCGACGGTACGACGGTAAGCGACATAGAGCTGCAGATATTTCGGAATTTCAGATTGCTTCCTTACCAATGGTTGTGATTAAGGGGAGGTATTCCGAGCGCTTTTCTCTCGCTCTCTCGACGGTAAGGGACGGGTATAACAGCAAAGCGGCGCGATTAAACGCATTTTATATTTAAAAAAATTGATAGATGTAATAAATAAAAAACGATCGGTTATAATCCCTCAAGTTATCTATGAACTTCACTTTGGTAAATGACTCATAATATCAAATCACTTATTTTAAGAAAAAAAACCTGGAAAAGAAGATAAAATGACACAAAAATATATAACTTTGTGACTTCATTCTATCGAGCCAACTTTATCAAATCGTATTTCTATCGGGTGTATTCTACAGAATAAAGCCTCAACAATATTTTATAATTTTCACAGTTTTTAATTTTACTGTTTACTACTTCAAAAAGTGATTCTAAGAACGTGTTATTTTAATTTTTCACTAACACCTAGCCTTAAGTTGTGGGATTATGTACCATTTTCTGAACACCCTGTATATAATAATATAGTAGATTCTAACCTACCTATTAACATTTTACATAGAATACATATATACATTATATATTATACCCGATGGGTTAGTTAGTAGAGACTAGGCAATGAGGACCGCAAAAGCAGTCCCCAGCCATGCTCTATGCTGTTGGATGTGTGTGCAGTCTTTAGTCCGTTAGTCGCCTTTTACGAAGGGAAGAGGGAGTAGTATTCTATAGCCGCTACGCGACACGGCGAACGTTAACATTTTACCGGAAATGTAATCTAACGTTTCGGTTTTAAACCCTGACTTTAAATTTATTATTATTAAACTCGGTTTGGTTGGTGGTATAATGTGAAGTTTTAAGTCCTCCTGGTTAACTAACACCATCTTGTCTTAGTTGGTTACAAAAACAAACTACCTATTCTAAGTTTCTTTTTGTTTTCAACTAAATACAAAGTTCTTTACAAAGTTTTATAATGTTTGCTATTGTCCGACAGTTTGAGGTAAGATAGCTATTTACTTAGCTGTTGAGGATTCCTTGTAAAGTGCGCTTGCACTTTAGTCCCTATGATCCTTTTACAATAGAAATGATTATTGTATGACGAACAATAGCTTACTTACGTTGTGCAGTATAAAAATACATTTTATAGTCACATAAAAAAAGTCTGTCGTTAAAACGCATTTTACGACTTAGATTAGTTACACAAAATCTAGCCAGTCACGTCTCATTTGTCAGAGAATTTATTTCTATTTTCTCTTTCACACACAGTAGGTACAATTAATAATTGAATGGAACATTTTCTCTAAGTAAACAACGACTCCTATGCTTCAAAGGAACTGATAACAGCTGAATTATCATTATCGTACGTTATCAGACGAGAAAATAAATAATCATAAACGCCGCCGCTTGCATAGATATTAATAATGCTCTCCATTGCATGTATAAGCACAAGCAACATTAGCAAACGACATAATTTTAACTTTACGAATTAAACAAAGAAGCACAACAAATGACTACGCGCGCAAAACACCGAACACATTTTTTTTTAAACCACAACACACAGAGAGCACTAAAAAGTTTAATAACACACACGGTACACCAAAAATTTAAAAAAAAAATGTAAATATGGCTTCACTTTTTACGCAACAAACGTTTTTCATTCAGCCTTGTTTACGTCGCGTTTTATTTTAATTATAGACCGCGACGCGTTCGTTTTGGCGCGCTCGCGTTGTCACACTGAGCTTGAGTTCAGAAACAGGCGCCATTATCACTTGTGTTGTGTTATCTAAGTAGGTAATGATGGATAACATTGGAACAATTTAATGATTTATTATCATAATAAATTAACTGTAAGGTAGGCGTGTCGTGTCTAACTTTAGTTTTACTAAAGTATGAGTAATATGTGAATTAAATTAAAATGTCGGTGTTTTTTCTGTGGAGAGTTGCCAACCTTTTTGTAAATAACCACCTAACTACATACTAACTACACAATACATTATTATTATTATTAATATTAATAAAATAATATTATTATTTTTAAAAATAAGGATAACTGAATTGCACACACAAAAAACCTTACCAGAGCCGGGAATCGAAATATCTATAACATTGCACAATTATCAATAGGTTAAGATTAAATTGTCTACGTCTCTAGATATAGCGTTATTATTCTAAGGATATACCTAAATGTTCCGAAACGCCGAACTGCGTCAATTGTTAGTACTCTTTGCTTTTTAACACTTTAATAGTTTAGACTACAATAGAGCTTTGACGATAGCCTTAGCAAATTAGGATAGCCGTGAGAAGTCTACTTACAGCATAATTATCTTATTTGCCGTAGACACGCTAATACATTCGATTAGATTCTCTACATTATTTATAATACTCTTTGGTCATACAGACTAGTCTAGTATGTATACTAGACATATATTCGCGACTATTATCCCCAAAGGGTCAGTCAGGGACTGGACAATGAGGACTTTTTTAGGTCGAGGTTTCCTTTTCGGTTGGAGATGACCACTTTCTGATATGACCACTTCCTGATATGACCACATCCTTATTATTACCACATTCTTCAAGAAACGAGCCTATTCCTTCCTTAAAGGCCGGCAACGCGCCTGCGATTCCTCTGGTTTTGCGGGTGTCCATGGGCGGCGGTGATTACTTTCCATCAGGTGACCCGCTTGCTCGTTTGCCTCCTTCTGCTATAAAAAAAAAAAAAAAAAAAAACATCCCGATATGACCACCTCTTGATGTAACTATCTCCCGATATAACCACTTTTAAACAACTCTAAAATGCTTGCAATTTTTTTTAATAGAATCGAAATTCACTTATTGACAATATGATACTTTCTGCACGTGAAGCGCGTCCACTTCCACCTTCGCTCCGATGAGATGAAGGCTATAGCGTGATAGTGATAGCTTAGTAGCTTATCGCCGATCTTTGCTGTTTAAGTCAAGTCAAGTCAAATTATTTATACAATGTAAACCTTTACAGGCACATAGTGACGTCAATACTAATAGGTAAAAATTAAAAAAAACAGTCAACTAACTTGTACTTAAGACTTTAACAACTAATCTAACGAACTAAAGTCTGGACTAGTTGGATGTATTTATAAATTATAAAGAAGAATGGGCGTTTTTGTATGAAACCCGTCTCACCCCTTGTAAGTTTCCACATGGTAAGTTTCGAAATAAATAGTGTATTTTGTTGTAAGGACAGCAAATATGAACGAGCGAATGAATATATGAAAAAAAAAAGAATAAAAAGGGGACAATGAAAAATAAAAACGAAAAATGAGGGTGTCTAAGTACCTAGTTAAATTCAAGATAAAATCTTGACTTCAATTTTATACTTATTAATATCATTTATTATTTATATTATCTTCTTCTCACTAACTTTTTTCTCCAACGCCTGTCAGATTTGCTGTCATACAATAAAATGCTTCACTTTTCAAGTACTTTCATTTGATATATAGATGTAAGTGTTACAAGGGGGGGGGGGGGCCGTTTTACCCATCTTTTATAAGTTTGTTTACGCTCACACCAAATAACTAGACCAAGATGAGTATTCTTTTAAAACTCGTTAATAAGGTAAGATAACGGATATATATACATAAACATAGAAAAAACACCCAGACCCGAAATCAATTTAGAAAACCAATTTTTCTCTAAATTGACCCGACCGGCGTGTTAACCACGGAGGTCGTCAAAAGTATGTGCTGTCTCTAGTCCAATAGTCGCCTTTTACGTCACCCAAGGGAAGGGCGATGGGATCGGTAGTATTCTTTTAGTGGGCCGCTAAACACACGGCTCGGGTTTGATCATAGTTATAATCCCGAGAAACTGTTTTTGCCCATGCTTGGGCTGCAAACGCACCGCAATCGTTTAGAATGTGACTGGCGTTTGGGTCCATGGGCTGCAAATCAGCGCGCGAAAAATTGCTTAGCGATCTCGTCTCTTGTTATACTACCTCAATGTTTCGGAAGCATCCGACTTAAAAAGGTTTAAACAGGTTTTATTTTAATCTTGCAAGATGAATTAATAGAATTCTGCCCAGCCCACCTAGACAAGTGGCGAACGCTCCATGTATATTCGTTAGCGTTTGTCAATAGTAAATCGGTAGACAATTTTACAAATACTTGGTGATTTGCTAACTCTAATCGATCGCTACCACATTTTTTTTTTATGCTAAGCCTGGCAAATGACTCCACTCCACCTGATGTTAAGTGGAAATGAAGTCCAGGCGCGAGGACAACTGGTGCAGCGTAAGAGACGTAGCATCAGTCACCCTCACTCTGCCGGCCCACAAAGTGCTTCTTCACGCCTCGTTTAAAGGACCCTATGTCATAGGTAGGAGGGAATACGTGTGCTGGTAGACTATTCCATCTTTTGGAAGTGCGACAAAGAAACGAGTCACCAAATTTCTTTGTGCGTGATGGAATGTTAGAGACTGTAAATTGGTGACTCCGGAGAGCAGCACGCGTACTCCTATGGAGGAAGGGAGAAGGAGGGATGAGGTCAAAGAGTTCTTTAGAGCACTCGCCATGGTATAAACGGTAAAAGACGCTGAGTCACGCAATATCTCTACGCAATTGCAAAGGCTCGAGAGTTTTAGTGACCTCCGCATTGCCGATAATGCGCACAGCGCGGCGCTGCAATCTGTCCAAGGCATCGAGAAGGTACTTTGCGGAGCCGTCCCAAATGTGAGAGCAATACTCCACGCAAGATCGCACCTGTGTCTTGTATAATACACACAACTGATCAGGCGTGAAGAATCGCCGCACCTTGTTCAGGACACCGAGTTTAAGTGAGGCATTTTTAATCACGGTTTCGATGTAGTCCTTTTGGTTCTGATCGCAGCGGATATTCATACCGAGCATGTTAATACTGCTCTGCAGGCCTAGAGATGTACCCTGAAGAGAGGGAAGGGGAAGGAATGGCGACTTTTTCGCTGTGAACGCGCACACCTGTGTTTTCTTGGCATTGAACTCCACCAAATTATCGGAGCCCCATTTAGAAATGAGGTCCAACACCCGATCGAGCTCAATGACAAGATTTGCTCGCTTCATTTCGGTGTCTACCCGCCCAGCCGTTGGGTGACCTTTATATCCCCCATGCACTATGCTATCATCTGCATAGCAATGAATGTTTCCAAGAGGAAGCATGTCATTGATATGCAGAAGGAACAGCGTGGGGGATAGAACGGAGCCTTGAGGAACACCAGCGTTCACTGACATGAACCGCGAAGCGCATCCATCCGAAAGGACACGGATTCTACGCTCATGCAGGAAGCTAGCAATCCAGGTACAGAACTGAGCGGGCAAACCGTATGCCGGGAGTTTGGAGAGAAGAGCTTTGTGCTAGACCCGATCAAAAGCCTTGGCTATGTCAAGGCTAACTGCCAGTGACTCGCAACGTTTGTCAATAGCCTCACCCCAAAGATGTGTGACGTACGCTAGAAGATCACCCGTTGACCGTTTTGGCCGAAACCCATATTGACGATCGTGAATTAGGGAGTGATCTTCTAGGTTTCGAATAAGCTGTTTGTTCAATATTCGTTCTAGGATCTTACACAACACTGAAGTTACGGCTATAGGGCGGTAATTAGTCGGATCTGACCGATCTCCTTTTTTAGGGATCGGTTGCACATTAGCTTCTCTAAAAGATTCCGGCACACAACCTGAAGAGAGCGAGAGACGGAACAGACGCGTTAACACAGGGGACAACTCCGCTGCACACATTTTCAGGACTATTGCTGGGATGCCATCAGGACCGTTAGCTTTCCGGACATCGATTGACTGCAACTCCGCACGGACATCACACTGCCTGATTTTAATATCAGACTATCAGACATTGTGTGGCCACAGTGAGGAATTGAGGGTGGCTGTGCATTACAGTCATCGATCCGGGAGTTAGCCGCAAAGAGTTTGGCCAGAAGATCGACCTTTTCCTGCGGCTTGTGAGCTAAAGTTCCGTCAGGACATCTCAGTGGTGGCAGCGAGGGTTGGCAGAAGTTGGATTGCACGGCTTTGGCCAGACGCCAGTAGCTACGGCTGCCCGTAGGATGCGTCAGGAGTTCTTGGCCTACTAGTGCAACGCGCTGGGCATCCGCTCTAATTTAGGCCCTCTTACACGATGTAACGGACAGATTATTCGGTGATCAAATTAATGGTTAGGTACGTAGAGAACGAACAAGTTAATGTAACTATTAGGTTCGGAATCAATTAGGGATTGGAATTTGTATAATGATTGATTTGATAAACAATAGGGCGATACCGCATCGCATCCGCTTGCGTTTGATTGTATACGCATACAATGTGAATAAAAATAAAATCTTAGAAAGTTTTAGCCGCAGTACTTATGTAACGAATAAAAAATGTTACCATCGCCTTCTAGAAATTTGCACGTTTGCTACAGCGCCCTCTCTTGATAAAAAAATGAAGCTGCTATTTACGTAATTATGAAGTTTTACTTATTGTTACGAAATTGATTGGTATTGATGTTTAAATTAACAAGTAGCTTCTGTAGAGGATAGATATTCATACCATGTAAGCATAGCCGTTTGCGTGTGATTGTATACGAATAAAAGAAAAACTTAGAAAATTTTAGCCGTCGTATTTACGTAGCGGTTAAAAAAGTTACCATCGCCATCTAGAAATTTGCATGTTTGCTACAGCTCCCTCTCTTGATGAGTAGATGTAGCTGCTAATTACGTAATTTGAAAGTTTTAATAATTGTCACGAATTTGATTGTTATCGATTGTTATTGATGGGCAGCTTAACAAGTAGCCTCTTTAAATGATAATTAGTCATACAATGTAAGCATAGTACGAACGAAATAACAATAGGAGATAAAACTAACATGGCGATCGTGGTAAACTTGTAAATGTTTTATGGTCGGACAACGTATTGTATTGTTCCTCCGAAACGGCTAAGCCCACGTGAATGGCGTTTATTTAGAATTATGGTAGACATAACGCCCGACGTGGTGGTGAAGTCAAAATTAGCCGCGCGGAATTATTGTAATCTGCACGTAGCATTGTTTAGGAATAATTCTCGCAAAAACTAGACTAGCGCTCTAAGATATGCAATTGCTTAGATGTTTTATAACGAATCGCATACGCAAATATATTTTAAGATAGGTCTAGACTTATATTTTGTTGTATAACTTAGAATCAGAGCGTTTGGATATAAATGGAATTTTAGTCGATTTTAAAGTGTCAGTTCATAGTGGATCTGAATGTGCATTCAGAATATTTTTGTAATTAAAAAGGGGCGACTACCTCTACTTCTCTGCTCTCTAATTGGCTAGAATAATTCAAATCTTCTAGAAGCTTTTTTGTATAAAAGGGCCGAGCGGGATTTCGGTCTTCATGTTCACTTCAAGCAGTCTACCGAGCAGCAACTAGCTGGAACCTTTGGAAAATCAGAAAACTGAAGAAGTAATTGAGATATACCTAGAGCAGTTTAGAGCCAGTGTGAAAGTTGAGTATTTAGGGAAACTTTATAAACACTGTATAAATTGTGCTTTGTGTGTGTTCACTTCAAGCAGCAATCCGAGTAGCTTGTAGTAGCTAATGAACCAGAAACTTATGGAAAATCAGAAAACTGAAGAAGTATTAGATATACCTAGTAAAGTTTAGAGCCAGTGTGGGAAGTTGAGTATTTTGGGAAACTTTATAAACACTGTATAAATTGTGCTTTGTGTATCTGACTGACGTGACTAACTTGGATTTGACCATTTATGTACCTGTGTGTGTGTGCGTGTATATAACCTTGTGCGTATAACTTTTGTGCCTTACTTTAATTTGCATGGACCTTACGTGTATTGTGTGTGCATGACCATATGTGTATTACCTACTGTGTGTGTGTGTGTGTGTATTACCTTATGTGCGTGTAACCTTGTTATATATTGTGTATTGACTATTGTGTACATAGATGTTTTGTGAGTCAAATAAATAAATCTCCGGTCGAGGGGGTAAAAGTTGCATTCGTGTTTTGTTCATACTTATTGGCGGAGCACTGACGTCGTGGTTCTGCCAGGAGCCCTACCCTCGACATTGTGGTCCTTCGAGCCGGATCCTGCACAGGAAGTGAACATCAAGTGAACATCAGATCGAAGACCTTGACTTTAGGATGCCGCAGACAAGGAGCGGTGTTCGTCGAAAGGAGGATGCAGAGGCATTATTGGAGCAAGCTGGACGAGGTACGTACGAGTTACCACCCGCCTCACCCTCAGTGCCTGAACCGAGCATCGAGCATGAGGGGGGTCGACCCCTACCCCGGATCCATGAAGGGGAACGACCAGAACCTAGTGGGGGTGCACAGTCTAGGCTTACCGACGCTGCTGAAGAGCAACGCGCGCCCGCGGCATCACGGCCAGCTGCACGAGCAGCTTCAATACGATCGACGACAAGCATCACCTCCCGCCTTAGAAAGTCGGAATACGAGGCGGAAAGAATGCTGATGGAACTGAAGCAAAGGGAACTTCAGATGGAACTGAAGCAAAAGGAACTTCAGATGGAAGCGGAGCTTATAAAGAAGAAGCTGGCATGGGACACAGCCGTCATTGAAGAAGATGGGGTTGAGAGCGTGGCCGATAACACGAATTTGGAAGATCGTGTTGACACATGGCTCAACCAGCATTCATCGACGATGCTGCCAGAATCCAGAACAGCTCCAAATCCAGAATACTGCCGCGACCCAGGCCACATACGGGGGGAGTCAGAACGATCCGCGCCGCCGCCGAAGACTCAAGAGGACCTTCGTCGACGACCATCCCCGACGCCCGGCAGGAATAGAGGGATCGATCGACTGGCAGATCTCTTTCAGAACATGGTACAGACGAGGCCACGCCCAAGACAGGCCACCGAGTTGCCCATATTTACGGGTGCAGCTACGGAATGGCTTCCATTCAAGGCGGCTATGAGAGAGACCTCTGAGATGTACCAATTTACGCCAGTAGAGAACATTGCCCGGTTACGCAACTGTTTGCAAGGTGAAGCAAGAGAGTGCGTGTCGGCGTTATTGGCTACTACAACGGACCCAGCTGTAATCATGCGGACTTTGGAGCAGTGTTACGGGCGTCCGGAAGTTATTATAGATCGAGCCTTGGAGCAGCTAAGAAGATTGCCAAGGCCGGGTTCCGCCGCATCAGACTTGAATAGTTTTGCGATTAAACTACAGAACGTAGTATGTGTATTGATGCAGGTAGACCGAAGAGGATACTTAAGTAACCCAATGTTGACCAGAGAAGTGGTCGCGAAACTAAGCCCGTTTATCGCAGCCCGATGGTGTGATTATGCCGAAGAATACGGATCGTATACGGAACCTGAGATAGTAACGCTATCGAAATTTTTAATGCGTGAAGCAGACCGCGCTTTACGCCACGCCTACTCACCGGCACCCAGCACCCTAATGAAAAGGGACGAACGCAGAGAGGAGCGTAAGCCGCGCCCAGCTGTTACGATGCGACGTGCAGCTACGTATAACGTTGCTGAAGAGAGCGATAGGGTGCGTTGTTGCTGCTGCCAAGGTGAGCACGTATTGACTAGATGCAAGAAGTTTGCCGCTTTAAGTATGAATGAAAGATGGCAAGTCGTTAAAAAGGAACGGTTGTGTTTTAAATGCATAGTTAGCAAGCATCGACGACCGTCGTGTCAAGCGAGGCCCTGCGGTGTGAACGAGTGTTGCCGGCCTCATCATAGACTTCTACACTCAGATGTCGCTCCATCCGTCAAAGTCATCGCTGCTGATACAAGTAACAGCGAAGGAAAGGAAACAGTAGCTACGACGGTCGCCTCAAGTGGAGGTCGTCAAGTGCTGTTGAAAGTTTGCCCGGTTATAATAAAGGGACCGGCAGGCGAGATGGAGGCATACGCTTTATTGGATGAAGGATCAACGATTTCACTGATCGACAAGGATGCAGCCAGAAGTATTCAAGCCGATGGACCTGTCCAGAATATACACCTGCACGGGGTGAACAGCGTGACGAGGGAACCAGACAGCCGCAGAGTTAAGTTTCAGATTAGAGGTATAAACACTGGTTACTTTGATTTGGAAGCAAGGACGATCGAGGGCATCAGCTTGCGTGGACAAACCGTTCCTAAGTCCGTACTTAGATATCCACATTTGAGCAAGCTTAACGCAAAGGAGGTATGCTACGAGATGGCACGACCGCAGCTGTTGATAGGTGCCGACCATTGGCATCTTATAGTGACCAGACAGCTGCTAGCCGGCAGAAGATTGCAACCCGTAGCATCTCGCACCAGCTTGGGGTGGGTACTGCTTGGACATATGCCTCGGACTACCTTTACTGGAGACCATGAAGCAGTGGTTCACATCCGACTGTCGGATTCATCACGATCCAGGAACACCGATGGCGTTGAAGAGGAACACCTAGACAATCTCATAAAGGAACACTACGAGATAGACGCCCTTGGAGTATCTTTGAAGAAGAAGCCAAGGGCTAAAGATGAACGTGCCCTCGAGATCATAAAGAGGACAGCCTGTTGCGTGGGCGGTAGGTACGAGGTAGGTTTACCATGGCGTAAAGATCAGACTACCATGCCACCGAGTTATGGCAATGCGTTAAGGCGCCTGAAGGGAATCGAGAAGAAGATGGACCGGGATCCAGTCTTCGCTTCGGACTACAGTGCTCAGATAGAGAATCTGCTAGACAAGAAATACGCAGCGCTATCTGACGGCACCGACAGGAGCAGTTCAAAAAGTTGGTACCTACCGCACTTTGCCGTAAGAAATCCGAACAAGCCAGGGATGATACGTCTGGTGTTCGACGCAGCAGCCGTCACAAACGACGTGAGCCTGAACCAGGAACTGTTGGAAGGACCGGACCTCTTGACATCACTGCCAGGAATACTGTATAGGTTCAGGGAAAAGCCTGTTGCAGTAACCGCAGATATCCAGGAGATGTTCCTGCAGGCCAAGATAAGAAAAGAGGATCAACCGGCGCAACTCTTCCTATGGCGAGGACGAGATCGCGTTAGTCTGCCGCCCATTTATAAACTGTGGGCTGAACTACTTCAGGTCTATGAGCGTAACTGTTGGACGACGGCACGAAAAGCGGTGGGGAGCGTTATTCACCTGCCTCACTACAAGGGCAGTGCACATGGAGCTCGTCACCAGCTTGAGCACCGACTCTGCTATTATGGCCCTGCGTCGCATGGCAGCGCGACGCGGGTGGCCTAATACCATTATCAGCGACAACGGCACCAACTTTAGAGGAGCTGATAGAGAATTGAGAGAAGCCGCGGAGGAATGGGCTCCGCTGCTGAAGGAGTATCTACTGCAACGACGAGTGCAGTGGCGATACATCCCGCCCGGCGCACCCAACCAAGGGGGAGCCTGGGAACGGATGGTGCGGTCCATTAAGACTGCGCTGGCCGCCACTCTGAACGAGAAGTCGCCGAAGGAAGAGGTACTGTTAACGCTAATTCTTGAAGCAGAACACTCCGTGAACTCTCGTCCGTTGACCCACGTATCGGTCAACCATGAGGACGAGGAGTCCCTGACGCCGAATCACTTCCTGCTGGGGACATCATCGGGACTACCACCAACCGGCCCCTGTCAACTTGGCGATAGGAGGCAATGGCGTACAGCCCAAGCCCTCGCAGATAGCTTCTGGCAGAGATGGATTAAGGAGTACCTGCCGACGCTGGCTCCAAGAGGCGAGCCCAGCAAAGAAGCGACTCTCAGGCTGGGAGACCTGGTCATCGTCACCGACCCGATCCTCCCACGCAACGTCTGGCCCCGAGGTGTCGTCGAGAAGATATTTCCTGGACCCGATGGCGAAGTAAGGAGCGCTGAAGTAAGAACCAAGGGCGGCATATTCCGAAGGCCGACCCGGAAGCTCATCGTACTGAATGTCGCCGATGACTGCACCTCCTCCGGACCAAAAGGGACGGACCAAGAAACAACCGCGCCTCCCCGAATGCAGAGGGGAGGCTGTGCTGCATCCTGAGCATCTGTAGCCAGCGTGCCAGGACCTGCCTACCGCGCCTCCTTGGATGCAGAGGGGAGGCTGTGCTGCATCCTGAGCATCTGTAGCCAGCGTGCCAGGACCTGCCTACCGCGCCTCCCTGGATGCAGAGGGGAGGCTGTGCTGCATCCTGAGCATCTGTAGCCAGCGTGCCAGGACCTGCCTACCGCGCCTCCCTGGATGCAGAGGGGAGGCTGTGCTGCATCCTGAGCATCTGTAGCCAGCGTGCCAGGACCTGCCTACCTGCGCCTCCCCCCGACCCGAGGGGAGGGATACGCTGTGCTCCTGAGCGCCGCTACACCGCGAGCTAGGAGCAGCTACACGTCGAGCTAGGAGCCGCTACACCGCGAGCTAGGAGCCGCTACACGTCGAGCTAGGAGCCGCTACACCGCGAGCTAGGAGCCGCTACACGTCGAGCTAGGAGCCGCTACGCCGCGAGCCTGAGCACCATTAACCGTCATGCTGTCCTACCGGGAAGAATGGGCTTCGAGAAAATCTTCGCCGGGGGGAGAATTGTAACGGACAGATTATTCGGTGATCAAATTAATGGTTAGGTACGTAGAGAACGAACAAGTTAATGTAACTATTAGGTTCGGAATCAATTAGGGATTGGAATTTGTATAATGATTGATTTGATAAACAATAGGGCGATACCGCATCGCAATCGCATCCGCTTGCGTTTGATTGTATACGCATACAATGTGAATAAAAATAAAATCTTAGAAAATTTTAGCCGCAGTACTTATGTAACGAATAAAAAATGTTACCATCGCCTTCTAGAAATTTGCACGTTTGCTACAGCGCCCTCTCTTGATAAAAAAATGAAGCTGCTATTTACGTAATTGGCTACTTGACAGTTTTCGAAAAAGTATTTAAAAAGTTACAAACGCTTATTTTATACCCCGTACAATATTTTCTTTCTCGAGAAAACCTTTATTTAACAGAAAAAAACATATTTTTCTTTATTGATTTCAAACTTCGTGCGAAAACGGTTGGTCACGTGACATTTTGCTCGGTGACGTCACATTTCAATAAATATAG
This sequence comes from Scoparia ambigualis, assembly GCA_963921215.1. Taxonomy (NCBI): domain Eukaryota; kingdom Metazoa; phylum Arthropoda; class Insecta; order Lepidoptera; family Crambidae; genus Scoparia; species Scoparia ambigualis. The sequence goes on along the minus strand of OY992515.1, from coordinate 28,809,437 downwards.
AAACTTATCATGAAACCTGACAGATAGTTTCTGTATACTTTGTGAAATGTGACGTCACAATCCGTCACATGAAGCTCAATCATGGCCGCCCATGTTTCGGGTCTTGTAATCCACAGATAAAAAAACGCAAATTTATTTTGTAAAAATAAAATATTTACAAATTATCTTAATAAAAAAAAACTATTGGATAATTATCGTTAAATCATAACCTACCATTTTCGACATATTTCATATTTTATTGTTACAACTGTCAAATAGCCAATTATGAAGTTTTACTTATTGTTACGAAATTGATTGGTATTGATGTTTAAATTAACAAGTAGCTTCTGTAGAGGATAGATATTCATACCATGTAAGCATAGCCGTTTGCGTGTGATTGTATACGAATAAAAGAAAAACTTAGAAAATTTTAGCCGTCGTATTTACGTAGCGGTTAAAAAAGTTACCATCGCCATCTAGAAATTTGCATGTTTGCTACAGCTCCCTCTCTTGATGAGTAGATGTAGCTGCTAATTACGTAATTTGAAAGTTTTAATAATTGTCACGAATTTGATTGTTATCGATTGTTATTGATGGGCAGCTTAACAAGTAGCCTCTTTAAATGATAATTAGTCATACAATGTAAGCATAGTACGAACGAAATAACAATAGGAGATAAAACTAACATGGCGATCGTGGTAAACTTGTAAATGTTTTATGGTCGGACAACGTATTGTATTGTTCCTCCGAAACGGCTAAGCCCACGTGAATGGCGTTTATTTAGAATTATGGTAGACATAACGCCCGACGTGGTGGTGAAGTCAAAATTAGCCGCGCGGAATTATTGTAATCTGCACGTAGCATTGTTTAGGAATAATTCTCGCAAAAACTAGACTAGCGCTCTAAGATATGCAATTGCTTAGATGTGTTATAACGAATCGCATACGCAAATATATTTTAAGATAGGTCTAGACTTATATTTTGTTGTATAACTTAGAATCAGAGCGTTTGGATATAAATGGAATTTTAGTCGATTTTAAAGTGTCAGTTCATAGTGGATCTGAATGTGCATTCAGAATATTTTTGTAATTAAAAAGGGGCGACTACCTCTACTTCTCTGCTCTCTAATTGGCTAGAATAATTCAAATCTTCTAGAAGCTTTTTTGTATAAAAGGGCCGAGCGGGATTTCGGTCTTCATGTTCACTTCAAGCAGTCTACCGAGCAGCAACTAGCTGGAACCTTTGGAAAATCAGAAAACTGAAGAAGTAATTGAGATATACCTAGAGCAGTTTAGAGCCAGTGTGAAAGTTGAGTATTTAGGGAAACTTTATAAACACTGTATAAATTGTGCTTTGTGTGTGTTCACTTCAAGCAGCAAACCGAGTAGCATAATAAGCGAGTAGCTAATGAACCAGAAACTTATGGAAAATCAGAAAACTGAAGAAGTATTAGATATACCTAGTAAAGTTTAGAGCCAGTGTGGGAAGTTGAGTATTTTGGGAAACTTTATAAACACTGTATAAATTGTGCTTTGTGTATTCTGACTGACGTGTAATTACTAACTTGGATTTGACCATTTATGTACCTGTGTGTGTGTGCGTGTATATAACCTTGTGCGTATAACTTTTGTGCGTGACTTTAATTTGCATGGACCTTACGTGTATTGTGTGTGCATGACCATATGTGTATTACCTACTGTGTGTGTGTGTGTGTATTACCTTATGTGCGTGTAACCTTGTTATATATTGTGTATTGACTATTGTGTACATAGATGTTTTGTGAGTCAAATAAATAAATCTCCGGTCGAGGGGGTATAAGTTGCATTCGTGTTTTGTTCATACTTATTGGCGGAGCACTGACGTCGTGGTTCTGCCAGGAGCCCTACCCTCGACACACGACTTGGTGGCATTATTATAGGCTGCTTTTAGCGAGCGAGTTTCGGGATCCCCATGAGCTTTACCTCTGATCCAAGCGCGGTATGCCGTCTGTTTGCTCTCAACAGCGCTGGCACACTCGCGATTGAACCAGCGGTTGCGTCTGCCTTTGCTGATGACATAGGAGTGTGGAATATAGTATTCCATTCCTAATACTATCTCATCAGCAACGGCGCAGAGTGGCGCTAGCGGTCGGGTCCTTCCCACTAAAGCAGCGCTGCCTCCAAGGGACGGATGCAAAATACTCCCGCATACCGTCCCAGTCTGCCGACGCGTAGTGCCAAATCTGGCGTTTCGAAACCGCTGTGGCGGGCGCGATGCCAAGGGCACTGTGGTGGATATCAAGCAGTGATCCGAGGAACCTAAAGGAGCTCGAATCTCCACCCGGTATCCAGCAGGGCGACTCGTCAGCAGAAGGTCGAGTAAGGAGGGCGCATGGCCAACTATGTCTGGGATCCTGGTGGGCTGGTTCACCAGTTGCGTCAGGTCATGCGTGAGAGCGAATGCGTGGGCAGTTCTACCAGCATGGTCTGTTTTGGAGGAACCTAACCACAACTCATGGTGGGCGTTGAAGTCCCCCAAAAACACCAATTCCGCCGATGGAAACCGCTCCTGCGCATCATCTGCTACCCGACTAAGATGTTCAATTAGTCGAGTTGTCTCCATGTCGCCGTTATGGGATCGGTAGAGGCAGACGTAGACACGGCAATGAGAGCCTAAGTCGACGTGTACCACTAGGAGGGAGAAGGAAGGGACCTCCAGACAGCGCAGACGGCGACAGCAAACATCCGCCCGAACGAATAAGCAAACTCCGGCTTTGGCTTTGAAGGATTCTTCAAGCACAAAGCCGGGATAGTTCAGGTAGGTGGTGTCAGCAGGGCGGATTATTTGCGTCTCCGTCAGGAACAACATTGCTGGCCGTGCCGTCTCAAGATGGTGGTGGACGGCATTGAGGTTTGCATGTAGTCCGCGGATGTTAGCGAACTCCACCTCAAACGGTAAGGTTGTGGTGGGGGTGTGCACCGCTGTAGTACCAGTTTTGTTGTTAGGCGCTGTCATTTTAGGAGTGGAAAGAGAGAGGCGTGAATCGAGAAAATGATGCCGCGATGCGAATGGTCCAAGTGTGGTGGCCTGTTTCCCCAGGAATTTGCCCACAGACGAGTATTATTAACCTGCCGAACCAAAGGGCCCCCGAACCCCCCCAGGAATGGCCGCCGGGACCCCAACTTCCGGTCACCAACCGGCACGACGGACCACCCCGAGATTATGCGTGGCATGGTGAGGCCGCCTCACGAGCTGGTTAGGCTCGCTTGGGCCCCTGTACTGTGCCACGGGCGGCCAGCGGGACAACCGTTTCTACGGGTCTCCCTGGTCGGCAGGTTAACGAAGTCTTCCTGGCACTGGTTTGACGGAAGCCTCCACAAACCAAATACATCGCAGCATCATCCTCTCGAGCTCTGGTTATACGCTGGCTGATCCCGAAACGCGACCGACAAGCAGTCACTTGACGGGTTTTACACCATGCGTACGGTGGTCACCAACCAGACGGGTCAAGCCCTACCACCAGTGGAGCAGATCATCGCTCGAAAGAGTCCGTTAGTCGCTTCTTACGACACCCACCGGACGGAGAGAGGGGCGGCGATTGGTATTCTTTCTCCGTCACCGCAAGGATAAAAACATAATACATAATTAAATAGATAAATAAAGAACGATGTTACTTATAGTAGGTTGTCTTCCGATTTATTATCGACAGTCTTTAGGATGTACCGTATCTATCTCTATCCTAAAATTCATCAAAATCGGTTTATCGGTTTTAAGAAATAGTAACAAACAAACAAACTGGCTTACTATCGCATTTATTTAAGATTAAGATAAAGTTACAAAATGCTAAAAAGTATAAATCGCACCTGAGGCTCTACTGTCACCAATTAGAGCAGTTACTTTAATCTTACATAGGTACATACATTATAATCACGACTATTATACCCGAAGGGTTACTCAGAGACTACGCGATGAGGACAGCAAAAGCAGTCCTCGCCTTCACTTTTTACCATATAGTCACTGTACATGTGCTCAGCGTGACAGGTGGTGAGCCCATCGCCGCTGTATGCCGTAGGATGTATGTGCAGCCTTTAGTCCGTCTTTAGTATTTAGTACTATAATCTTACTATGCATAATTCGTATGGGAATTTGCGTGTTAAGATTAAAGTAATACTGCTTTAAGAGTTGATGGTAACGCCTCAAACCCGGAAAGTCAGAGGTGTGCAGATTTGAATTCCACTCTTGAAAATGTTTTCATCATTTTCTAAATTATTGTTCAGAACCGTGTCGCGTAACGGTGAAAGAATACTACCACACCCTTTCTTCCCTTGGGTGGTGTCTTAAAAGACGACTAACGGACTAAAGACTGCACATACATCCAAACAAACAAAGAAGGAGGCAAACGATCAAGCGGATCATGGATAGTAATCACCACCCGCAAAACCAGAGGTATCGCAGACGGAATAGGCTCGTTTCTTGAAGTTCCATTATGTCGTAACGGTCCGGCAATACCGCCTTCGAGAGCTGGTTAAACAGCACTGTAGTTCGAGGCAAGAAATTTTGTAAAAACGCACAGGTAGTAGACCGCCATCCATCAAAGTGATGTGGATGAAATGACATTTGATTGCGTGTAATCGGTGAAGGAAATCAGCGGCAGGGATCAAGCCAAACAATTCCTTAGAACACTCCCCATGATATAAGCATAGAGCGGCGATGGGCTCTCCACCTGTCACGCTGAGCACATGTGCAGTCGCTATTTGGTGAAAAGTAGACTATGGTAGAGGACTGCTTTTGCTGTCCTCATTGCCTAGTCTCTGACTGACCCTTAGTCTTGATAGGGGATAATAGTCGTCATTATATGAATGAATGAACTATATATAATTGCCTGCAAAGAGGCCATGGCAAGTTATACCTACCGATAATTCAAACATTATAAACATTGTATTTATAAGGGTTAATTACAACTGTCATAGCGATTAGCAGCTTGTTAACAAGATAATTAGTAATTTGAATCAACAATTTCTAATGGTGCAGCGGATACCTAATACAAAGGTCGATTTGCTTTTTATTAGAAACGTGAAACTAGCTGTTATCCGCGACTTCGTTCGCTAGGCAGATTTTTCCCGTGGATGTTCCCAAGTTTATTCTATAATACAAAGAAAGTCAGAGCCTTGGCAATAGGGACCGGATAAGCAGTCCATTGCCACAGTTTACAAAACTGCACATGTGTTCAGCGTGATATGTGAGCCCATCGCCGCCTTATGCTGTTGGATTTATGTGCAGTCATTAGTCCGTTAGTCGCCTTTTATGACACCCAAGGGAAGAGATGGGTTGGAATATTCATCATTAATGTTATATGTTATATACACCATGATTTTTTTTAGTTAATAGAAATTAAGGGTTAGTTCCACCCAGATGAAACTGAACAACTTTCCCCAAGAATCCTATGTGCAAAAATGACAAAAATTTCGACCTCCTGTCGTCAGCTGATCGGACAGTTTTGTATGGAAGGTCATAAATTTTTCGTTATTTTTGCACATAGGTTTCTTGGTGAAAGTTGTTCAGTTTCATGGGTTGAACGCACCCTTAATTTCTTTTAAACGAATGATAATTAAGGGTGTATATGTATATAAATGTTGAACTCAAACATAACGAAACGTTGAAAAAATGTCTACCTACCTCCGGTGGCAATCGAACTCACGTCCTACGCAATCCATTGTAAAATAAGAGGTTTGATAAGACACTGTTGCTATAAAAACATAAAGTAAAGGGCATTGAAAAGATTCGACAAGTCTTACCAATACCTCGGTGGCGCAGTGGTCAACGCAGCCGGCCGGATTGCAGAGGACGTGGGTTCGATTCCCAACCGAGGTAGTAATTTTTATTTAACGTTTCGTTACGTTTGGTAGTATAAAATATTAAACTCACCCGAAATCAACGTCGTCGTTAAATATATATCTCCAGCTGCGACTGCGGTTTTCGTTGTGTTTCTTCGGTTTACCAAAGCAGTTTGATAAATTACTTGCGCTCAACGGCGAATTTGAGGTGTTCAAAGGTTTGCCTGTGAAACATTTTTGTCTTATATTACAATTACTAGGTAGGTACTTAGCCACCGCACACATGATACTTTTAGCATCGGCGATCGGCAATTTGGTGACTGTCATCGCGTTTTGGCGACTCTGCGTTCAATTGCAGTATCGGAATCGCGCGTTGTAGCGATTCAGTCGCTGCATTCAGCTTCTAAAAAGCGTCTAAATCGCCGATTGCCGCTGTTAAAAGTAGCATTACTTTGACGGCCTCCGTAGTTAAGTGGTTAGCAGGTTCTGGCGTCGCCATCTCCTCGTCCCTGGTTCAATTCCCGGTCGGTCATTTAAGAAAAAAAAAACTGTTTTCTTGATTTCTGGTCTGCGTGTTTTGTGTTTTCTAAATATAATAAGTATGTTATTCGTTATCTAAGCAATAATACAAATCTCTCTCTAACAAACTCACTTTTGTATTTAGTTAGGATTGAGTAGGACGATGGCACTGCTCAGGAGCAGTTTCCTAGATTCTCAATTCACCAGTATTGCATCTCGCCAGATTCGCAACTTACCAGATTCGCAACTAACCGGATTTTGTACAATCAAACAGGAAATGCGTTAGGGAAATGTGATATGGGATTCTTCAAAATACCAAATTAATTGAAAATACTATCGTTTTACATAAACAAAATGTAGGTATGTTTAATATCAAAGGGAATGTGTTTACAATTAAACCGATACAATAAATTAAAAAAAAAAATGAAGTTTAAATAAATAATATTAAATTTTATTTTATTCATTTTTCATTTTTTTTATTTTTTATTTTATACTAAGCCCTGCAAATGACCCCACTCCACCTGATGTTAAGTGGAAATGAGGTCCAGGCGCGAGGACAACTGGTGCAGCGTAAGAGACGTAGCATCAGTCATCCTCACTCTGCCGGCCCACAAAGTGCTTCTTCACGCCTCGTTTGAAGGACCCTATGTCATAGGTAGGAGGGAATACGTGTGCTGGTAGACTATTCCATCTTTTGGAAGTGCGGCAAAGAAACGAGTCACCAAATTTCTTTGTGCGAGATGGAATGTTAGAGACTGTAAATTGGTGACTCCGGAGTGCAGCACGCGTACTCCTATGGAGGAAGGGAGAAGGAGGGATGAGGTCAAAGAGTTCTTCAGAGCACTCGCCATGGTATAAACGGTAAAAGACGCTGAGTGACGCAATATCTCTACGCAATTGCAAAGGCTCGAGAGTTTTAGTGGCCTCTGCATTGCCGATAATGCGCACAGCGCGGCGCTGCAATCTGTCCAAGGCATCGAGAAGGTACTTTGCGGAGCCGTCCCAAAGGTGAGAGCAATACTCCACGCAAGACCGCACCTGTGTCTTGTATAATAGACACAACTGATCAGGCGTGAAGAATCGCCGCACCTTGTTTAGGACACCGCGTTTACGTGAGGCATTTGTAATCACGGTTTCGATGTAGTCCTTTTGGTTCTGATCGCAGCGGATAGCCATACCGAGCATGTTAATACTGCTCTGCAGGCCTAGAGATGTACCCTGAAGAGAAGGAAGGGGAAGGAATGGCGACTTTTTCGCTGTGAACGCGCACACCTGTGTTTTCTTGGCATTGAACTCCACCAGATTATCGGAGCCCCATTTAGAAATGAGGTCCAACATCCGATCGAGCTCAATGACAAGATTTGCTCGCTTCATTTCGGTGTCTACCCGCCCAGCCGTTGGGTGCCCGTTATATCCCCCATTTTTTTTTTTTTTTTTTTTATAAAAGAGGGAGGCAAACGAGCAGGCGGGTCACCTGATGGAGAGTAATCACCGCCGCCCATGGGCACCCGCAAAACCAGAGGAATCGCAGACGCGTTGCCGGCCTTTAAGAAAGGAATAGGTTTAAGGAAGGAATAGGAATTGGGAGGAGGGGGGGGGGGGGGGGAAAGGGCCTCCGGAACCCTCACTGGTCGGACGAAACACAACAGCACCAAGTGCCATTATTTCACGCCGAATATTAGTGAGAGGGTGGTATTACGCCGGGCGAGCCGGCCCAATGTGTGCTGCAACGCAGCGTGGCTCTACCAATCAGTTGGTGTCACTCATTTAGCACCACCCAGGGATCACGTGTAGGGTCTCAAGGGTAAACCTGCGGACGCGAGCAACTTTGACCCCCAAGATGCATGCACTGTGCTATCATCTGCATAGCAATGAATGTTTCCAAGAGGAAGCATGTCATTGATATGCAGAAGGAACAGCGTGGGGGATAGAACGGAGCCTTGAAGAACACCAGCGTTCACTGACATGAACCGCGAAGCGCATCCATCCGAAAGGACACGGATTCTACGCTCATGCAGGAAGCCGGCAATCCAGGTACAGAACTGAGCGGGCAAACCGTATGCCGGGAGCTTGGAGAGAAGAGCTTTGTGCCAGACCCGATCAAAAGCCTTGGCTATGTCAAGGCTAACTGCCAGTGACTCGCCACGCTTGTCAATAGCCTCACCCCAGAGATGTGTGACGTACGCTAGAAGATCACCCGTTGACCGTTTTGGCCGAAACCCATATTGACGATCGTGAATTAGGGAGTGATCTTCTAGGTATCGAATAAGCTGTTTGTTCAATATTCGTTCTAGGATCTTACACAACACTGAAGTTACGGCTATAGGGCGGTAATTAGTCGGATCTGACCGATCTCCTTTTTTAGGGATCGGTTGCACATTAGCTTCTCTCCAAGATTCCGGCACACAACCCGAAGAGAGCGAGAGACGGTACAGACGCGTTAACACAGGGGACAACTCCGCTGCACACATTTTCAGGACTATTGCTGGGATGCCATCAGGACCGTTAGCTTTCCGGAAATCGATTGACTGCATTTCCGCACGGACATCACACTGCCTGATTTTTATATCAGACATTGTGTGGCCACAGTGAGGAATTGAGGGTGGCTGTGCATCACAGTCATCGATCCGGGAGTTAGCCGCAAAGAGTTTGGCCAGGAGATCGACCTTTTCCTGCGGCTTGTGAGCTAAAGTTCCGTCAAGACATCTCAGTGGTGGCAGCGAGGGTTGGCAGAAGTTGGATTGCACGGCTTTGGCCAGACGCCAGTAGCTACGGCTGCCCGTAGAATGCGTCAGGAGTTCTTGGCCTACTCGTGCAACGCGCTGGGCATCCGCTCTAATGTAGGCCCTCTTACACGACTTGGTGGCATTATTATAGGCTGCTTTTAGCGAGCGAGTTTCGGGGGCCCCATGAGCTTTACCTCTGATCCAAGCGCGGTATGCCGTCTGTTTGCTCTCAACAGCGCTGGCACACTCGCGATTGAACCAGCGGTTGCGTCTGCCTTTGCTGATGACGTAGGAGTGTGGAATATAGTATTCCATTCCTAATACTATCTCATCAGCAACGGCAGTGGCGCTAGCGGTCGGGTCCTTCCCACTAAAGCAGCGCTGCCTCCAAGGGACGGATGCAAAATACTCCCGCATCCCGTCCCAGTCTGCCGACGCGTAGTGCCAAATCTGGCGTTTCGAAACCGCTGTTGGCGGGCGCGATGCCAAGGGCACTGTGCTGGATATCAAGCAGTGATCCGAGGAACCTAAAGGAGCTCGAATCTCCACCCGGTATCCAGCTGGGCGACTCGTCAGCAGAAGGTCGAGTAAGGAGGGCGCATGGCCAACTATGTCTGGGATCCTGGTGGGCTGGTTCACCAGTTGCGTCAGGTCATGCGTGAGAGCGAATGCGTGGGCAGTTCTACCAGCATGGTCTGTTTTGGAGGAAGCTAACCACAACTCATGGTGGGCGTTGAAGTCCCCCAAAAACACCAGTTCCGCCGATGGAAACCGCTCCTGCGCATCATCTGCTACCCGACTAAGATGTTCAATTACTCGAGTTGTCTCCATGTCGCCGTTATGGGATCGGTAGATGCAGACGTAGACACGGCAATGAGAGCCTAAGTCGACGTGTACCACTAGGAGGGAGAAGGAAGGGACCTCCAGACAGCGCAGACGGCGACACCAAACATCCGCCCGAACGAATAAGCAAACTCCGGCTTTGGCTTTGAAGGATTCTTCAAGCACAAAGCCGGGATAGTTCAGGTAGGTGGTGTCAGCTGGGCGGATTATTTGCGTCTCCGTCAGGAACAACATTGCTGGCCGTGCCGTCTCAAGATGGTGGTGGACGGCATTGAGGTTTGCATGGAGTCCGCGGATGTTAGCGAACTCCACCTCAAACGGTAAGGGTGTGGTGGGGGTGTGCACCGCTGTAGAACCAGTTTTGTTGTTAGGCGCTGTCATTTTAGGAGTGGAAAGAGAGAGGCGTGAATCGAGAAAATGATGCCGCGATGCGAATGGTCAAAGTGTGGTGGCCTGTTTCCCCAGGAATTTGCCCACAGACGAGTATTATTAACCTACCGAACAGAAGGGCCCCCGAACCCCCCCGGGAATGGCCGCCGGGACCCCACCTTCCGGTCACCAACCGGCACGACGGACCACCCCGAGATTATGCGTGGCATGGTGAGGCACCCTCACGAGCTGGTTAGGCTCGCTTGGGCCCCTGTACTGTGCCACGGGCGGCCAGCGGGACAACCGTTTCTACGGGTCTCCCTGGTCGGCAGGTTAACGAAGTCTTCCTGGCACTGGTTTGACGGAAGCCTCCACAGACCAAATACATCGCAGCATCATCCTCTCGAGCTCTGGTTATACGCTGGCTGATCCCGAAACGCGACCGACAAGCAGTCACTTGACGGGTTTTACACCATGCGTACGGTGGTCACCAACCAGACGGGTCAAGCCCTACCACCAGTGGAGCAGATCATCGCTCGAAAGAGTTCGTTAGTCGCTTCTTACGACACCCACCGGACGAAGAGAGGGGCGGCGATTGGTATTCTTTCTCCGTCACCGCACGGATAATTTTCATTTTACTATTATTATTCTTAAGTTTTTTGTCATTAATTCATTTCTGTTGTTACTTAAAAATAAAGTTTTTTATTGTATTTTGTTTTAAATTGTACTTCTGGTTAGTTGCGAATTTGGTGAGTTGCGAATGTGAATTGTGAATCTGGAAACTAAATCGCGCTAAATAATCTCAACCAAACTACAACTGAACCTCGGCCGTCGTCTTATATATAGTGCTATCGCGTTTGACACACGCGATGGCGCTATACGAAGTCGGCAGAACGGCTGCGGTTCAGATGTGGTTTGGTTGTGAATATTTAGCGCGATCGCCTGGATAAAACGATGGCACAGCGGCTTAGGCGGCCGGTTTGCGATCGAGCCAGTTAAGTAACTTTCGCAATGCCGGGTCTCTAGATGAGTGACCAAATCAAAACCACCTCGTTTTCCTTCGTGCTTCGGAAGGCACGTGAAGCCGTTGGTCCCGGTTGTTGTCGTAAGATAGCAATCGTTAAACCCACCAACCTGTGTTGGCCCATTGTAGTGGGTTATGGCTCAATCTCCCTATATTTAAAGGCCTGTGCCTAACAGTAGGACGTTTATAGGCTGTTGATGAATTTACCAGGCGGACCGTTTGTACTTAATCACGTCTATTATCCCCGAAGGGTTAGTCAGAGACTAGGCAATGAGGACCGCAAAAGCAGTCTTCTGGCTCCACTTTTCACCAAATAGCGACTGCACATGTGCTCAGCGTGACAGGTGGTGAGCCCATCGCCGCTCTATGCCGTTGGATGTATGTGCAGTTTTTGGTCCGTCTTTAGTCTTTAGTAATCTTACTATGCATAATTCGTATGGAAATAAGATAAATGTAATACTGCTTTAAGAGTTAATGGTAAGTAAGGCCTCTAACCTGGAATGTCAGAAAAAGAAGAATGGGCGTTTTTGTATGAAACCCGTCCCCTTGTAAGTTCTCACATGGTATGTTTCGCAAAAAACAGTGTATTTTGTTGTAAGGACAGCAAATATGAAAGAGCGAATGAATAAATGGAAAAAAAATAATAAAAAGGAAAAACGAAAAAAATAATTAAAAATAGACCTCATTTTTAATTTTTTTTTTCGTTTTATACGACTCATATAAATCAAAGGAATCTGCGAGAGACGAGTTTAAATTGAAGAAAAATTATTGAATTCATTTTTATATTATCATTTATTATTTTAATTTTCTTCTTCTCAATAACTTTTTTCTGCGATACCTGACAGATTTGCTGTCTTATAATAAAATGCTTCACTTTTCAATTACTTTTATTTGATGCATAGATGTAAGTGTTACAAGGAGGGGGACGTTTTGCCCATTCTTCTTTGCAGATTCGAGTTCCAATCTTAAAAATGTTTTCACCATTTTAAAAAAATACTGTGTCGCGTAGCGGTGAAAGAATATTACCACCCCCTTTTCTTCCCTTGGGTGTCGTAAAAGGCGACTAACGGACTAAAGACTGCATCTACATCCAACAGCATAGAGCGGCGTTGGGCTCACCACCTGACTCGCTGAGCACATGTACAGTCGCTATTTGGTGAAAAGTGGACTATGGTAGAGAACTGCTTTTGCTGTCCTCATTACCTAGTCTCTGACTAACCCTTCGGGGATAATAGTCGTGATTATGTATGTAGTTAACAAAAAAATTCACGATTTCTTACCTCTTTCAAAAACTGGTGTCCTTATTTCACAGTCTCTTTTATCTGCTACATTCGAGTTTAGATAAAACACTGGCTTCTCATATTCGTAGCCCCTATTATCGATACCTTCATTCATAATTACTTTTTTTGCATAAATAAAGTTTCAATATTGATTTTGTTTAAGTCACAGATTATTTTAAAGTTTCTTTTTACAATCGCTTTCTTCCACTCACGAAGAGTATAACCTTATTGACTGATTGATGGAGCCGAAATGAATGCAGATTTATAAACTTGTATTAAAGCAATGTTATTTTAAACTCTGTACGTACTTGATATTTGATATTATCAAGACAATAGCTTGGAGATTCTTAAAAGGTAAACATTGCTGACACTCAACTTAAATGTTGTTAGAGAATTTTGTACCTTATTAAATTACCCGGAAGATAGTTCTTTCGGCTTATGTTAGTGAATGGAAAACTCAGACATTTCACACGTTTAAAGCTATGTAAAAGCAAAATATAACAATTACATAAGATGTGCCGTGTCGCGTAGCAGCTCATTAAAAGACTACCACCCCCTCTCTTCCCTTGGGTGTCGTAAAAAGCGACGAACGGACTAAAGACTTCACATACATCCGACAGAATAGAGCGGCGACGGGCTCACCATCATTCTGTCACGCTGAGCGATGTGCAGGAAAATCATTTTGGTGGAAAGTGGACTATGGTAGAGGACTGCTTTTACGGTCCTCATTGTTTAGTCTCTGACTGACCCTTCGGGGATAATAGTCGTGATTATATGTATGTTAGCAACAGTTGCCTTATTAAACCTCTTAGAATTTATTTATCATATGAAAATGTTTAAAATATTGTAAAATATTTTAATTCAGATCTCTAAAGTTTTGATAAGACACTGTTGCTATCACACTAATATTATAAAGGCGAAAGTATGCGAGTGTGTATGTTTGTTACTCTTTCACGAAAAAACTACTGAATGAATTTGGATGAAATTCGGCATACAGATTGTTTATAACCTAGATTAACACATAGGATACTTTTTATACCGATATTCCCACGAAAACGGGAACCACGCGGGTGAAACCGCGAGCGGCCGCTAGTAAAACATAAAGTCGAAAGCGATGAAAAATTTCGTCAGTTCTAACCTCGGTGGCGGAGTGGTCAACGCAGCCGCCCGGATTGCGGAGGACGCGGGTTCGATTCCCGCTTGAGGTAGACATTTTTTCAACGTTTCGTTATCTTTGAGTTTATTTGAACGTTTTTTAACGCTAAATAATCAAATATTACTTACTAACTTAATAAATCGCCAGCTAATTAACTAATTTTCGCCCATGGTCATACAGAATGATATCTTTAGATCTTAGATCGCGGCGCCACTAAACAAAATAGAAATTCTATACATTGAGCACTGATCAGTGCACGGTCGCAATTGTAAGGTTAACTATAATTTTATGTCGCTCGTATACACGACCATGCCACACGGGGAAAGACTTTCAAAACAATTTAACCTGCATTCATTTTTTTTTATTGCCTGCTTAAAGCGGTATTCGATCCTGTAAAATGAGAAAACAAACATCCTGTATTTTTACGATACCTTTCGATACCATCAATCACAAATCACGAAACACAACAGCAACGAGCGAGTGCTATTGTTTCGCGCCGCTATTGAGTGAGAGGGTGGTATTACGCCTTTATGGGTTTGACGTCTGGTTGCCACGCGACGTCTCGTTGCTTTTATGACTAATTCCTAAAAAGTGAACTACTACCATGGCCTTTTCCCATTTTACACACTTCTCAAAACCTCCATTTACCAAAATGTCTATTTCCCATTATGTATACTTCCTAAATGGGCCTTTTCCCATCATGCACACTTCTCAAAACCTCCTTTTATCAAAATTTGTACTTCCCAAGAGGTCAATGTCCCAAAATGCCTTTGTCTTATCGTGTACTTAGTGTGTACTGTATTATCCGGAAATCGTTTTTTCTAAGTATCGATTTGTACCATTCGCATATTTTTACACGACTGCTCAAAAAAAAGGAGTGTAATGTTTTCAGGGTAATTCGGTTAGTTCGGTTCGGGTAGTTCGGTTCGGCCTCTTTTCTGTACATAACCTCTCTGTATCTGTTGATGACCGCGTACTCTTCCCTCTCTCTTAGTAAAGTAGCGTCGCTGTCCAAAAAGAACTTTTCATACAACTGGTACTCCTAGAATTAATGAAAACCCTATTTAAATAAAAACATTAGATAACTACATGTTTATTACATACATACATACATACACTCATGACTACTATCCCAAACGGGTTCCTACCATGAAATTGTAGCGATGACTAGATTTCAATGATAGAGGCCTCCTCCCAACAGTTTTTGAAATCTATTACGGGTAAGCACTTGGCACACGACTGCTCAAAAAAAGGAGTGTAATGTTTTCAGGGTACATGAGGTATGTATATTTGTGAGTTTCTTTATTCTACGATAACTTCCTATGCCTGAACCAAACCTAGGCGTATGCTGGGGTATCGAATCGTTAAATTACCGCGAGTAACATAGGCTAGAGAAGCTCATTATGAGAAGCAGTAATTCCAGGAAATGGTAAAGATGAAAACTTGTATTTTAGGAAGTGGCCTGTCTGAAAAGCTGTCCTCTTGGGAAGTAGCCAGTTTTAAAAAGTTATCATTTTGGGAGGTGGTCATCTAGGGAAGTAGCCAATAAAGTTAACATTTAGGGAAGTTGCCAGTTTGAAAAAGGTAACATTTTGGAAATTGGTGATAATAGCAACCAGACGTCTCGTGGCAAGCAGACGTCAAACCCATATAGGGTGTTACGCCTGTGGTCGAGCCGGCCCAATTCGTGCTGCAACGCAGAGTGGCTGACAGTGACGGTCAGACAGTGTCACTTGAGCACCACCCAGGAATCACGTGTAGGGTCTCAAGGGTAAATAAAGCTACGGAAGCGAGTGACTTTTTTCAGTAGTGTTGAATGGTCTCCGTTTCCTCTCCACATGCCCTGCACAAGCTGTTGTTGCTAGTTGCATTATGCGGAGCATAATTTGTGTAAATTAAAAGTTGTTTTGTGCCAACAGTCATATCATAACAGTCGCAATGAACAAATTGGAAAATGTTGCTACGGTAGCTTGATTGGAAGAGCACCTGACTCGCATTGTCAGAAGGGTGCAGGATCGAATCTTGTTCAGAGCAACGATGGGCTCATCAAAATAATATTACCAACCCCTCACTTTTCTTCGATGTCGTAAAAGGGGACTAACGGACTAAAGACTGCACATACATCCAACAGCATAGAGCGGCGATGGACTCATCAAAATAATACTACCAACCCCTTTCTTCCTTTGGGTGTCGTAAAAGGCGACTAACGGACTAAATACTGCACATACATCCAACAGCATAGAGCGGCGATGGGCTCATCAAAATAATACTACCAACCCCTCTCTTCCCTTCGGTGTCGTAAAAGGCGACTAATAGACTAAAGACTGCACATACATCCAACAGCATAGAGCAACGATGGGCTCATCAAAATAATATTACCAACCCTTCACTTTTCTTCGATGTCGTAAAAGGGGACTAACGGACTAAAGACTGCACATACATCCAACAGCATAGAGCGACGATGGGCTTATCAAAATAATACTACCAACCCCTCCCTTCTCTTGGGTCTAGTAAAAGGCGACTAATGGACTAAAGACTGCATATACATACAACAGCATAGAGCGGCGATGGGCTCATCAAAATAATACTACCAACCCCTCTCTTCCCTTGGGTGTCGTAAAAGCGACTAACGGGTTAAAGGCTCACAACTAAGCACATGTGCAGACTGTGCAGTTGTTTCTTGCTGAAGCGTGGACGGTGTGGGCGTGGTCTGTGTTGTCCATAGATACAAATGATTACTAATTTTACCATAAACTTTAATAATAACTATCTCAAAAAAGTTGTTGATTTATGTAAACAGTAATAAGTCGAGTCTTTAATCATGATTATTCTACATGACTAAATACTTTTTCGTTTTTGTAAGCTCATTGTCATGTGACAGACAAAAATTAAAAAAAAAAAAACTTTTTTCCCCTAGGGCAAGAAAAGCTATTTTAGCCTCGCTCTAGAACGCTACAATGACGGTCTTTTTGAGCAAGAGGAGTGAAATAGTTATTTGTTATACAAGATTGCAAAGTTGCTTTTTAACCGCGTGCTCAATTTTGATGACCGAGCAAGCGAAGGATTCTAAAATTGAATCACGAGTGCAGCGAGTGATTCAAACATTAGAATCCTGAGCGTTAGCGAGGGAATCAAAAGAGCACGAGGTGAAAAATCTTTGCAATCGAGTGCAACACGTAACTTTTCATCCCACCTCAGCGAGGAAATGACTAAATGCAAAAAAAAAACATTTACATTCACAAGATACTTTTATTTCAGTTTAGGTATTAACTACTACATTATGACAGGTAAGTATTACAGAATAATCTTTAAATTATAACAAAATAATACTAAGGTATAATTAAGAAAATTTTAAAGTAACGTTGCTACAGTTATTTAAATTGAGTGTAATATTTTTGTTTGGTTTGGATTGAAAAAAGAACACCAAGAAGGTTCCGAGTCTGAGTTTTTAACAAATTAAAAAAATGTTGTATGATATATTCGGCACCATAGAGGTAGCAGTAAATAGGTTTAATGTTTTTTTTTAATTCACAAACTTAGTGCACACGATGTTCTAAATTCAATTTACTTTATCCTCTAGAGAATAAAAACGGCTTTTCCATTCAGATATTGAAGATTAAAAATACTCTTTCCGAGATGGTGGGATGAAAAAAATATTTTCACTCCTCTTGCTCAAAAAGACCGTCATTGTAGCGTTCTAGAGCGGGGCTAAAATGGCTTTTCTCGCCCTAGGGGAAAAAGTAATTTTTTTTTAAATTTTTGTCTGTTACATGACAATAAGCCTACAAAAACGAAAAAGTATTTAGTTTTATGTAGAATAATCATGAATAAAGCCTCGACTTATTACTGTTTACATATCAACAATTTTTTTGAGATAACACAGACCACGCTTCAGCAAGGAAAAACTGCACAGTCTGCACATGTGCTTAGGTGGTGAGCCCTTAGCCCGTTAGTCGCTTTTACGATACCCAAGGGAAGAAAGGTGTTGGTAGTATTATTTTGATGAGCCCATCGCCGCTCTATGCTGTTGGATGTTTGTGCAGTCTTTAGTCCGTTAGTCCCCTTTTACCAAATCGAAGAAAAGTGAAGGGTTGGTAATATTATTTTGATGAGCCCATCGCCGCTCTATGCTGTTGGATGTATGAGCAGTCTTTAGTCCATTAGTCGCCTTTTACGACACCGAAGAGAAGAGAGAGGTTGGTAGTATTAATTTGATGAGCCCATCGTCGCTCTATGCTGTTGGATGTATGTGCAGTCTTTAGTCCGTTAGTCCCCTTTTACCAAATCGAAGAAAAGTGAAGGGTTTGTAATATTATTTTGATGAGCCCATCGCCGCTCTATGCTGTTAGATGTATGTGCAGTCTTTAGTCCGTTAGTCCCCTTTTACCAAATCGAAAAAAGTGAAGGGTTGGTAATATTATTTTGATGAGCCCATCGCCGCTCTATGCTGTTGGCTGTATGTGCAGTCTTTAGTCCGTTAGTCCTCTTTTACCAAATCGAAGAAAAGTGAAGGGTTGGTAATATTAATTTTATGAGCCCATCGCCGCTCTTTGCTGTTGGATGTATGTGCAGTCTTTAGTCCGTTAGTCGCCTTTGACGACACCCAAGGGAACAGATGGAAAGACTGCACATATCTACTATCCAACAGCATAGAGCGGCGATGGGCTCATCAAAATAATACTACCAACCATTCTCTTCCCTTGGGTGTCGTTAAAGCAACTAATGGGTTAATTTTAAATAAAATAAACCAATTCATATTGTATTGGATTGTTTTATTTTCTCGCATTCGTAGTGAAAAGCAGAGTGTAACACTCGGCGCTAAAAGCCCATTAAAACTCGGTTTCTATTTACTCCCTCGCTAAAGCTCGGGAGTAAAACTACCTCGTATATAATGGGTCATTTTAGCCCCTTGTATAACAATCTACTATTAGTTACAATATAGTTTAAAAAAACCACAATATTTCATTTTTACAGTTTCTTTATACATACAATTATTTTACGCTTAGAGTTTACTCTAAACAATAATATACAATAATTTAACGATATAATTTACTAATTAGTAAAGGCATATTAGGTACTACACAGTAGAAAAAGTGCACGTACTTATCTGTTTTAGACATTATCAAAAAAAATAGGTTGCAGTTTACTACTAATGGGGCAGATTTTGTTTCTCCTTAGCACCGATATTTATATTTATTTCATTCTCAGCTCTTTTATGTGAAAGGGAAGAAGCAAACGACCTGGCGGTACACCTGATAGTAAGAGATCACTGCCGCCCATGGACGGGTGTCGGGTGACAAAACCTGAAGAGTCGCAGATGCGTGGTCGGCCTTGAGGAAGCAGTAGGGCTTTGAAGAAGGAGTAGGAACTGTGGATTTGACGTCATTAACACAGAAATGAAATATGACGATGGCTATGAACCACGCTGGCCCAATATAGGCTTCATAGCCTCAGTTTTTCACCTTACAATCTGTCCTCTTCAAATAAGTGATACGAAGCACTAACACACTTTCTGTCCATCACACTTTACGGTATGTCCTCGTCAATTAACTGATGCGCTGTAAATGTCACCTACAATATTGGCAGCAGCATCTCTCTGAGAGTACCTTCATCATGCTGCGATTGCCAACCCGCCTGCCAAGCGTGGCAATTATAGCAACTTTCCCTCCATGAACTACAGCACTAAACTCCGTCTCCTAGTCCCCGGCGGCTCCGCTTGCCCTAGCTTCGGTAGCGGCCAAGGCAGCTACGGGGCAGAGGTGCTAAGTCGCAACGCAAGCCCGGTCTTGATGAAGATTCTTGGAGGAGGTCTTTGTCCAGCAGTGGACGTCCTCTGGCTGATAATGATGTAAAGTCACCGGCATACTTTCTCTGTCCTTCACCGTACAGTCTGTCCTCTTCGATTGGCTGATGCCATGTGACTTCACAGACAATCTTTCTCTGTCCTACACACTTTACAATTCGTCATTGACTATTTTTTACCGCCCTACACAGTATGTCTGTCTTTTACAATTGGTAGGCGCGATGTATCGTCAGTCACGTACCTACCCTTTGTCCGTCATACTTTACGATCTGTCCTGTTCAAATGGAAGCGATGTGGCGTCACTGACATACTTTCTGTCCTTTTGTCTCTCTACTGTCATCTTCTATTGGCTGACTATGTTTCTCTGTCATTCATCTTACAGTATGTTTTTTTTTATTGGCAACGGGTAAGCGCTTGGCCTTCATCTCACCTGATGGTAAGTGACGATAAGGCCGAAGGTGGAAGCGCGCTTCACCCGGAATCCCCAACCA
This sequence comes from Scoparia ambigualis, assembly GCA_963921215.1. Taxonomy (NCBI): domain Eukaryota; kingdom Metazoa; phylum Arthropoda; class Insecta; order Lepidoptera; family Crambidae; genus Scoparia; species Scoparia ambigualis. The sequence goes on along the minus strand of OY992515.1, from coordinate 28,789,434 downwards.
CTGAGGAACTGGCTATGTTATCTCAAACTGCCGGAACACAACAATGCTATAAACATCGTTGTTATGGCGACAGACTTAGATAAGATGGTGGTAGCTAGCCAGGCGGACTTAACAGCCCTACCACCAACCAAACCGAGCACACATAGATGTACCCCCCGCTGGGAATCGAACCCGGGACCTCTGGGTCTGAAACAGGTAGCTTAGCTACTAGACCACAGAGGCGGTTAATGTCTTCTGTTAAGGTCTTCTTCAATTGGAAGCGATGTTAAGTCTTTCTCTCTATTCTTTCTTCTCTTCTTTCTTTTCGGCCTCTTTCCTGTACATAACCTCTCTGTATCTGTTGATGACCGCATAATCTTCCCTCTCTCTTAGTAAAGTAGCGTCGCTGTCCAAAAAGAACTTTTCATACAACTGGTACTCCTAGAATTAATGAAAACCCTATTTTAATAAAGACATTAGGTAACTACATGTTTATTACATACATACACTCATGACTACTATTCCAAAAGGGTTCCTACCATGAAGTTGTAGCGATGGCTTGACTTCAATGATAGAGGCCTCCTCCCAGCATTATTTAAAATCTATTACGGGTAAGCACTTGGCTTTCATCTCACCTGATGGATAACGATATGGCCTAAGCAGGAAGCGCACTTCACCCGGAATCCTTAACCACTGAGGCACTGGCTCTGGCTATCTAATCTCTGAACACTGTCGAAACGATTACGGTGACAGACCTTAGATAAGATATAGCTAGCCAGGCGGATTTAACAAGCCCTCTCTCCCACCAAACCAAGTACACAAAAATGTACCCCCCGCTGGGAAAACCCAGGACCTCTGGGTCTAAGACTGGTGGCTCAGCCACTAGACGACTGAGGCTTATTCTTTTAATAGTCGTCTTACCTTAGTGGGGCCTGCAAGGGTCTCCCTCTCACAGTAGCACTTCGACCCATTGGGATCTTTTGAGCTATTTGATAGTCGGACAGTCAAGAAAGTTCCCGGTCTACCACCTTTTAACGATTTTCCTCACATTATCTACGCGCACGCTACTGGTACGTACACGCGGCGGTCAGAATGGAGCGCAAGCGGATATCGCCGAAAAGTGGTCTCATCATCATCATCATCATCATCCTATACTCGTCTACTGCTGGACATAGTCCTCTCAACAAACACGCCACTGGGCACGATCAGCGGCCACTTTCCAGCTCTTGCCAACCACTTTGCGAAGATCGTCGCTCCACCTTGTCTGAGAACGACCGCGTAGCGGAAACTCCAGAACTCGTCTACCACAACAGTCATCGATTCTGCGACTGATATGGCCCTTCCACTGCCACTTCAGCTTGATACTCCAGTGGGCTATGTCGCTAAGTGGTCTATCGGGAACTTATTCCTCGACTGTACATTCTGCTCTTGACTAACCTCTAAAGTCATCGGTTCGATTTCTCCTTCAATAAGTGGCTCCATAAACTCTGACGGCGATAGAGGAGTAACGTTTAATCTGAAAAAGAAAATGGTACCCATTCTTATATCTCCTTCTCTTTTTCTCTCTCCAATGGCGTGGTATCATACTTACATAGATATAAGACTGTTATCTTCAAAGGGTTAATCAGAGAAAGGGCTATGAGGACGCAGAAGCAGTCCACTGCCATAGCCTAACGGAATAAAGCGGCGATGAGCTCACTACGTGTTACGGTGTGCCGTGGAGTGTAGCATTACCCATATTTTGCGGTCCTCATTGCCTAGGCTTTGACTAAACCCTTTGGGATAATTTGGTCGTGTTACTATACGTATGTGTGGTAAGTAAAGTAATACTCACCTGACGATCCTCTCAGGGTTCACAACCGTTTCGAAGAGCTCGATGATGAGTCCGAATCCATAGCCTTGCAGGAGTTGCGCCAACGCCTGGACGTTGTAGTCCCTTGGTATGCTCCTGATGCTGCAACGGTAGGGAGTATTAACCGAATGAATGAACAAATGAAGGAATTAAAGAATGAATAAACGTATAAAATAATGAACGAATGTAAACGAATGGACCGATTATGATGCTGTTTGGCTGGTTTTTTGTTTGAAGCTGACGTGATCGAGATGGTCCTTAGCTACATTACATTGATGAAGACCTGTTCAGGCGTTTCAAGGTCATCATCTCTCTTTATAGTTCTTTTTTATCGGGGGTAACTTAGGAAAAATAATTTAATTGGTTATTTTACCTTTGCAGGCGTTGGTAGAAGAAATCTCTTAACGTTCCGTAGTCAGTTCTCGGCACTAATATCAGCTCATTGAACATGGATACGAAGGGTTTACGTTTCGCCGTCATGGGCTCAGAACATGTACCTGCAAATTTAGTATAATGTCAATTCTGTTTGTCGAACCGTGTCGCGTAGCGGTGAAAGAATACTAGGTACCACCCCCTATCTTCTTGGGTGTTGTAGAAGGCGACTAACGGACTAAAGACTGCACATATATCAAACAGCATAGAGCGGCGAATGGCTCACCACCTGTCACGCTGAGCCATGTGTAGTCGCTATTTGGTGAAAAGTGGACTATGGTAGAGGACTGCTTTTGTTGTCCTCATTGCCCTAGTCCCTGACTAACCAACCCTTCGGGGATAATAGTCGTGATTATATGTATGTATACTGTTGGAGCGCGAGCGTCTTCGGGAGTCATCGGCTCCTATCGTCGGTCGTCGGGCCGCGGCGCGCGGGCGCAGACAGCGGGGCGCGCACGAATCCCTACCACCACTGCAACGAGACAGACAGATCAGCTTCGACCAGCGTAGGCACCGAGCGCGTCCAATAATTTATTATATTTTCATATCATTGTTTAACGTAACGAGTACAAGCCTATGCAATACAGTCCGCCTATCATTTCATAAAGTCCTCAGTTAGGACCCTAACATATACTCACCAATAAAAATAACCTTGTCATCATTCGATATAGTTTTCAACAATTTCGTCAGTGGCCCCTTCAATCTCTTCGCTTTCAGATGTTTATCTTCAGGACGTACCTGAAAACAATTGATCATCATCATCAAGAAAAAAGAAAACGTTAATCATTCTGATGATGAATATTCTTCTGCTTACTTCCTTACTCTGGGAAGGAAACATTCACACAGTTATAAATAACTATAACTATATGCTAACCAATAAATCAAATCGTTCCTAATTAGGAGGTCAAGTTCACAGTGCAACGGTTGTATCCTGTGCTTTGTGTGTAACTGAATTAAATAAAAAAAAAATAAGTCAAGCAATGTTACACAAATCATTATTTTACATTACCTATTCGGAAAAATGGACTGTTCACCAAAATTCCTTTACCTCACCTGTTCGGAATAATAAAAGTGGTTCTGTAATTGATAGCAGAAAATGAAAAGCACTTTATAACGTTTTAAGCTCTTTAAACAGTGTCATTTAAAATATACTATCATTATAGTACAAAACCAGTAACTGCATGCAATGTGTCCGAGAGAACAGTTTATAATATTAAAATAAAAAAATAACTAAAGTTTACCGTATAGGTATACAATACATACCTATACAGTAAACTTAAAATACATTTATTATAGATTAATGACTTTATTTTGATTTCAGACAGATAAGTGTATTTTTATAAATCCATTCAAATTATTCTTTATAAATATAATTTAATTGTATTATGAACATCACGGTGAATACACCTTTACCATCAGTTGCACTGATGACGTCACTGCATTCTCAAAACGAACGTAGTTTAGGTCTCGAATCTTGGACCTCAAACACTGATACTAATACCACGATCAAATAGAGCACAGCCAAAAAATATCTACTCGTCTCACCTTTTTAGCGAATACCTTCTCAACGTTCTTCATGAAAACCACAGTCGGTTGGAACACTCGAGCTGCCAAGAACACCTTCGCCAATATCTTGGCAGGCTTGTCCTTTGCATAGGCGAACACTTCTGGGCTTATATCGATCTTTACAGCGTCTGTAAAGGCATACTACAAACTCACGACTATTACTTCCAAAGGGCTAGCCAGCGACTAAGTGTTAGTCAGAGACTAGGCAATGAGAACTGCAAAAGCAGTCCTCTATCATATTCCACTTTTCAGCAAATAGCGACTGCACATGTGCTCAGCGTGACAGGTGGTAAGCCCATCGCCGCTCAATGCTTATGGATGTATGTGCAGTCTTTAGTCCGTTAGTCGCCTTTTATTATTTCACCGCTAGCGACACGGTTAAATTGTATTACATACATAGAATCTCTCTTCAATTGGGTGTCTTAAAAGGCGACGAACGGACTAAAGACTGAACATACATCTAGCATATAACATATACATACAGCTTAGAGCGGCGATGGGCTCGCCGCCTGTCACGCTAAGCACATGTGCAGCCGCTATTTGGTGAAAAGTCGTTTATTTGCCCTCGTTACCTTACTCTCACCCAAGATCACTAGTGAAGTGGGTGTGGCTGAAATTCAGCGCTGCCTAGGATCCTCCCTCGAGGTCAGCAAATGTTGAGCTACTTCTAATTGCCTCATTTGTTTTCATTTTTATTATTACTTTACTTAAAAAGTGGACTATGGCGAAGGACTACTTTTCTGTCCTCATTGCCTAGTCTCTGACTAACCCTTCGGGGATAATAGTCGTGATTTTAAGTATATATATGTAGAACTGCATAAGTGCTCAGCGTGATATGTGGTGTGCCCATCGCCGCTCAATGTTGTTGGATGTATGATCGAGGAGCTTCCCGGAAGACCACTTTACACAAGTTACAGTTCCTACTGTCATTTCGTTTGGGGGTTTAAGTCAATCGTGACGGAAGGTTCACCCTTGAAACCCTACACATGACCTCTCGGTGGTGCTAAACGAGTGACACTGTCTGAGTTGCGTTCCAGCACGAATTGGGCCGGCTTACCCCGGCGTAATATCGGCGTGAAACAATGGCACTTGTTGCTGTTGTATTCCTTCCGGTGAATGTAATTTACCCATCTCTCCCCCCTCCCCCCATCACAATTTCTACTCCTCCCACAAAGATCCTTCTCCTTCCTCAAGGTTGGCAACGCATCTGCTACTCCTCTGACTTCCATGGCCGGTGATTACTTTTCATCAGGAAACATGCCTGATCGTTTGCCTCCTTCTCACATTAAAAAAATACAAGATCTAGTACCTACCCTTCAAAGCGGAACGCAGCCATGTAGGACAACGCCGCTTAATTGTAGGCAGAAATTGATGCTAGAATGAACAGTGATGAACATACTCAGTTCGCCAGCCACCGCATCGACCAGAAACGACTTTCCGTTCCTCGGAGGCCCCAGCAGCATGACGGCCTTCTTCCTGGTCGCTCCAGGGCTCAATCCGATGCCGTAAATGCATGAGTAGACCAGACGCCTCTTGACGTCACCGTAACCGGGTGCGGGGAAGCTGGTGGCAATAGCATAGATATAGATAGATAGATAATATACACCGAGATTTTTAGTGGTTGTATTCCCGCGGCAGAACGATTTACCTTTAGTAGTACCTACTATCGAATCATATGAGTTTTTTTTTTGAAAATAAAAATATTTTTGTTCTCAAGTAATCAAAATAATAATCATCAACTCGAAAGCTTTAGAATATTACATAGTGCGGGTGCTTCTTTTACTTTTAACATTGATTTCGTGCGGCAGGCAGTACCCAAATACGTCACATCTCGTTTAAGAAACTATCGTTTCTCACGCTTTCGAGTTGATGATTATTTTTTTGATAACTTTTTTTTTTATAGCAGAAGGAGGCAAACGAGCAAGCGGGTCACCTGATGGAAAGTAATCACCGCCGCCCATGGACACCCGCAAAACCAGAGGAATCGCAGGCGCGTTGCCGGCCTTTTAGGAAGGAATAGGCTCGTTTCTTGAAGATCCCTAAGTCGTAACGGTCCGGAAATACCGCTGCCTAGAGCTGGTTCCACAACACTGTAGTTCGAGGCAAGAAATTTCTTGAAAAACGTACAGTAGTAGACCGCCATCCATCAAGGTGATGTGGATGGAATGATAGTCGATTGCGTGTAGTGTGGTGAAGGAAATCAGCGGCAGGGATCAAGCCGAACAATTCCTCAGAACACTCCCCATGATATATACGGTACAATATAGAGAGAGAGAGACGCAACGTCTCACCGAAGAGCCAGTGGATCGAGCCGTCCTGAAATAACCACGTCGTCGACAACTCGAGCAGCTCTGCGTTGAATTCGGTCAAATGGAAGGAGTTGGTATTGGGGTGCTCCAGCCCAGAGATGGGAGCAGTATTCCATGTGCGGCCTGACCTGTGCTTTATACAGTTGTAAACGGTGGGCCGGCGTGAAATACTGACCCGCTCTATTAAGCACACCCAGCTTTTTTGAAGCTAATTTAGCTTTACCTTCCAAATGACCACGAAACTAAACGACACTCGAAATATCGGCGCCAAGGATTCCAATAGTCGGATTGGTATCAAGGAGAGCTCCCTTAAAGTTCAGAGGTACGACGAAGGGATGTTTTTTTGCGGTTAATGCGCAAACTTGTGTTTTGGAGGGGTTAAAGCGGACTAGGTTATGTCGGCCCCAATCCGAGACATGACTTAACATGTTCTCGGTGTCAGTCACAAGTTTATTCCGGCTCTCGATGACGCTTTCCAGAGAAATATTAGCTCGCCCGATGTAGAGCCTATCCCCAGTACTGTCGTCTGCATAGCAATGAATGCTGTTGTTATGCAGCATGTCATTGATATGCAGAAGAAACAGAGGCCCATCGGTGAGTAAGATACACTAAAAGATCACCAGCCGAACGACCGCGACGAAAACCATACTGGCGATCACTTAGTAGCTGGTTCTTTTCTAGGTACCTTAAGAGCTGGCGGTTTGTAATGGACTCCATTACTTTGGAGAGTAAAGAGGTAATAGTTATTGGCCTGTAGTTGGGCGGATCTGAGCGATCGCCTTTTTTTGGAATCGGGTGGACAAGGACTGTCTTCCAAGAACTCGGGACGACCCCAGTAGTGTAAGAGAGCCGGAAAAGGCGCGTTAGAACTGGTGCCAATTCAGGAGCACACGTCCGAAGCACAATGGGTGGAACTGCATCTGGCCCACTCGCCTTATGGATATCAAGGGAAAAAAGAGCCTTACGAACTGACCTTTGCATGAACTGAACGTTTGGCATTGTACAAGCGCAATGCGGTATGGTTGGTGGAGAGTTTTCCCCATCGTCCAAGGTCGAGTTTGATGCGAAAAGAGAGCCCAAGAGATCGTCTTTCTCCTTTGCAGTATAGGCCAGGCAGTCATCGGTCTTGTACAATGGTGGTAGGGACGGCTGACAAAAATTCCCTAAGATAGCTTTGGCGAGAGACCAGAATGCACGCGTCCCCGAAGGAAGACGCACTAGCCTCTCGCCGATTCTACCTATGAATGATGACTTTGCCTTGGCAATGTCCTTCTTATAGGATCTGGCGGAAAAGTAGTACTTCTTTCTGAGCGCACTGGTGCTTGGATCCTTTGATGACACCGCATTAGCCCAGGCTTGGTAATGTTGTCGCTTTTGGCGAGACGCCATTTTGCAGCAACGATCAAACCATGGTTGGGACTTGCCGCCAATGGGAACCACAGAGTTTTGAAATGAAAAGTTCCATTCCCTCCAGTATCACATCAACGACAGAGTCGGCGGCGACATCAGGATCATCCAGCGAGAAGCAAACTCGCCACCAAGGGTAGGACGCAAAGAAACTTCGCATCCCATCCCAGTCCGCTGACCTATAATGCCAGACTCAACGGCTAGCCGCTGGTTGCGGTTTTAAAGTTTCTGTGAGAGGCACAATGCTGCGAATCAGACAGTGGTCTGATGAGCCTAGTGGTGCATCAACAGAAACTTGACAGCCGTCTGGGTGCGAGGTCAGCAGAAGGTCCAATAAAGAAGGTGCATGGCCCTTCACATCTGGAACCCGTGTTGGCTCGGTTACCAATTGGGACAGACTGTAGGCCAAAGCGAATTCATGAACGGCTCTACCCGCGTGGTCAGTTGTGCGTGAACCAAGCCATTCGACGTGGTGGGCATTGAAGTCTCCCAATACCACAATCTCGGCCGAGGGGATCCGTTGGAGAAGGGAGTCCGTCGCCGCTTGGACGGTCTCGATAAGTTGGTCAGTTCCGATGTTACCGCTGTGGGACCTATACAGGCACGCGTAGATGCGAGGATGACGTCCGCAGTCGACGTGTAGCCATAAGATGGAAAGGTCCCTATCTTCAAGATTGCCAAGGCGACGGACGCACATATCCTCCCTGACATAGGCACAAACACCGGCTCGTGGCACAAATGCATGTTTCAGGTTGTATCCCGGGTAGCGCAAGTAGGAGATGTCAGGAGGGGGGGATATCTGCGTCTGAAAGGAAGGTGAAGGTGAGGAAGAGCAAGGCTGGTTCCGCTGTCTCGAGGTGGTAATGGACGGCGCTCAAGTTAGAGTGGATTCCCCTGATGTTGCAGAAGTCCACACGAAGCGTAGGAGGGGGTGCCAATTGTCTTGCCTTTCTCCTGCTTGCAGCATGCCTTGGCACGAGCGGACTTTTGCCCTCCCCAGAATACGTAGGTCAGCCTGAGCGAGAACGCTCAGGGGGGGATTCTCCGACACTGGATGTGTCGGTACCCCCCTGGGGTAAATCTAAATTAAAGTTCGCTGCCATTCAAGCCGAAAATTCGTGAGGGGGTGGTATTACGCCGGGCGAGCCGACCCAATGCGTGCTGCAACGCAGCGTAGCTCTACCACTCAGTTTGTGTCACTCATTTAGCACCACCCAGGGGTCACGTGTAGGGTCTCAAGGGTAAACCTACGGATGCGAGTAACTTAACCCCCGAATACTTAGTTGAGAACAAAAATATTTTTATTTTCAAAAAATAATTTGCATTATACGATAGTACTACTAAAGGTAAATCGTTCTGCCACGGGAAAACAACCACTAAAATGTCTCGGTGTATTTTTTTGTTTGTCTGAGCTCGTACTATAGTCTGACCGCTACCGCTGTACGGCGCCTTAGGTATGCGCGGGGAGGTGGGGAGTGGGAAGTAAATAGCATAAACTCACATGAGATTCGTAGTGTCAAACAGATCTTACGATATCGAAGCACAGTTTATTAAAGCTTTATATTTACGAGTATAATTACATCCAATCCGTTTTTGTCCAATATGATTTTTAGATTAGTAAAATTAAAGAACCAATATAAATGAAATAAATCTTTAATTCTTGGAAATATAAATCAAAATCATCAATAACATGTTTTTTCCTTGTAACTTTCTGTTTTTTTGGTGAACTAAATTTCAGTCGGCCCAAATTAGTTGATGAATTTACCGCAGTTGTTACATTTCTTACAGTTTTTTCGCTTTCTTTGTCTGCTTTTCTTTTCTTAAAATATTCGGCCACTTTGAAAATGACAGTCTTGATATCTCAAGATAATGCACGAACAATTTTTAGATATTTTATCTCATGTGCGTCTGACACTGACAGTCAATAGCAACTGTTTCGCCCCCCCGCCTCGCCGCTCGCATACCCAAGGCGCGGTACAGCGGTAGCGGTCAGACTATAAACGAAACGAACATGGTTGTGTTGCATCTGTAAGCGTGTGAAAGCGCGTGACGATAAGGCCGAAGGTGGAAGCGCGGTTCACCCGGAATCCTCAACCACTGAGGAACTGGCTATCTTATCTCTAACTGTCGGAACACAACTGTATGGAATAAAACGTGAAACAGAACACATTTATTCATTTATTCATTCATTTATTCATTTATTGCATATCACATTACATTCATTGCGAGGTGTTAAAACTTAAGCTTAGGTATACATGTGACGCCCTGCTAGGGCACTGCAAATGAGAGGGCAAACCATTTCAAAAATCTAGAGACTAATTACAATATAAATAACGCCAGTTTGACTAGCATGCAATACAATATAATATTAGTACAGTACAATACCATCTATATTTATTTATCATTAGAATCTACATACATTATACAATTATAATTTAAATTTTTGAATAAGGATATCGAAACATTATGTAATTATTATTAATTAATTGTTAATTATTAAGTATAGGTAGTATCATTTAAAAAATCTGACAGGTTATAGTAACATTTTTCCAAAAGAAAGCTTTTTAACAATTTGACGAAATACTTGGGATTATCTGCGTTTTTTATGTAATTGGGAAGGTGGTTGTATATTTTGGTCAACATTGTGGGGGGGCTAGAAGAGACTAATTTTAACTTGGAGAATGGTATTTTAAGTTTGTTTAGGTATCTATCATTTCTTCTAATATTTTTAACTGGGGAATATAGTTTCGGGTGTTTTTTAACAAATTTGCTTGACTCGAGAATGTAAATAGATGTAATTGTTAGGATTTTATGTTTAATGAAGTAAGCCTTACATGATTCTAACTGGTCTATGTTAGTTAGTATACGTATACATTTCTTTTGCAATATAAAAACTTTGTCAACATCACATGAATTTCCCCAGAGAATTATGCCGTAGGACATTACAGAATATGCGTAAGCATAGTATGCGGTGAGAGCTGTTTTGAAATCAGTTACCCGTTTAAGGCGCTGTAGAGCATAAATAAATGATGACATTTTGCTTTGTACACTTTGTATGTGCGATTTCCAATTTAAGTGAGTGTCCAGATGTACTCCTAATAACTTAGCAGAGTTGACGGTTTCCAGTTTTGTGTTATTATAATAATATGATATCTGTAATCCTGTTTTTTGATATGGTTTAAATTGAATAAGCTTTGTTTTATTTAAGTTAAGTTGTAAATTATGTGATTCGAGCCAAAGCATAATGTTATCTAAGGTTAGGTTTAGTTTACATTCTAATTCTTTAATATTTGAACGGGGCAGTAAGACGGATATGTCATCTGCGAAGAGTACGCTATATTCGTCCAGTATGTTAGGCAGATCATTTACATAAACAAGGAACAGCAGACATCCTAGGACGCTACCTTGTGGGATAGAGCCGGTGACAGCGACTCTATCGGATCTACAGTATGATATTTTACCTGTCTCAAAGTTTATGTTTTCGATCTCCACATATTGGTAGCGGTTACTGAGATAAGATTTGAACCAATCGTGGGCTATTCCTCGGACTCCTGTTTGGTATAGTTTATCCAATAAGATTTTAAAATTAACTCGGTCATAGGCTTTGCTCATATCAAGCAAGAGGCCTATTGCAACTTTTTTATTATTTATTGCGTCTAAAACCTTTTGTATATATTTATATATGGCTAAAGTGGTAGAACGGTTTTTCCGGAAACCCATTTGATGTTCATGTAAAATGTTAAATTTTTCGTAGAATGAGTACAATCGACCTATCATGACAGTTTCTAATATTTTTGATGACGTTGAAAGCAATGCAATTGGTCGGTAATTATTGATGTCAGCTGTTTCGCCCTTTTTATGGACTGGCTTAATTTTAGATATTTTTAGGGCGTCCAGGACCGTACCCTCTGAAAAAGATTGGTTGATCAGTAATGTGTAAGGATAGGTTAATAAATCGGCGCTTCTTTTAATTAAAATAGTTGGGACGTCGTCAATGCCAAACGATACTTTATTTTTAAGGTTATTTAATATAATATTAATTTCTTTAGGCTCTACAGGACTAAGGAAAAAAGTGTTTTCGACGTTGCTTCTGGCAGAAGTTAACAATGTATTAGTAGGATTTAAAGGTGAATTTCCAATTGATGCAAAAAAGTTATTAAAGGTATTAGCCACTATATTGGGGTCACTAATAGTTTTTTTTCCTGATGTTTTAAGTAGTATATTTTTATATTTCCTAGGGTTTTTATTTGTTTCGTTATTTATGATTTGCCACATTGATTGAGTTTTGTTTTGGGAGTTTTCAAACTTTAATTTGTTATTTATTTTCTTAGATTTATTTATAGCTTTTTTAAGTACTTTACAATAGTTTTTAAAGTAAATTTTTAAAGATTTATTTTTTGTTTTATTTAGTAATAACTTTAAGAATCTTTTATTACGGCATGAAGTTTTTAATCCTACTGTTAGGTATTTATTTTTAGGTTTTAAATTTATTTTTATAAGTTTTTTTGGTATGCGTTTATTTAAAGCCCTTTGTAAGGTATCACTAAATATATTATAGTTATAATTTATATTTCTGTTAGAGTTAAATATTGTATCCCAATTGACAGTTGAGAGTTCGGTTTTAAATTTATTTATATTGAAATCATTGAACAATCTTTTATAAGTAGAGAATTCTTTTAGATTATTTATTAAGAGGGGCGCTGAAAACAATACACCTCTGTGATCTGAAAATCCATATTCATGAACTGTTATTTTCATATTATGTTTTAATTTAAAATTAATGAAGAGCAGGTCTATGCAAGTTGAAGTAGTTGTTGTAATTCTAGTGGGTTCTTTTACTTTTTGATGAAAATTGTACGATAACATAAAATTTGAGAGTCTATTTTTATCCCTACTATTTGTTAGAAAGTCTATATTATAATCACCTCCTATAATTATATTTTTTGAGCTATCTTTCAGAAACATAAGTTTTAATAGTCGTTCCATACATGTATAAAATACCTCGATCTCTCGTTTGCTATTAGGCCAGTATACATTTACAATTAACATGATAAGTTGCGGTATTTCAATTGCACATACCTCAAAGATCATTTCTACTGACATGAAAGATATGTCTAATCGTTCACAACATTCTAGTGAGTTTTTTACTAATATGCATACACCGCCACCCTCATGCTCTTCACGACAGAAGCATGAGCATAGGGTATAGCCTTCGACTTTTAATACATCTTTTTTATACTTGTTTAACCAAGATTCCGAAACACACAATACATGCAAGTTACATTTATCCTCAATTAAAGCTTCTAAAAGGTGGGTTTTATTACATATACTTTGCATATTCTGGAACAAAATGTTTAAATCAGTTACGAAAGGAAGAGTTTGTTATTAAATTACTTTTACTGTTAGACAAGCCTACTTTTTGGTTATTATTAGGGTTATTTTTAATATTAGTGACTAGCATAGAAGGAGGACTTGAAGTCTGTGGTAGCTGTGAATATAATATACATCGCTCTGTCTCGCTCGGCCGATGTGACGTCGCGCGGCACTCAGCTCTGTGTTTCTGTCTCAATTCAATTAGTTCGAATTATTTGCAATTGTTATGTGTCACATCACTTTTTTCCCACCACTATTGCTGCTAAGTTGATGGAGTCTAGACCACATTTTTGAGTAGCATACATTGTTTTGTGTTTAAAGTTTGATCGGGTAAAACTTTAATTGTGCCGACAGCGCGGCTACCTAATATTAATTAGTTTGTGCTTATGTACCGTGCAATTATCGGTAAGAGTCGACAGTTGGTGTTGGCAGTTGAGGCGACAGCCTCTGAGACACGTGTGTGACGGGCCCGTGAGAACTGCCTGTAAGCTGGTGCACATCAATTTATCTTGGGTATTTGAGAGCTCTCAGGGGTAGCCAAGGGAAGTTTAGGGTAAACCTCCCATCACCAGCGGTGTGCAGACAGCCAGCGAACAGATCGCACTCGAGGAGCAGCAGCGTCAAGAACGCCCACACCGTGAGTTAGTTTCCATTAAATTATAGTTAAGTTAGTGATAAGTCTTGTCGTGCTGTAGGGAGATCACTCGCAGATCTCTCTGTAGCAAACAATTTTTGTTAGCAGAGCGCGGTTAATCCACGGATAACCTCAATTAGTTATAAGTTTTAAAGTTGGTTGGTTATACCAACCAAATACTTAGAATACGTTAGTGTAGTGCTTTCAAATTGCCATTACATTATTATTACATTTCAATTACATTTGGGTTTGAATTTAGTTGAATAAGATTGACTCACCACTGCGGTGAGTTAGTAATTGTCCGATAAATATTTAAGCATTTTGTTTGTTTTTTGACTGCTTGAAAACTTAATTTAGAATTTAAAGTTAAAGTCTATAAAACACAGTGGGCCCAGCAGCATTGAACATTGTTGAAAAGTTAATTTGTTGTTCTCATTCTGAAAACTTATTTTAAATAGGTATTGCAGTTTTCATTATATATTGTTTGTTAACTTGTGGTAGTTTCATGACTGGCCAACGTACATTATTTAATTAATACTTTTATTTTTTTTTCTCTTGGAAATTAATTCATTTGATTCATTTGTGGCATAACGACTTAGGCAATTTTAGCATTAAATTTGTTGGATTATTACATAACGGTTTATGCAATAATAGTAATAGCACATCTTGTTTTGTTGGTGCCGTCATTTTTGAAACCCCATTTTAGATTTATTTGGTTAATACATTGATTAAAATTTGGTTGGTTTTGCATAACGGTTTATGTAATAATAATTGCACATCTTATTTGTAAGTGCGCTTCTCGTTACAAACCCGTATAAGTTTTTTTTTGTACCTATTAATTTTTTTTGTTGCTGCATTGTAATTAAAGTGTGTTTAGGGAATCTTACCCCGGGTTTGTGCTATTGTTGGAGAATTATTCTCATCTCTCGTACATTTAGTTTTTTGGTGACAACGCGATGGTGAAGGCAGTCCTGGCCAAGGAGCTGCGATGGTTCGTGTCCGTGCAAGGTCTGCTGTCCCGGAGTGACCGAGACGACGCCATTTTGGAGCGGGCGGAACAGCTGAGATTGCGGATCTCTTCGGCTGAGACGGCCATGGAGGCTTTGTCGGAGACTGCGCCGCCGCCCAGCAAAGAGGATCGGCATACGAGGAGGACTTTGCCCAGATCATGGAAATCCATGACAATGCCGTGCAGGCGGCCTGCGACATCAAGCGGCGACGAATGGGGGAAGTTGTACCGTCCACACCACCACCAACGGCAGGACCCGCGATAACTGGTAGGCTGCCTACCTTACAATTGGGTAACTTTAGCGGCGCTGTGGAGGAATGGGTCGCCTATAAGAATATGTTCACCTCGTTGGTGGACACCCGAGCAAATTTGACACGTGGACAAAAGATGGCGTATCTTCTGTCCACGCGAGGCCAGGGCACTCGTCCAGCACCTACGGGTCGAGGACGACCATTATGAGACAGCGTGGAAGCTTCTCACAAACCGGTACCACAACGTCCGGCTATTAGCCGATGCACATGCCCGACAATTGTTGTCGGTCCCTAGGGTGACTAACCGGGCTGAGTTAGGGATGCAGCTGTTGACGCCGGTCACCGTTGCATGCAACGCGTTGCGAACGTTGGGGTTGCCAGTAGAAGAGTGGTCATTCCTACTGGTCCACATCCTACTGACCAAGCTGCCCACGGACATTCGCTCCCGGTTCGAGCGGGAAGCAGCAGAGAAGGAGGGAACTACTCTGCCTGGGTTGGGAGACCTCATGAAGTTCCTCGAATACGAGACTAGGGTCGTGGAGACCTCCCAACCTGACCTGCCGCCATCAGGGGCGCAGGCCTGTAGGTGCGGCAATTCGCAGGGGCGCCGGGCGCCTCCCACTGTACAGCCGCAACGAGGAGAGAGAGAGAGAGAGAGAAACGAGAGGAGGACGCATTACCGCGCGACTGGCGGCGCTCACGTTAGCGGCCGGCGGAGACCCGGCCTGTCTATAGTGTGGCCAATCGGGCCATGCTTTGCTGCGATGCCAGGAATGGCAGGGGTTGCCAGTGGCGGATAGGCGGCGCATGGCAAAGCGCAAGGGTCTGTGCTTTGGCTGCCTGGGGGACCATTTTGAACGAAATTGTCCCAGGCCCCAGCGCTGCAGTGCGTGTGGCGGACCCCACCATCTGTTGTTATGTGCCAACAGGTCGGGCGCGGCTCCATCGACCCCACAACGGCGGCGCAACATGGGCGGAGGTGCTCCAGGGCGGAGCCCACCCCCAACGGACTGGAGGCCCAGTCCTGCGCGCGGCGCGCCCACTTATCGGGAGGTGAGCCATGCGCCGGCGCGCGCACCCATAGAGGGCTCCGCGCCTGCAGGCTACCACACGGCCGGCCCTAGTGTGAGTTGGGCCCCCACGGGCGGGGGCCCGGCAGTTGACACAAAGGGTGGACCCCTTCCCGCACCGGGCACTGTGCGCGCTAGCATAGAGCAGCGCGACCCAACGGTGCCACAGCGGTTCTCGCCGCCGCTGCACGAGTACCCACGGCTGGAGTACCACCCGCCGTACCATCGGTATGGTAGAGCGGCCGGATATGTCCCCCCTAATATGGCGATGTGCATTCGCCGCCCCTACTACTACCCGGGGGCCCCCTTCGAGACGGAGCATCAGGGGAGTCCATAACTAGCCTACCCCTCTGAAAGAGCAGAACCGCGGACGGTTCTGCTACCTACTGCGGCGGTCCGCGTTTGGGGCCCTCAAGGAGACTCTGTCACCATCAGAGCATTGTTGGACTCGGGAGCCCAAGGTTGTCTCATGTCCACACGAGTGGCCCAAAAATTGGGCTTGGGTCTCGAGGCCCCCTCAGTGCCGTTACTGGGGGTTGGGGGTATGCAAGTTAGAGGTCTGACGGGGCAGACCCACGTCACCTTCTCAGCGGTGCATTCCTCTACTTTGAGGATTTCAGTTATAGTCAGGGTAATGGACACCATTGTGGGCTGGCAGCCCTCTACCGATCTGCCCCCAGGAATACGGGAACGTACCACGGGTCTAGATCTGGCCGATCCACTCTTTTATCATCCGGCTCCGGTGGACCTCCTCTTGGGCTCCGATGTGCTAGGATGGATCCTACTAGGCACACAGAAAGCTCTAGGTCCCTCTTCACTGGTGGCAGTGTCGACTCTTTTTGGTCTTTCAATTATGGGACCAGTCTTTGATGACTCGACCCCGGATGAGTCTAGAGTCATCCTGTCTGCGTCTCTTGCCAAAATGATGCACCGGTTTTGGGAAATTGAAGAACTTCCCATGGTCCCTAAGGTGGACCCTGACCATGCGGAGTGTGAGGCCTTTTATCAGGCCAACACGTCACGGCTGCCGTCCGGAAGGTTTGTAACTAGGTTGCCCTTTATAGCTTCTCCTCCTGCTTTAGGGCAGTCCAGGATATTGGCGGAAAAGCGTCTGCTGGCCATGGAACGGCGCATGCGGCGTGACCCCGTACTTCGTGATAAATACATAGAGTTTATGCGCGAGTATGAGGCATTGGGTCACATGTCTCCGGCTCGAGTGGATTGGAGCTCAACGGAGCACTACTTCCTGCCTCACCATGCCGTGGTAAAGGCTATTTCGGGTAAGTTGAGAACAGTGTTTGACGGATCAGCCACCACGACTACAGGGGTGTCATTGAACCAGTGTCTACATTCTGGTCCCAAGTTGCACCGGGATGTCGTTGATATTATCCTGAACTTCAGAAGACATCAGGTGGTGTTTGGAGCCGACATCCGGATGATGTTCAGACAGACGGTCATCCACCCGGATGATAGGCGTTTCCAACTGATACTCTGGCGTGAGAACCCGGATGACCCGGTGACCGTCTATGAGCTCAACACCAACACGTATGGGTTGAAGTCCAGTCCATATATCGCCATCCGATCCTTGTTAGAGCTGGCTGAGCGAGAAAGGGCCCGCTTTCCCTGCGCAGCCGCTGTGCTGACACGTGACCTGTACGTCGACGATGTCTGCACTGGGGCCGAAAGTGTTGAGGAGGCTCTCACACTGCGGGATGAACTTATTGCACTTCTTGCAGCCGGGGGATACGAATTGCGGAAGTGGTTGTCCAACGAGCCTGGTCTTCTAGAAGGGATCCCGGTGGACCACCAACAGAACCCTGACTTGTTTGCGGAGGCGGAGGACCCCAACATGATAGCGGTTTTAGGTATGAATTACCAACCTGTCAATGACATTTTCACTTTTCAGGTGGACCTGGAGTCCCAGAGGGTCTGGAGTAAGAGGACGGTGCTGTCCACCATTGCCCGTATGTTTGATCCAAAGGGGTGGATCAGTCCGGTGATCTTCTCGGCCAAGTGCCTTTTGCAGCAGCTGTGGATGCTGGGCGTCACGTGGGACGAGCCGCTCATGGGGCCTCCATTAGATACCTGGCTCGAGCTAATCTCTACCATGAAGGAAGTCAACCGGGTCGCCCTACCTCGTCGAATTTTACCGCCGGGTAAATCCCAGGTAAGTCTAAACGGCTTTTGCGATGCTTCCGAGCGGGGGTACGCTGCTGCAGTATACCTACGAACTGTTGACTCCGAGGGCCGGGTCAACGTCGTATTACTTTTAGCTAAAAGCAAGGTTGCTCCAATAAGAACTCGTCTGACCATCCCTAAATTGGAGTTGAGCGGGGCTCATCTACTAGCCAGGTTGCTAGGTCACGTTCGCCGGGAGTTGGCCGCCACCGTTGACATCCGAGATGTCTTTGCATGGTCCGACAGCCAAGTCGCACTGGCATGGTTGCGCGCGGCGCCACATACTCTGGAGATTTTCGTGGGAAACCGAGTTTCCCAAATACAGAGCATTGGAATTCCTATCATCTGGAGATACGTCCCGGGTGATATTAACCCGGCGGACTGTGCTTCTCGGGGCTGCACTGCTCCGGAATTGGTGGACCACCACCTCTGGTGGGGACCAGCGTGGCTGGAGTCGCCTGAGACTTCTTGGCCTGTCCAGCGGCTCGAAAGGACGGTCCAGATCTTGCCTGGGATGCGTGTGCATGCCCTGGCCGTGGAGACAGCCCTGGACCCTGACTGGCTTCCTGGGCGGTACAGCAGTTTGGACAAGTTGCTGGTGGTGACGAGCTGGATGAAAAGGTTCATCCATAACTGTCGACATCCGCGGGAAAGATCTTTGTCCCCAATTGTGAGTGCAGAGGAGCGTCGGAGCTCGCTACTGCACTGGGTTCGGGTATTACAGGCGGACCACTTAAGGAGCGGTCGCCCGGTTAAATCCTTTTACAGATGCGGAGGGGCTTCTGCGTGTTGGAGGCCGACTTCGGAAAGCCGACCTGCCTTACGGGAGTCGCCACCCCCTACTCTTACCGAAAGATGGATCCTTGGTCAAGCTCCTGGTGTCCGATCGACACATCCGTAATGTGCACGCAGGGTGCGGCGCATTATTAGCCATCCTACAAAGGGAGTTTTGGATATTGTCTGCTCGAAGAGCCATCCGTGGAGTGCCCTTCCTGTGTTTTCCTTGTTACACGTTGCGGGCGTCACTCATGCAGCCGCAGATGGGGGATCTGCCTTCGGACAGAGTCACTCAGTTTCATCCATTCTCGGGGGTCGCAACAGATTTTGCGGGACCTTTTTCGGTAAAGACGACCACGCTTCGCAACGCTCGGGTTGTGAAAGTCTATTTGTGTGTTTGTGTGCCTGGCCACCAAGGCCGTCCACCTGGAAGTGGTTTCGGCGTTGTCCACGGAAGCCTTCGTCGCCGCGTTGAATCGTTTTGTGTCGCGTAGGGGTTTGCCTTCACTTATTCGCTCCGACAATGGCACAAACTATAGGGGTACGGCTACTTATCTAAAAGTTGTTTATAAGTTTTTAGAAACTAATGTAGATAATTTAAGTCAAATCCTCGCTCGGAGGGGGGTAACTTGGCGGTTCAGTCCCCCAAATTGCCCCCACTGGGGAGGAATCTTTGAGGCTGCCGTCAAGTCAGCAAAGACCCACCTCCGCCGCGTGATAGGAGAAACGGTCCTGACGTTTGAGGAGCTTGCTACAGTATTCTGCAAGGTAGAGGCGGTCCTCAACTCTCGTCCTCTCTGTCCCCTGTCCCCGGATCCCAACGATCTGGAGGTCCTGACTCTTGGTCATTTTTTGATTGGGCAGCCGCTCACTGCTCTGCCGGAATACCCATGGAGGGAAGAGCGTACAACCCGGTTGTCACGCTATCAGATGTTACAACAAATGGGCCAGGACTTTTGGAATCGCTGGTCAGTTGAATACTTGCACCTGCTGCAGCAAAGGGTGAAGTGGACAGACAGGACTGAGCCTCCTCGGGAGGGAGATTTGGTTTTGTTGAAGGAGGCTAACTTGCCATCCTTGGTTTGGCGCCGGGGCCGCATTTTAAAGTTGTTAGTTGGTGAGGACGGAACTCCACGCGTCGCGGAGGTGTTGGTCGGCGGTTCGATTCTGCGACGAGCCCTAGCAACTCTCTCTCGTCTCCCGATTGAATGAGCTAGCGGTCTGAGGTTGGCCCTTCAGACCGAAGCGGGGGGATGTATGCAATAAAACGTGAAACAGAACACATCGCTCTGTCTCGCTCGGCCGATGTGACGTCGCGCGGCACTCAGCTCTGTGTTTCTGTCTCAATTCAATTACTTCGAATTATTTGCAATTGTTATGTGTCACATCACTTTTTTCCCACCACTATTGCTGCTAAGTTGATGGAGTCTAGACCACATTTTTGAGTAGCATACATTGTTTTGTGTTTAAAGTTTGATCGGGTAAAACTTTAATTGTGCCGACGCGGCTACCTAATATTAATTAGTTTGTGCTTATGTACCGTGCAATTATCGGTAAGAGTCGACAGTTGGTGTCGGCAGTTGAGGCGACAGCCTCTGAGACACGTGTTTGACGGGCCCGTGAGAACTGCCTGTAAGCTGGTGCACATCAATTTATCTTGGGTATTTGAGAGCTCTCAGGGGTAGCCAAGGGAAGTTTAGGGTAAACCTCCCATCACCAGCGGTGTGCAGACAGCCAGCGAACAGATCGCACTCGAGGAGCAGCAGCGTCAAGGACGCCCACACCGTGAGTTAGTTTCCATTAAATTATAGTTAAGTTAGTGATAAGTCTTGTCGTGCTGTAGGGAGATCACTCGCAGATCTCTCTGTAGCAAACAACAACTATGCTATAAACATCGTTGTTATGCCGACAGACTTTGATAAGATGGTGGTAGCTAGCCAGGCGGACTTAACAGCCCTACCACCAACATTCATTTTTCATTCATTTTCTCTTCATCACATAACAAGATAGCAAATTCATGACTATTATCCCCAAAGGGTTAGTCAGATACCAGCTCTACGCCGTAGGATGTATGTGCAGTCTTTGTTGCGTTAGTTGCCTTTTATGTCAACCAAAGGCATAGATGGGACGGTAGTATTCTTAATGAGCCGCTATACCAGCACATCAGATAATTATAATATATAATAGATTTTGCCCTCGACTTCGCTCGCATCCAATATCCGCGAAAAAGTAGCCGTCTCCAGGGCCCCTTCTATGACTCTACTAAAATTTTATTCCGTACAAAACTGTGTAGGTACCAACACAACAAAAAAAGAATGAACCAAATAGGTGCAGCCGTTGCAAAGTGATGCGCGAACATTTAGATTCCTGGCAATTGATTTTTATACATAAATATACGTGCATACACCCTCATTTTTTAGTCGTTTTAATGAAATTAAGGGTGAGTTCCACAAAAAAAATCAATCTCCCATACAAAACTGTCCGATCAGCTGACGACAATAGTATGGGAGGTCGAAAAAAAATTCTTGGTGAAAGTTGTTCAGTTTCATGGGTGGAATTCACCCTTAATTTTATTAACGAGTAAAGAATAAGGGTGTATAATCACTACTATTATCCCCGAAGTGTTAGTCAGAGACTAGGCAATGAGGACAGCAAAAGCAGTACTCTACAATAGTCCACTTTTCACCAAATAGCGACTGCACATGTGCTCAGCGTGACAGGTGGTGAGCCCATCGCCTCTCTATGCTGTTGCATATACATGCAACAGCATAGAGAGAACAGCATAGAAAGACATACGTCTTTATTCAGTTATTAGCCTTTAACGACACCCAAGGGAAGAGAGGGGGGTGGTAGTATTCTGCCACTGCTACGCGAGACGGTTTATTGATTTTTATTTATGTAGATTATATAGTTTTGTAAGACCCTTACCACAGTATAAATATGAGCTAAAGCCCTTACCTCGCATTTGGGTCGCGTATGTTCAAATCATAGGCCGCATAGCTGTAGTCTCCATACACATCTTTCAACTTTGTCGTCGGCTTCGTTATGATACCCATATCGAACAGTGTCTAGAATCAGTAATAGAATTTTAAAAATATAATAATAGGTCTGCTGACCCCGTAAAATCGTACAGTCACTAGCACTATGATGTGACTATCAACGGCCTGCAAAAATATCTGAGATGATTGTGTGAAATATGTACGCTGAATGAAACACGCCTTGCATTAAACCTGTTTATTCGCAGACTGACTCACAAGCTTGAGCGACATTAATTATTGTCTACCTACATTACACCTCCACCCTTATATTATAACCCCTTACATTACAATGAAATAACTTATCTAATACAATTTATAATTAATTAACATTTGTTTTTATTAATCAATTTCAAAACCAAACCGTACAACCGGTTTACGATTCCTTTTAGGATAAGAATGAGTTGGTTGTGGTGGGGAAAGTGATATGTTGGGTGTATCACGTTCTGCAGCTGAGATCGATTCTTGAGCTATCTTAGTAGGGTCGGGTGGAACCACAACCGTTCACCCTCTTGTCTAGCATCCCTACTCACCTCCTCCACCACACCCTCTGCCGAAACAACATCCTCCTTTGCACCTTCGAGCGGTTCAACCGATACTTCTGGAGTTGGAAAGTCTGATGATAGCCGAGACCTGCGCCGAATTTGATCAACATGTCTTTTTATTAATTGACCATTACCACTTTCCACTGCGAATCTACGTGAACCTTCGTTATTTAATATTTTTCCCTTTATCCATTTATCCTGAGACCCATATCCCTTCGCCCATACCGTTTCACCATGTTCGAAATTTTTCTGCACGCCTCCTGCAAATTTTGTCTGACTCTCCTGTGCTCGTCTCACCCTATCTTCTATCCCATAATGGTAACGCATTAGATCGAGACGCGAGCGTAACGTACGTTTTTGTAACAACCTAGCTGGCGTTTCACCAGTGGTGCTATGTACTGTGTTTCTGTAAGTTAGTAAAAATGTTTGGAGAGCCGTATCTACGTCCATAATATCCCTAATTGCCTTCTTAATAGCTCGCTTACAAAGCTTTACCGCGTTTTCGGCCGCCCCATTCGACGCGGGATGATACACGGGTGAAACCAACTGTTTGATTCCATTATTATTCAAAAAATTTGAAAACTCTGAGCTCGTAAAAGGCGGGCCCTGATCCGATACCAGTTCAACGGGCAACCCGAACCTTGCAAATGTTGTTCTAAGTAATTTTATTACATGCGCTGCCGTTTTTTGTTTTATTTCATAAGCTTCCAGTCATTTCGAACTGGAATCGACCAAAATGAAATAAGAAAGTCCCCTATAAGGCCTTAAAAAGTGTACATGCAGACGCGTCCACGGCTGAGGCGCGTACGGCCAGGGCTGCGGCGGAGCGCGCGGCGGCGCGGCGGCCTCCCGCGCGCACGTGTCGCAGGCGCGGCACAGCTCCTCGACGTCGTGGTCGACGCCCGGCCACCACACGTAACTTCTGGCCAGACTTTTCGTTTTTACGATTCCCATATGACTAGCGTGTAGCTGTTTCAATACGATCGACTTTAACGAGGCAGGGATGATCATCCTGTACCCCCACATGACACAATTATTATCTATATATAACTCATTTCGTCTACTAAAAAATGGCTTAATATCGTCATCGGGACAAGTCCACGGCCAACCCGATTCTATGTATACTTTAACCCTACTGAGAGTTTTGTCTTTGACTGTACCCTTTATTACATCACTATTAGTTACTGGTAAAAAAAAATTCAATAAAGTTACTATAAGTGATCTCTTTGTGGAACACTTCCTTATCACTTTTATTGGATTTCGCTGGCAATCTAGACAACGCATCGGCACAATTCTTTTTGGAAGGCATTATATGCGTATTTATATGCCTTCCACCAATGATCACATATTTTTGCACTGGTGACTGTACCACTGGGTTTTCTAGACAACTGACTGAGCCCCCCGAAAAATCTCTGGGGGAAAGGAAGGAGACTTGGTTCCATCGGGGAAATTAGTCATATTATAATTACCTCAAAACTTTTGTACGTGGAGTCGTCCAATTTCAACGACGCCTGCGGTACCGGAGACGATTTAGGTCTCTTCCTAGGCCTCATCTTTGGGTACTTCCAACCAACTCGCTTGTACATCAGCTGATGACTTTTGATCAGTAGCTTCAAATCCAACCTGCGACAATCAATTTTTTAACAAAAATCTAAAATACACCAGCCAAAATACCTACCACATGGAAAACCAGCATATTATATCAAGGGAATCAACCGTTGTCGACTCTGAAGCTTCAGTTCTCTTGCTTCTACGAGAATTTTTTTTTGTGGATTTAGTCATCATCATCATCATCAACAATCAACAGCCTATAAACGTCCCTCTGCTGGGCATAGGCCTCCTACGTGGAATAGCACGTGGGTATATTGGGCCATAACCCACCACGCTAGCCCAATGCGGGTTGGTGGCTTTTAACGACTGCCATCTTACGACAGCAACCGGGACCAGCGGCTTAACGTGCCTTCCGAAGCACAGAGGAGCTCGAGATATTTTTAATTTGGTCACCCATCCAGCGACCCGGCATTGCGAAAGATGCTTAGCTAGCAAGATCGCAAGCCGAACGCGCTAGCCGCTGCGCCATCGAGCTCCTCAATGGCTTTGGATTTTTGTGTTACCTTTTAAAACGGAACGCAGCAATGCAATAATGCTTCTTATTACAATGCATTTTTACTAAACTACTTAATTTGGTTGGGCAAAGTCTGTTTCGGATTTTTCTATGCGTAGCTCGTGTTTGTGAACGCAGCAATGCAATGATGCTTCTTATTACAATGCATTTTTACTAAACTGCTTAATTTGGTTGGGCAAAGTCTGTTTCGGATTTTTCGATGCGTAACTCGTGTTTGTGAACGCAGCAATGCAATAATGCTTCTTATTACAATGCATTTTCACTAAACTACTTAATTTGGTTGGGCAAAGTCTGTTTCGGATTTTTCGATGCGTAGCTCGTGTTTGTGATAACTGATAACCAAACCGCATTCGGTGGGCGTGGTGATTGAAGCCACTACCCATAAATATAGCGATGACTTGATTTTACTGATAAAGGAAAGGCCTTGCAGTGGGACAGTATTAGGCTACTACTTACTTACTTAATAGTTATTACTTAGGCTGATTTTACAGTTACGCGTTTGATCTGCGCCGGCCACACGCGCGCGGTTACAATTACACTAGAATAGTAGTTGCGTTTCATAGTCATCACGCAGTTCAAACGCGCAACTACTATGTAGTGTAGCGCGCGCGTGTGGCCGGCGCTGATCAAACGCGTGACTGTGAAATCAGCCTTAAGGGGTAGGTATTTCGAGCGCTTCTCTCTCGCTCTCTCGACGGTACGACGGTAAAGGACGGGTATAACAGCGAAGCGGCGCGAATAATCGTGTTTAATTTTTAAAAAATTGAAAGATGTAATAAAAAAGCAATCGGTTATAATCCCTCAAGTTATCAATGAACTTCATTTTGGTAAACGACTCATAATATCAAATCATTTATTTTAAGAATAAAACTTAGAAAAGAAGATAAAATGACACAAAAATATGTAACTTTGTGATGTTATTCTATCAAGCCAACTTTATGAAATCGTATTTCCATCGCTTCTATTCTACAGAATAAAACCTCAAAAATATTTCATAATTTTCACAGATATTAATTTTACTGTTTACTACTTCAAAAATTAATTCTAAGAACGTGTTATTTTAATTTTTACTAACACTACCACCATCGCTACTAAAAATCTTGTGGAGTGGAGATTTCAACCATGGTGATTGGTAAATTCACATGCATTCATTTCATTCGGTTCATTCATTCATTCCTTGGGTGTCGTAAAAGGCGACTAACTGACTAAACACTGCACATACTTTCAACAGCATAGAGCGGCAATGGGCTCACCGCCTGTCAAGCTGAGCATATGGCAGTCGCTATTTAGTGAAAAGTGGACTATGGCAGAGGACTATTTTTGCGGTCCTTATGGCCTAGTCCTTGACTAACCCTCTGGGGATAATAGTCGTAATTATTATGTATGTATATGTACGTATGTAACAATGAACCACCACCAAACTGATCGAAAAATTACAAAGTCAGAAAGTTACCTCATCAGCTCGTCAACATATCTCCTGCAGTCTACATGGATCTCGTCCATCAGGTCCTCAGTGAGGATTGTCTGCATGAAGCCGTAGACCACCTCACCACATCTGTCCGGTGGGAACTGGTCGTATATTGACCAAGCACTGCGATATTTCTGGAGCGCCTGGTGGAAAACAGCTTAGTCACAACAGAAAATTCACAACCGTCAACGAGTCTCGTCAAAGTCAAATAGTTTTTCCAATTAACAAAGTTAGGGACTATGAAGACCACAAAATCAGTTCTCTGCCATAGTCCACGTATCCCTAAATAATAACTGCACCTGTGTTCAGCGTAACACCACATGAGTAATTTCGTTTCTCTACTCATGTGGTGACCGATCTTGAGTCCATCGCCGCGCTTTGCTGTTGGATGTATGTGTCGTATTAATTCCGTTAGTCGCTTTTACGACACCCAAGGGAGGAGAGGGGGTGGTAGTATTCTTTTAGTGAGCCGCTACCTGCACAGCTCTAACTAAACTATACATATAAATATCACATAAGAGCTCATCTGCATGTACCAGACACAATATAAATTATATGTTAGCAACCTCTAAGAGTCATCGTGGCAGACTAGGGGTTTATCCCATTCGCCTTGGTCTTGTGCTAGCGTGTTCCACGTGCCACTGTAAATAATGCCTTAATAGTGTTAATAAGTAAGGCAGAAAAAATAACATTGTATTGTTAGACAGAGCGGTTGTCGGTCCTATGGCTAATATGACCAGCCCACTCTCCACACTTACGTCGATCAAACTCTGCCTAGCCTCCGATGTCTTGACCTGGTAGCCGGGGTCACTGAACGGGTTGCACCGCAGCTTAAGCGCAACTTCTGCGTCCTTCTTAATTTTCTCCCGTTCAAGTTCTGCTTTCACCTGCGCGTCCAGCTTCGCTTGCATCGCTTCTTGTTGCAACTGTGGAATCGGTAAGAATTGCATGAGAATACAAATTATATTAAAGGACTTTAAACTTTCTACTGAATTTTCAAATGCTTGTGGACTCTCAAGATGTAAAATTTTTGAGTTACTTGGTTATCGCAGTACTTACAACACCGGCGTAGTTCAATAAAAGTACCGTCTACCTGTAGTGTGTCTAAGAGATAGAGAGAGAGAGAAACATTTATTGACACACATTGGCAAAACTATTATAAAATAACACCTTTAACACAAGAAAATTGATGTCAACCACCTCAGCTTGTGTTGTTGCAAAACGAGGTGTATCGCAATAACTCAGGAATTCTGGCAGAGCCATAGAGTTGAGTGCGTTAGTGTCGTATCGTGCTTCAGCCCTGCGCTGCTTCTGATTTGTGTGGTATCCGGATGCCTTTAAAATTTAATAAAACAGTAGCCAAATAAATTTTGAGGAGTTCTCTTACCTGTTCCTTCGTCTTTCCCTTAGTGGCAGCCAGATACTTCTCGTCGGCCTCGATTTTCTCCTCTATCGTCGGGTACTCTCCTCTGATCACCATCAAAGTACCACCTTCCAACTCGTAAGGATACTCGGGGAAGAAGCCGTAACCATAATACCTGAAAGTAATAAACCTCGGGTTTGTCTGCATTTTGGCATCGCAGAAGTAGCCTTATTTATTAAAGTTATCATTAGCTCACGAACCAATAATGGGACGTGAGACAGCTCTCTACTCATCCCTTCGCTGCGAGACTCGCTTCAAACAAACGCCGGCGCCGTGCGTGGTTCTCTTAACAAATGTCGTTTTATCATCATCATCAGTCTATAAACGTCCCACTGCTGGGCACAGGCCTCCTACGTGAACAATAGCACGTGAGGATATTGGGCCATAACCCACCACGCTAGCCCAAAGCGGGTTAGTGGGTTTTAACGACTGTCATCTTACGACAACAACCGGGACCAAGGGCTGAACGTGCCGTAATGTCGTTTGTTTAGAGGCTATTAATGATAAAGATAGCCAGTATCCACTAACCATTCCTTGAACCACTCCCTAATCCCCTCCGTGACGTCATCGATCTGGTCTTCCTTCTTGAAGAACAACAGTCTAATCTTCTCTTTTTCCAGCTCCTTCAGAAATATCTCTTGAAGTTTGGTGCGAGTCGTGCATCGTCTCTCGTAGACCTAAAGAGATTACGCAGAAGTTTAAGTCCTCAGGTCTTAGTTTTTGGTTGGTGTTAGGGCTGTAAAGTCCGCCTGGCTAGCTAAAACCATCTTACCTAATTATGTCGTCCTAACAATATGTTGTGTTCCGACAGTTTAGAGATAAGATAGCCAGTTCCTTAGTAGTCGAGGATTCCGGGTGAAGCATGCTTCCACCTTCGGCCTTATCGTCTGTTACAATCAGATGAGATGAAGGCCAAGCGCGTACCCGTTAAATAATTTAAAAAAATTAGTTCACTTCACTAACTCGCATTGGACCAGCGTGGTGGATTAAGACCCAATGTCCCCATGTACTGGTGTCCATGTGGGAAGGCCTATAAGTACCTAGCATAATAATTATCTATGCGAAAAGCAGTGTTATCTATAAAATCTAAATGAATGTGTCCGAAAATTACGAGCTTGTAGAAGAAGGTCCTGGAGATTTTTATAGGCTACTCTTTCCCGACAAAAAATTAACAAGAGCGAAGCTATGGCAAAAACAAACAAAAAATAAACAAAAAAGAGGTCTATCTACATTAGGTATATATGTGGTCTGTGGCATATACCAATATTGATTCGATCTATTTGTTATGAAAAAAGAAAATATTAACTTTATTGTTTTCTTCAATGAAGGATTTGCCTTTGTCCCACGGGTTGGGAATGAGGCCTAGAATCATGTCTCTTCTGATGGTAACGGCGTGCTCCCTTTTTACCTTTATGAAAGCTCTGGAAAATCATTGAAACATTAATATATTATAATTATAATAAGATTAAATTTATAATAAGGAGAAGAATATCACTAAAAGAATACTACCCGCCCCTCTCTTCCCTTGGGTGTCGTGACGTGTGAAAAGGCGACTAATGGACTAAAGACTGACTTACATCCAACAGCATAAAGCAACGATGGGCTCACCACCGACCACGCTGAGCACATGCGCAGTTGAATTTAGGTGGAACGTGGACTATAGCGGTCCCCATTGCCTAGTCTCTGACTAACCCTTTGGGGATAATAGTCTTGAATTTGTGTTTGTATTTACGCAGCATCTAAAGGATCTATAAAATGGCGTCTGAATGAAACGTGGTTTTTGTTTCGGAGATCTTTTACTCAAAGATCTTTAAAGTCAGACAGTTAGTCAGCCTCTAAGATATTTATCGGTCCGCCCGCGCCTTCGTCCACGCTATCTTAAAAACACTGTCATACTTCAGCTATTTTGTACAAAATTTATTTAATTAGTACGGAATTGTCCAATTAAACTAATTAATTGCAAACAAAAAAAAATCTAAACATAACATACTAAATATACAGTAAAAAAATCATAATAACAAAAATAATTAAACAATGATAATAGTAATATATCAATAATGAAATATGAATAAAATATAAATTACTTATTAAGAAAATAAACTTAAAAAGGAACATTTGCAAAATTAATATACATAGTTACTTAACATAATGAAAAAATATATTTATAAATTATATGTATGAAAACCATCTATCTATCAGTAAAAACCGCGTAATAATCCAATGCGTGGTGTGGAAGAAGAACGCGGAGCCATACACGTAAAAACGGCGACATTTTTTATTATAATGATAACAGCGCTCTCTGTCCATACACTACCATAACTACTGTAGTCAAACTGCTGCGCGTGCGCTAGATGGCGTTGTTTCACACGCTCCCACCTGTAACTTTTCTGGATGACCTTCGCTGCTTTGGTCCTCAACTCCAAAGGAGCCGGTTCTGCCTTGGCGACGAAGTATGTCCTCCTTCTGACACATTGGGCTCTGAAGTCCACCACGAAGAACTGCCTGAAGGAATAATACACTTAGCCGTGTCGCTTGGCGGTGAAAGAATACTACCACTCCCTCTCTTCCCTTGGGTGTCGTAAAAGGCGACTAACGACTAAAGACTGCACATACATCCAACAAACAGCATAGAACCGCGATGTGCTCACCACCTGTCACGCTGAGCACATGTGCAGTCGCTATTTGGTGAAAACTGGATCATGGTAGAGGACTGTTTTTAATGTTGATCTATAGTTAAGTATTAGTTACTGGTCCTGAGCAGAATCCAAACCATTAGGTAAGCTATCTAGAACAACATATTTTAATTACCTGAATCTCTCATGTCGCTGTATAATGCATAATTGGAGAAAATCTTCGGATACAATTGTGTGCTCACTCGGCGGTACTGAAACTGATTACTTTAATAAATAAATACATAGATACATCTATACATAGGTTCACGACTATTATCCCCAAAGGGTTAGTCAGAGACTAGGCTAGGGCCAGAGACTGGGGGGGGGGGGGGGGGATCGGAGCCTCGCTTGCGACGAGATACCATCCGCCGCCAGAAACCCTCTGGGGGAATTTCGGTCTCACGGCTTGAGGAACCTGTAAGTTTCTCGCCGCCCCTAAACAAGCCTGGTTAAGCTGTAAAGTTCATCTGCGAACGACAGCAAACACACTCCAAAAAAAAACAAGTGCTCTGCGTGACAGGTGGTGGTCCCATCGCCGCTCAATGCTGTTGGATGTATTGGATGGATGAGAGGGGGTGGTAGTATATAGTAGCAGCTACAAATTAATAATCCTCATCATCATCAGCCTATAAACGTCCCACTGCTGGGCACAGGCTTATTCACGTGGACAACATTATATGGGGAGGTTGGGCTATAACCCACCACGCTGGCCCAATGCGGGTTGGTGAGTTTCACGACTGCCATCTTTCGACGACAACGGGACCAAAGGCTTGACGTGTCTTCCGAAGGACGGTGGAGTTCGAAATGTTTTTATTTCGTCTACCCATCCAGTGACACGGCATTGGAACAGTTGCTTAACGGTCAAGATTGCAAGCCGAACACGCTAGCCGCTGCACCATCATTCTCCTCAATTCTCCTCAATTTCTGAATTTTCTAAGAGCTCCTCAATTTAAAAATATTAATAGACAATAAATAATTCTTACCGCTTTCGTCTTCTTCTTCCGACGTAGACTCTTCGTAGCGAAAGGTTGCAATATCTGATGTCTGCCGTAGTCCGATCGCCTCTGACATTGACATCATTGGTCTCGGTTTCTTTTCCTAAATCAAAATAAACGCTCTGAGTAGCTTAGCAAGAATTTGGTACAAATGTCTCGATACTACAAGAACTCAATATCACTCAGCGCCTTTTCTCCGTAGTACAATCTCGTATCATGGCTTTCTTCGGACACGTTTTTAGGCGAGACAACTGCTCCATAAACGCCTCGTCTTCTAGGGGAAGGCGAAGGGTACTAAACCGCGCGGGAGGCCACCCGATGCAATGGACCGACCAGATAAAGTCAGTTGTAGGCGGATCCTTGAATGAGTGCAGCCGGATGACCTCCAGCAGGGAGAGATGGCGTGACATCGTGAGGCGAATAACATCTGCTCCCTCCTATAGTACTACGTGACGAGCACGACCGCTAAAAAAAAAAAGCTACTAAAAAAAATCATCATCATCAGCCTCTAAGCCTCCTCATTTGGGCACAGGCCTTCCCACATGCACAACGGTACCCTCCAAAGAATAACTAGCAACAAGTAAACATTCTATGCAGGGCAATGTGAAGAGAAAACGGAGTCCTTGCAACATCTTTTGCTAGAAAAAAATGAATCTCTCGGGATCGGCTTACCCGAAACCAGAAGATTCTAGACTCTTCGCTCTCAAGGACATTGCCAAGCTTATGCCAGTCATCTTCACTGAGGAGGCGGAGTGATAGGATGGAGATGCACAAAAAAATCCTATGAGTCGACGTGCTGCTGCGAGAGGGAAACCTCTGCAGGCCCCTAAGACAAGATAATGAGAAACATCCCATTGGAAGATGGGACGCTCAACCGCAAGGTGTTCTTTGCTCCATTACAATCCATACTACTTACACCCGTATTCACAAACATTACTATGAGTTCTGTATGAGTTCTAGTTCTAGCACAGTGCGCTCGGACGCACAGGGTCTCAAAATATTATTTATAAACAGTACTTGAGTGGTCAACGGCGCTATACGTCCCTTAAAATAAACGCATAGCTAAGGTAGCCAGGCTTGTTATACGAAACGCAATGATAATTAAATAAATTTTCCTACACTCACACCAATTATCTAGCTCAAGAGAAGCTTCGTTATGAAACTCGTTAAATGGTTACTAGACAACGGATGAACTTACTTAAAATACTTAAATACATACTTATCATACATAGAAAACACCCAGACCCGAGACAATTTAGAAAAACAATAGTTTCTAAATTGACCCGACCGGGGATCGAACCCTGGACCTCAGAGATGGCGACACCATGAAAACCGGTGTACAAACCACTCAACCAAGGAGGTCGTCAAATGAGAAATGTCTTACTTCGCATAGCATTTCTACTTTGCTTAGGGTGGATTCGACCAAACTGGAATAAGGTCTTACACCTAGATTAAACGCCGAATTTGTATGGACTAATCTCAGAGTAAGTTTTATTCCAGTTTGGTCGAATCCACCCTTAGACAAGTAATGTTTGTGAGTACGGGTGTAACTCCATTAGACGCAGTCCCTAGTAGACGTTTTCTCCACTAAGGGTGAGCGCTTGACCTTCATCTCACCTGACTATAAGTGACGACAAGGCCGAAGGTGGAAGCGCCCTTCACCCGGAATCCTGAACCACTGAGGCACTTATCCCTAAACTGTCGGATCACAACAATGCTGTTAACATTGTTGTTATAGTGCCAGACTTTAGTTAAGATGGTGGTAGCTGGCCAGGCGGACTTAACAAGCCCTACCACTTATCAAAGCGAGTACACAAAGATGTACCCCCCGCTGGGAATCGAACCCGGGACCGCGGGACCTCTTCGTCTAAGACCGGTGGCTTCTAGACCACAGAGGCACGTAATACCTTTTAAAACATCAGCTCAGCTCAGATTAACCGCGTCGCGTAGCAGTGAAAGAATACTTCCACCCCCTCTCTTCCATTGGATGCCGTAAAGGGCAACTAACGCACTAAAGACTGCACATACATCCAACAGCATAGAACATCGATGGGCCCACCACCTATCACGCTGAACTCGTGTGCAGTTGTAATTTGGTGTGCCATGGACTATGTCAGTGGACTGCTTCTGCGGCCCTCATTGCCTAGTCTCTGACTAACCCTTTGGGGATAATGTCGTGAATCGTATGTATTCTTGAATGTGTACCTGTAAATCAACATCATTTTCCACCAACTCCTTGGCTTCCTTCAGGATCTTCAGCCATTTGTTATGGGCTTCAACTTTTAAACTCAGACTGTGAGGTATATGCACCGGAGGCATTTTGGTAACTTAAAAATTTCGCAGCACTGATAATCTTGATTTTGGTTAAACAAGAATAGTAAATTAATGTTTTATATTTTAGCGTTTTATTAACGCTTAAATATACTTAAGTAAAATTTTAAACACTGAAAAAAGACGACAACCTCAGATTTTTATCGTAAAAGGCGATTAACGGACTAAAGCCTGCACATACATCGAACAGCATAGAGCGGCGATGGGCTCACCACCTGTCACGCTGAGCACATGTGCAGTTGCTATTTGGTAAAAAGTAGACTATGGTAGAGGATTGCTTTTGCTGTCCTCATTGCCTAGTCTCTGACTAACCCTTCGGGGATAAAATTCGTGATTGTATGTTTGCCTTAAAATCAGACGCGATAGAAATTCAATTGTTAGAAGCGTCGAGAAGTGTTGGTGACAGACAAGTGTATAACGTTGCAGTTCCAACCTTCTTGGGTGGTGCGTTCTTCCTCTTAGTGGCTTCCGCCCACATCTTCTGCAGTATCAACTCGCTGGAATCGTTTCGGCATTCCAGAGGGAAGTGATACGGGACCACAATCTGTTAAACAAATACTTTTTTGCTCAAATTTAGTAAGGGCATCCTACGCATTGTTTTATTCACATAGTTTTGCATTTACATAGTTTTGCATTTAAATATATTTTTTTTTGTAAAATATTTCGCTGGAATTCGCACATGACCCAACAAGAACAGAACTCACAATTCGTTTTTAAAATTAGTGTGAATTACCTACGCAAACTAGCAAAGCAATTGTTCTTGGTTGAAAGTTATTGCGATAAGTGTTGAAGTTGGACAATTATCCCTCTGTTATAATTGAAGACGTTTATCATAATGATAGAATGTGTCCGGAACGAGCCTGAGAGAAGACTATATTGTACTTCAAGCCATAACAATATGTTTGAAATAGGGAAATAGTATTTTAGCTTTCTCTCTCACGGGATGTTAGGATGCTACTAAAAATTGTATCAATAGGTGTTAAGAGGCCTATTACATCTCGACTGTGATTTTTGCGTAAAATGGCCAACTTTGGCGTTATGGATCTCAGAAACGAAAATACATTACCAATTATGACTTATTGAACAATGTAGAATAGCTATTGGAATAGTGCTTAGCGGCCTCGCTTTTTGTAAATTTTGCTTAACTTTTTAATTAAACCCAAAATTGCAGAGAAAGATTTTCATAAAGTGCGCGAAGGCACTTTTTTGAGCTCATCGATTGAACTACTGTTCTAAACAAGTGAAATAAAAAAATTATGATGTTATCTCTTATATAGTCGAATAATGCGTAGCGGCTTCGGAATTTTTAGATATTATTTTATATAGGAAAAAAATCTTATTCTAAACCAAAAAACTTCGAAAATTGCTATAAATTAACTGTGAATATCTCCTATCTGCGATAATATTATTGAGCAAAATTTATACCAGAGTAACTGTTACGTCATGAGGAATAAAGATTTTATAATGAATTTATTATCCTATTTCGAAAAAAACGATAAATACAACTGCAAAATTACTACAAAATGCGATGCGCCGGCCGTCCGAATTCAACTTATGCTCACAGAATGGATATTTGTAATATTATGCACAAATTTCTTACCCTATTTCGATAAAAACGATAAATACAACTGCAAAATTACTACAAAATGCGAAAATAGGCACTTTACGCAAAAATCACATTCGAGATGTAATAGGCCTCTTAAGCGTAGAATGTAATTAATTATGAGTAATTTTATTTATTTTTATCACGGGGAGCATTATTATCACCGCGTGATAAAAATAAATAAAGATTTAAAATAAAACTCCTGTATATCTTTTGAGTATAATCTACCTGTATATTGTCGGGGGTCAATTTCGTCTGTATCAAAGCTCCGTCAATATAAATATAATCGTTTACAATGAGGTGCACAATTTCGTCGCGTAGCTCATAAATTCTGGAATGAAAACAAAATCTTTATTGGACGAAGTTCTCAAAATGTGTGATTGCTTACACCCTGAGTGCACCTAGAGAGGTGCACTCAGGGTGAATTAGTCATAATATAGAGATATTATGACTAAATCGGAAGAGAGGGGGGTGGTAGTAGTCTTTCTCCGCTACGCAAAACGGTTAAAGAGTTACAGGTCTTATGCGCGCAAACGCCTCATTTTAATATTTATAATAGCTGACCAGCAGCGGCCCGAACGCGCCTTTGACCGCGCTTACTGAAAACAATGTCATAATTTCAGACATTTTTGTCAAACAAAAAATTGGTTGCCTGTAAAGTCGGTATACGGGCGAAAGTTTTACGTGACAACGACTTTGAGTGGTAAAATAATTTTAATGTGAATATTCATTCGTATAGTAGGAAGAAGGATGAAATAATAGTAACAATTTAAAACATTTATTTAAACAAAGAATTATATTTAAAACATAGTTGAGTGGGAGAGAGACGCAAGGCATTCGGCGGGCCTCTCTCTCGTTCGGTGACTCATCGTAACGTTACCGAGCGTTACACTTTTTCATAAGTGACTCCCAGCCGCAACCTAATTTAAGACGTTGTCACGTCAATAAATCAAAAGTACTGACTTGCATACGAAAAACGCACTCTATGTAATTCAAACTGGGCATCAGTTTTCTGGTCTAAGCAAAACTATTTGAATTGCATGCTCATCGTTTTCGGAATGCAGATCTAATAATTTATGTCGTATAACAAAATATGTCAATTTATTTAATCAAATTCACACATCATTTATTCTAAATTGAACATCATTGCAAATACAACGGTGACCTAGGTACAGGAGTAGGGCAGCAGTATTTCTGTTGTCTAATAAAACCAAATAACCTCGATAATTCATCCATCCAAGATAATCGCTACGCTTTTTTTCTAATTCTAATCTATCACGGGACCTACAGGAGTAGGGTCGAATAAAAAACCACTGCGTGGTATAAAAGAATAAACCGGAACCACCGGAGCCACAGACACTGGGACACGGCGACTTTACTTTATAAAATCTAATGATAATGTAGAACAAACCGTTTGATAAACACACTGATAATATCCATCATGTAGGAAGCTCTTTGCAACTGAACGTTGTTGAGATACGCGTCATACATTTTGTTGATGATACTGCAGTACTGGCCGTACATGCGGCCAAGCGTCTCCGCTGGTAAGTGACGCTCTTTAACGCGTAGACCTTTGGCTGCCTTGTTCTGTAAGATAATTAATTTACATCACCATCATCATCAGCCTATAAACGTCACACTGCCTTCCTACATGGACAGTCAACAGACGCCAGTTTGAGGCGACGTTGGTAACCGAGCGGATAGATGCTCGGGTTGAATGCGACAAATCTTGGTTCAATCCCCATAGCTCCGTTGGACTACTGACGAATGCCTCCACTCCGACACAGTCATTTAGATTAACAGGATGGGTTAACAGGACTATTATTAATTTGTTAAACGCACATTAATAATAATCTTTAAAAAAAGCTCGTGGGCAGGATGCATTGCAGGGAGTGAAACAATTGCTCTTGTAACTGTTGTGTTTTGTCCGGGTGATAGTACCGGAGGCCCATCTCTCCCCCCTCCCGATCACGATTCCCACTTATTCCTCTTCTTCTTCTTAGGGTGCCTCTCCAACTAGTAAAGGTTGGCAGTCAGCTGTGCTAGACTTGTTTCTGGCAAGAATTTCTCAAAGATCCTTGATTACTAAAGGCCGGCGACGGAGCTGCGACTCCTCTGGTTAGGTGTCCATGGGCGGTGCGGCGGTGATTACTTTCCATCAGTTGAACCGCCTTGCTTGGTTAGCATAAGAAAATAAAAATAGAAAAGAAACGTCCTTGCTGAGTTTTCTGTACAAGGTCTCCCGTCCTACAGACTTACGGAACGATGGTGTAGTATTCATTATTATTATATTATGCGGCGTATTCACAAGTGTTTAATTAAATTCAATTGTAGCGTAAACTAAAGAAATGTGAAATTGAATCTTGAATTCTTGAATGTCGCCGTGAAAGCCGAAGGCTTACTAAAAAAATTACCAACCAATCTCTTCCCTTGGGTGTATAAAAAGACGACAAATAAAGACGTTGCACATACATCCAACAGCATAGAACGGCGATGAATACGACGAATAGACGGGGTGAGGGTTTGCCACTAGTCTAGGGGGGCTAGTCGACTATTTTTCTGCGATATCCGCTTGCGCTCTGTTCCGACCACAAAATGTTCTAAAATTTTTTTTTGATTTTATGCATCAATATTATTTTATGCATCAATATTATTTTATGCATCAATATTATTTTATGCATCAATATTATTTTATGCATCAATATTATTTTATGCATCAATATTATTTTATGCATCAATATTATTTTATGCATCAATATTATTTTATGCATCAATATTATTTTATGCATCAATATTATTTTATGCATCAATATTATTTTATGCATCAATATTATTTTATGCATCAATATTATTTTATGCATCAATATTATTTTATGCATCAATATTATTTTATGCATCAATATTATTTTATGCATCAATATTATTTTATGCATCAATATTATTTTATGCATCAATATTATTTTATGCATCAATATTATTTTATGCATCAATATTATTTTATGCATCAATATTATTTTATGCATCAATATTATTTTATGCATCAATATTATTTTATGCATCAATATTATTTTATGCATCAATATTATTTTATGCATCAATATTATTTTATGCATCAATATTATTTTATGCATCAATATTATTTTATGCATCAATATTATTTTATGCATCAATATTATTTTATGCATCAATATTATTTTATGCATCAATATTATTTTATGCATCAATATTATTTTATGCATCAATATTATTTTATGCATCAATATTATTTTATGCATCAATATTATTTTATGCATCAATATTATTTTATGCATCAATATTATTTTATGCATCAATATTATTTTATGCATCAATATTATTTTATGCATCAATATTATTTTATGCATCAATATTATTTTATGCATCAATATTATTTTATGCATCAATATTATTTTATGCATCAATATTATTTTATGCATCAATATTATTTTATGCATCAATATTATTTTATGCATCAATATTATTTTATGCATCAATATTATTTTATGCATCAATATTATTTTATGCATCAATATTATTTTATGCATCAATATTATTTTATGCATCAATATTATTTTATGCATCAATATTATTTTATGCATCAATATTATTTTATGCATCAATATTATTTTATGCATCAATATTATTTTATGCATCAATATTATTTTATGCATCAATATTATTTTATGCATCAATATTATTTTATGCATCAATATTATTTTATGCATCAATATTATTTTATGCATCAATATTATTTTATGCATCAATATTATTTTATGCATCAATATTATTTTATGCATCAATATTATTTTATGCATCAATATTATTTTATGCATCAATATTATTTTATGCATCAATATTATTTTATGCATCAATATTATTTTATGCATCAATATTATTTTATGCATCAATATTATTTTATGCATCAATATTATTTTATGCATCAATATTATTTTATGCATCAATATTATTTTATGCATCAATATTATTTTATGCATCAATATTATTTTATGCATCAATATTATTTTATGCATCAATATTATTTTATGCATCAATATTATTTTATGCATCAATATTATTTTATGCATCAATATTATTTTATGCATCAATATTATTTAGCCAAACTTGACAGTTTTGTCTAAACGTTTCGCGTAACAGTGAAAGAATACTTCCACCCCCTCTCTTCCCTTGAGTGTCATAAAAGGCGACTAACGGACTAAAGACTGCACATACACCCAACAGCATAAAACATCGATGGGCTCGCCACCTATCACGCTGAGCTCGTGTGCAGTTGTAATTTGGTGTGCCATGGACTATGTTAGTGGACTGCTTCTGCGGCCCTCATTGCCTAGTCTCTGACTAACCCTTTGGGGATAATGTCGTGAATCGTATGTATTCTTGAATGTGTACCTGTAAATCAACATCATTTTCCACCAACTCCTTGGCTTCCTTCAGAATCTTCAGCCATTTGTTATGGGCTTCAACTTTTAAACTCAGACTGTGAGGTATATGCACCGGAGGCATTTTGGTAACTCAAAAATTTCGCAGCACTGATAATCTTGATTTTGGTTAAACTAGAATAGTAAATTAATGTTTTATATTTTAGCGTTTTATTAACGCTTAAATATACTTAAGTAAAATTTTAAACAATGAAAAAAGACGAAAACCTCAGGCGGGAATCGAACCACGCACCTTGTAAAATAGTAAATGTGAAATGAAAGCTGTGTAACGCTGCCTGTCTACTGGATTGGAGAAAAGAGGAGAAAAGTGGAGCTGTCTTTTCTCCTATCAAGTGAACAGGCGGCTTAAAGATTAAACATAGGGATAAATAACACATACATACATACATAAATGAAGCTATGTGTTGTAGCTCACTTATGTAATATTACCAACCCATATCTTGCCATGGGTGTCGCTAAGGGGGGTTAGAGGGTCATCGAAAATTCCGGGCCCTCGCGGGTGTTGAGCGTTGCGGGGTCCGCGATAATTCGTAAGCGCTATTCACATTTTTAGAAAAATGTTAATATTTTTTTTTAGTTTTTTGGAAATCTAAAACAGTCAAGTATTCGAGAAGGTAAATACCTATGTGTTTATGATTTTATAGGAGATAATATTATAAAAAACGGTCGTTATGTGCATTTATATTAAATTTTAGAGGTAACTGCAGGATTTTATTATATCGAGCTAAATGTTTCCAATCGTGTTTTGTTTTTCCTTACACATACGTTCAAAACTGCAGTGCAAAATATCTAAAATATTTTGAAAAACGGCTAAATTTCCGTTTTCACCGCCTAACCCCCCCCCCCCCCCCCCGGACTGAAGACACGACGAAGAACGGACTGAACAACATACATCCAACAGCATAGAGCGGCGATAAGCTCACTACTTGACTACGCTGAGCAATCGTTGTTTAATAAAACGTGGTCTGTGGAAGTGGACTGCTTCTGCAGTCCTCATTGCCCAGTCTCTGGGAAACTCTCACGAGACACTAGTCTTATGAGTACCGAATGAAGAGCGCGCTTCGGCAGGCACTGATTTGGCGTAAAGACCTAACGCGAGACCATCTGTCTCCTGCGCGAGTATTTTGCTGTCGCAGG
The DNA here is from genome assembly GCA_963921215.1 of Scoparia ambigualis. Classification (NCBI taxonomy): domain Eukaryota; kingdom Metazoa; phylum Arthropoda; class Insecta; order Lepidoptera; family Crambidae; genus Scoparia; species Scoparia ambigualis. The sequence goes on along the minus strand of OY992515.1, from coordinate 28,748,788 downwards.
GATGTCTGGCACTTCTTGCATAACCTAACAGTTGGTCTCGAGGTGCCAGTGCAAATAAAACGTAGTGAAGTAAGTAGAGGGGATGCCCAGTCGTCTCACTAACCCTTTGGGGATAATAGTCGTGAATCTACTTATGTGTACATACATACATCACATCACACCCGCTTTTGGAGGGATGTGCAGATACAACAGTTTTCCGTTTCTACGATTATGACCGTGTAGCGTAGCGGTGAAATAATACTACCACCTCTCTCTTCCCTTGGGTGTCGTAAAAGGCAACTATACTTACAACAGTATAGAGCGGCAATAAGCTCACCACCTGTCACGGTGAGTACAATCATGTGCAGTCGCTTTTTGGGGAAAAGTGGAGTATGCTAGAGGACTGTTTTTGCGGTCCTCATTGCCTAGTCTCTGTCTGACTGTGTGTATGTAGGTATGTCTTTTGCTTCATTTACTCTTACTAATGACTGTCTTTCATACATAACGCCCGTTTCCAAGAGGGGTAGTTAGAAACCTCAGCTTTCCATATGCCACGTTCCTAACTTATACTTCTTTGCATTATTTACTCTAATAATGTTCTAAGTACGACTTACTTTTGAAATTATGCTTGCTTATTACTTCATTGTTCCTTTCGTTACTTCAAAATTGTATAATACAAAAATTTTGATAGGTATATATATTAATTTAGAATTTTGGAAAGATAAACTATGATTTGGGAAGTTACAAAATTATTTATGCCATGTAAAGATTCTGTCAAAACTGCTATGAAAGTTCTCTGAAAGTTGGAAATTGGTGACAGAAGTTTATCAAAAACAGTTTTTAGTTAAATTATAAGTAATCTATTGTTTGCCTCCATTCATATTTAAAAAAGAAAGTACTTTCTTACATTGCTCTGTTCCGGTTCAAAGAGTGATAGATCCAGTGAAATTCCAGGACGTAGATCCATAAGAGCTGAAACTTTGGCTACATTTCACAAAGCACTTTACACGATGTCGCTGTTTTGAAAATCAAAGTAGAATAGTTAAGTCAAATGAAAATACGTTACAATATTAATTATTACGTTTATTTAAATCACAATACTTTGCTTTCTCTATACTTATATTTTTTAACATCTATGTTTTTCTAATAAGCAATTAGCTAATTAACTTAGAATATACCTTAACACATTGTAAACACGCAAAATACTTTGAGCAATATCATTTAAATGTAAAATTTTAAGTAGTTTAAAGTTGGTAAGTATAGGCTGGCAAATTCGTACGTGACAGTCCCATATCACTTTTGGTAAAAAATACAATTTGTATAGCATTGAAGCAGCGCATCTAAAACACTATTTAATTTAAAACAATTTTTTACAATTAACAATAAAATTCATAAATGGTACATAAAATATTTATCGGGGTACAATCAATGATATTATATTAAGAAGAGGTAGATACAGATAGGTTATGTCAGTACTAATATGATTTCAATAATGGACCGAAGCGTCGTACGTATGAAAACCTGAGCATGCGCTATACTCACTAAATATTACGATGTTATACGGCCGAGGTAACTTGTCACTTCTAGTCGATGATCTCATATGGCCGCATCTGCCGAGTTAACTTGATCGTATTCTAAAGTGTGAGCAAGATAGCATGACAACTAGTAAGAGCGTAAACAAGACAGATACATGTAGCGCTGTGTCATTTCGAATTACATGTCAATTTGCTGTCGCACTCTATATTTTTATGACACAATTTATTCTGACATTTTGTAGTTGATAAATAATAAGAACTTAAATCAATTAAAATTTAAACTCACTCATGCCACTCATGATATATAATTTCATGACCTTTTATGTAGTTCGCATGACACAGGACAGCATATTTTTAATTAATTTTCAGAAACAAATACATGCAAACTGACACTGTCAAAGTGTCAACACTGCTAACGCTTTTGTGAGACTACGCTTAAGGTAAGCCAATTAGCATAGTTTTCTGTTGCCACTTTTTGGCACATGTAACACATCTACCTCTTTTTATTGTAACATCATTGGGTACAATGGTAAACTCCTTAATATACTAGCCTTCGATCACATAATAAAACCAGATGCACAATCAACGCTCTAAAACGTTCATACAAATAGAGTACCTTTTTTTTCCAGTGAATCCACTTTACCCTACCCTACCCTACCCCCAGAAGGGAGGCAAGGTTATGTGGAGCTCCATCCGTCCCCCTTTTCACACTGAAAGCGTAATAATCAATCAGGGATGAGAGGGCCCTCCCTCTCATCCCTCCCCTTCCTCCTCCTCTCATCTTCCCTAAGTTTACCCACTAGACACTGGAGAACAGCAAATTCGAGTAAAGTGGAGGCCGCGGGACCTCTCCACTAGGGAATTGAATCACGGGAACAAAAAGAGTACCTAGCTAGAAGTTTAGGCATTTCGTTTGGCAGTGGGCGTGTTAAGTGTTAACATGACGTGCTCCTTCAAAAATTCTGACAAAACACACATACGTCAAATCTATATGTCAAAGCTGCCACTATTCAGTATGGAGGTACTGAGGTATTGAGTATGGGCATAGAACTTAGAGCATTAATTCTCTAAGGCATAGAACTTAGAGCATTAATTCTCTAAGGCATAGAATAATAACTAAAGCATAGAAGGAGTCCAAATGAGACTCTTATAGTTGTCCTATTTTTTCAAAGGGGCCATAAACATTGAAAGAAAAGAGAGAAAATATTTTGCCAAAAACGTCAAATGTCTAGCGAAAAAAACTGGTCACATTTGTTATACAAAATTCAAAAGCGACCTACCTATGCAAAATATGTAATTCGAATGGTGACCAAACGGAGTGCCCACTCAAATGTCCTAGCACTCCTTCTATGCTTTAGTTATTATTCTGAGAGTATGGGATTGTGCACCTTGTTTTCATATGTGATTTTTAATCTAAGTATGTGATCGAAGCTTAAGGCATACTTAATGGGCATGGCGTCAGTCTGTGACCACGCTGACACGTCGGATTCCAACACGAATAAGTTTGCGTTAGATAAAGGGCGTTAAACCACAATTTAAAAACATACAGACACTTTATTGTGATAATGTTTCACAATTATCTTAGTTATGGCGAGATTCAGCATCCTATCCTGATTATCTGTTAGTGTTAGTTACTCTTTTTTGTAGCTTACACAGCGAAACATTATTTTAATTTTTAAAGGACATATGCACAGCGAGAGACTTATGATACTCAAGCAGCAGAGGGAGATAAATATTTCCGAAGCGTTCCAGATGAGAGAACAAGAGCTGTCAAGAATTAGGCACTTGACAGACGGGGTGTGCTCTCCCCTCATCCTCTTCTCCTCTAGTTGGTTTTCGCCCACGAACAGGAGCTGACCATTCACGATTACATAGTCGAGTGTAGTCGAAACACAGGGAGACGCCGCATAAAAAGGGCTAAATGCTAGTAACTCAGCTCGTTAAAGTCCAGTAACGCTGTAAATGTCATCCGGGACCAACAGCAAGTTCTCTAAAAAAAACTCAGCTCTAGTCGAGGAAAGGAGAAAGCGCCCAGACACATGTCTGTACCTGGCTTTTACTCTTTGGCAAACTAGAATGGTGTTTTGGTTTTATGTTAGTGTGCATTTTGTAGATAATATAAGTTTATAGTGCCATTGGAAGAATCGAGAGGGGAACATAGGCATACACCACAAAAATATAAGTAAGGCTTTGCGGTAGTACCTACCTAATAAGTACATAATTTTAAGATATACTTTTTCTAAGTACTTACTTGTTTCAATAAGTAGTTTTTATGGTGTATCTCAGCATAGGTATATAATTTCTAATCTTATTTTAGTTTAAGGTGCATTTCTATATTTTATCAGACTAAGCTAGAACGCCATTATTAACTTTGAACACTTATATAACAATAACATAAAAAGCGCCCAAAATAATTTACAAAAATATATATTTTTTTAGGTTCTAAGAAACTTTTTATTAGTAGGTATGTGAATAAAAGTGACGTTTGTCATAAAACGTCATCTTAAAAAAATGGAATCTCATAATTTTATGTTGTCTAATTTATGTAGACAAAAATGAAATCTATTCTGCTTCTTACATTTAGATCACCAAAAATATTTCAATAAAAATAATTAAGTATAGATAGATGGCGTTAAACTTATTACACAATCATTTACAATATAAACTTTAAAAATTTCGCTGTCCATTATAATTAAAATGTCTAAATGAGGTTTACGCAAACTGTTAGTAACACCTGATATCTGTGGTTAGTACCGTCCAGTGCGACTCTGCCCAAATGTCGGATATTCGTTTTATAAATAAAATTTTACCTACCATAAATAACAACATAAATATCACTAAACATCATCATTTGTTGTGCATTGTCTTTTATTATATATAGATTGAAAAGGATTCTTAGCTGGCGCAGGTACTTTTTACTAAGTACCTAATTAAATATTTTCCTAGGAAGATACGACATGTCATTGTCACGAAGTTTAAAAATACCACAAAATAACAATTCTGATGAGTGTGACATAAAGTAAAATAAGTACACAATAAAATATTAATACTGAATAAGGTTAAAAGTTCTGATAGTCACATCAAACACTCAATTGTTTATGTTACAAATAATGGATTTATTTAACTGCTTACACAGATATGAAATGATGTATAAACTGTAAAAATATCCAGTCTAAACTTGCGCGTTCAATTCAGTAACTTCTTGATTACATAAACGTTTCTAATAAAAATATTATTTCAGAATTTTATTTTCCAATAAATGAACACTTTGTTGGAACTACTAAATATAGTATCAAAGTAATTGCCTATTTCACAGCATATTTTTCATACAAGACGCAAATCAGTGGGAACGCGTAAAAGTATTTTGGTTTTTGTTTCATGATGAAGTCATCTATATAGATAATTAAAATACTTTTACTTGCATACAAAATTGCATGTTAATTGTAGGTATCTCCTTTTTGGTATGTACAAGGTCTGAAATCTCACAACGTTGTAACTCCGCACAGTAAATAATCGGTAACAATATATGGGCAAATTCTTAAAAGCAAAAAGTCATAAAAATATACCTGAACATCTTTTTACTTTCAATGTTGTTTTTTAACCTAACATAATTAAGTAACATATTATGGAATTTGCGTCTTGTATTAATATTACATTCTTACCACTTAAAATACATTAATGCTATGCTTGCTTAGCAATAGTAGGATGTTTTAATGGCCGTATTTGCTTTAATTTTGTTGATTGTCCATCAAACTTAATATCAACGTCAACATCACTCAACGGATGAGATACAACAGATATAGAATCATCTTTTCTATCATTATCATTCGGACTTAACGGTGTAACGAAGCCACTGTCATCTTTGTTAGGTTTTTTTTCATTTGTTTGTAAATTTAGTGACATACTCCTTCTACTTTGGAATAGGTTAACGTCGTCTAAATACGATGTTGGTTCAATTTTTTCATCTAGCTTTTTCAAGTTCTCGTCAAAGTCGTGTTTCAGTTGTTGTTCAAATAGTCTTTCTTGTCTTATTTGCTCGTGTGTGCTAGCAAAGAAACCGGCGTTTCTCTTGCCCAATTCTCTTAAGGAATCTTTCAAAATGTCTTCTCGAAAACTGTCCGATCTCCTGTAATCGATTTCCGATTTTTCTTCTAGAACCTTTAACGGATAATTTTTCAAGTTGTTAGCTATCAATCCTGAATGCATTGACTGAGATTTTTTCATTAGGAAAATTTTTCTGTCACTTTCTGGGGTACTCTTATCTCTGTTAACAGCATTGAGAACGTCTTCTTTAGATATCTTCGCAAATAAGTTAGGTGCGGACACTCCAGTTTTAAATACCTTCTTTGTTTCATCTTCTTCTTCATTAGAAGTGAATTTGGAACCAAACGATGTTATTTTAGAACTGAAGGATAGTCGTTTGCAGTGTGTGTGGACGATTTTTTTGATTTCCGCTGGCATATCTTGCCGATGGTGAGCAGAAATGTAGCGACTGAGCAATGTCAATTGTTGTTCCATGAACTTGTTTTGAGTTTCTATTCGTGTTTGGGACTTTTGGTAGTTTGTAATCGCATCCATTGCAGACTGTAAATAAAGTACAGTGAATTAATTAAAATTTAATCAAAATTCATCGTTAATTTTTTAAAGAAAGTAAAAAGCCATAGTTATCTGATTTAAGTGATTGTTTATTATCATTTGATGCTTTGAAGCGTTGCGTGCTATTAGCAAAAAACTACAATTACAATAATATGTATTTTACATCTATTATAGAATTACATTAAGTTTATTCATTGAGCTTTTTAGTTTTATTTTCCTTACATCCAATTCCTCAGTCATCCGGCTCTTGTCAATCGTGAGTCGCCTATTCTCCTCAGTCAGAGTGGCTAGTCGCGGCATCTCTTCCCTGAGCACCGCGTATTCTACTGCATAATCGTTTAGTTGCCGTGATATATCCAGGGAATGCACCTGAGAAGAGAACCACGATGTTAATGTAATTAAGACCATAAACAGGTTGAGGAAAACGATTAAAAATATTTTGTAACTATTTTTTTCTACTTTGTTTACCATTGGCAGAATAAACTGGCTTGCAATATGTAGTACTATGTAGAATTGACTGATATTAGAATTCTGTCAAAAAATGGATAGCAACAGAATAGTTTTATGGTGCTGGTATTACTGAAGCTGGTAATACTGAAGCTTCACTGATAACATTGGTGTTGCAAGCGTCCTTGTTTTAATTTTCGACAGGCGGTTTTACTCGTGAGTTGCTGTGTTCCAATTTGATAGGCACTAGATCCAGTAAAACTACAGGACATAGAAGCATAAGAACAGAAGCGTCCGGGTAAACAACTCGTTAGCCGACTCAGTACCTTAAAAGCTTTGAAATTCGAACCTTTTTACGTAATATGTGATAGAAGCCTTTTACAGAACCGGAGCTAGGTTTCGATGATAAATTTTCTAACATCCACCTTCGGCTTTATCGTCACTTACCATCAAGTGAGATGAAGGCCAAATGCTTACACGGACAGAATTAAAAAAAATCATTCATATAGTCAACCTAGTCTCACCTTCTTCATAACTTTGTCGTAAACCTCTTTGTCGATCTCCGGCAGTTTGTGCTTCAAGTACTCGGCGGCTTCCTCACAACTCTCGCACATCAGTAGCCCGTCCTTGTGTGCGGATAGCAGACCAAGGGAGACGGAGAACACCACGTCCAGAGACTCTAGGAAGATGAGATCTGAAAGGAGAATGTCAAAAATATGACCTTTGATTAAAACATAAACTATAAACTTTAAAATATTTGTATGCAGTTGTTAAAAGTTTAGTTGTCATGTGGTTGCCATAGGCTTGTACGAGCTGCGAGGACCTATCAACACAAAAGCTGCTTTTGTTTTTGTTTACTTCTCTTGAAACTTTATTTAATTTAATATAATTATATAAATTATAATATCCCCACGTGCTATTGTCCACGTGGGAGGCCTGTGCCCAGCAATAGGATGTTTATAGGCTGATTATGATGATGATGACTAAAATTAAAATCTTTTACGGAACTAACTCGCGTTTAATAATACTTTTTATGCTTTTTAATTGGTTAATTTCAATGTGTAGTGCTCGCGTAAACCTTAGAAAACAATATGAATAAAATTATGTGACTAGAAATCGAATTTTATGATGAATGATGAATGATTTTATGATCACTGATGGTCGAAATCAATAATTTCATTTCACATGAGGCCGCAAAGAACAGAAAGCAGTAGCTCTCAGAGGACAAGATCCACTTTGGTTCGCTGAGTTAGTGGAGTGAGTGAGTAAGTAAGTAAGTGATTGCGTGAGGGAGTCAGTGAGTGAATGATTAAATGAGTGAGTAAGTTAGTGAGTAAGGGAATGAGTAGGTAAAGAATTTAAAATACGGAGTAAGTGACTGAATGAACGAGTGAGTGAGTGAGTGAGTAAAAAGTCCAGACTCACCAAACAACCTGACGACGAAGCCCATCGGGGACTGGCTGGTAAACAGCGTCAACATCCAGGGCGTTGCGTACAGCGCCGGCGATATGTCCAAGTAATCGAGTGTGCGAGTGAGTGAGTGAGTGAGTGATTCAGTTAGTAAGTGAGCGAGTGAGACAGTGCGTGTGTGATTGAGTGAGTTAGTAAGCGAGTGATCTAGTGCGTGAGTGAGTTAATGAGTAAGTGATTGAGTGTGCGAGTAATTGAATGAGTGTGCGAGTAAGTGAGTGAGTGATTGAGTGAACTTACCAAACACCCTGACGACGAAGCCCATGGGGAACTGGCTGGTGAACAGTGTCAGCATCCAAGGTGCTGCGTACAGCGCCGGCGATATGTCCAAGTACTCCAGTTTGGCATGCAGTTCGGGTTCATGGTCGCGTAGGAGTCGGGAAAGCTGGTACAACTGTTTAACATTTTGGTTTAGATTGTAGAAATGTGCCGATAACCACAGTAATGAGACGCAAGGTCGCCTTTTTTGAACACATGCAGAGAGGACTCTTATACGCGTTCCCACGGCTAATCTTTGGGGGGAAAATTTCGGGAAAGCGAGGTCCGGGACGGACGACGACGGACTGGACTATAGTCAGTTATAAGCTACTTCATAGGACCGCAAGAAATTTTGTTAACTGTCCTCCAAACTTTATTGCCCATAATGATGAATAAAAATATACACGTCAAACATAGAACCTCCCCCTTTTTTGAAGTCTATTAAAAATGGAAGATGCAGACCGACAAAAAATTGTATTTTTTTTAATGTTAATCAAAAATAGTGGTGGATTTTGTGGTTGTGGATCAAATTTTGAGAAAAATAATCAAAATATATTTATTTTGATTTTCTTTAGGTAATTGTTTGGGTATATAGTAAGGGTGGATATTTTATAAGTTAGGTTAATAAATAGACCAAAGTACAAAAACATAAATATTGTATGTCCTTATTGCCAGATCCCCGAATGCCATAAGTCGTTTCGTACTTTATAAACGTTTGTTCTATTTACCTGAACTTGTAGGGCACTCATATCAGGTAGGTACTGCTTCCTCAAACCACGTCTGAACATCAGGTGTCGAAGTAGAACGAAAGCTTCAGCCTCTTCCATCTAAAAAAAATACATTTCTATTAGTACAGTTGACGCTTAGTGGCCGAGTGGTCATGCGCTCGGCTCGATATCCGGAGGTCTCCCGGGTTCAATTCCCAGGTCGGGTAAATTGTGTGTTTCGGATTTTTTACTGCGCCTGGGTTTGTGATCACTAATCCGCATTTGGAAAGTGTGGTAATTAAACCAATTCCCATCAATTGTAGCAATGAATTGATTTCAATGATGGAGGCCTTTGTCCGTGAAACAGTATACAGGCTGTACTATACATTTCTATTAGCACAGACAGCGTTAAAGGCGCGCAGTCGCGATAGTGGTGCCCTCATTAAGTTTTTCTTCATTTATGATGAATATAGAACAAAATTCGCAAAAAAAAAGCTGTATAGTTTGCTGAAGAAACATATTTTTCAGACACACATTGTTTGTCATTGACAGTTAGTGAAAGGATAGCCAGCTCCTCAGTATTTGAGCAATCGGAGTGAAGTGCGCTTTCACTAATTGGCCTATTAGCTATTAACCTTATCATCACCTAACATCAGGTGAGATAAAGGCCAAGTGCTTAAACGAAGTAGATAAAAACAAAAACAACGAAACAATCAAGTCATCCAAATATGACAAGCTATTGACAATTGGCGGTTATATTTCAATCTCCCCACGTGCTTTTGTCCATTTGGGAAGGCCTGTGCCCAGAAGTGGGACGTGGGACGATTATAGGCTGATTATGATACTCACATGTAACAGTAAGATCCCAGCGACAAAGCTCAGCCCCTGACAGTATCCCACGTCAGGGTCTACCAGCGAGTATGCCTTCAGGATGTTGTATAGCGCCAGCTGACCAGGCCCTAAAGCTGACGCGAAGTAGGAATGCTTGGGAAATGTGCGGCCTGTGTGCAAAAGAATACGGTTTATTTCAGCTTGACAGTGGTCAAATTAGTATGATGATGAATTTGGGGAGATCTTAATACATACATACATACTCACGACTATTATCCCTAGGGGATTTAGAATATCTATACTCTAAGCCAAAGGGGTAGTCAAGGGACTAGGTACTACTACCAACACAGTTGTAAAGTGCAGCAGTAAAGTGAACACTTTACTTAATAATTATGTAATGTGTAACGTTATAAACGTATAGCTATTAAATACTTATATAAAATTTTGATTTCTAAATAAAAAACCATAGATTATCTTATCCTAATTAACTTAATTCTAAATATTACTTTAAACCAAATTACTTAACTAATAACTACAAAGAAATAAAGCCTTAATAGTTTTGATAACTGCAAAACAAACGTATTTTGATTCATTTGGTGTTATCATTGCGCGCACGGTACCCCCTAACATGCCTTTCGAATTTTTTTTATTTGATGAAAGTAGGTAGGTTAATTTACCTGCGCGGTGGGATTGGCGTCGTCTCACACGCTCGAGAGACAGCCATACTAAACAGACGTTGCTTTTGTAAATTAGTGCATTTTCAATACGTCTTTTTTATAAATATTTAATAGGTCACGTATTTGACCAAAGCTATTATTTTTATAAAGTATTCAGCTTTATCGTCATTCTACGATAATTGTGCTACTTAATCCCCGTTAGGGTATGTGTTGAACAGCTTTTAAAATTAGAGTAGTTATTAGCTAGTAAGTATTTAGTTGTGTGTTAATCCTTTGTTTTAGCCTTAGCTCGCTTATGCAGTGCGTGTAGATAGCATTACTAAGCGTGCGAAGGTTTGTTTATAATTTCAAATCAAAGATTTAAACATCTAACGGTGATTTTCAAAAGTGTTGATCATGTAACCGTTAATGGGTGACCGTCATTGTATAATGTTAATTTTTAGTTGTGCAACTCGTTTGCTAATTTCTATTTGTTTCCTTGTCTGTCAGGAAGACTTCTAGAGGTTGTTAATTATTTAATTTCTGTTGAGACCGGTATAAATACGGTCGATCTCTTATTTAGTTCAACTTTAAATTACGGAGAGGAATTAAATGTTTTACATGTAACCTCGACCGGGACTCGAACCCGCACATATGTAATTTGCTTTTAATTTATTTTAATTATTATTGAGACCGGTACTACTACGGTCGATCTCATATTTAGTTTAATTTTAAATTACTGGATGGAAACCAAATGTTTCAAAAGTACCCTCGACCGGGATTCGAACCCGCACTTAAATAATTTAATTTTAATTTGTTTTCTTTGGAACATGATTTAGTTGTTAGCGCTTCTCGCAATGCTTTTTAACTAGGTTTTAAATTTAATAGTTTTGTGCACTCCGCTCTGATTGTGATCGCTTCCCACCTCACACTACAGTCTCTTCTCATCTGACTTTTTCGGATTGGCTTGGGGTGAGGTGGCTATCGCAATCGGCGGCTGCTGGACAAACCGGCTCACGCTGCGTTGTGTTCCAGGGTTCCACGCTCGGATTTCCACGTTTGGAGTTCAACGCTTGGATTAGAGTCCTACATTCCTACGTTCCACGTTCTACGTTTTGAAGTTCTACGCGACCGTCTTCGCAATTCGACGCGGCCGCCATTTTGTGGACACACCACGCAGCTCGCAGCTCCTGTACAGCGACGCGCCTCCCAACACCTCGGCGTTCCCCAAGCTAAGTCAGGGACGAGAGCAAACTACCCAGCTAGGCCCTTTATGTACTCCACGCCCTGAGACCAAGTATAAATAAATTTGTTTGATCGTAAGTGGGTGTTATCATTTCACGTACCCCACACTACGTCACACTGGCGCCTCAACTTGGTTTCTTGGCTGGTAGTTTGCTTTCGCAGAGAGTTGTAGTTGTAGTGCTTGTGTGTTGTACTGTTTTATTTTTGTTTTATTTTTAGTTTTGTATTCGTTTTTATTTATTTTTGTTCCGTAGTTTATTTTTTTGTAACAGACGGAGTCAATTATTTTTTTTTCTTGTGTGGGGTATTTTTTCAATCCGTCGATCATTTTTAAATTTAACGGAGTCGTGTCGTGTAGCGGCTCATTAAAAGAATACTACCACCCCTTCTCTTCCTTTGGGTGTCGTAAAAGGCGACTAACGGATTTATTTAGAACTGCACACATATCCAACAGCATATAAAGAATTGCACAGACATCCAACAGTATAAAGCGGCGTTGAGCTCATCATCACGCTGAGCACGTGTGCAGTTGCAGTTGTTGGGTTTCGATAATTGGATTGAAAGAATAGCCTTACCTTAGTTATAGATAAGTAACTAGATTGTTCCTGTTCAACACTTACCTTCTCTAACGGATATATTTTTTTTTTTGGATATGATGTTCCGCATATTTTATTTTTATTTTTATTTGATTTCTTAACGTTGCTTCCTAAGAAATGGCTTTTCGTATAAAATTTTTATCTTTGCAAAAGTCAGAGTTAGAGTACGAAGTGGCAATTAGGGGTACCACGCCTAGTAGTACCGAGCAGGAACTGCGTAAGCAGATTGTAAGTCTAGGGCGTAAATTTCCGTCTGAAGACATTGTAGTCAGTCCATTTGATGCTTCAGAGGACTTGACCGGGGTTAGTGACGTTCTCACAAAAGTTAAAATAAATTTAGATTTGGCCTTATATAGGGTAGATTTTTTAAGGATAGAAAACGTTTTGCATCACTTGCACCATCGGATCGGCCGGATAATATGCAATGAGACTATTAAACCTCAATATGATGAGTGTGTTTCGCAGTTTGGGAAATATTTTGAAATTTTTGAAAGCATTAAGGATAGGGGGGTAGATCTTCTGCTTCCTCTCAGCAATGGTGAATCTGCTAAACCTGCAGTGCCTATAAACGTTTCAGTCACATATTGTGATCGTGAGGAAACTAATAATGAAATAGTTGAATTGGAGTCCAATGGAGGAAAATTGGACATAATTCCCCAAAATATTAGGCCTTGCTATGCAAGTACGTTAGAACCAATTGAGAAAGCCAAGTCACTCGAATCGGTGCAGACCGTATGTCACAATGATGTGAAAAGTGAGTCTGATCTAGCAAAGACTCATAGTATTGCAATTTCTAATACATTGCCTACAGAAATTAAATACAATGGAAATCGTAATAAAATTGGCAGTAATTTTAAATCGAGTCCACCTAAACAAAATTTAAATATAACATGCAATAGAGCTCAACCATTTAGTAATAAAGGGAATTTTAATTATAACAATACCTATAAAAATTATAAAATGAATGATAAAAATTCAAATGTTCAAAATATAAGTCTATAGAAATCCAAGGGTGCACTGCATAATAGTGCATACGGGTATGCGACCCCGGATTCCTTAGCTACTACGACTTTGTCCTGATGTCCTTTCCGAGTCAGTAGTATCCTTTGTACCTTTTTCCTACCCCAATTCCATAATAATCCTATCCCATTCTTATTTTTTTCCTTAACCCAGTGCCGGCAGTAGCAATAGGCTCGCCACACCCATTACATGGGACTAAAGCTTGTCTGGCATACTGTGGGTGTATAGTATACCTATGCCTACCCCTTCAGGGATATACGGGCTTGAGTTTTAAGTAAGTATGTATGTACATTTGAACATACTTTAAAATATATTTTTAGTAACGTTACATAGCTAACAACTTCGCATATAACATCTTTAATAGTAATCACAGTTTGTATGGGTTACCAGTTCTATCGTAACAGGAACCTTTTGTTTTGTTAGGTTGCGTCAATATTCTTTATGATTGTTTATTGTTGCCAGTTTGTGAGCGTGAAGTATGAATTTATGAATGACAGGGTAGATACAAACTATTGACTTAGTTACCAAATGCAGATTTTATTAGGAGGAATAAAATCCTTGGTGACGCGAGGGGGTAATGTAACGTTATAAACGTATAGCTATTAAACACTTATAAAAAATTTTGATTTCTAAATAAAAAACCATAGATTATCTTATCCTAATTAACTTAATTCTAAATATTACTTTAAACCAAATTACTTAACTAATAACTACAAAGAAATAAAGCCTTAATAGTTTTGATAACTGCAAAACAAACGTATTTTGATTCATTTGGTGTTATCATTGCGCGCACGGTACCCCCTAACATGCCTTTCGAATTTTTTTTATTTGATGAAAGTAGGTAGGTTAATTTACCTGCGCGGTGGGATTGGCGTCGTCTCACACGCTCGAGAGACAGCCATACTAAACAGACGTTGCTTTTGTAAATTAGTGCATTTTCAATACGTCTTTTTTATAAATATTTAATAGGTCACGTATTTGACCAAAGCTATTATTTTTATAAAGTATTCAGCTTTATCGTCATTCTACGATAATTGTGCTACTTAATCCCCGTTAGGGTAAGTGTTGAACAGCTTTTAAAATTAGAGTAGTTATTAGCTAGTAAGTATTTAGTTGTGTGTTAATCCTTTGTTTTAGCCTTAGCTCGCTTATGCAGTGCGTGTAGATAGCATTACTAAGCGTGCGAAGGTTTGTTTATAATTTCAAATCAAAGATTTAAACATCTAACGGTGATTTTCAAAAGTGTTGTATCATGTAACCGTTAATGGGTGACCGTCATTGTATAATGTTAATTTTTAGTTGTGCAACTCGTTTGCTAATTTCTATTTGTTTCCTTGTCTGGAAGGAAGACTTCTAGAGGTTGTTAATTATTTAATTTCTGTTGAGACCGGTATAAATACGGTCGATCTCTTATTTAGTTCAACTTTAAATTACGGAGAGGAATTAAATGTTTTACATGTAACCTCGACCGGGACTCGAACCCGCACATATGTAATTTGCTTTTAATTTATTTTAATTATTATTGAGACCGGTACTACTACGGTCGATCTCATATTTAGTTTAATTTTAAATTACTGGATGGAAACCAAATGTTTCAAAAGTACCCTCGACCGGGATTTGAACCCGCACTTAAATAATTTAATTTTAATTTGTTTTCTTTGGAACATGATTTAGTTGTTAGCGCTACTCGCAATGCTTTTTAACTAGGTTTTAAATTTAATAGTTTTGTGCACTCCGCTCTGATTGTGATCGCTTCCCACCTCACACTACAGTCTCTTCTCATCTGACTTTTTCGGATTGGCTTGGGGTGAGGTGGCTATCGCAATCGGCGGCTGCTGGACAAACCGGCTCACGCTGCGTTGTGTTCCAGGGTTCCACGCTCGGATTTCCACGTTTGGAGTTCAACGCTTGGATTAAAGTCCTACATTCCTACGTTCCACGTTCTACGTTTTGAAGTTCTACGCGACCGTCTTCGCAATTCGACGCGGCCGCCATTTTGTGGACACACCACGCAGCTCGCAGCTCCTGTACAGCGACGCGCCTCCCAACACCTCGGCGTTCCCCAAGCTAAGTCAGGGACGAGAGCAAACTACCCAGCTAGGCCCTTTATGTACTCCACGCCCTGAGACCAAGTATAAATAAATTTGTTTGATCGTAAGTGGGTGTTATCATTTCACGTACCCCACACTACGTCACAAATGATAATGAAAATGATTCAACCGTGACCCGGTTGAATCATTTTCATGATTATGAGTGCTGGGGCTTCATCGGCTTCGCCACCATTGTCTTTTACTGATCTTTCAATATTTGAAAATCGCGTAATAATTTATTGCGTGGTTCAGATGGAGAAAGCGGAGCCATAGACACAGGAAAACGGCGACTTCACTTTACAATTTGTAATGATAATTGTTGCCGCATCAACACCGCCACGCGCCGCCCGCCCCGGCGCATTCTGTGCAACATTCTGCGTAGCGATCGGCCGAGCTCAGCGACTATACTAGATCGAAGATCATCAGCACATTTTCTGTGCAGAGACGCTCAGAAAACTGCGTAGAATTTCATACAAGAAAACTTTCAGCTAGGAAAAACGACGCCATAGTCTTGCATCTTTTAATTTTCGGAATAAATTATCGAGTTTTCCAGCGTTTCTTTCATTTTATTTGCTAAACAAATCGATTCTTTGACGAACCGGTCACTAAAAATAATAAAGATATTAATTCAACGGTCTCACCCAAATCTATCAGTATAGCGTGGTGATCACCAGCATCGTCCTTATCAATCTTTCTATCTGTGATAACCGCGTAAAAATCCAAACAGACACATGAAAACGGCCACTTCACTTTGTAATATGAAATGATAATGGCGATAATCATAATGATGATAATGATAATAATAATGTCACGTCTTACCCAGGTCTATGAGTATAGCGTGCTGATGCTTCGTCAGGCCTGCCAGCAGCGTCCTATAAGGCGTGTGGTAGAGCGGGCACTGCCGCACGTCGGGCGGCGGCGCGCGCAGGCTGGCTTGCTCGGCTAGGAAGTACCAGACGCCGCCGCGAGCTACGCGCGGGACTCCTGGGTGACAATGACAAAAAGGACTTTAATTAAAACAAAAATAGGATTCACAGCCACGGGATTCATAGTCCCGTGCACACTTGGAGATTGGGCCATACATAACCCACCACGCTAACAACCGAGACCAAAAAGTGCCTTCTGACGCACGGGGGAGCTCAAGATGTTTTAAATTAGGCCACCCATCAGTCTTGGGCAAAAAGTAATCAGATTAATGATTACGGATTACGATTACAATATGTAATCTGCAATCACGATTACAGATTACAGAAATTAATCAAAAATGTAATCATATCGGTGATTAATGATTATTAATCTGTAATCGTAATCTTGATTACTCATTACTGATTACTTATGATTGATTAATAAAACCAACAGTCGGAACGTTAAAAAATAAAAAGACATATTGTATAGCAATAAATCATCATTATTTTTTTCTACTTATTATTATTTAAAGTAGGGCTAGTGGGCTTGAGAAATTGAAGTGAGTAAAGTCGTAATTAACTTTAAATCGTTAATTGTTAGATGAATTAACTTGGCTGGCACAACAAATCCGCTATTTTTTTATTTATTTGATATACTAACTTGACACTCGCGCAATAAAGACGAATTTAACAACTAATCAAAATTGGTTCAGCCGTTTATTAGGTAATAGAGAACATTAAAACGGGCATACATACAGGTCAAACACAAACCCTACTTTTTTGGCTTCGCCGCAGACGGGTAATAAGTTAGCATACCAACGTGCTACTAAGCCGTGAAAGCCTGGTGGTAGGTATTGGGTCCCGCGTCTTCGGTTCGTCTTAGGTTCGACCCTGGGCAATACTAAGTTTTTTTAAAGTTCCCTATATATTTATCACTGCAGAGCACGAAAGCCGACGTCGGTCCTGGTTGTCATCGCCCCGATTACAATTTTTTTTGATGTAGCTGTTGAACAACTATATAACAAATAATGAATGCAGCTTACACGCAATAAAGAAATTCTATTCTATTCTATTTGAACGACGACTAACTCCTTAGTCGAGTGGTTTGTACACCGGTTTTCATAGTGTCGCCATCTCTGAGGTCCCGGGTTCGATCCCCGGTCGGGTCAATTTAGAATCTATTATTTTTCTAAATTGTTCTCGGGTCTGGGGGTTTTCTGTGTATAATAAGTATGTATTTAAGTATTTTAATTATGTTTATCCGTTGTCTAGTAACCATTTAACGAGTTTCATAACGAAGCTTCTCTTGGGCTGGATAATTGGTGTGAGTGTAGGAAAGTTTTTTTATTTTATTTTTTATTCTATTCTTGTGAGCAGAGATTGTATATTTTCTGTTACATGTTCATTTGTTCAAATGTAAAATAAGCATTACAATATCGATAATAAATAATTAATTCAAAAAAATTTAAACGATTATTTGGTTTCGAATTTTGTGACAACCCTTTCATATCGGCGAACGACCGCGTGGATACCTACGCGGGCGGCGGCATGCATCGCCCCACATCAAACGCGTTGCCCCACTGTATGAATAAATAAATAAAATAAAATAAATAAATAAACTTTTCTACACTCACCAATTATCTAGCCCAAGAAAAGCTTCTATAAGAAACTTGTTAAATGGTTACTAGACAACGGATAAACATACATAAAATACTTAAATACATACATATTACACATAGAAAACACCCAGACCCACGACAATTTGAAAAAAAAAATTTCTAAATTGACCCGACCGGGGATCAAACCCGGTACCTCAGAGATGGCGACACCATGAAAACCGGTGTACAAACAACTCGACCGAATATAGTAACACTGTGGCAGTAGATATAATTTATAGTACATAAAGCCAACCACTCAATTTGTAGATGCATACAAATTGTGATAATTAATGGCAACTCAATAAAATATAAATTATATTCATTAATTCCTAAACCATAATTCATATACTTAAACTTAGTTAAGAATAATCATGTAATTTAGATTACTGACTACTGTAATCAAGATTGAGGATTACATGTTCAATCATGATTAAAAGTAATCACGACTACTTTAATCTGATTAAATGTAATCATGATTACTTTCAATCAGATTATTAATCTGATTAAAAAAGTAGTTGATTACGCCCATCTCTGCCACCCATCCAGCGTCCCGGCATTACAAAAGTTGCATAGCGGGCAAGATTGCAAACCGAGCTTTTCGAATGATGAATGAATACATAAACTGTTTCTCGTTTAACAGCCTGCGTCAAAATATGCCGTCCACCTATTACGGAGTGTAATGATGAACAAATTATGTATGATGATTGAATGAATAAATGATAATTTAACGATGACTGAATGATGAGGGTATGATGAATGAATGATTAATGAATGATGGATGAATGATGATTGACTGATGAATGAACACACAAAGTGTACCTTGTATAACAGCTTGCGTCAGCATGTGCCGGTCCACTTTGTTGATGGGTCGGGACACGTCGCGCGACAGCAGCGAGTCCCACATAAGGGTTACGCCCGCGTCGCACACCCCCACCTCGGCGTACTCTAGCTTGATGCGGCGGACTGCTGAGGACTCCTCACTCTCTGGGGGTGGTGGAAAATCGTTTTATTATAATACATACTAAACAAAAAGCAACATGAAAAAGTCGGTACAAAGAGAGTGAGCCGAAACTGATATATTTATTTATTTATTATATTGGCACACACAACAGGTAACAATCAAATAAAAGTAGAAAAATAAATTACAATGGATTGAAACTAGATCGAGACCCAAAAAACGTGTATATACAGCATTATAAATTTTTGGCGCGAACATTCTTGTCACCACGATGGAATTAAACATTAATAAAAACAAGTAATGTACAGACTCAAATTAAAAAAATATTGAAACCATATAAATAAATCAAATTAAAAATTTATCAGCATTGTCCACACCAGTACGTGATTGACTTGTGGCAAACCATAGAAGTTAACGCAATATGGAGTCCCATCCATCCAATCAGATTATATTATCTACCCACTGCTGAGTATAAGCGTAATCTTTTCCACACCATTTATCTCTGTCCTAGCCTGATCCATTGAATCAGGTTGGCATTGATAATGGATGGAATGGAATATGGAAAAAGCAATGCTCCGCGTCATAGGAACGTCACTTGAGTGGAGATGGCACCCGTCCCCCGTTGCCCGCTCATTTACTAAAACCTATAATATATTATTGGGATGACCTTTTAAGTAGGTACTTGTGTACCTGTGTTAGGTAGGAAATCCCGCTCTTCCATAAGAATTATTATGAACATATATGTTATGTTACATATTTCTCCACAAAAGAAAGAATTTGTCAGCCTATAGTGCTATCTAATGACACTTACCCATCAGCTTAGCGTTTTCCTTCTCCATCCTGACGAGCAGTATCGTCTGATCGATGGCCATCTTCCACAGTCTCCTCAACTCCTCTTTCGGACGCTTGCCGCGAGGCTTCGGCGGGCCGAGGAAGCCTTCGGCTGACAAGGTTCCTGTAAGAAGAATAGCTAGAAATACCAATCAATAATGGATGGAACTTTTACGTAAAAAAGTAAAAAGTGTTAATTAATTTCGGCGGGCTGGTTATCCAGCCGTGGCCTTATGTCCACGGTAGCTTAATTGGAAAAGCATCTGACCCGAATTGTCAGAAGGGTGCAGGTTCATTTTATCAACATTTCCCATATTGTTATTTGTTCGCAACAAAATTTGCGTTAAAATTATGTAAGTAAACAATATTTATAACATTATAATTAGGAGTTATAATTTTTTTTGTAATAATCATAATATACCTGATGTTAACGAAACTTTAAAATAAAAATGACCGACTTATGCGGCAACCGATCCACGCCCACCGCAATACGGGTGGCCGCGCCGACCACCCCGCCAACAAGGCCTTAGACCTGTCGAAATTTTCTGGCCAGTCACTTAAAAATAAACTCCTCACGCTCCATACCTTCCTGATTTTCCGTAGGCTGTACCACCTTCTCGTAAATGGCCTGCCGCCAGGTGGCGTCACTTTCGGGCCCCGCTTCAGTCGTTGTTGGTCTTGAATCGCTGACTTTCAGGAATCTAGAATAGAACACAATAGAGAAAGGTTTATTTGGTACAAAACATGGTATTAAATCATAATAATTATGCAATTATAAATTTTTAAACTTTCGCGTTCCATTATACAGACATATTTAGACGGGATTTAACGCAAAACTACTTAGTTAAAGTTGAACTTACATATCCATCATCGGTGACATGACAGGTGTGCCGCATTCCTCTTTGGTCTCTTCCAAATCCTCGTCAATCGTGGCGGTCGGAGTCCTGGGGGATGGTGGAGGTTCTGGAGACAAAGAGTCACACTTTAATACCTAAGTCAATGTTTCTTCAAAGGCTGTATTCCATAAAGGGTAGTCAACACAACACAGATTTCCATTTGCTACGATCCTGACAAATCTTTTGATTTTTCTTTAATCAACTGTCAAACCTAATTTTGATCACACTGAATCTTTTAATTACTACGCGCTAGGGTAGTCGCCTTTTACGACACCCAAAGGAAGAAAGGGGTCAGTAGTATTATTTTAGTGAGCTGTTACACACACGGTAGATATGTTATAAATGTCTTTTCAATATCAAAACAAGAAAATGCTTTTCATATATCTAAGTAATTCTGCTAATAAGAACTGTCTCCTGTTCCTGTCTTGTTTTTGTAGCCTGATTGGTATAATTGGATTTTTTTTAAATGACAGTCTGCTAACGAGCAGGCGGGCCGCCTGATGGTGAGTGGTCACCGCTGCCCATGGACATCAGCAACATCAGAGGTGTTGCTTTTGCGTTACCGACCTGAGAAAAACCTCTCTACACCCCTCTTGAAAGATTCCATGCGTAGTTTAATGGAAAAACCTCTGATGGCAGCTCATTTCACAGTTTTATAGTGCGTGGAATAAAGCACACACACACACACACACAAACACAAATCGAACCATTGAGAGAACAGTGGCTCCAGGAAATGTGCGTGTGCTTTGTTCCGGTGGCGAGCGAGGCGATGGTAGAAGGAGGAAGTAAGCACCAAATTTAAGAGTTCCTTAAGAGGGTTTACGCATTTCGGTTTCCCATACAAACTTCCATGTCGTTATTTTTAAAAACCAACAAGCCAATTTTGATGAAACTTTGCATGCTGAAGGATCTAAATAGTTTGTTATCTGTGTTATTGCGATTTAAAGTCCACTATAGAAAGTTAAAAATCGCAATAACTCAGTTAAATAAACATTTTTTTTAAATGTTTTCAATAAACTATTTAGATCTCTGTGTTTTACTTCAGCATGCTAAGTTTCATCAACATTGGCTTATTAGTTTTTAAAAATTTCGACTAGGAAGTTTGTATGGGAAACCGAAATACGTAAACCCTCTTAAAGCATTTTGCATTATACAGGCGGTAGAACACACACAATGAGCCGATGTCGCGACGCAAGGCTAGGGCTTCTAACCGGTCTGTTGAATAGCGCGTCGCTGCAAGAAAGATGGTCAAGCTGGTATTAAGGAACTCCGGACCAAAGACGTGAACAGTACTCCATGTGAGATCTAACTTGGGCTTTGTACAACTGTAAAAGCTGGTTAGACGAGAAGTAACGTATCGCTTTTCTAAGAACTCCCTTATTTCTTGGATGCCATCTTCGTGTTGTCCTCTAGTTACTTGTGGAACTGTACATGTCAACACCAAGGATCCCATACTGCTTGAGATGTTAAGTGGAGTGCTCTGGAACTGTGGTGCTAAGACTAATGGATCCTTTTTAGCGGTGAACACGCAAACCTGTGTCTTGGAGTGGTTGAACTGAACTAAGTTCGATTCACCCTATTTGGAGAACCGTTCCAAGGAGTTCTCAACTTTGGACACAAGTTTCAGTCGATTCTCCGGTGTGAAAGTCTGAGGCACATTAGGTCTTCCGATTTACTGGGGTCTCCCGTACTGTCATCTGCATAGCAATACAATGTTAGCCATATCATTGATATGCAGCAGAAACAGCGTGGGAGACAGAACCGAGCCCTGGGGAACGCCAGCATATTTTATGAGCATGACATCAGAGCAGTAACCGTCGACAGCGACCTTAATGCTGCGCCCACAAAGCAAGCTAGAATATGGCAGTGGACTGTTTCTGCGGTCTTCATTGCCTAGTCTCTGACTAACCCTTCGAGGATAATAGTTGTGAATATATTTACGTATGCATCTACCTAAATCCTGCATGATCACAGCCGGCGACAGAGATTTGCTCCGGAACCCATCGGACGGTGAAAGGAGATCGGTGTTGGACGGCTCCGAGGATGTTTCAACAGGCAGCAACAGCGGCAGAGGAGACGGTTCCTGAAATACGAAGCCATTTTTTATCCCGTACGGGTAAGCGCTAGGCCTTCATCTCACCTGATGGTGAGTGTCGATAAGGCCGAAGATGGAAACGCATAAAGCCGGAATCCTCAACCACCGAGTTGTTGTCCAGAATTTAGATAAGATAGTGGTAGCTAGCCGGGCGGACTTAAAAAGCTTTACCACCAAGCAAACCTAGTACATAGAGGTGTAACGCCTCGCTAAGAATAGAACCCGGGAGAAGTCTGAGACCAGTCGCTTAGCCACTAGACAACAGAGGCAGTTAAAACAATCAGTGGTCGAGGATTCCGGGTGAAGCGCGCTTCCACCTTCGGCCTTATCGTTACTTACCATCAAGTGCTTACCTGTAGGGTATAAAGAAAAATTAGAAGCATTACTACTCAAACTATAAGACTCCCAATAAAGTAAGTCGAATTTAAATTTGAAGATCAAAGTTAAAAAATAATAACGCACCTTTCTCAAGAACACACCATCGTCCCTACTGCCTTTTCTCTTGAGGAGATGATCGAACCCGCTGGACAGTGACCGCTTAGCTTTCATGAAGATAGTGCTGCCACCCAAGTACTGGTTCAAGAATTCAGATCTGCAATGGAATGAAAACAATACATTACAAGAGCTGAACTACAGGCGGTTCATTAATAGATTACTATTGACTCATCTCTTCCCTTGGGTGTCGTAAAAGGCGACTAAGGGACCAAACACTGCACATGCATATCCAACAGCATAGAGCGGCGATGGGCTCACCACCTGTTACGCTGAGCACATGTGCAGTGTGTTATTTGGTGTGCCGTGGACTGTGGTAGTGCACTGCTTTTGCGGTCCTTATCGTCTA
Organism: Scoparia ambigualis; assembly: GCA_963921215.1. Classification (NCBI taxonomy): domain Eukaryota; kingdom Metazoa; phylum Arthropoda; class Insecta; order Lepidoptera; family Crambidae; genus Scoparia; species Scoparia ambigualis. The sequence goes on along the minus strand of OY992515.1, from coordinate 28,725,174 downwards.
GTCTCTGACTAACCCTACTTCGGGGTGAGCATGTAACCTTTTTCAAAGCAAAATTGAAATGTAGACTCAGGTGCTCCACGACTTGCCGAAAACTATTGGTCTAGTTTTATTTGACCAAACCTCCATTTCGCTTAAACTTCTTTTACAATTCAGTGTTCAGCATACACGATGTTTTCGCACAATAATTCATTTATATTAGTTAATACTATAACACTACCTGTCTCACTGAACACATGTGCAGTCGCTATTTGGTGAAAAGAGGACTGCTTTTGCGGTCCTCATTGCCTAGTCTCTGACTTACCCTTCGGGGATAATAGTAATAGTTAGAGGATAATATTATGTACTTACATAATATTAACAATAATATTACAAACTTATGTATCATTCTGACCTGTTTTCTGCAGTGTCGTGGACATGCCTCAGCTGTTTCGCTTCGCAGTGAGCACGGAGAAGCATCATTAGAAATGCGTTGTGCTCGCTCACCTGTGAAGAAGTGAGAGACTATGTGTGGTTATTAAGTGACTTTGGAGAAAATGGTACAGGTGTCAAGCGCAGCCTTTATACTGTCTTACTGTAGGATAAAAGCCTCCATCTTTGAAATCAAGTCTTCGCTACAATTGATGGGTATTGGCTTAATCACCACCTATGCCAAATGCGCGTTAGTGATCACAAACCCGGGCTATGAATCGACAAATTCTAAACGCACTTTGTCCGACATGGGAATTGAAACCGGGACCTCCGGATGTCGAGCCAAGCACTTGACCAATCGGCCACCGAGGCGTTGACCTACATACTCTTAAAATTCGGTGAAATGTTTCGTCGGTTAAATAATGTGTCGGTAGAAATATGTATGGTCGCTATAATAAACTTCGGTAATTGGTTTTTCGGTGAATCTTTACAAGTAAGTAAGCTTCGTACAAATAAGGCATCGTTGAATTGGGTGATCGGTTAATAGTTTTCGTTGAAATGATAATCGGTAAAACGGCTTTCGGGATTAAATAGGGAACCCTCCTGACACACATCCTTTGCTTCACTTACTCTCATAGCATTTTTCATACACGCTCGTCTGTTTAGGGTACTCTTGACCTGTCCTTTAACAAGAACGTCACCGATCTAATCTAAGATAAGATAAGATATCTGGAAAAAGGCAGTACCTCATACATATGGTTTGTCCCGCCCTGGTACTTGGTGATAATGAGGTCCTGTTCATCTTCGGGTAGCTGTTCCACTCGTCGGAGTATGAAAGCGTGAGTTTTCTTCTCATTCATACCTGCAAAAGGAATAATCATCATCAATTTCGCCATTCCAACAATATTGTGTTCCATCAGTAAGAGTTAAGTTGTTATAAATATTGTTTACATAATAGTTTAACGCAAATTTTGTTGCAAACGTAATTACAAATTGAAAAGTGCTGAAAAAATTTCCACTATCAGGATTCGAACCCGCACCCTTCTGCCAATCTGAGCCAGGTGCTCTTTCCAGTTGAGCTACCGTGGACTTATCCAGCCCGCCGGAATTAATCAACACTATTTAATTTTTTACTTTAATGCCAAATGCGCTCATTTCATGTCAACAGCTACGTCATCAACGTCAGATCTTTATATATATATTTTTAAAGTATTTACTATCCGGGCCAGGTTCTGTTGAGCTACCGTGGACTTATCCTGGTGGGCTGAATAAGTGAGTTAAATTACTTTATACGACAGCGAAGAGAAGAGAGGGGCTGGAGTCGCTACACACACGGCAAACAATGCAATCAGAGTTAATTTAGCGAAAGAAGTGTGTCGAACGGAAAGCTGTGGTCTTTGCACAGAACAGAAGACCTCTTTCTTCTGTTCTTAGGGTATTTGCCTCCCTCAGGGAAACGGTCGTAAATATGTATACAGGGTGTTCGGCAGACGGTTAAACATACGAAAATAGGGGATAGGTGAGACCCTCTGCTATATGTTCTGCCTTAAAAATTTGACCTAGGTCCCACGGTTTTTTTTCATAGGGCCCTATCTATCCCCCCTATTCGTATGTTCAACCGTCTTCCGAACACCCTGTACATCCCAAGTCTCACCTTCGACATCATGGCACAGTCTGTGATACCACAGCATCGGGCAATGCTCGCACGTCATGTTCGGAGATTTCTCCCTAGACTTCTTCAGGAGTTCCGCGTGTGCCACAAACGCTTGTCGTATTGCTGGAAAAGTCGTCAAAGTTAAACTACATACATACATATAATCACGTCAAGACTATTATCCCCGAAGAGTTCGTCAGAGACAAGGCAATGAGGGCAGCAAAAGCAGTCCTCTACCATAGTCCACTTTTCACTAAATAGCGACTGCACTGCGCTCAGGGTGACAGGTGGTGAGCCCATCGCCGCTCTATGCTGTTGGATGTAAGTATGTGCATTCTTTAGTCCGGTAGTCGCCTTTTACGACACCCAAGGGAAGAGAGGGGGTAGTAGTATTCTTTCACCGCTACCTGACACGGTTGTACTAAGGTTATACTAACACTGAATATTTCTATCGAAGAACCGATTCCCACATGATACAAGTAACTTTTTCCTCTGCCTAATACATGGTGTCAACCGAGTCGAGGTTAAAGCATAGGCTTTAGACGTATCCCTTGCCGTCTAAAGAGGGGGGGTGGGGAAAAGTACCTTATTTACTTCAAGATGCCATTTACTTCAGTGGACTAGTGTTTAGATAACCAATCACAGACGCGATGTGGTTCGTATTGTTTATACATATTGTACTCGGTTGGTTTAGAGATAAAATAGCGAGTTTCTCCACATGCCATAACCTGAGATAGAGGCCAAGATTTTCTCAATGGTAGAATTTAACCGCCTATGTGGTCTAGTGGATTAGCCACCGGTCTCAGACCCAGAGGTCCCGGGTTCGATTCCCAGCAAAGGGTACATTTTTGTGTACTTGGTTTGGTTGGTGGGAGGGCTGTTAAGTCCGCTTGGCTAGCTACCACTGTCTTAACTAAGTCTATCGCCATAATAACGATGTTTATAGAATTGTTGTGTTTCGACAGTTTAGAGATAAGATAGCCAGTTCCTCAGTGGTTAAGGATTCCGGGTGAATCACGCTTCGGCCTTATCGTCAGGTGAGATGAAGGCCAAGCGCTTACCCGTCGTAGAATAAAATAATAATAAAATTCAAGTAGTGAAGTATTATTTAAAAGTACGTAAAGCTTATGAAAACCATACTTGCATTTTGCAACTAAGTCTAGCTACTAGCATTGCCACTCTGCATAGTAATATGACCATACTCTATCCTTTTCCTTCTAAGAAGAATTTAAAGTCAAACTTACCATTAATAACTTCCTGGGCTATAGAGTCGCTCTCACATTTGAATACGTAGCAAGCGTATGCCTCATTGGTCTCTCTGCATACGAACCCGAAGTGTTCCTTACTAACCCTACCAAGAACACAGCTGGCGACATCTTTGAACTCCCGGTGTAATAGGATCTGCTTCCTGTCAGGACTTATCAGTCTAAGTTCGGAGCGGCCGACCTGAAAAGAGTTTTGGAGAAATTAAAAATGCACTTGAAAAAATACTAGTTTTTTATTATCTACGACGACGGGTAACCACTTAATTTTCATCTGACCTGTCCGTAAGTGACGATAAGACTAAATGTGGAAGCGCGCTTCACCCGGGATCCTCAACCACTGACGCACTGGTTATCTATTATGTCTAAACTGTTGGAATATGCTATTAACATTGTTTTTATGGTGTCAGACGCTTTACTGTATAATTTGGAAATGAAAAAACCTTAAAACAAGAAAGTCGCCGTCTAGTCAGTAGATTGGAGTAATCTGCAATGTATATAGGTATGTGCTCTCAATTCACTACGCCTCCATTTCTAGAATGGGTCCCGACTGCTACTATTTTTCTTTGCAACTTTGGCGATTCTTAAGTAAAGTGCAATCGGGTATGACGCCTTTCTTGTTTTCGGGTTTTTTCCTTTAAAATTACACAGAAACGCAGTCGGGTTTTTTAGTTTTTCAAATTACCGTTTTTATAACTATGTTTGGTAATTATTGTTAAGTCATTTAATTTACCTGAATTGTATTATTTTCATTTGTGTGAAAATAAATAATTTCTTATGTAATGAAAATGCGAGGTCGTGGTGGTGACAGTCATCACGACCTCTAATGTGAAGTTTAAAAATGTATAAAATAAAAGAATATACGACATAGGTACCTGGAAGAGCATCGTTCTATTCTGTTCTCCAATGAGCTGCGTGATCGGCGTTTTCAAGTTCAAAGTGCCAATAGAAGCTGACCGGTCCCTCAAAAACGGTTTGTTTTCAGGCATTGTGTATCTTCTAACATCACTACCTTCTGGCACAGCTTGTATAGTCTTTGGTTTCCTTGCTATCTCTTCAAAACTAACTTTAGGTGACGGGCTATCTTCTCTTAACTTAGTATTTACAGGATTTATTAATACTTCGTTCACATTTGCTAAAGGATTTATAACCTTATTAGAGTTAGTTTCGTCTGTTTTAATGACGCTCTGACAGAATTGTGTTATAGATGACGCAGTTTCAGATATGACTGAGTGTATATTGGTTTTCTCTTCATCTTCATCGACAGTGCCGAGATTTTTTTTAGGCACATTAAGTGCTATAACAGTTTCGTGTGCAACCTTTTTCGTTGATGTGTTTTTTTCTACTCTCTCTTTGGTGAACATGTCAAATTCTTTGTCGATCTCGTTTGATTCAGTCTTCACTATATTGGTTGTTTCGGCTTTGTCTGGTTCTAGAGTGCTTGACAAAGGTGTAGTTCTTCTGTCAATTTCTGTTTTGCTGTCTGCCATGTTTTCTGTGGAGTCGTTGCTGTAAATGGAGGTCTATAAAGAGAAAATAACAATTTTAATTGAAAGCTCTAAAATAAATTGAAATAAGTTACTTCAAAGACGGACATCTTTTTGTACTGCATGCCGCACTGCCAGATAACAAAAAAATGTACAAACGGTAAGTAAGTTTTTCAATAACGAAAGTTTTGAAATGAAATGAAATGAAAAATATTTATTCCGAGCATAAATATGACAATTGAAGATAATCATGACGTTCCATTTTTATAGTAAGAAGTAATACAACTTATCGTGGGAGGGCAAAGTTTAAAATAAACACTAAATAATAAAGGCTCCATAATAAAGAAAGACTAACAATTTTATTTTTAGGAATCTAAAGAATTCCTTGATTCCCACGATACTAACTTTGCTATTGTTCTCAAGTGACTTGTATTTTTATTTGGTATACGTATGTAATACGTATGTAAATCATTATTATAATGGTTTAAAATTAAATAAGCAAAAAAGGTAAGACAGATATTTCAGATACTGTGATTGCAGCATACACATAAAGACAAAAAATATCACATTTTTTAAAACCACATTGAGACAGAGCTGGACCATTAAATAAAATAAAACTACAATATTTATTAATTTAATTATTACAATAGGTATACAAACAGTTTACAGTCAATGCTGCTAAATTAGTTGAATTGTGTTGTAAAATTATGATAAAGGAAAAAATAGTTCCAGAACGTTCAAGATGATGTAAGATGTTTATTTAGCTGTTTCACGGTTGCCATGTTGTTGGACCCGGTTTAAATAAAGACGGCATCATTGCCCCCCTGCGTCTGCTTCAGACGATTAAAAAAAAAGATTATTATTAATGTGCGTTTAACATATTAATAATAATCCTGTTAACCCATTCTGTTAATCTAAATGACTGTGTCGAAGTGGGTTCAAGTCAGTAGTAGTCTAACGGAGGATACTATGCTCGCGTTCAACTCGAGCATCTATACCTACGCTCGGCTACCGACACGCCTCATAACCGATTTGTTATACAGTTGTTATTATACCTTTTTAAACTAGTTGGCTTATACAAAATTCAGGGACCACGGGTAAAATAATTCCCGTGGTACCTTCCAGGGACTATCACAGGGACCATGGGCAGCAAAGGACTGAGAAATCAAACAACCATTTTGTGTCAGATGTGAAAAATCTCAGAACAATAATAATGCTTTAGTTATTGTTCTGAGTGAAAAATCTAAATTCGTCTTTTTAATCGGAACGTCGAGAAGACACAAAAGAGAAATAAATCAAATAGGTAGTTTCCAGCCAACTAATCATAAAAGAGTTCGTATGTAGGTATACGGAACGGCATGGCTGTGTAGGCCGAAGCGCGAACGACAAAGTCTTCCGCATGTTTGGCACCTGTGGGTTAAACTGGGGGGGTTGTTGTTGTATTGTAATACGTTTTTTTTACTCTAGCTTAGACTACCCCACTACTGGGCAAAAGCCCCCTCCCCCCCCAAGATTGATTATTAGTAGCTATATTTTCAGAGCTGTATGGTGGCGTGTCATTAAAATACTACCGACACATCTCTTTCCTTGTTTGTCGTAAAAGACGACTAACGGACTAAAGATATCCAACATAGACATAGTTAGACTATAGTTAGTTAGATGAGTTGTTAAGTCTTAACTACAAGTTAGTTAATGTTTTATTTTATTATTATTAGTATTGACGTCAATAGGTGTCTGTAAAGGTTTACATTGAATAAATAATTTGACTTTGACTTTGGCTTTGAACAGCTTAGAGCGGCGATAGGCTCACCACCTGTCACGCTGAGCACATGTGCAGTTATAATTTAGTGAAAAGTGGACTATGGCAGGGGACTGCTTCTGCGGTCCTCATTGCCCAGTCTCTGACTAACCCTTCGGGGATAATAGTTAAGTATGTGTATGTATGTAATTTACTAACCCCGGTAGAAGATAGAAGGCTGTGTCGCCTCTGGTTCTTGATCTTTTCCGCTTCATGCTGAGAAAACTTGTGTAGCGCGTCGTCTATGAGAGATTCAGGTACTTTCCTTTGCGATATTCTCACTTTACCTATGTATAATACCTGGAAAAAACAGTAAAAAAAATTACATACAATTCAAATATACGATGAACGTTATGAGAGTAAATATAGCAAAGTAGCAAGTGGAAATAAGCTGTGGTGTATGCCTATCAATCCGGGAAACGGATAGAATACTACCACCCCCTCTCTTCCCTTGGGTGTCGTAAAAAGCGACTAACGGACTAAAGACTGCACATACTTCCAACAGCATAGAGCGTCGATGGGCTCACCACCTGTCACGCTGAGAAAATGTGCTATTTGGTGAAAAGTGGACTATGGCAGAGGGCTACTTTTGCTGTCCTCATTGCCTAGTTTTTGACTATACCTTCGGGGATAAAGGTCGTGTATATGTGTATTTATAACACCTAAGAGGATTTACGCATTTCGGTTTTCCATACAAACTCTCAAGTCGAAATTAATAAAAACCGATAACCCAATTTTAATGAAACTTTGCATGCTAAAGTAAAAACAAGAATCAAAATACTTTGTTAATTTTTAAAAAAAAAAAGTTTATTTAGCTGTGTTGTTGCGATTTAAAGTCCACTACAGAAAGTTTAAAATCGCAATAACTCAGTTAAATAAACTTCTTTTAAAAATGTTTTCAACAAACTATTTAGATCTCTGTGTTTTACTTTAGCATGCCAAATTTCATTAAAATTTAATCATTTGTTTTTAAAAAGAAACCGAAATGCGTAAACCTCATAAGTCATTGGCTTTTAGTAATGGTAATATATTTAAATAGAATAAATGGCAACCGTGAAGAATTGAGTTTTGTATTCACGAAAACTGCAGCGTAATAGTGACATCATCCTTGAGTCAGGATAAAGATTCTAACATCGTTGCAAACGAAATTGTAAACAATTGGAACGAGTTCATTTTTAAATTGCAACTATAATTTATTGACCGTATGATTCATCTACCTACTTGACCGCTAATCAACGTCTGGCTTTTGACTATATTAATACTAACATTTACATTATAATATTAAGTTAGAGGGGCTTTCAGGTGGCTATACAATCCACCTCTTCCCTTGGGTGTCGTTAATGGAGACTAACGGATTGCAGACAGCACATACAATCAAGCAATACATCAATAGAATAAACGACCTTCCTAGACGCTCATTTCTCGCCGGGCAAATAATTTATGTCAATTAACCACCTTGATCTTTTTAAAAAAGGAGTTGTATAACCACTTGCCTAACTCATTAAAAGCCCTCCAGGGAAGAAAATTTGACAATGAGTTAAAAAAAGTTCTTCTTGATAAGGCTTACTATTCGATAAAGGAATATTTAGACGTTAATTTAGAAACTTAAATAAAAATAAATGTTTATGTACCTAGTTAAAGTTTTATGTTACTTGTTTAGACAAATATAATATAATAATAATAAATGTCAGCACCTGTTATGATATAATTAAATAATAATAATATAAATTAGTTTAGTAAGTATAGTATAAGTATTTTGCCGTGCCCTTACAGGGTTC